>JAOTQQ010000052.1:35229183-35254244 GCA_026546715.1 Gallinago undulata | reverse complement strand
AGTCTCTGTTGCAAATGTGATGTCCGACAACAGTGGTGGGATGGGACTCGGGGCATTTTGTTTGTTAAGGGAGATAAAGTTAAGTTTTGGTTCTTATTTGATGCATTCTTGAGACAACCCCGGACTGAGCTGTTTTGCAGCTCCCCCCTAGTCACCTCTGCATAGAGGAGGCAAGGCAGAGATGAAGCTGAGTCAGATGACAACTCCCTCCATCTCACTGATTGTGCTCTGAAACTGGTTGGCTGGGTGTTCCCATACACCTCTCACCCAGCCCCAGCCCTCATGAAAAATGTTATATGAACTGCATCTCATACACTTGAGTACATAACATTCTCATATGCTTTCTTCTCTAAACATGTATCTTCTCTGTATGTGACAGTTGTCCAGGCAAGATATGTACTTTTTGTGACTAAGAATGTGTAATGTACATCCACAGGACAACATGAATAACTTAATTAGATGTTGGTGTGTGATGGTAGCAAAAGCATATTAGGATGAAGTTTTTAGCAGGGAGGAGAGATGTTAATTGCTTAAGACTACAGTAGATGAGAGCGAGACCAGCATCATGACTTGAGCTGTTGCTTTTCTTTCTGAAGTTTGCAATGGGTTCAGGTAGCTCTCGGTACACTGCAATATCAGTGAAGTTACAGTATTGTCCAACAGATAGTCAAATAGCTAGTGTATATGGCTGTGCTTCACGTATTTCAGTAAAATTTCATACTTCAATTTCTTGTTTTATTCATAGTTAAATCATATCTCTATGAGAATGCTTCTAAAGATACTATTTAGGAAGCCAATAATAAGATACTATTTTAAAACCAGTAATAAGAAAAAGCCATTGTAACACTGCTTGTCTCATTTAAGTAATTTTTCTGTTTTCTGCTTGTTTTAGGACTGTGCTACTTGTAAATTCTGGACTAGTGAAAGCTAGAGGAGAAATAGAAGGGGTTTCCTCAACTTGGGGTTGAGGAAAATAAACTTTAATGCTGGAGTTGAATCTGAATCCAAACTTAATTTTCCCTTCCCTCTCTAATTGTTGCTGCACTGGTATATTGACTACCTATACTTTAAGTATTGTGCAGGCAGAACCAATTTCATTTCTTACTGAAATGGTTTTGAGTTGAGATTTTTTTCTGTGGGAAAACTGGTAGAGCTGATATAGCAGTCTTAAAAGACCAGAATGGAATGGTGCAGTCACAGATCTGTGAACTAAGTGGAGAAGATCATGAGGAAACTAATTTATGAAATGTAGGAAGGATAATATTGTGACTGTGCTCAATGTGTGTCATCCTTGATTACCCTGAAATTTCCAGCATGGGGCATGTGTGATGCACTAGGTGTGGAACACACATTTTTCAGTACTGTGTAGTAATATGATACTGCTTGATTTGTTTCGTGAAGATCTCTTGTGGGGAAGAAAATCCTCCAAACTTTTTTGAAGGACAAGTTTCTCCAGTGACAAATAATGACAAAATTACCCTCTTATACTACTAATAGATATGAGTAATAGGATTCGTTACTGGCAAAAGGCATGGTAGCTTAGACTTGTTACGAATTAGTTGCATCGTGTGCAAATTCAGTTGTGGGGCACCTGGACAATGTAGGCACCTTGAAGAGAAACTGTCCTCAATGAAATGGTAGGTATTTACAGAACAAGTAAGCTTTAGTGTGAAGAGCTGTAAAACTGCCACAGGGCATAAACAATGTTAGAAATTAATTCAAACACACGAGTCATGAATTATAAATGTCTTTGTGACTCTTCCTCAGCAAGTTGGCCACTGAGGTTAACTGTCATCTAGTCAGGCTTTATGACACAATCGAAATGTGCATGTTGGTTTACTGTGTGGTCCTGCAACCCCAAGAGGAGCTACCAAAAGCAGAAGAAAATAATTACAGTCAGGGAGATTGAAGAGAATTAAGAGGAAAGCGATCAGCATTCTAACTTTTGGCTTTTAGTGCATTAGCCCATTAAGGGGAAAAAAAAATATCACTCCTTTAAATAATTTAAAAAGCACTGTAACCTGTGAAGGAAGAAATTATCTTTGGTTTTTTGTTCTTATTATAGCCTTGGATCACATAGTGTTAATTTCTTTAATGATTTGTAAACTTAAGTATGGCAGAGAGAACTTCAAATGTGCCCTTTTCTCAAAAAAAAAAAGAAGTAAATGTATTTAAAATACAGATAATCTTATTTCTCTAAGACAATGCTACTGCTTAATTTTAGGCACATCTGGAGGCCTCTTAAGCAGACCAGAAGTTGATGTGGAAGCTATGGTATATGCAACAAAATGTAGGTTCCTAGAAAAGAAGTAAAGGCGTGTATATCTCTCTGGGACTATACATAACTTGTCCTTCCCATAAGAATTGGGGAGGGGTATAATACAGTGAACTGCACGAGTTGCTTTCTGTGTGTGATCCCTAAAACAATGATGTTTTCTATACCTTTCCTACATGGTGAGAGCTGTGTCTACAAGTTGTTTTTGATAAAATAACTGAAGTTTTCTAAAAGTTACCAGTTCTGCTAATAGTTGCAGAATATAAAGCCTGAATTCAGTAAACCCTGTGTAGATAAATTAAAAATAGAAACTTTGCTGATAGTGAATGGGAATTGAAAAGTGTCTAGTAAAGCCATTAGTGTCTGATGTTGCTATGAATATAACAAACCTCTGGTGGTGTTTGCCATAAAGATTTGAAAATGAGGTGAAGCTATCTATCCTAGCAGAAAGCTGGAGTGTTCTGGAGATTATCCCTGGTAACTAGAAGGCAGTCTTCTTCTGATCCCGCAATGTTCCTTCTCAAACCAGCCTAATGGTCTTAAACAAATTATGCTACTGTTTTGGAGACTGTGCCAGGAAGCTAAAGCACTTGTAAAGGAATCCCAGTACTCTGGTTTATAGACTTGCTCTGCCTTTGAGAGAGATGTCCTTTTTAGAGAGTTACCTTGAAGTTCCCCTTAACACAAGCCAGATTAAGGTAAAATGCAAATAAAGGATTTATTGTCGTAATACTCAGAATACACAGCACAGTCGCAAGTGTTTATATAGAAGATATAGATGAAGTAATAAAGGGGGCAGGGGAGAAATAAATCTAAAATTTCTGTCTTCTGTATCTGTTTGATTTGCTGCCGCCACTTTCCCAAGCAAATCATACCAGGGATCCTTTTTCTGTGTACCCCCTGTCTCAGGGAGCATTTATCAGGAATTGACCGCTGAATGCTCTGGGTTACTTGTCACGGTTTTGTATTCTGTACAATAATCCTTCAGGATGCATATGTGACAAATGATAAAGGTGACTTTGAAGCAGACGGTTAGTAATGAATTACTATTCATCCTAATGGTTGTGCCAAATTGAATGCAAAACCACTTAGTTTTACCTGGTATATCTGTAGTAATCAAGTAAGTTAATCTCTGTGGAAAAACTGCTTTTAAAATATTAAATTGCAGATTTTTCAGAGGAGAAGGGTCATGAAATGAGTTTAGTAGTTTATTGTTCCTAGATCCCTCAAATACAGGAGAATTTCATAGTTATACAGTAAAACTTTTTAGCTGTAAGTTGAAGACTATAGGTTTTTGTTTGATTTTAAGTATGAAAAATTCATTGTTTTACTTCTGGGTCAAAGTGACCATTAGTCATGCTGAGGACCACAGCTACTGTCATGTGAGCCCACTCTTCAGCATCCTCCTTGATGCTAGAGCATCAGTGGCAAATCATTGGATAGCTATGATCTCTCTTACTAGGGCACTTTCCACTCATTGCCCTCTGAGGCATGTTTTGCTTCATCCAGGACGTGTACCAGTTAAAGCTGAGGAAGAAAATAAGGTTGGTGTTGGATGCACTAAGCAGTGTCCTCTTTTGCAACAATGTTCTCAGCAGGACTGAATGAAGAGCGTTTGGAGTGCAGCACTGATGGCAGATGTGAGATAGACGAGTTATTGTTGTCAGAAGATTTTTTCAGTTAATGATTGTGCAGTGCTTTGAAGAGGTAAAGTGCTATATCACTGTTAAGCATTATTATTATTATTATTCATTTCCCAAAAGATTACAGAGCAGTTAAGGGTTTTATGGTATTTTTCTTTCAAATTTTTTTCTAGTGTGGTTGAAAGCACAATGTGACCAGGGCTCTTAGACTGTGACAATTTAAATGTGTGTGATTTAAAAAAAGATTAGATGTGATGTTTTTAACTGTCTCATTCAAACTCATTCCAAAACGCTTTGTCTTCTGAGTGAAACAGTTCTGCTGCCTGAAAATTAATCCAAAACAAGATCCTGTGCTATCTGTGAAGAGCTGGATTGAGCTAATTCATACATAGAAATGCATGTAATATAAATCCCACTTCTCATGCCATTGCCTTCTTAAGACTATGCAAACCCTGTACTTTTTTATAATCTTTAATAAGATTTGAGCCATGGCTATGAAATCACCAATTTCTGAAGCCAGAAGAAATACAGGGGGGACAACAAAATGTGAAACTAGATTATTTATGAATCTCAACACCTACATGTTGTTTTTGCAAAAACAATATTAACAATAAAATTGTACGCTTCTGTAATTCTGCGTGTAGCAGACTTCACATTATACTGCATCTCTCATCAATAACTTAACTTAGACCTGGTATTATAGCCTTCTGTCCAAGTCCCACAGCTTGTAGTGTGGGAGCCAAACACTGATAGATTTGGGTTCTTTGTTTCCTTTCTGGAATGATTTAGCAATAGCAATGCCTGCTTGTATACCTTACCTCTTATGTCTGATGCAGCATAGTTAAAACAGATTTTTAGTGAGAATTGTTGCAGAATTTAGCCAAGGGAAAGAGTTGTTTTGATTCCAAGGGCAACTTTAATGCATTATTTTGAGTCAATGCGCACAGTACTGCAAAGATCTTGTATTTGCTTGATAGTGGTATTTGGACAGTGGGTACAAGCTAAGTTAATTTTAAATGTGTTGTCCTCTTTTGCTACAGAGTGGGAGGTGGGTGATGGCCAGCTTGTTCCTATTTAGTTTGCTGTTGTTTTGGAGGATGGTTAAAAAAAACACACCTGTTTTATAACATATGTGGTTATTTTTCAAAGTTCTGATAAAGCTTCAGTACTTAACAAAATCCTGTCAATTTTACAGAAAATTTATTTTGGAGAAAGGGAGATACTTCAGTGAGGAGAAAGTGTATACCAATATCTTATTTTTTTATTACGTGGAGAGAAAAAGATTCACTTAAGCCCATGTCGTGGTATGGAGGAAAAAAAGAGACGGGGGAAAAAATTCCCTTGACATTCTCCTTCATAGAAAATAACAAAATTTTAGGTTTATTTTTTGCACAACTGTTCTTTTAAAATGAAGACTTGTTACTACCCTACCTTCCAAAAAATTAGAAATTTTGTTTTGAAGAAACAATTATACCTTCAGTGACAGTTATCACTTCTGCCTCCAACTTGATTACAGCTTTATATGTGTGGAGGACAGAGCTGGACTCTTCTTAGTGGTATCCAATTAAAGAACAAGGGACAATGGGCACAAATTTCATTTCAAGAAATTCCATTTAAGCATAGGAAGGACCTCTTTTACTGCAAGGGTGATTGACCACTGGCAGAGACGGTCCAGAGAGGTTGTGGCATCTCCATTCTTGGGGAATTCAAACAAAATCAACAGGACCCTACCCTGAGCAACCTGTTGCTGTTGCAGCTGCACCTGCTCTGAGACTGGGGTAGGACTCCAGGTGCCCTGTCCAATCTTAACTATTTTAGGGTTCCATATGTTTGTGTGTAGTCAATTCTTCTGAGCATTTGTTTTGTTTCTAAAATGTATATGGTGTTTGAGAATGGGAGGATGGGATGAGAGGGAGACAGTTGGCACTGAATTTCTTTTTTTTTTGTCTTGGCTTGTGGATCTTGGTTCATGTCTCATTTTCACCTTGTTAAATGTGTATCATGGTTAATTATGCTGTCTATCTTAATTGAAAGCAAGTCTTTTAAGATTATTTTTATTGCTTAGAGTACAGGATCTGCATGAATGAAAAGATTATTACAGATTTAGATCTGGTATAGACATAGATGCATTAGACAATGCAGTGATCAGATTTGAAGCAGTGGGAGATGAGCATACTTCACGAGACAGAAACTTCCTGGAAGGTGTTGAAGTATTTCTGTTCAAAATCATAGTAGCAGTAACTAATGTGCAATTTAAATAAGATGAAATACAGACAAAGCAGCAAAGTTCTAAACACTCAAATTCGCAAGTGTTTCCATGTATTCTATTAAAAACAATATGCCTTGTGAATCTCAAACTACTAAGCAGCCTAACATGCTAATACCATGTAGCAATTTTTCATTTTTTTCTAGTCCTACCAGTTCCACCAGTCAGTACATTTCTCATTTAACTTCTGGCATGTGAAGAGAAAGTGAATTTGTTATTCAAGACTGAAATTTGTCTCTAAATTCTAACAGTAATATAAATGTTGTTAGGTTGAACTGGATATCGTACAATGCATCCTCTGCTGATTAATTTGTCTATTCTAATTCTGTCTGATCTGGTATCTGACTGACTTAACACTGCAGGCCTGAGTTAATAGTGTCTTCAGGGAATTGGACACTGCTGATGTTAAACCATCTTATTTGGAGGAGTAAAAGGGGCTGAGGTAATCTCTTTATACTTTGGGACCTTAGTAATAAGTTGCAATAGTCCATATTTCCACTGTTAGCCTTAATAAAGTTAGTTTTGGTATTATCAAAAGAGCAATTAACACCCGCAGATATCACAGATGGCATCAGAGAAGAAGAGGAACTCAATTTTATACTGAAGCTCAGCTTAGACTTGTAGATCTGAAACATCGGTACTAAATTGGTTACACAGCATAGTCATGACCTGCTATTTATATTTCTAGATGTGACTTAAGTAATGATAAAAACAACACAATTACTATTAATAATGGTTATATTACAACTCAGTGGGAGGAAACATGGACTGAATGTAAGGAGAGGATTCTCTTCCCTGGGACAAGGTGAGCCAGGTGTACTTGCTCTCAAAAACAGAGTACGGTTTAGCAGAAATGATACTGCAGAGAACAGTTTTAAGCTTGGAAAACCAAGACCAGTAATCGGTGATGGCTGTGAGAACTTGTAGGAAATATTGTATCACATATGAATATGGGTTTTGTGCAGGACTGAGACACCACAAAATCTTTGAAAAGAGAGTGGCAATAGGAAAAAAAATAGGTATAGGAATCAATAGGTGCACCGAGATGTCCATGCTGTAGCCAGTGTCCTACTGTGGCAAGTATCTTGTGGCAGGGTTTCAGAGCAATAGCACCTGTTTTAGAGTCCTTCTGGAGACCAGCAGGAGTATGGCAGCATTATAGCACCAACATATACAAATGCTAGCTCTTGAGTGAGGCCAGCAACTAGTAGCACTCTTGGCAGAAGAGAGCTCAACAGGAGCTGCAAAACATGTCAAAGATGACAAATTACATATTGCTGAGTTATCTGCCACTGTAGATCAACTGCCACTGGTTCCCAAGGCAGTCTGGATGTGGCTAGTGGAGATAGGAATGTGTTTGCCATGAGTATTGCTCTCCTGCTTACACTGAGACTTTGTCATCGCCTTTGACAATGACAATCACAAGTGAACTTCCACAGTTATGGTGGAGAAGTTTGTGTGTCTTCACTGGTATTAAAATTTCTGTTTCAGGAATATCCCATAGAACCAGTTAAAATAAATCCTAAAGCTAACAACAAAAACACCGAAAGTCAGATCTAGTTTGAAGTTGTCATAAGCCAAGAGTTAAAAGCTCCTGTTATCTTTTCCCATTGAGTAGAGAAATTACAAGACAATGCTTCCTTGTTTTAATTGTGTGAGAGATTGTAAGGTGTAATTAGTATTTCTAGTGATCTTTTGGATCAAATACTTAGAAAATGTTTTCAAATAAACTTCAAAGGTGATTCAAGAAAGAGTGTTAGGTATTTACAGTAGTTATAAATGAAAAGTGACTTGTTGACCTAGAATAAATTCAGCTATATTTGTAAGGTCATTTTTGTTGGTTAAATCTGAATCTCTAGTGTTGAAAGCATTTTTCACGAGGATGTAGATTTATAAGGTGATTAGGTGATTGCCCAGTCTGACCCAAATAGTTTCAGAAATACATCCATGGCAGTCCTTTTCCTGTGCTGCCTATAAATGAGTTAAAGGAACAAGATCAGAAGAGAGACTTTAACTTAAGATATTAAGGTGGGATAAGGAAAAGTTACATACCCTTTGTAAACTAAAGCTTGTGAATGTACAGATATTAATAATAGTCTTCCAGTATTTTTCATTTGGATTTCACTTTTCCCAAGGCTCAAATTGCCTACTCCGGTACAAGATGTCAATCCTGTTGTTCCAGTATTGTCTGACAGACATTTTGCATTATATTATCTTTAGTCAAAATTAGATATCCCTACTATGAGATGTTTCAAAAGACTAAGTGAAGCTGTAAATAGGAAGTCACTAACCAGCTTCACTCATGTGATACAACTTCTTGACTTGCCAAGAAATCTACTAAATCTACCTCCGAAAGTATTTTTCTTTGATCTTCTGCCATTCACCTATGAACGCTTTATGTATCCATGTCCCTGCTGCCTTCCACTTATCCTCCATAAATGCCTCCCTGTGGGAACAGTGGGTGTAATTTTTCCTGAGGAAGAGAATAGTAGGGTTTTCCTTCTTTCTCCCTACTCCCTTCACCCTCTATTCCCTGTAGGCTTTTGTTCTGTATCTCACAGCCAAGAAGAGAGGCCAAGGGTTGGTGACGAGACATAGTGCAGGACATGAAGGAGATAGGTTAAATGTTAACTAACGTGAACATTCCTTGTGTGTCTGTTCTGAATTTATTCTGATTGTAGAAATAAAACATTAATACATCTAACATAGTGATGGGTAAGGGGAAGACCCAGCTGTAGTGATCAGTTGGATACAGGCAGATATTTTTACATGCAAATTCATGATGGTGGTGGTATTTGTTTGCTCTTAGACAATTGAGAAGCTGATTAAGTGTGTATCATTCATCACCACCATGTAGACAGAAGTGTGCTGGAAAGATGAGAGCGGTATTTGAAGCTGTTGATAATCGGCTTTGACTTCTAGCACTCTTTCTGTGTGGAGTTCCATATTACACTAGGGATCCCTTACATGCTGTTCCTTACCAGGTTTGTACTTTGATGCATGAGCTGTGGTTGGGCTCATCAGCTGTAATCAGCCACTGTCCTGTCCGCACAGCATCTGTCACCTTCCAGGTATCCTTGGGAGTTCTGCAGTGCCTTTCTGGTTGGAGGTGAAATGCTGAACTCATGTGAAGTAGTCAAAACAAACAAAATGATGGGGGTTTGAGGGGGAAAATAGCATGGGTCAAGTTGAAGGGTAAATATTTTTATTTTGTTTTTCAAAGAAACTGAAGACTCCACAATTTCAGGTCAGCTTCTCCTGTAGTAGGTAGTCTGGTAGTAATGTAATGTTAAGTCAATTCTTGCTATTTATTTTACAGTGTCATGGACAAAACAGATTGATAAATGCCCATGGGCTGAGCCACAGTAGTGGATTTCTGAAGATGTGTTTTTTTAGGATCTTGGAATAACTGGACTACAATTTGCACCTCAAAGCCCCCGTCTCATACCTTTGCTCTAAGAGGAGCCTTTGAATACTCTGACACTTGAGCACTGCTTTTCTTTTCTATGCTAGCCCAAGCAAAGCAATAAGATGGTTGCTTGGATGTTCCCCTCGTCTAGTAACTGAAAATTGCATCTAAAGTAGTTTGTGGAAGCGTCATGAGTGTATAGCAGCAGTGTGGCAAAATCAATTTGGATGTAGAAGTAAAAATGCAGACTTTTTGTAGTGAGTAATGTGTCCCACAATTTAGTTTGGCTCCCAAGAATGCTGTCTCCTCTCAAAGCAAACTTCACCCTTACTGTAGATGATAGCTGTCCTATGCTGAGAGAATAAACTGCTGATCTTAACTCTGTGACAGCATTCTTGGGTCCCTCATAAGTACTCAAGCATGGAGATGCATGAACTATGTTGAGATACACATTGGAGTTAGAAATATGCCTTCTGGAGAATACGGACCTCGGATGGATTTACTGATGATTGTAAAAGGACACAGCAAATTGGGTCCAGTACATGGTTAGCAATGTCTTGAAACACTTTTAAGTTCAAGTTGGCTTGGAATAAAAGTAATGTTTAAATCCATCAAAGGTTCTTTGGATTGAGCAAAAAGCATAATTCCATAGGAACTGTTGAAAAGTGTTCCTGTTTTCTTAATATGTAATGAATTAAGAAGTAAACAATTACTACTTGCATAGCAGTAAAGCTGAACATCTTGAAGGTTCTTGAACTATGAATTTAATGAGTTAGATTGTAACTAGCTTCTAGCAGCAGAGCATTTACTTTATTCTGGAGTTTTTCTACCTCTTAATTAAAAAATAATTATTCACAGAAAAAAAAAGGCAATAACAATAGATGTTGTTTGTTACTTCAGAGTTCCAGATTGACAGACTAGTGCCTTTTTCTTCTGGGGTTTGTAAGGTCTTACGTCATTAAGATAAATTATCTAGTAGGTGGTAATAAGGAGGCTTTTTTGAAATACCACTTGCACTGTTTTTTTCAGTGGTGGGTGGGAGTCAAATCCTATTCTGTTGTGTGGTTATGAGGCATAACAAAGTGTAACAGCAGCTAAGATTTTCTTTCTTTGTTCACTTTCTCTAGTCCTGTTAAGTCCATGTTACTGATGCTTTGTATCCAAGGAATGAGATGTTAATGCAAATAACTGGTGTTTCACCCTTGGCCTAGTCCTCTCCAGTGGTTAAGGTAGCTGCTGAGGTCCTAAATCTGTAAAAATGATAGCAGTTGCTCCATGTAGTCTAGGAGACTTTTTCTTTTCAAACTGGAAGCTATTTTATTAGTACTGTTTGAAATAATACTTTTTGTTTCTGTAAAAAGCAGTTAAGTTTACTTAGAATAACTTTTCAAAATGGTTTGAAGAGAAGTAGCACCAATGCTTCCTGAAAAAATTACATCCTTTCATTTTTGTTTCAGTTGAGACAGAAAGCTGTCTGAAACCAAGGAGGAAACATCTAAGATGGAAAACTGTTTTCCAGAGTGACAAATAATTACAGTATGCTGATTGTCCAGTCAAACTCCTGAAACTCTAGTTTCTGTGCCCTTGCTGATGTAATCCTATACAGACTTTGCCATATCTACCATGGTACAATACCAGTGTGGAGGCATACAGAGTAAGCTGCTCAGGGCAGGCACCAGCTTCTGTTCTGTGTTGGTGCAGTCTCTAGTCTTCTGGGCTGTGACAGGATCTCCTATGGGCTTTGGAATACCAATACTATAGCATTGCAGAGCTTAGAGTGTGTGGGGTTTGGGTGTTTTTTTTTTTTTTATCTTGGGTTTCTCTTTAAATAAAACCAAAACATGCATTACCACCACCCATAGCCAAAATACCAGGAACACCCCAAACTCTTACCACTGTAGAATTAATACTGATTACTTCCTTTTGGCTTTTGTCTATTTCTACTCCATTTCACTTCCCCCTTCAGTTTAGATTTTCTATTTATCTGAAATATCTTCTCATTTTTCCATTCCACTTCTTGTGATCAAAGGAGCGTAGTCTGAACTCAGTATTGCATATTCCTGAAGTCTGAATAGGTGTTTAAGGGAGACATTTGTGTGTGCTTCAGGAAAAAACCAAAACCCACTAGGTGAAATCAAGGATTTATAACCAGTGTGTGTGTGTTGGTTTTCATTATTGTTTTTTTTTTAAAGCTGCTGGAGATAAAAATAAATTACAAATAATAAAACACTGGCACAGTGGGGTTTCTTAATACATTCATTTGCTGCTTAGATGATATCACTGTGCAGATTTAGTATTTGACAGAGTTCTGTGGAGGAAAAAAAAAAAGCCCCAAAACACCACCTGAGCGAATAGAAGAGATCACAAGAAAAAAATAATATTGCTGCCTTTGACCACTAGGTGATAGTCTTGCTCAATTTATTAATTTTATCAAGGTCATTTATATAAAGATTAAAAATGTGGCATACTGAAGCTCTTCAAGAATAGGATTCGTGGAAATAAATCTTTATTTCCGAAGCATCAAACAAAACTTTACTGTTTTTCTGGCTTATAAATATTTATAAATCATAACACAACCTTTTCCATTACTGTATTTGATTTATTTTGCTATTATTAGTCCCCAACATACAACAGTATACAGTAAATGCACATATACTTAAATTATTAGTATGGCTCAATGACACCAATGCAATTAGAATTGTTAGATTTTGGTATACACTGAAGTGTTGACATTTTAAGTTTTATTTTTATCATTATGGGTCTTCATCACCAAAGTGAGGCTAAGATATTTTTTGCAATATTAATAGCTTTGTATTTTGTGAGGGACTAATTTCTATAAGAAAAGGCATCTTTTTATGTATCAAAACACTGACACAAATGTTTTGATTTTGCGAAATGGCTGTCTCAAATCAGGATGATAAACTCGAAATATAACATATTTAACACTTCAAGCATCGAGTCTTCACAATATTGAAATCCTTTCTGGGAATTTACTGCGACTTGTCAACACTTGACCAGCAATAGCATATGTGGCTTTATTAAGCTAAGAAATAACCAGTATTTACAGTACCAGAAGTGAAACTAATAACTCTGAAGTATATTGCTTAGATACAGTTATATACTTTAATTTTTTTATTACTATTTTATTAGATTTACTGTATCTCTTTACTGTGAATTTTAGTATTTTTTTCAAAGCAAGAAAGGAGTGAATACTTGTGAGTACTTTGAATTGCTTTCAGTACAGCTTTACTCTCGATGTCTTTGCTTTCATCTGCTGACAGTCTTGGCATTGAAGAGTATCTATCTACATGTCTACATTTATTTGCTTGCCAGAAATCTCTCATGAAGGCAAGTTTGGGAATAAACTTATTCTATGGAAATATTATGTGTACCGTTGTAGTGTTAAGAATGGAAGCAGGACTCCAGAGAACACACCATAATCCATATTCTATGAAAATGTATCCTTTGAAAATAGACATTTTTCAGGTTTCATTTATTTATAAGTCACCTGCTGATTGTCTCACACGAGTATCTTCTTAGCTTTGCCAGAACTCAACTGCCAGTTTGTAAAATCACTTTCAAGTTCTTTTCTGTGAAGCTCAGAGCATGCAAGGCCCAGGAATTAGGTGGAATTTTCCAAAGGAGTTGTTATGATCTGGAATCAGTAATCCATTAATGACACCTACGTTCCTGTTCCAGTGCTGGCAGTGGTTATGCTTCCTCCTCCTACCAGTCTGCAGAGTGTGCAGGTGCTTTCTAAAAGGTGCTTTCTAAACGCATTCTACTTAGAATGCTCATTGTCAGTTGATCTTCAAATCTGAGAAAGTTCTCTTCCCTGGTGTTGATTTAAGTACAAAATATGTTACCTTGCTTGTTGCGGGGAAGTGACTTTGAGACCCTGATTAAAAAGACCTCGAATTCTGTCTGCTTGTGGTCAGTTGTAAGCATTCTTTAGTCCTGATCTCATTTGGCACTAGGAAGATGAAAAGTTCTCATAGTTTAAAAAACAAAACAAAACCCCCCGACCCAACAAACAAAAACAACAAAGAAAACCCCCAAAGCTAAGCCTAAGGACCTCTAAACTATACTCTATGGATGAGTGTGTGATGAATTTTAACATGTGTTTTATAGCTTCGTGAGGTCACCTTCTTTAGCCATGTCCCAGTCTTCTGTCAATAGATCATCCCCTGGTTTCAAAGCCTTTTTCCAGGCATGACCATGTAAAGTAGAGTTGTATTCAATGATACCTATCCCATCTGATCCTACCCTGCCATTGTGTCCATCGCCTCATTGTCCATTCTAGTTCCACTCGTGCCTAAAAGAGATTATTGCAGATTCATAGGACACAGCTTCTGGGAGAAAGCAGCTAGAACTGGCTGTACTTAAACAGGAAACCAAATGGGGAACAAACGCTAATGAGAATTTTGAATTAACTGAAAGAGAGGGTCAGAATATGGCTTTAGAGAAAGCAACATTTTCATTTTCTCAGCTTTGAGGAATCTCAGTCTAATGCCAGAGCCATCTAACCCATCAGTGTCTGCAAGCTTCAGCTGACAGAAGATAGGATGGCAAAAAGCAGCATAAAGGAAGGAAGGAAAATATTGCTGTGACACTTTGTGAGGAGTCAGAAAAATGAACATGTGCAGCCCAGAATGGTTAGACACTCTGAGCAGCTGGGAAGAAAGCTAAGTGGCATCTGCAGTTCGTGATACATTCACATGTACCACCTTCCATTCAGATACGACCTGATGATTGATCTCAAACTTGGTTTTTTTTTGATTAGTTTTTTTTTAGTTCCTAATGCAGCTTTGTGTGGCATACACCTGACTCATGCAATGTGAGATCTAAACATCTTCTCACATAGTCACCTCAAACCCAGCAGGCATTGGAAAACAACAGCTGCTGCTCTGTCAGTAAAACTGCTGGACCCTGGGCCAGTACAATGATTTCTTGCACTGGTAGTTGCAGAGAAAAGTTTAATTCAGATTGGGAAATATGAGGAGGTTTGCAGTCATTCTCCATAATTCCATTTTGTATTGCAGTCCTCTGAATGGCTTCAGTGGTAACGAATGAGCTTTTTCTACTGGCTGTAGAGGTCTATTTCTGCATGATTTTTCATAGTCCCATGCTTCTGTCACCTATTTGTATTCTATTAGGCACTGGGAAGGTAAGATTAGTAAATGACATCCAAGCCTGATTTATAGTTCATCTTGATTGTGGTCAGAAGTATTCTTCAGCCATACAACAGATAATTGTATAACTGCAGAAATCATAGAAATGAGTGACCTCATGAAGCTACTCAGTGGCAGTGCTAAGTAGAAAATGACACCAGGTAGCAAGGATGGCACGGTGACACTGCTGAACTTGGTATGATCAACAATATCAGAATATAATTGTTAGAGGTCTGGAACACAATATATAGGGAGAAAGTGGAAGGGCTGGGTCTTGTCTAAGAGAAGATTAAGGGGATGATCTCATTGCCATTTTCTATTACTTACAGGGAGTTTATAGAGAAGATGATGACTTCTGGAAGTGTATAGTGAAAGGGCAGAGGAGACTAGGCATAAGCTGCAACTAGACAAATTACAGTTAAATGTAAGGGGAGTGGGGGGAGGATTTTCAAGTGATGGTAGTTAGCCACTGGAGCAGGTTGTCAAGAAGAGGTTGGGCTGTTGGGCATCTCTGTCCATGGAGATGTTCAGAACTCTGGTTATACAGCAACCTGATCTGGATTTGGGTTTAACCTTGAGGTTGTCTTTGACCAGGTGATCTCTAGAGATCCTTCCAAATCTAAATGAGTCTAATTCTGCTGTCCTTCTTGTGTGGCCTTCTGCAGTGTGTAGTTATTTTGGCCTTTTGTTGTGCTACCTGGAACTGACAGTGTGAGAGTCCATAGGAATCTACGACGACTTAAATTATGATAAAGTAAAATTGCTTCCTGATGTCAACATGGTCTGAAGGGCTCAGCAGAACAGCTTCTGCAGGTAGTGTGACACTGCCTGGAAAAGACCTCTTTCCCTCTTTGGTATATGCAGGGGGATTGCATTGCTTTTTGTGAAATAAAATTCCGCAATCATGCATGCAGGGGACTGCACCTTCCACTCTATGCAAGTAAACAGCAGGATGGGCTCTGTTCAACCTGAGATGCAGATAAGCAGGTACAGACCAACACAAAACCACTCTGAAAATGCTTGGCAATTTGTACCACCCGATTGAAGTGAACAGGAGTTAGTGCATTGGGCACGAGGCAGTAGAGCACAGCTACAGATGAGTGATTCCTGCTTGGATGGAGCACAGCGGCTGGGCAGCTGGCTTCAGCCAAGCATGTGTGCATTTCTACTGCTTTATCCTTGCATCCACCGAATGAAAAGGATCTTAGAGTAGCATCCATGTTTCTCTGGCATAGCTCCAAGGAAAAATCGAATGTTTTCTTCTTTTGGTTGTGTTTGTGAATTAGTCAGTTTTTGTATGGATTCTTAGAATAGTGTGTTTGTATTTTGAAATGAGTTACACAGGCAGGCTGGCTGGTTAGAAGTTCAGAAAATACACTGTGGCTTTTAGCACTAATGTGTCAGAAAACCTATTCATGTCTGTAAAGCACATCTTTTTACATCTTATTCTAATTTTTGGTGCATGTGTATATCACTCTTAGTTTAGGTTCTAATTACAGTATATATGCAGCTATTAGAAATCTGAAGCTACTGAGTATTTCAGAGTTTTAATTCTTATAGTGCATTCCACCCCACTGAAGCTGCACAAAAGCTGGCTTTGCTGACACTTTTAACTCTAACACAAACAATAGTAATTTCTCTGCTTCAACAGATTAAAAAAATAATTATACTGTACTTGAATAAAATAATCTAGTAACAAAAAGACTCTATCAAGCAGCATGTCAAAAGAAATACTGATCTTTTGTATTTTCCACACCTACCTGAATGTGTGAGGTGTCCTAAAGAGCTTGAAAGGACAAAAAGCATATTTTTAGAGACTGTATTTCTTTTACGTAGAGTATTCTTTTCGGGGAAAAAAAGTACCATACTTATCCTAATGTTGTTGAATTAATTAATGATGGAAGTTTAAGAATGCTAATGATTGAAGCATATATGTATTAGTTTCTGGCTGATTTGATATCTTCTCCTTGAATAATTCAAATAAACTATTTGCCTTGATAGTTGAACCATGAAAAACACTTCTGGATTTATTTGTAACTAGAGTATAGACTTTCTCATATTATCTTTTCTGGAGAGGTTTTATCTGAAAACTGATGTGAATGATATATCAGGTAACAGCTACTTAGTAATTATTGTACACTCTGTTTACTGAGGCTGTATTTTCAATACGGATTTAATTGGCGCTTTGTATTCCTGAATTTGTAAAGTGAAGATTTGTTCAGGCTACAAAAGCTTGCTCTGAAAAATGTTTGCAAATAAATATGACATAGTAAAGCTTTTTTGGTTTTGCTCTTTTTCCAGAACCAGGTACATAGCAAAAAAGTTCAGGTACTGGATGGATAAAGGTAAACTGTTCCTGAATACTAAATCTCTCCTGTAAAGCTGGAGGTTCTTCAGTGTTTCAGTTTGCGTTTAGGTGTATGAATTGAGTGTGTGTCACTAGTGTGAACTTAAAGTATCTTCTTTGAAATTTCATTTATGGGCTTGGAAAGATTGTTTCAATGTCAGGAACCTTTTCCACTTTAAATTTCACTTAATGGTTTGTGTTGCAAGTACTACAGTGTCTTGTTTTCTGCAGTGAAAACAAAAGGTAACTGCCACCCGATAAACTTAAAGCATACTCTGTTTTCTTCAAAGCAAACACCTTGCCTATTATATTGTCATCCTATTTAATGTATAGTGCAGCTTGCTGCTTATTACTGTCATATATGAAAATAAAATGATTGTGAAGTGGTAAATCTGTCCCTGTTTCTGTTCAGTGCAATATAATGTAGCACTGGAACATGGAAGGACTCCACAAGAGTAGCAACGTCAACAATTATAATAAACCTTATGTATCTTGATCTTAGATTTCTTCATCTCTATGTATACAGGAGAAAGCCATTAACGGGAGACCAGTTACTGTATTTCTTTTCTGTTTATTCAGTAATGATGACTCCAGTCAGGAAGAAAGAGAATTAGTAGAAACACAAAGTGAAAAGCTTAACAGGTGTTTGGGGAGAGAGCCTGATAGTTCTGAATGTGTCCAAGTGCCTTGCACAAAGGTGTGAAGAAGGTGATAGGGAGTGGAGATAAAGATTAGTCATAGAAGATGGACTTAAGGAATCCCCAGTTACTGAGTGAAAAATGTAACTGACATCTGTTATTCCTTTCTTAAAAAAATAAATACAAATTCTTCTGCTTTTAGTGTGTGGAAGAAAGTATTTTCTATTAAGCAGAGGCTTTCATGTGTGGCTTGTCACAGAACTGTCTGTCAGGAGACAGGTGACCTGATCAAGTTAGTGCAGTCATTCAAATAAGAAAAGGCTTTGGCAAGAGAAGAATTGGCTGCAACTGCAGAAGGGAAATTGGGACATGGAGGGCTCATCTCTGACTTACCTTATGGAGCAACAGAACAGCCTCGGTGTTACTGAGGGCAGCATTTGAACCCTAATATAATGCTCCATTAATATGTGTGACTGCTTCATTAAACATGTTGTCATGACAGAATAAATGTGCCATCCCATAATGAAAGCTGCTACCTAGTGATGGACAGAATGACAAAAGGTCGATTTCTGATGACTGTGGAACAGCCTCTTGCCTGAACTTCAGTTTTCAGCAACTATTGGGCAAAATATATGAAAATACTGGTGGATTAATCTATAAGAGTGTGCTCGAACCACCAATGTGTCTTGCCAGTCATTCATTCCATAAGATTTTCAAATTGCAGGTTGACAGAAAAAGTCAAGTGAGGCTTTTTTATTGTATATACGCACAGCATCCTATAACCAATAACACATAAACTCTTACCTGTACTAATGCTAAATTATTAGTGTTTTAAACTACTCATTTGGATTTAGAATAGGAATATAAATTGTCAGATTAATTCAGGTGTAGAGGGGTGGGGAGTGGAAATCACTTAGTTCTCAGCACCTTAACTCTCTAATGTACAGAGCTTGTATTTTGTTTCTAACAAACATTTTATACCTTATGTCTGTGAGGTGTTAGCACAAAGTACAGCATGCCCACAGCTGGAATCCTGGACTCTCCATAGTAGAAATAGTAAATAAGCAGGAATAATAGCAGCTCTGCACTTGTGAAAATGTCTGTCTTAACATGAACTCGGTGAAAAAATACTGTTCTAGAATAAGGCTGTTATTAAAAAGAATTTTGTATTATATTGTTATAACTAAGAATACTTATTCCTGAATGAATCCATACTAATGCTATATAAACAATCTAAATAATTACTGTTTTGACAGGAAATTTTTGAGCTGCCTTTTCCTGACATATTTTTCGTTTTATGTTCTTTCAGGAGAAAACTTAGCTGATTTTCATCAGAGTACATCAAATACAGCACTCCTGGTAAGAATATCTGATTATTTAACATGTATTATAAAATGTACTTCTCTGGAATCTGACACATACAGCTGTTTTTTATTTTCAGTAACTGCATTTAACAGTTCCATCTTCTTTTCAGCAGCACTTTAATTCTTTTTATTCCTTTGTTCTTGTCTCCTCTGCGTTCTGAATTTATTCTGCAACTTCATGAACAATGCTGTAAATCTTCCTGCAGTCAGTGTTTCAGACAGTCACAAGCAGCATGTGGTATGTGAAATCCAGGAGTTTCAAGATCTACCTTTTTTTATCCTTTTGTGCTTCTATACATTCTGTGAAGTTTTTGGCATCATTAGTGGTGTCAAAATTGAGCATGTTGCCCTAGCAAGCCAAATTTAATAATGACTTTGCAGTGGAAAAGGGAAATGTTCAGGAGACCCCTTACTAACTTCCCTGTGTTTTTCCATTTAAAGACGTAACATTTCTACAGTGATTTTTCAGCAATGTCTTGATCTTTCTCTTTTGAGGAGCACGTTATGTTTCTAGCTCATTGGTTGTTGCATGCCACCTAATTTTTTTTTTAATAAAGATCGTTATTTATATTTAGGATGGGTTTGAAAGCACTGTCTATCTAATTATGTTTTATTATGACTTAAGTCTTTTGGATAATAAACTTAATGTCCTGGTGTAGAACACTTAGTGCATTTAGTCCTGATTAAGTAACAAAGACTACTTCAGGATTATGTGGAAATAGATCCTTATGTATCAGCACTACCTTTTTACTGCTGTTCTTGCTGGCTGACTGACAAAGGAATTCTCTGTGTAACTTTGAAAAGTTAGTAATCAATTATTATGCAACTGACTGAGCTCTTTTCAGATTTAAGGGTTGTTCCTGTTATCATTATGATAGTTGCTTTCTTTTCTTCCTTACTCATTTTTTCAACTCTAAAATGGCACTTGGGGGGAAAAAAGTGAATTCAGTCTTTAATATATATATTAGAGATCCAACTATTTGAGTTACTTGATGTAAGATAATAATGTGTTTGAGTGGGAGAAACAACTGGTATACACACAAGACAGCCACTAAACTGCCTTTGAGAGTGCAGCTTTTGTTCTTATCTGAATTCTTCATCTGTAAGGCAAATGATAGCTTCTTACATAGCAAAGAACTACCTAGCAGATGTGCTTTGGTTGGTGTTACTGATTCTGATAATTTCTAGTGATCTACTCTCTATATAATTGAGCTTGTGCGAAATTGTTTGCGTTTTGTGACTCTTAGAATTACTTAGATGTTTCTCTTAATTTTTTTTTTTTTCCCCTACTGGAGAACTGTTAAAATTGAGGAAGGAAAGAAGGAAGCTACTGCTTCAAGTTCTTAAAACCAGCATAGAAGAATATATATTCTAGATGAGATTCTGAAATAGTATGCATCTCTTCCTTTTTAACATTCTTTGTTTGTAAGCGGAATGCTGAACTCTACTATTAGGTGGCCATTAGGATCACAGAAGCTTGGACATAATAGCTATGAACCATATGTGCAACTCTCCAGGAAAGGAGAAATTCTTAAATGCGTAATTTAAGAGGGAGTTATGCTTACCGAGGTCAATTATCCACTCCCAAATACATACCCTCATAGTTCAGTGTGAAACATTTAAGTGCATAGAGTGTACACTCTTTTCAGGTTTTTAAAAATACAAACAAACGAAAAACACAGGCAAAAAATCCCAAACAACAAAACCAAAACAAAGCAATCCCCTGAAAATCAGGTATCAGCACTACAATATGTTAGCTAATTGAATTATATAAAAGTTCAGAAAATGATTGTTTGTCTCACAATGCAAATATTTGTAAAAGAATAGCGTGTTACTACTTGAAATTGAAAGTGTTCCAATTTAAATACATGGAGAGGACTAATCGACATTATGCTTGATGTCAAAATGCATTTTTGAATTTTCTGGAACCATAGAAACTTTTTTCATGTGTTCAGCAATAGAAAAATTGAATGCTGAGCTAAACTGAGACCCAGTCATTTTCACTGCATAATTTGGAGGGTCCAGCTTTTTTGTCTTTTGTTTGCTGGTGATAACAAAAGTTCTATTTCTTTTTAATTTGGCAACCTAGGAGAAAGGAATTTTTTTTTTCAGTGCATGTGTTGCTGAACTGTATTTTTATGCCCACTTCCTATTACTATCAGACAATTTATTCAAAAACCACAAACCAATTCTAGTGTTGTCAGTGGTACTGCAGTGTGTGGGAAGAGCTGTTTTCTGTTGTGTATAGGGGTGACCACCTAGAGCTCTTCATTGTGAGTTCTTCCATGGTTCTGTGATTCATATTAAAGTACAATTCTGTGGGTCTAATTATTAATGAGCAGTTTGTCATCTATCATATTAGTCTGAGCTATGGTCTGTGCAGTCCATAAGGGATTCAGCTCAACTCGATTAGTGAATGTGTTGTGAAAGAAAACCATTGCATTTCACCTCCCCACCCTGGAAGTTTAGTATCTCTGGCAATAAAATATCCTGTTGGAACTTAGACTCTGTCGCTCACCTGAAGTTTTGGGCATTTTTATTTATGAACTTGGAGAAACAGAAATACTAAAGATCTTTTTCTCTGTTTTCTGAAGAATTAATACAGAACTGAGTTGGGTTTATAGTGAAGTATTAAAGATAACTGCCTGTGGTCAGTCTATTTACAGATCTGTCTGTAAGATCTAATATATATAAATCCCAGGGATGAGCAAACAGAAAATTCAGATGAGTGTGTGTATGTACTCAGTAGCCCATCTTTTTTGCTATTACTTCTGTTTAGTTTTGCCTATTTTTAGGATTTGTAGTGTATCCAAAATATCGCCAATTTTCCTCATAGCAGAAGAAGTGAGGAGAGTGTTTATAGCTTCTTATTTGAAATAGCTTGTGCAGGAACTCTTTGCTTATCTATAATTAGTGGATTTGAATGAAGGTTCAGATTGATTGCACTTAACCTAAACCACTCTTTTGTCATCTTCTTATACAAAACACATAGTTAAGAAAAGCATGTGTCTAGAAGTCTTGGGTACATTTGTGACAGTTAGAATTCACTCTCATTTCGGTAAGCGTATGAATCTAATCCAACAGTAGGTATTCATCCTTGCTGTTCATACTCCTACACCATCATCCATCCAGTCATCTCCTATTACAAACAATTAATTGACAAACCTTCAAGACATAACACTTCTGTGAAATATGTAAGAAATATACAGAGGTCACTTAACACAGCTCTGTGCAGTCACCTTTGGAATAAGAAATGGCAACTGTTCAGCTGTGTGCCCTCAGATGATCATTGTATCTAGCTGAAGCTTCATTCAGAACTTAAGGAGCTGAGAATGTAATTAGTATAACTGGAATTTGGCCAGTATGCTTATGCCAAATAATAGTCTTCTAACAAAATAAACTAGGGAAATCTTTATCAGACCCAAGAATTGGGATCCTCTTTTCTGCCTTAAAATAAACAAAATAGCAGCCCAAAACCAAATCAACCTCTATGAAGCTTGTAGTTTGACACAAAGTCTAGACCCTGAAGTATTAGCTGCTAAATGACTGATAAACCTCTGCATTACTAAAGTATTGATTGGAAGTCTCTAGAACATTGACTGAAGTTAGATCACAATATTTGACAGAACTTTAGCTCAAGTCACAAGATGACCTCAAATGCCTAGAATATTTCAGATAAGTTGATATCAGCAGGTGATGCTTTATACCACTGTGATTTAAATCCCTCACAAATCGTTTGGCATCAACAGGAAAGGGAAGTGGAATTATTAATAGGATATCAAATGAGGAAGCACCTGTTAGTCCAGATGTTTGCTTAGATAGATATGTTTACCCTTCTAATACATAAAACAATTAATGATTTTGTGTTTACAGTTTTAAACTGGGTATTTTTCAAACTTGAAATAAATAAGCTTTAAATTACAAAGACTCAAAAGGCAGGATTAAAAAAAACAAGGTAAATTTAGCACTAGCTAATCTTTGTTTTTTAAAAAAAGCCAAACGGTATCTTAAAACAACAGGATGGATGCAACTCCATTCAACTGAAATCAACGTATAAAATACCATTGCCAGGGAAGTCAGTTTTCTAAAAAACCATTCTTTTTGTAGGGACAAGCTATTAGTTTTACTGTTAACTTCAAGGGATGTTAAACTGGGCCAGAGTTAAGATCTGTATTGAAACAGACTGTGATTTCATTGTCATTAGGCTAGCACAGAAGCACCTTGGCAAGGGGAATTGCATGCTAGAAGTGGGATATATGACTTACCTGCCCTGTTTGTTTTTACTGGAGGATGTCCTGAAGCAGAATGCCTAATAGGAGATGTCCTTGGTTTCAGCCCCTGTAATGTAATTCTCTACTGCAAATACATGTGGGATCATCAGGAGAGTCTGGGAAATTTTCTGGTTAGAAGCCAGATGCATATTCCTCCCCTGGTGAACGTTTCCTTATTTGTATAGAAAGAGCTGTTTCCAGCAGGATACTTCAAAGCAGACCTACTTCATGTAACCGAGTGTTTAACATGCTTGTGTAGGTTGCAGGAAGGTTCAAGCAAGGGCCTGTACCAGGTCTCCCGTGTCCATGCCCTCATCAGTGTTGCTCACTGGTCCGATTCTGAAGTACTTCCCTCTCATTATTTGTGAGCAATTTGTTGTTTTAATAACAGAAAAAGAGAAGAAACCCATTATGAGGGGATTTTTGTGTGTTTACAAGCAAGTGAATTACAAGTATGATGGATACAGAGGTGTGGGTGAGTCCTCCTCAAACATGTGAAGCACAGGTGCTGTTAAGTACTTTGTCAGTTCCTTCAATCACACAGAAAAAAGGAAGATTCTTTCCTTTTAGAAAAGCTGATGGCAGCCCCGTTTCACTAGGATAAGGCCAGAAATAAAAAATAGCTGCAATGCTTGTCTGCTACTCACTGTATTGGCCAACAATTTCCCAAGTAACTTCAGGTTTGGGTCTTACCCTTTAACCAGGGAGAACAAAAGTTGCAGATCACAGTTATGAAAATAATTCTGAGTTAAGACTATACAGTCAGGACAAGGTTTGCACTTTCCACCTTTTTAAGATGAAGAATCTTCATGTGGCAAGTTAATGGGCAGTTTTGTAAAAGAAGTGAATGCATTACAGTATGGGTTGTATTTCTGGAATTAAATCTTTTGAAAATCCATGATGTAATTTCACGATTGTTTATATAAAATGCAAGATTTCTATCATTTGCAATGACTAACTTCCATAAAAATGCTTCCTAATAAAAGAAAATACTTATAATTTTAAAGAAACAATTAAAACTGTGGGAAGAGGGGATATTGAGCAAGGGGCATTTTCTTTAATCCTTGAGAAATAGTAAGGAAATGAAGAGCTGACACCATTTATGATCACAGTCGTGTCAGAGCTAAACAAAAGGGAGCTGCAAAAGATGTGATAATGGCTCAGAATAGATCACATCCTCCCTGGTGTACATGAACAATTATCAGTTAGGTGGTGTTTGCTATCATTTCGATTAGCTGTAGCATTATTGAGCTATAAGAACTATAGCACAGACATTTCCTAATCCTGCAGCATGAGGTGGCAGCGGGGCTGTGAAATGTTGTGAGACAGCAGTGATGCTAGTGTTCTCCATAAGAAATAGCCTGGTTTTGTAGCTGGTTTCCATATACATATTGGGATACTTTTGTGATAATTCCTCTTTTTTTTTTCCCCACTTGGCTTTGACTTAATGAAACTCAACAGCATTTTGTTAGCAGAAAGCTTGCTCTATAGGGTGGCTTTAGGGTTGTGGTGGGTTTTTAACTTTTTCCTGCTTCACCCCCCTTCCCCCCCCCCCCCCAAAAAAAAACCAAACTTTTCTTATAATCTTTGTTTTTTCCAGGAGATAAAAATCATAATCTTCAATTTGCAACATCACAGAAGAATAATATCATACACTCAGAACAACCCCATCTAACT
>JAOTQQ010000052.1:35160585-35229083 GCA_026546715.1 Gallinago undulata | reverse complement strand
CCCCGTCACTGCACGCGTGTCCCTGGGGCTTCATACATGTCCCTAGCGTGTCCCCGTGTCCCTATGTGTGTCTCTAGCGTGTCCCTGTCACTGCACGCGTGTCCCTAGCGTGTCCCTGGGGCTTCATACATGTCCCTAGCGTGTCCCTGTGTCCGTATGTGTGTCCCTAGCGTGTCCCCGTCACTGCACGCGTGTCCCTGGGGCTTCATACATGTCCCTAGCGTGTCCCTGTTTCCCTATGTGTGTCTCTAGCGTGTCCCTGTCACTGCACGCGTGTCCCTAACGTGTTCCTGGGGCTTCGTACATGTCCCTAGCATGTCCCTGTGTCCGTATGTGTGTCCCTAGTGTGTCCCTGTCACTGCACGCGTGTCCCTAGCGTGTCCCTGGGTCTTCATACATGTCCCTAGCGTGTCCCTGTGTCCGTATGTGTGTCCCTAGCGTGTCCCTGTCACTGCACGTGTGTCCCTAGCGTGTCCCTGGGTCTTCATACATGTCCCTAGCGTGTCCCTGTGTCCCTATGTGTGCCCTTAGTGTGTCCCCATCACTGCACACGTGTCCCTAGCGTGTCCCTGTGCCTGCATGCATGTGCCTAGTGTGTCTCTGTCACTGCACGCATGTCCATAGCATGTCTGTGTGACTGCACACGTGTCCCCATCACGCCATGTGTGTCCCTTGTGTGTCCTCGCCACTGCACACATGTCCTTAGCATGTCTGTGTGGCTGCAAGTATGTCCCTAGTGTGTCCCTCTCACTCTACACATGTCCCTAGCATGTCCATGTGGCTGCATGTGTGTCCCTGTCACTCCATGCATGTCCCTTGTGTGTCCTCATCACTGCACACATGTCCCTAGTGTGTCCCTGTCACTGCTCGCATGTCCCTAGCATGTCCCCGGGGCTTCATACATGTTCCTAGTGTGTCTGTGTGGCCATATGTGTGTCCCTAGCGTGTCCCCATCACTGCACACGTGTCCCTAGTGTGTCCCCGTCACTCCATGCGTGTCCCTAGTGTGTCTCTGTCACTGCACACATGTCCCTAGCGTGTCCCCATCACTGCACGCATGTCCTTAGTGTGTCTCCATCACTGCACGTGTGTCCCTAGCGTGTCCCTGTGGCTGCACACGTGTCCATAGCGTGTCCCTGTGGCTGCATGTGTGCCCTTAGTGTGTCCCCATCACTGCATGCCTGTCCCTAGCGTGTCCCCATCACTGCACACGTGTCCTTGGTGTGTCCATGTGGCTGCACATGTGTCCCTAGCGTGTCCCCGTCACTGCACACATGTCCTTAACGTGTCCATGTATCTGTACATGTGTCCCTAGAGTGTCCCTGTCACTGCACACGTGTCCTTGGTGTGTCTGTGTGGCTGCACACGTGTCCCTAGCATGTCCCCATCACTGCACGCATGTCCCTAGCATGTCCGTGTATCTGTACATATGCCCTTAGTGTGTCCCCAACACCGCACGCATGTCCTTGGTGTGTCCATGTGGCTGCACATGTGCCCTTAGTGTGTCCCCATCACTGCACACATGTCCTTGGTGTGTCCATGTGGCTGTATGTGTGTCCTTAGCATGTCTGTGTGGCTGTACACATGTCCTTGGTGTGTCCGTGTGGCTGCACGCATGTCCCTAGCGTGTCTTTATGCCAGCACATGTGTCCCTAGCGTGTCCCCATCACTGCACACATGTCCTTGGTGTGTCCATGTGGCTGTATGTGTGTCCTTAGCATGTCCGTGTGGCTGCACACATGTCCCTAGCGTGTCTTTATGCCTGCACATGTGTCCTTAGTGTGTCCCTGTCACTGCATGCATGTCCTTAGCGTGTCTTTATGCCAGCACATGTGTCCCTAGCGTGTCTCCAACACTGCACACATGTCCCTAGCATGTCTTTATGCCAGCACATGTGTCCTTAGTGTGTCCCCATCACTGCACACATGTCCTTACCGTATCCGTGTGGCTGCACACGTGTCCCTAGCATGTCCCCATCACTGCACGCATGTCCCTAGCATGTCCGTGTATCTGTACATGTGCCCTTAGTGTGTCCCCAACACCACACGCATGTCCTTAGCATGTCTGTGTGGCTGCACATGTGCCCTTAGTGTGTCCCCATCACTGCACGCCTGTCCCTAGCGTGTCTGTGTGGCTGCACACATGTCCCTAGAGTGCCTTTATGCCAGCACATGTGTCCTTAGTGTGTCCCTATCACTGCATGCATGTCCTTAGCGTGTCTTTATGCCAGCACACGTGTCCCTAGCGTGTCCCCATCACTGCACACATGCCCTTAGCATGTCCATGTGGCTGTACGCGTGTCCTTAGCGTGTCCATGTGGCTGTACCCATGCCCCTAGCGTGTCCCCGCCACCGCACACATGTCCTTACCGTGTCCGCGTGGCTCCACACGTGTCCCCAGCCTGTTTGGGGGTGGGGGGTGGGGGGCTGCACCTCCACCCCCCCCCGCTGCGTCCCCAGCACATGCGTGTCGCCGCCATGTCCCCAACCGTCACGTGTGTGTGTGTGTGTCCCCTTCCCCCTTCCCGTGTGGCGTGTCGGTGCCGCCTCGTCCCACGCTTCCTTGGCGTGTCCAGGCGTGTTCTTGGCGTGTCCCGGGCAGGGCCTCACCCCCCCCCGCCCCCCCCACGCAGCTCCCGGGGTTCCCAGGCCCATCCCCACGGGGTGACGCCGACTGTCCCCGTGTCCCCCCCCCCAAAAAAAAAAAAACCACCCAAAAACCCTTTTCTTATAATCTTAGTTTTTTCCAGGAGATAAAAATCATAATCTTCTATTTGCAACATCACAGAAGAATAATATCATACACTCAGAACAACCCCATCTAACTGAGCTTGTAATTTCTCTGAAAATAGTAATGCTTATGGCCCCTTCTCAAGGGAGGGGCAATGTGAACTGAAGTAGTCGAGTTTGTGTGTGCTACAGACTTTTACAAATAACTTCGAAAAAAAAAAATTAACCAGTTTGCATTAAAGCAGTCATACTTCAGGCTTTGCCCAAAGTCATAGGAGGCTAGGCTGCTATTCTCAGACTCAAATATTGTGACATTTAAAAATTCCTTCATTTGGCTTTATGCTTTTACGTGTCCAACACCTTAAATGCTATGTAGAGACTTCGGACCCTTTTCAAGCAAGAAAATTCTTGGTACATACTTCAAGTTAAAGATACTTGAATCGTTGAAGAATTTTGATCATAATCCTAGCTTGATAGTGGAATACTGAAGGTCTCCCATCATTAGGGACTGCTTCATTATGAGGTTACTTCTTGAAATCCTAAAACTTTTTTCAGCTTCTGCTTCAATTACATTACATATCCACATAGGCACTGAATTGCCTTTCTGCATAAAGAAGTAGTTAAGAAAAGAAAAAAATTCCTGTAAAATGAAATGCAAAAAACAGGAATCATGATAAGTTAAAAAGAATAACATTACAGATGTAGCTTCACTATTAAACTCAGATTTATTTGGTATTTTTCTATTGAACATAAGAATAAAAGGCATAAAAGTGATACTCCATGTGGGAGATAAATATTATTTGGTTTATTAGTTTGACAGCAAAAGAAATAAAAATTTTAATTTCTCAAAATGCAGTAGAAATGTTTAGAATTTGTCCTTTCCCTTCAAATTAAAGGTGACGTATGGCAGTGGAGAGGAAGTTGTTTTGGGATTTTCTAGTGCATTTCAGTGCAGGTGAAAAAATTAGACAGTTTGGGGATTGAACATTATAGGTAGCAATCGTAATAATATTCTTGTTGACCTTCTGATCCGTATACTTAAATTACAATAAAAGCAACTGATACTTGGAAAAAGCAATATTTTCTGATAAAATTTGACATGAAAGTCTTGGACAACTTTTTTCAGCCAAGGTAAGAAACAAATTCTTTTAAAGTTTTGGAAATAAATAATTTAATCAGAAGTGATTTTTTTTTTTTAATTTGAGTTTGGCATTTAGATACAAACAGTTCTTTTCAGTGAATTTAAAGTTAAATGTCACTTGGTTTTGGTTTGGCGGTTAAAAAAAAACCGAAATGACATTTCAAAATGAAATAAAAATGTAATTTTGAATCAATGTTAATATTAAAGGTCACTTTCTTTTCATAGCCAAAAAATCCCTCTGGAACAGAATATTTCATAGTTAAGCAGGAATTAATCTTTTTATCAAAATGGCTTGAAAGAAAACACAAATTATTTTATATGTATAAGCATCAGCTTTAATTGAGACTATTTGCATGTGAAATACGTTGTCTGTCTGTATCAAAAACATACCTTGTTTAAATTCTGTATCTCTGCTGTCTTGGAAATACTTCTCAGCTCTTTGCAGTTTGAGATTGGTTAGAAGTGTGGATGTAGGGCTTCTACCTGTGACTCTGGGCGGGCTGCTTCACCTTCCCATGCCTGTTCTGTCATCCTACTCCTGTGAACGTCCTTCCATCTTTCCTGGCTTCAAGTTCCCCCTGGAGATGCCAGAACTCAATGGAGTTGTGCAACAGCTGGTGTTACCATGTCCTTACCATCATATAATGGTTAAACATGGTACAGAGAGAGATTGGGGTTCCTCCTAGTCTCAATCCTCATAAAGTCACATCTTTTGGGCTTTGTTTGTGTGGTGCTTCATCCTTCAGCTAGGGAATCTACAAATATAATGTTATACTTAGCCGTGGAAGAGTTCAAAAAATGTTGGGTTGCTCACTCTATTTTTTTTTTCTTGCTTCCTTTCCAATATGAGATAGTCTTGTACCTTGCTTTGCAGTGTACTCTTGCTTGTACTACAAAAACGTTTACCTTTTTTTTCAGCTTTTACAAGCAATTACTGAAGATGCAATTTTGTGCTTAATGAGGAACTGAGCACTGAACCTTTAAAAAGGAAAAAAAAGCTTCCACTCTCCAAATATTAATTAATCTTTCAAGCTAAAATATTTTAACCAAAGCATCCTATTTTAAACACCCTGACTCGAAATAATTTCCATTTTCAGATGGTCAGATTATGCATTTTCTTTGAAGGTCACATGCAGCATAGCATAAGGAAGCAAATAAACCCAAACACACTTGTAAGGTTTTCTTATTTGTTTGGTTTCGTTTGTTCCTTTTACTATGTACGGTGTCCAGTAGCTTTTCATATTAAGGTGTTATTAGTGTAGCCCTAGCTGGAGGCTAACCAGCTTTTCCTCTTCCACTAGGCCATAGAAAGCTATTTCACTGATGGTGTTTTCCTGTGAGCTCAACATCAGGATGAGACTTGAACTGGGCCCTGTCACAGCAGAAACCTCCTTGTTGAGTCTCTCCTGCTGTTATTAGGGCTGACCTTGATGTTAGAGTGGGTTGCTCAGGGCCTTGGTCCCTCGAGTCTTGACTATCTCCAAGTCCAGGGATATCTTCTGCACTTCGTCTAGGGTGATGCAAATATTAACAGGCAGTAGAGCAGGGAGCAAGTTACAACCTCGAGTGTCTATTTCTAATTAATTAAAAGGGATCTTTGGTGGAAACTCTTCCCATTTAGGTTTTTGTTAAACCAGTCAATAAAAGAGGATAACTGTTTTTATCCACAGTTTGCACTTGGAAATAGAGAAAAGAAATACTCCAACTAAGTTCATAAGTTTTCTGTTCAAGGCCTTTTGGTATCTCTTTGAGGTTTTGAATAATCTTTAGTATTTCTTGGTTGTCATTGAATTCAAGCAGCAGGTGTATGAAACCAGTACTTTAAGAATAATAAGAAAAAAATGCATGTAAATCAAATTGGATGATATGCTGCATTTATATGGTGAATTTTGCAGTGAAAACAGACACAGAGCCACACGGGTGCTTACAGATTGGCAGCTTTGCCAGTAAAGGATGTAAATGCCAGTTATAGGAAAATGAACTTGACACACTTAGTCTATCTTTAGCTAGTTTCATAAACCTAATCTCAAACAGGGAAGCAAAAACTGTCACTAAGGAGCATGTGTTTCAACAGAAAAACAAACAAAAGAAATCTTCCAGTGTGCCCAGCCACCCTGTTCAGGTGCATAGCAGCCTGTGCTCCTGCTGGCTGCTAACTGCAGTGGCTATATCCACCAGAGCAGGGAAAAGTGCTTTTCTGAAATGCATACTTAATGTGGAGAGGCAGGAGCTTACCCAGTGGCTTCGCTACAAGGAGAGCCTACAGTTCACTAAGAAGTATGCAAGTTTACATGGGTACAGAAAATATAGCTGGTTTGGATACTATGGTTTTTGGCAAGCGAACACTTCAACAAATACTAGGTTTTCTTATTGTCCAGTTTGCATTAGTGTTTCTAAGAATTAAAAAAATCCTTTTTTTTTTTGTTTTAGTAAGTTGAAGGCAATGCTATTAGCAGTGTCAGCAACTGGAGAAGTAGGGAGAAAGACTTGATTATGGCATGGAGTAATTCTTCAGTGACATTGATGTACCTGTTTTACAAAGCAATAAACATACAGTAGACCATCATATTTACACAGTATGTTGTTTTCTACTTGTTTTTTCAGCCTTAGGTGTAACAGTATGAGTCAGTGTTTTATGTGGGAGGGTTTTTGTTGTTGTGTTTTGTGTTGTTTTTTTTTTTTTCCTTACTTTACTGGAAACACTGAGAGCGAGTAATACGGGTCCCCATGCCCTTATGTAGGGACATCTCAGTTTGCTTTAAAAAGGCTGATTCTAGTAGTCAGTCACTTATAATAAAGATACCTTAAAGGCATAATAGTATTTTACAGGTAATGACATCAATATCCTGATTGTGGTATGCCTAGGTTTCCAAATATGTAGAATGAAATAAATGTGATACTCTTTCACTATAATTTCCCTATTAAGAATGAAAATACACTGTAAAATTATAGTAGACATGTAGAGATTATTACTATCTTTGAGTTGTTATTCTTAACTACTTTGAACTTTAAGCCATAAATAAATAAAACAAAAAAAAATGTATTCAGCTTGTCAGCCTCTGGGCACAACTGCCTTCTGTTGTTAGAGCCCTGTAGGTAGTAACACTTAAAGAGTGTTAGTAGAAATACGAAAGTGAAAATATTTTAGAATTTGTTTTGCTTTTCTTTCCACTTTTATTCACACCTAAATTTTGCATTCATTTCGTAGATCTGTTTGAAGAAGCCAGAGGGCTAAACTATTGATGAAAAGTTAATATGTGGGGGGAGTGTGTGTACATATAAATCTAAGGACATGCAACATAAACATATATTTGCTTTTGCTAGGGAACCTAGCACCTAAATTGTGCTCAAATAGGGAAAACATTTCCTGTTTTTTTTGTTTTCTTGATACCTTCTGGAATCAGGGTATATGTATAAATAGGCGTTTTGAGCATCATAGATTTATAAACAAGACATTATAATTTTTTTATTTTATTGGCCAATACATTACACTGTAATAGATTCTCTCAGTGCTATCTAATCTTAGAACTGTACCATGTGGAGATAGCTCTATGAATTATTAATTCCTAAAAGGGTCATACCAGAGAACATTTTCAATGGGATGGTAAGAAAATGAAAGTGCAGCATTGGGCGGAAAAGTGACTGCTTAAGTGGGAGTAAAACTCTGAGCTAGCATAAAAACTGTATGGTATTGTGTTATATTTGCCTTTTTCAGGAGTTGTATGTGTGCATGTTGTGCCCTTAAAGGCTTGGGGTTTCACTACTTTTTTCTTTCCTTTTTTTTTGTTCTTTTAACTTTTCTGTGTTGCAGGATCTGAGTGTGCTTTCAGTTCTTTTCTACTTCAGTCTATGTTGTCAGCTGAATTCTAATAAAAAAGTAATAGCAAAGTCTAAACTAGGAAGATGGTGACTTTTTTGTAGTACTTGGGGCTAATATTATCCCAAATACCAATATTTTATTAAGAGGAAAATGATAAATATTGTTATGAAACCATCTATAATTGCATACAGTTTCTGTTCTCTCCAGTGGAATTCAGCCTTCAGTTATGAGAAGCAGGCAGACTTTTGCCTTCTAGAAAAGCTCAACAGCATTTTTTTTCCAAATTAGTAGCAAGAAAGAGATGTGCTGTTGAACTTGCTTTAATACTAATGTGTGCTACGGAATATAGTGTTTGCATTAGCAGCCTGGGGCTGGATGTATTCTCCGGCCAGGGAATGGTATTTAAAAAGTAGGGTAAGATGTAACTGCAGGGTAAGATAAGTAACTGCACTGAAATGAATGGGAAGTACTCATGAGGCAGTGCTCCAGCTCTCGGAGAAGAAGCTATAGTGACAGTCAGCAGGAGATACTAATTTGCATCTTTAACTGGCAAGGCTGTTTCTGAAGTGAACATCCCATTGTAGCTTCAGATTTCTGAGGTCATATTCTGTGTTGTATTTAAAGCACTGACTGTAGTCAGGTGAAAAATTGATCTGTGGCTTCCTGGTTGTTTACATCCTATCTATACAGTCTAAGGGGACTCTCCTGAAGGGGATACACTTTGGATGTGTTATGTCTTTATTAGCTACAGTTGTTTCAAGAGTTTTAATTTATTATCTATCAGGAAAGTATATTTGATTTGATCTTAGTGTAATCCATAAACCTAGGCCCATGTGACAGACTGACTGTAAAACAAGCTCAAATACGTTCATATGTTTCAGTGGCTTTCCTTGAGTCATGCTACACAGTAAAAAGGTCTTTTGCATGATGCATGATTCTGCCTTTGTAATATATGGCCATATGTTTGTAATGTGTATCATGCATGTTTTTCAGCACAAATAAGAGTGCTATGGCTTATAGTTACATTTGTTAAGCATGTTTTTCTTATTGCTTATTACTCTTCGAGCATCTAATAGGTTTTGCCTGTTTCTCATACTGATTATTGCTTCATAGCAAGGCAGAAGCTGTAAACTCAGCTGCTTTTTTTATGAGGAAAAGAGCATTTTCTCTTATTTCACCTGATATTCTAGTCCTAGAGGGTCTGGTAGAAGGCCTTCCTGGAGGCAAATATGCCAAATCACAAACTAATTGTTTTTTGTAGCTGCATTATCAGTATTTTCTGATACACTGTTTCTAGAGCTATTGAGTTTTCTTGCAGTTAAAAAATTGTGTTGGAGTCAAAGAGAGCTTTGAGATGAGCAGTAAAGACCTCACAACTCATAGCCTGGCAGGGGTGTGCTGCAAAGCATCTAGACCGCTTCAGGCTTTTGCCTCAAGAGAGCAGACAGAAGAATGTGCACAGAATCCTGGGATTCTCTCAACTTCCCCCAGAGAACACCACAGCAATTTGTTTTGCATTTCAGAAGTACTTAGATATCAGGCTACTCTTCAGTTGTTGGTTTCAGCCAAAGTTATGCATTTAAACATCGTTTTAGGGTTTGCACATAAATTAATTTTCATTCAATTTAGTTCTGTATTGCTGAATTTTCACTTTCCAGTGTGTGAAAACCTGTTTCCCAAGAAGTTATAAAACGAACAGATAAGAGACTATTGAACCGTTTTTACATGTAGTAAGGAGACTACTATTAAATCAGTGTTAGTTATGTGCTAACACACCTGGATTACTGGCTTCCTGCAAGTTTTTGTTAATGAATATCTGTTACTGGCAGAGAAAAATTGTTTGCATGAACTTTGTTCCTCCCCCTTATTTTTAAGACTTTTCAGTACACTTACATCCAGTCTCAAAGTTACATCTTCCAAAGGAAAACCTCTGAATGTGAGATAACAGACAGTGGCTGCAAAGCTGCTTGAAGTGTTTGTCCTACATGCAGATCGGTCAGACTCGGTGTAGATTAGTAGGATATTTTAGTCACATAAACAGATGGAACGTGAGTGACACTTCTGGTCACCTCTACAGACTAATGTTTGACACTGACAAACAGAAGTAGGTTAGAGCTTTGATGTAAATGCATAAATAGATCTGCAGCTTCTCACATTGACCTGCAACGATAACAAGCAGATGTTTTATGCTTAATGTTTGCTTGTGAAGATTATTACAACAGGTTTAGGCAATATATTTATGCTGGCAAAAATAATAAACGTGATTAAAGGACCTCCTTCAAAGAGTTTTCTCCCTGCCCAATGAGTTCATGTCGAAGCTTTATTGATATCTTGACCTTGAAAATAAAAGGAAATGGTCCCTTTCTGACACTTCATTTACCTATAACTTTGTTAGCTGAGGAAATTTGGCACAAACATTAACTGCACATAATTAATTTGCATTGATGACGTCAATCACCTTTATTTAACTAATATAATCAAGTGCTGTAATTTGTTTCCAAAAATGATACAAGATGTGGTATGCCATATCCAATGAAAAAAGGAAGAAAAGAAATAGTGGATGTTATAACAGAAGCTTCCCCTATGTTACACGGAGGTCCAAAATGAAGTGGCTGGACAGAGTAGCCACTATTTTTTTTTATTTGTATTTGCTACTCTGTACCAAAAATGGCAGGTACAACACAGAATGTTTATAAACACCCATCTGCTTCCATGTGTGAAGAATTGGGGAAGGTGATAGATTTTCATTGGATGGGCAGTAATTGCTGGATCAAACTTCTCTAATTTGAAATAAGCTCTTTTAGGGGAGGAAAGGCATATTCTAGCTAGTCAACGATTACAAAAATGGTATTCTCATGGCACGGCCATTCTATCCACTACTGTAAATTCTTTATTGCTACAACATGGAAAATATGCAATATTTAACCACCCTGCAAATAAAAAGCATAGTTGTGTCACCAATTCCATGGTTAAGATAAAAAGATCTAAGGAGCAGGGAGAGGGTAAACAAATATGACTTCAAGCAATACAAAATTTAAACAATACAAGCTAAGTAGAGGTCTGCATCAATCTTGTGGTTAATATATATGAAGCTAACAGCTCTGTTTGGGTGAAAACATTTTTCTTGTTGCGCGGTCAGAAGTGAGGGTCAATCAAATCTGCAATGAATCTTTATCTTGTTGCAGTACTTAAGTCATTTGCTTCTTAAAAGGCCAAAATACTGTAAGATATACACTTGTAATTGTATATCTGAATGTCTTACACAGTGATGTGTGGTGGGTTGGCTCTGCCTGGATGCCAGGTGCCCACCAAAGCTGCTTTATCACTTCACTCAAAAAGCTCATGGGTTGAGATAAGGACAGGGAGAGATAATTCACTAATTATCAAGGGCAAGACAGGCTCAACTTGGGGAAAATTAGTTTAATTTATTGCCAGTCAAATCAGAGCAGGGTAATGAGAAATGAACTCAAATCCTATAAATTATAAATGCTACTGAGATTAAAAAGTATTTTCTTAAAAACTGCTCCATGCAGTTCATGGTAAAAGTAAGTTTTTCCATGAAAAATACTTGGCTGTAACCTCAAGTAAATATAGAAACTCATTAATTCCTTCTGGTTCAGAGATCTCAATGAGAAAAGGCAAGTCAGCACAAGATAACAAACAAACAGGCAGGAAAAGCCAGAACACACGTTCTTTGTCAACAAATGCCAAACATAGAAACAACACAGTTTTGCGTTTTCTTTATGGTATTTATATTGGAAGTACTCAGTTCTGTGGAAGAAAAACATCTCAGTAACACAGATAATAAGCACGCGTTTTGATAGAAGTGAAAGAAAGAATTTCATAGGTAAAAGAGTTTAGATTCAGTTGTTTGTGTTGTTTTGTATGATGCTAAACCTAATTTAAAAAATTAGTTTGGGAATACATTGTGAAATTCCAGAATCTTTTTTTCTGTCTAGAAAGAAACAGTATAGTAATAAAGGATCTTCAAGTAATTGAAGGGAATTGATCATAGTGGCTAGAACCTGCTGTCACTAGTATGTATTTTGTAACTCCCCATGGGTTGAGAAGTGAGGCTGCTATCAAATTTCTCTTACTTCTTCAGTACAATTGCATTATCACCGATCCTATTTAGTTCTCTGGCTTCCTTTGCTTTGACCTCCCTTCTCATTCTCTTCCTCTTACCAAGCTCTTTTTATTTATATTCCATCTTTTCATCAATGTAAATATTTGTAATATTTTGCAATAATGCCTTGTCCTTATTCAGATTCTTGTATTTTTGTATACTTAGCACTGTTGTTTAATTTAGATAGCCTACTGCTTATATAAATGGGTGAACTCCATATTTCTTTATCAAGAGCACTGTATTTAACGCAGTCAGTTTGAGGGCCGGTGCTATTGAAGCTAATAGAAGTCTGGATCTAACAACCTGTTTTTCTAATAATTGATTTGAGTTAGAAGAGAGGTTATTTTATTTATATAATTGATCTCCCTCTTTTTGTTCTACACATGCTTAGTCTATTTTCCCACCTTCAGCAGCAGCAAACTTTCACTCATATGCTTGATATCTGTGCAGTATGTGCTTGGAGCACGTGATGATTCTGTCACCATTTGGGGAAAGAGATAAAACAAGGAGTTAACGTATTACTGCGGCTAACTAAGCTGTGGAGTTCTTCTGCAGAGCAGGTTGGAGTCTTTGTGTTATATTATTTATAACCCTCTGCTTGGTAAGCATTTTGAAGTTATACCATCACTTATCCATTACAGTAGCAAGGAAACTGTTTACTAATTTGCAGCAGAGAAACAAAAGGAGGAAGTATAACCTCTAGCTTATATGATAAATGAATCATTTATACAAGGCTGTATAAACACTTAGCTCTTTCCATTCCTGTTTCTTTTACTGAATTATTTTCCCTCATTTTCCGTCTATTCTGAATGCTGTTCATATTAAAGGGAAAAAGGTCTTTATCTCCCAACTTTATTTCTTCATTGTTATTCATTGGTCTAAAGAAGCTGAGATGGGCATCTCAGTTTATTTAATCAGCAGCTCTCTGCAAGGGAGGTTAGGATTCATCTCTGTGTATCAGAACTGATATGTAGCAATGCCCGTCAGAAGAGATTAGTAGGTCCATGTCGAGGTGGAAGCAGCAGGGTAGAATGAAACCTGAAGCTGGGTTAAGTAATTGGGTTCTTGTTCAATAAAAGTGCTTGTTTGTGTGTTGTAATGAAAGATCTGTGGTGCAATGGATGTCTGAATCCAAATATCCTCTGGATTTTCCGATGGATAAAGCGATAAAGGTGAAAGAGATTTAATTTAGGAGTATTGAAAAACTTTAAAGAGATTAGAGAAATTCGTAAATGTACTCTCTCTCTTATCATGGTGGCTTTTGTGGCTTACCTGAACCAACCTGGGTCAGGAGAGAGACCCAAGCAGTTTAGTGTTTTGATTTAGGGTGGGGATGCTCTGGGGATACTGCTGCTCTTAGCTTCCCATTTGAGGAGCAAGCGTAGAAAAGATTAAGAAGACATTTTTGGCTTTCTTTGTGTTCTCTTATCTGGTCTTCGGAAGATGACTCTACAATCTTTTGTTTGTCAAATACAAGGTCTGTGGTGCTAGCAATTTTTATTTGAAAACTTATTTCTTCTTTGCTTCATATTAAGACTTTTTTCAAGGCTACACCATTAGATCTACAATATTTCCACTGACTGTGTCTCTTAAAGCTAATATCCAGTTTTTTTATGATATTCTAGTTAGGTGTCATAGCTTTTTTTTCTGACTGCAAAATTATGTTCCTGTGAAACTTCAAATTCTTCAGCTTTGTTAGATGTGTTTATGTAGGAAAAAAAATAACACACACGTAACAAAGGAATGCTGAGGAAATGGACAATGAAATCTTGCCTGCCTTTGAGACTGCATTTGTGATGTCTCTCTAAATCTGTCCCCTGTGTCTGAACAGAGCTACAGTATCTAGCTTGGAGCTAACTTTTATCTCAAACACAACTGTCTAGAAGAGTTTGTCTTTTCCCATTACTAAGTTAGCTGCAGTAAAGATACAAAACTCCTTGAAAATAGTGATAATTTTTTTTTTCCCACAGTTGGTTTAATGTATTTATCCACTGATTCAGAAGACCTAAAGGCGTAGACTAAGACCAAGAGTTTCTAGAACCAAAATGTTTGTTTTCTTGAAGCATCAGTCCTTGGAAAACTATCTCTGAATTCATACGCACACGTGCATGTACGCATATGAGGAAGAAAGCCACGACATGCATGCTTCAAGGAATCTCAAAAGCGTGGAGCATTTCCCTTGACTTGTTTCTATGAGTGCTTGTTTTATAATATTGTTAACATCAGGCATTCTGAAGCTGCTTGCACCTCTTGTCTATGGTATCCTCTTCTTACTCCCTTTTTTCCTTGAGATTACAGGATGAATTAGGGGCACATTGTCATGGCTTTTGCTACAGCTACAAAGGGTAGAATCCCAGAAATAAATAGAAATCTTGCATGCTTATTTGTTCTAAGGATTCCTATAGCAAAGACTTCCAGAATTCTAGTATAAAAAAAAAAAAAAGACTTGCAGTGAATGTGAGAGCTGGTAGTCTGTGCCAGCTCAGAAGATAAATCTGAAATGCTCAGAGAAACCTTTATTTGTAATGCTGAGTATTTCCAAAAGGCCTTGGTCTGTAATTATCTTCAGTGAGATTTTACTTATAGTTAAAAAAACCCACCCCACAAATTATTCTTTCCAATCTGGGACGGGAGAAAATTCTGTAAAAGACAACGTATGCTGTCCTTGTAGTGATTACCATGTTACACCTGTCTATTTGTCCATGAGGTCATTGTAATAGGGTAGCCAAGGATTTAAACCAATTTGAATGTAGACAAGTTCTTAAACATTTGCAATTTCTGCAAATGATAACATTTCCTGATCAGGTCCAAAAATCTCAAATCTTAATTTTTCTGAATCAAATTTTGTCTAGATATATTTTTATTTCATTTTCCTGGGCAGCATAATGAGTAGCTAGAAGAAATAGTCTCAAAGTCAGAAATTTTTCTTTGACTTGTGAGGTCAGGAGATGGCTACATCGCTCATTAATTTCCTCTAATATTGAGACTGAGTGCTTCACTTTTAAGAAGTGTATAGCTGATTTTTTTTTTGCCTGTGTTTATTAAAAAGAGATTTTTTCTGATATTTATTTCCACACTGCTGACATGAAACTCTCTACTTCTCAGCTGACAAGTTTAAGTCAGATGATCAAATTGTCTGTGCCTATCTCAATCTTACAGCTGGAGACGGTATAATTAATGTCCCTGTTATAATAAGCTGGGGGAGGAAAACCCCCCTGTCTCATGACAAGGCCATTTTCTCCCAGCTGGGCAGCCAGGAGTGTCAGTGGGCTTTCCCTGATGGTAGCTGATACCATAGGAAAAGCGTTACCCTTACGGCTCTATACAAAAAGGGACACTACCTGACTGAATGGGGTTTGGTTTGTCACTTGGGGGTGAGGGGACGCAGAGGCTGTCACTCCCTGTCAAAAAGGAAGAGAGATCTCATTGGAAATGGTCTGGTTAACGGAGCAGCTCCAAAAGGGATTCTTGACCCCAAAGGAGGGGAAAAGAGAAGTGGTTTTGCTCATGTCCTTTGATGTGCTCTTTAATTGCGTGTTGTACCTGCTTGCTTGAACCCTCATCGTGTTTTTAGCTTACACCCTCCGAAGTCCATTCACTGTTTCTGTTGGCAGAGAATATCAGGCGACCACCTGAGCCTTCAATGAGTAGTGTTTATCTTGCAGTAAGCAACCCTGGGGAGTGTCCTCTTACCATGTTTTGGCAGTACTACTAGCAGTAGTACTACTGCTGGCAGCTCTAGAAATAACTTGTGTGCTTCATAAATTTTGGCTCTTATAACAAGATTTGCATTAATATTATACTAGCTTTTTTTAGTGGAATAGTCATATCAGATACTGCTAACGTAGGTTTTCCCAGCAATGCTACTTATTAGAGAATAACCCTGGTCTCTGTTTTCCCTTATTAATTCGAATGGTTAAAAATAGTATAATTTCAGAAAAAGCAGGGCTGAGTTTGGGGTCTAAGCTTGTATTTTTCAAAAGGAGTGGTGAATAGCTGGTCCAAATATACTCAGGTACAAAAGTGTATGTGTTCCCTCTTTTGTGCATTTTTATACATTTTTAATAGAATTTTTTCAGGAAGAGAATTATTTCTCTTACTGTTTCTTACTATTTCTCTTATTAAAGAAGAAACTGCTTATGCATATTTTGCTTATAAAAAAAAAAACCAACAAAACCACAAAACATATATATATACTACCTGCATCAATTTCATGAAAAGTCACCTCTAAGAAGGAATTCTACTTTGTTGTGAAAATGGGATGATTTGCCCTCCATCAATTTCTGTGTTTGTATGTCCATGACACTTTTACAGTGATGAAAGTTCTCCTGCGGTCTGAGAACCCACCCAAACTGACTATCAGTGTGCCACCTTAATAATACTTTTTAGAAGGATTTAAGTTATATTTGAGTTTACTGTCAAAATATGACCCAAGGTAAAATCAAGGCATTTGCATTTTTTGAGCTAAAGACCTCACAGGTAGCCAGTGCCAGTCTGAAGTCCCTGTTCAGTCCAATGACTGCAAACCCATTCACATGAGGAGAAGTACAGTACTGTTGTTTTTGTCACCATGCCCTCTTCCCAGTCCCATGAGAATGGTACTTAGCAGTACTATACAAGTACTGTCACTCATATTACTGTAGAAAAGGAAAGTCAGTGATTATGACTTGAGATGTAGGCCTGCTCTGTTCTGTGAAATGAAATTTTATTCTAAGAGCTAGACTGGCTATTTCTATTTTGCTTTTTTTTTTTTAATGCAGCAAACTCTGTTATAAAGTTTTCTAATGCTTTGTCTTACCAGGGTATATGGCCTAAATTAGAAGTAGGCAAGCTATTTCTTAGTTGGCTAACCCTATACATTATTGTTATTTCTAATGATGCAATGCCAAAAGGGTTAAGTGAATTTACACATCTATTGAGAGGGATTTTGTGTCTTCAAACTGATGTTATTGAACAACTTCACAAGGATGGTGCTCATTTGCACCAGCTCATATTCTCAACGACAATATGCAGCCTGTAGTGGTTAATCACGGACTGTATTTGACTGAGCTGTCTTTGTGATGAAAATGATGCTAAGAAGGAATTCTGAGTACCAGGAGAAGAAAGTAATCTTTAAAGTAATTGATGTTAAACTCGGTGTTTTCCCTGTGCCAAATTCAGTGCCAACTGTTTGAAAAATACAAACAGGAAAATACCACTGAAAATAGCTCCCTTTTAATATCTGTTCTGTACAACTTTATAAAGCTTTCTTTGCTTCTTTTCAGCATAAATTCCTAACAAAAATATTTTACTCCTTTAAACCACTGTTTTATCAGAGAGATAAGCTATTTTCAGCTTTCTCAGCTTCAATCTCAAATACTATTAATATTATCAGCCAAGCAGTGACTCTAAAATCTGTCCTTTACTGGTGGAAATATGCATGCTTCAGATAGGTATAAATAATGGCCCTTCTTGAGAAGGACATATTCCCCACAAAGTGAAAAAGTAAATGAGAAATCATTCTTGTTTCCTTCCTTTGCACTTGCTGAAAAAATCCAAAATCATGTTTTAATAACGAAGTATCATACGGAGGAGGAGAGTCACCTGCAGTAGCTCTCCAGGCACCATAAATCATTTGCAGAGATGTAGCTAAGAGACATTTTACCATTCATAATTACAAAAGGTCTGAAAACAAAATGGTGAGGGGAAAAGAAAACCTGTAGTAGCAATGTACAGCTGCTGTAGGGCTACTCTTTGTTTTTCAGGGGAATTATGCACTGTAAATAATCTTTTCCATGATATATTTATGAACACTGTTGTTATTTAGGGAGATGTAATTGGCACAATTAGTACTTTTGTGAAGTTAAATTAATTACTCTACAACATGAATTTCATCATACAGCCTTTATGGAAATATTTGTTATATTTTAGTGTTTTAAGAAGCTCTTGTTGGAGTGAAGAAATAGAGGAGCTAATGACATTATCTTACCTGTCATCTCCCTCTGTTTAGTAATCTATACTAGGGTTATATTTTAAGTGTGTGACCCCACTGGATAGCAGCGTCTTATACTGAATAGTAGAATGTTACATTGTAGACAAGAATATTGGAATAAACTCCAAAAAAAAAAAAGTGGGGGATGGGGGGGATTATTGTCTGTCATTACGTGCTCGGGTCTGCTTTCCAGAAGCAACCTTAGCAATATAAATTCAAGTTTAGAGTAGTTTGAGAGAAAGAAAATGTAGAAATCCTGTTGTGCACTAATAACAGGAAAACGTAGTGAGGATTGTGCAAAGAAGGGCTGGGATCTGGTATCGATTCCCATACTTCCATCTCTGCTAGGTGCCGGTGCCAGGACTCTGTCGGGGGTACAGCCACAATCACCAGCGCCGCACTCTTTACCACGTTTCATTCCCCGGCGCTTCTGCGGATGCGCTGACCCTGCTGAAACTGCTGGCTGGTGGTGGTGCTCAGAGACTCGGGGCCTTTGGTGTGCTGCACTTTGCCCTAGTAGCATCAGACCCGCACTAGTCTGGAGGAAAGGATGTGAGCATGGCTTCTATGCTGATAGATTTAAAGGTGTTTGAGATTTGGGACTCTACCACTTTGGATCATAAAAAAACAGCAAACAGAAAATAACCATACTCAGGAAATGTTGCAAGTTTCTGCTTATGTACCACCACCACAACAGCTGAATGCATATCAGTTTAAGACTTTAAAATTCAGCTAATCCAACCCCTGTCTGCTCTTTTCTCTTCCCTTTTTCTTCATTATACTGCTCAATCATCCAACCCATATTCTTTCTTGCTCTGCAAATTTCAAGTAAGGTGAAAAGAGAAATAAAAGCATAATCAAGACCAGATTGAGGAAAAAAAAATGAACATTCCAGTTAGGGAAGAGAGACCAAGGTATCATACAAGCACTAAAATCAAAGAAACAGTGAATAGAGAGTTGTATATCTGATATCTGAATGCCCGACACAGGAACTTTTGTGATGTGTAATTTACAGAAAGGCACAATTTATATAATGTAATAGTCAAGAGCAAGCACTTGTGCTCTATCAGATGAATAATTGGGATTCCACAAATCATGTGTCGGGAGCCCTGGATGACAGCTAGGAAGAAAACAGAAGATAGATGAATAGGTAAAGAGAGAATTTTTATTTATAAGCAGCATATGGAACAATTTTGGCTGTATTTTTCACTAAAAATTGATGTCTGCAAACTTTCTTTTAAGCTTTTTTTTTTTTTTAGGACAAAACTGTAGTTAAAGGGAGTTCAAAATACTAATTTAATCTGGGTAAAAGTCAGAACACAGGATAGAAATGAGTTGCGTTTTTTTCCCCCCCTATGTTTTCCTAGCACTTGAACAGATGATATCTGCAAGTTTCTTCAAGATAATGATTAAGTAATGGGTGTCAAGTGTGATTATCAGTGCAATGGAGGAAGTTATTTTATGTTGTCTTTGTTTAGTTGGCTCAGGAAGGTAATTGTCTTGGTTTATATAACCAAGAACGATTTTGAATGAATGATTTTGTTCAGCTTCACTAAATTGTGTGAAGGAAGCTGTAGAACATAAGATGATTTCTTTTTTCAATAGGTTCTACATTGTATTTTTAATAGTTCTGAAAACATGATACTGATTTCACTTCACCACATTCTGTTCTCAGGACACACCGCAAACATTTTCAGTTTGCATTATAACTACTGAATTTGATAGTATCCAAAGGGCCAACCTACTCCAGTAGTGACCACAGTGACAAAGTCAAAGGAAAAACAAAGAATAATGTAAAATATATTTGCCCTGCAGTCATATGAATCAAAATTCTAACTGATCATGGTCAGAGTCCTGTGTGAAGGTTAGTGGAAACCTGCAGTACAGAAGAAGAAAACTGAGTTACGCTTGGTTCTGGTTTGTTAGCTTTCCTCATTTTTAGAGAGAAAAGGGGAGGAGATGAGACTGTAAGAGCAAAATAGGTATGATATAAGATCCAAGAAAGCATAGTGATTTGAAAAGTCTGAGTGACATTGACCCAAATATAATCTTCCTAGTAGTTTGCTGGATAGGGAAAAAAAAAAAGGATTGATTTTTTTTTTTTTTTTTTTTTAGTTGCTGCTGTTTGATTTCTTAACTCTTGCGGTTTTACTTTTGCTGTATTGATTGCTGCTGATGCTTATCTCTCAGAGTCTGCACAAAGTCTATCCCAAACAGTTATCTGTTCAACCCTCAAGTCCACTGCATGCTTCCTCCAGTTGACCTCAGTTAATCCTTCTTACTTTGTCAAACATCAAATGCTAGCAGGAGAAGGCAGCCCACCCCCTCTGGGATTAAGATTATGATTTCTGTGTACAAGATTTAGCTGTCTCTGGAAACCTTTGCTAAGGAAGGCACTGCTGTAGTCCAGACAGTTGAGGCCCTCTGGATACAGGATGATATTCTTTTGCAAATATGAAGAATTAACCCCAGACTTAGTCAAGGTTCTTTTTTAGCTTTCCTTTGCATCTGCAGAAGACAGCAGAGCAGTGGATTCTGATCCCACGATATTGTAAATCTGGAACAGCTCTTCTGAGCATAATGCCCTAATATCAGTATAAAACCAATATATAAGTGATCCGAATCTATTCCTCAAAGTACTAATTTTACAAGGGGAAATATATATTTTGTGTCAGTTTTAAGATGAAAATATATTGACGGATTTATATAGAAGCTCTTTAAAGGTTAGATTTTTTTTAAACACTCTTAGTTGGAATGAGGGTTATAGCTGCCAATTAAGAATAAAAGCAGAATGTAATTGGAGCAGACAATTTTTTTTTTAATATTTATGGTATTCCAGGCATTAAGCTTAAGGTTAGTTCTCTGAATGTGAAATTTGAGATTGGGGTGCAAGAGAGATCTACAGTACTGTTCCTTTTAGTGTAGTATATATGAAATAAGTAGTATCTGACTCTACAGCTTGTTAATGTTGTCTGGCATTCTAGAGTAGATTCAGAAAATCAATGCCAGAAGAAGTAGTGCATAAATACATACAAGACATCATAAAAGAACCCACAGAAAGATACTTCACGGAGAGCTCATGCCATAGGGTTTAGAAAAAGGGATGGCTGGACAACAAGGTACAATTGCATAATGGTACTTGCCCCCCTTAATCCCCTTCTGAGGTATAAGCATTGTCTGTTAGTTAAAATCTCTCTTCCTGTGCCAGCATTTCTTGCCTCCACAGGAGGACAGAGAGAGGTACCTTTGCCTTAAGTGATTGACCTTAAACTCACTGTTTGCTTAGACCCTTTGCTGAGATGAATCGGATGAATAGACTTCTTAGGGGGAAAAAAAAAAAAAGGTATTTTAAGACTGGATTTTCAAAATACATTTACTTGTTGAGAGGCATTTTCAAAAATCTAAACTTCATCAGAATTGTTGACTTTACTACACTTTCCTGTTTCCATATTATTTATACAATTGCATTGAAACACTTCTTGTGCCCCTTTTCAACCCACAGTCCTCGTTATGAGCATTTGTGGCAATTAATGTACATCCTGGATCCAGATCTTTCTTGTGAGGATACATCTGTGCCTTGATGCTCACAATGTGTGAAACAAGTGCAGGATTTTGAGTAATATATTGGAACTTTTGAATATGCTTGTTTGTTCTATATGAAAACTCTGGATGCTGTTTATCTGTACAGTCACTGCAGAGATCTCTGGGTGAAAGCTGAAATAGCTTTACTGAACTGTGTGGAGAAAGAGGCCTTCAGAGTGTATTTTTAGTTCCTGGCCTTTCATGGCATAAGAACAGAAACACATTAATCAGTGCATCAATCACTGCTATATGCACGCGGGACAATATATTATTCATAACCATGGCTTGAAGATAACAAAACCGATCTCAGTTTCCATAGAGGCAAGCCTTCATAACATCCTCTCATCATATACAAATGACATTTGATTAGCACTCACAGATAGAATCATTTTTATGTAAAGCTTATGCTGCAGTAGGAAACTGCTCCATTGCCCTTTTTTGAGATAACGCTAAAAATAAATTTCCTTTAAGAAGCTGGACTTCTAATGTGAAAAAGAGTAGGTGTAGATTTTTCAGACTAAGTGCAAATGCTTTTTGATGCTTTTGGGCAGACCTCACGGTACCCTTTCTACCAGGGATAACCTCACTGTGTGTGCCTCTATGGCATTAAAATGATTGGGAACAACGGAACTTCTTATGTAGCAGTCAGCTGGCCACTACGAAGTTGGAGTAATAGAACTGGGGTAATTTTGTTGTTTCAAAGGCTTCTTCTGCTTCCAAATACCATCCATGCCCAAAAAGCAGCTATTTACCAGCAAAACTGTTACACTGAATTGTGTGACACGCACAACTTAATTTCTTTAGGAAGTTGTAAACTGTTCCTTGATATGCAAGAGTGATGTGAGGAGACAGAGGATTTAAAAAAAAAAATATATTGTTTGCATGTAACACGAAGTGTGAACTTCTAGAGAACTGATATCATTAAGCATTTGTAATGCTTAAGCTGTTTAGTTGCATGAATGCCCTAGTCACAAACTGGCTGAAAGTTGTATAACACCACTGTAAAATGCATGATAAATCATTATCACTTCTATTAGCATTTAGACAATTAGCTTGAATGATTCCATATTACTCCAGTTTTCAAAAATGTAACTTAATCTGAATGAATGGTTACTTGCCTGAAACTGTTAATAACTACTGCTTTATCAAAACAGCAATAGAAAAGGGACTTAAGAAAGCATTATTTCAAATATATATTAATATGCATTTTTGTGGTAGTGTCAAACTGCATCAAAACTTTTTTTAATATTTGCTTTCAAGTTTTAATTTAGAAATGACCTTTCAGCAAATAAGCATTTGGCAGTGAAAAGTGATGTCACAGAAGTACGTTCCGTTTTTCAGTGTTAGCTGAACCACATACGTAGAGTGAGTGCAAGCAAAGTGTAAAATCAATAAAGGAAGTTGATTGTTTTGTAATATCCCTCTATTTCCTCAGCAAGTCATAATAACTTGTTCTGACTTTTGCAGTACAGAGAGCGTTCCTGCTGTTATAAGTAAGAAAAGGTGTTTATACAATACCTCTTAAGTGTGTAGTTGGAAAAAATTGACCACTTAAAGGTCATTAGATTTTCTGTTTGTTTTGTTTTACAGGTGTTTACAATTCAGAGGAATGAAAATAAACTTATCTGCTAACAGGGATATTAAAAAAAAAAAACTGTAGGAAAAATGTATCTAAAATATTTGAAAATACCTACCCGCATAAATAAAACAAAAGGGTCAACAGTAAAATACTTGAGTAGGAAGCACTCTCATGATTTACCGTGTTGAATTCAAGTATGTAGGTTATAATCTAGTAAAAAGCTATTTGTAAACTTGCACATATTAATAGTATTGAACTTAAAGTGGGTATAGACATTTTGTATGTACACCTGGAGTCTGAACCTGTGCACTGATTTATAACCTTCTATTTAAAACCTGAAGTCTGAATTTTGGTGTGTGAATGGAGGATTCTTTGTACTGATGTTTTTAGGGCCAGGCTGCAGAAGGAATTGGAGGATTGGAGATTCATCAGACCCCGTGAACGATGAAATGAGTTGTCAGCTTCTGACTCTCAATGCTTGTTACATAAAGCTATGTGTAAGCATGTGAGCAAACAAGCTGGTGAATATAAGCAATGTGAGTTTATCAAAAGAAAATCACCTTTAAATTTTCTAACTTTTTTCTTCGATGGAGGGAAATTATTAGCAAGTCACAGCTGGTATTGAGAGAGATTCTTGGTGAGTTCTGTATGATATGTCCTAGGGGTACTTCTGCTCAGTGTTTTCATAAGTGGTCTGCATAATGAAATAGAAAACATGGATGTTAAATGTATAGAGGATACCAAACCGGGATGGATTATCACTGTATTTAAGAACAGCATAAGATTTCAGGGAGATTTCAATGAACTTGAGAAAAGTTTTATGTTGTTTAAGGAATAAAGACAAAGATTCATTGTGGTGAGGATATTAGTGATGAGGATAAGAACACATGTAATTAGGAAAAATCAACTCTCAAAGCTGTGAGTGCATACAAATGATCCAATAATAGTGTTCCACAAAAAAGACAAAAGCACATAAACAAGGTCATAGAAGTACCCATGAATATGAGTATAATGTTAACACATAAACCTTTGGTAAACTACTTTATTCAGCTTTGGTCGTCATGTTGGGGAAAAAAAAAGCGATCAATTGGATTAAGTCTAGAAGAGAAATAAGAATAGTCAGAGGTAGGAAACCCAGTATTTCCCTAAAGGAGAGAAACTGGCACTTTTTGGGTTAGAATAGTGGAAACCTAGTGGACTCGTGAAAATTCATGAAATATAGGGGCAGCCACTACAAAGAGAAATGAAGATGATCTATTCTGATGATTACTTGGAAAAAGGAAAGAATATACAAAAGTGTATCAAAGGATAGTTTGTACTAGATGTTTCAAAATCTTTTCTAACAGTCAGAGTGCTGAAGCGTTAGAATATTGCTTTGGGAAACTGAGGAAGCATCATTATAGAAAGTCTTTCAGAACAGGTTATGCAAATGTCTTTCTGAATCATAAGCTACAATGGATGGGTTAAATGGTCTAACACCCTTCCCACCTTATTTTTTTTTTCGTGTTCTGTTACTATTGTATCTTTATGCATAAGGATATGGTATGGGTAATAAGTCTTTTTGGAACCAATCTCTATCTCACTGAAATCACCAGAATGAAGCTTTAATCCACAAATGACTGGAATACATTTATGTCAGTCATGATTTTGAGCTTCTTGGGCTTTCCTTCAACAAAGTGAATAATTTGTCCTGGTAAAAATGTTAATGGAAAACGATTGCTCGCTCTGCTACTCAAGAGGTAGGCACAATCCTATGGAATATATCTGCCCCAAAATAACTGGGGAATGCTTGTACAGTTTTGTTAGAGAAGTACATTAGACTTTGAAATTACCCTGTCATTCACATGCGTGGGATTTATTTATTTCTACTTTTGCTATATTTTTTACTGCATTGATTCATGCTTTTTTTATTATTCGGCTGAAGTGATGCCAAGTTTTACATTTTTAAGTTCCTTTGAACTACAGATTGTGGGAATAAATTTCACTTTTCCCCCTGCTCTTCAGTATGCTTTCTCTGCTCAAAATTGCAGTATGAGCCACTGCAGTTGAGAAGTTTTCCTTAATGGGAGTCAAGTATTTTCACCATTGAATGCAAGAAGAAGAAAATGAGTTTTGTTTATTTGTAGGGATATTTTGCAGCAGACAATCCAAATGCATTGTGATTCAGATGATTGGAATGAAACTTGAGAGATTAAAGGTCTAGTATTTGGTATAATGTTTTAGGGCTTAGCTATGGCCTCTATCATCCCTGCAATATCTGTTTGTTCTTGTCTTGAAAAAAACATTTAAAGTCAAAACAACATTTAAGCTTCATGCTGTAAATGGATTTCGCAATGAATAAATGCTTAGCAGAAGCTGATGCCTAAAATTCTCCAAAAAGCAACTTTATGCAGGTTTTTTAAATCACATGAACATCTTAATGCAATACTTCAATACCTAAGATCCTCTAAATAATGAGCAAAGTGTGGTGTGAAAAACTCGATGTTTTGGAAACGCTAAGTGAAAGACAGAGATTTGCAGAGTGAATGAAGTATCCTGCCAGGATGCAAAATTATTTCACGCCAAGAAAATTGAGTCCAAGCTGTTAGACATACTGTGGGTATCCTGTTCGGGCAAAGGAGTGAAATGCTAGATTGGAACATTCTCTAAAGTGTATGAACCCAGCTGGTATTATATTTGACTTTGTGGTTGCTAACACGGTCACACAGACAGAAGTTTTCAGCTACAGCTGGCAACTTCCAGAATGCTATTCTCTTGAGGGCGATGAAATTTGCTCCCAAAATCTCAAGTCATGAGGGGCCAAACATGTGAATAGAGTCTGCCTGAAGGCATTAGGCTTGGGAAACACTGATCTGATCATTGCTTTAAACATAGCTATTGGAATGTCTTAGAGAGCTACTAATTACATGTTAGAGAAGTGTAGGGGTTTCCCTTCTATAGGCTGGGTTCTGCCTGTTCCTGGCTCAGAAAAAGAGCAAATAATGGTGCGTACTGGAGTCAGGGGACCATAATGTGGATGACCAGCTTGTCCTGTTCAAACCCAGCAGTGCAAGATATATTGCATGAAAAAGTAGTATAGGCCGTATAAAACCTGTGTAGATCTGTGAGCCTCCTCTTTAAATTCCAATATTACTCAGTGTTTAAGAAATATTGCATGTGTAGTGTTTTAAATAATAGGGATCATGTTTTAATTATTGCATTAGATTGAAGTAATCTCCAGTATTGTACAACTTTGTGGTCGTAAATTCTGACAAAGACATTGTGCTGAGTGATCAGACTTGTTACTGCATTAAAAAATGCTGCGGGCAGGACAAAAAGTGGAAACCAAAATTTATAGGCTCAAAAAACTTGATTTTTCAGAAAACAGTAAGTTTTTTAGATAGTTTGTTGATGTTTAAAACCTGGGAGACAGTTTGTTACCGATGCAGAAATTTCACTTCAGTACAAGTTGAATAAAGTTTGAAATGAAACTGTGCTAGTGAGAATAATTACTTAATATAAATTGCTTTTAAATACAGAAGACGACATCAGGAATAGTTATCATAATGTTCACTCGTAAAACCATTTTATACTTGCAAGACATCAAACTTAAGTATAAATAGCATTTTAGACTTTTGATTTACACTTGTATGGTTATGTTTCATCAAAGATGAATTTTTAAGGCAGAGCAATATCAAATCATTGCTCCTTATCAATTCTGCAGACCAGCTAATAACTGCTGAATCGTCAGCTAAAGGCATTTAGCATGTACTGAACCTAAAAATGCAGGCACTTTTCAGATGATATACAGTAACTGCAAAATGATTAGTATGTTCTGTCCATATGCCAAAACCTTAGAGAGAAAACTACTATATTCAGCACACATTTGTGCAACTAAACTTTGTTCTTAGCCATGGATGTATTGATTCAGGCTTTGAATGGACAAAGAATGTGCATGGAGAGTGTCTGACTTCCAGAGTCAAAGGGTAACATCTTAGCTCAAACTGCAGCTGAAGCTGCCGAGGTGGTCCCTCTCAAGCACACAGAGGGCAAAGGGAATGGAGCTGACAAATGTAATTTAAACACTGGTTAAAATTTCAAGATTACTTCCCTCTTCCTACCAGCCTTCCCCCCTCATCCTCTGCCTGCTGTTGTGGTTATTGGTTGAAACCTGAGAGACCTAACAAAATTTGACACGGTGCGTGGCAAGACTTAGTTGAAATGCAGAGGAATAGTAGGGCAGCAGGGTCTGTACGCTGGAAATAGCTAACAGATAAAGCACATCCCTTAGTTACAGCTACATCCTATGGGATTCTGCAACTTTGTTAATACTGGAAAAATCTGATACCTAGTGGCACAAAACATACTGTTTTGTTAAAGAAGCTTTCACCTGTCTGAACTGCAAGAGTCATCTCCCAACCCAAAGGATTCCTTAATGATTCCCGGTCATATACAGGAGTCCTCAGACATGAAGTCTGGAAAGCCTTTATGGATACAGTCTCACAGGTTTCCTCTAAGGTGGGGTATTAATATTGTCCCGCTTGACTTTTCGAAACATTTGAAATGTAGGAGAAATGACATTTCTAAAGACTGTTTTTTGCCAAGAGGTTTTTCTCATCCAAAACAATTTGGATACTTCTGATCAGGATCTAGATGTTCAGTATTCACCATGGAATTTTTACATGATGTGGACCTGTACTATAAGGTTGTCATGTGTCTATGACATGCAAACCCGGTGGGCTTTGTTCTCCAGTACATTTTCAGTATCAGTCAATTCATGTCTACACTAATTATAACTGCATTAAAAAATTCCTTTATGTACCAAAACAATTAAAGGCTGCATCTGCACATGTTTGTATGTATATCATCTGCATTTATATTTGCACAGAAACTCAGCGACGTAGCACAACATTGCAGTAGTATCATGGAAGGCAGAGGCAATAGTGATTAACAAAATATGATATTTAAGTGTTAATATAATGCACCTAAACTGAAAGATTTGGGGGGGGTGGGGTGGGTGGGGGAGGGAGGGAAAGCAGGTTTGGGGGCTTTTTCTAATTTTTTTTTTTCCAGAAAAATCTGGCAGGCTGCATCATGATTTTCCTTGATTTTGCAAAAGTTTGTGGGAGGCGACAGCTTGAATCCATAGTTGAGCATTAATATGCATAAGGCTGTATTGCCATAACCAACTTACTGTGTCGGTCTAAGTTCAGAAAATACTTGCAGAGCTCCAGCATAGTTTTGAAATGGTTGTTTATTGCTTGTATTAAATTGCAGTCAATCTAAAAATGATTTCTGACCACCTCTAACACTTGGAAGCAGTGCCAGCACTTTTGAAGCATTTGAAATGAACTTAAAATGAATAAACAAGAAAAGGTATAATTTATGAAGAAATAAAAAAAAACCCTAGACAAGTAATAGTTGAAACCTTTCAGTACAATACTGTTTTCTTTTGAAAGAAACATAACAAGTTTGTGATACCTGCTTTTGAGGGGCTGTAACTATTTTATTTCCTGAAAAAAAAAGAAAAGGTAGTTACATGACGTTTACCTAAGACAGTGAGAGAAGTCGCAGTAGGGTGTGGGTTTTTTTTTTTCCTCATTGATCTTTTAAGGGGGTGGGGGAGTGCAGAGAAAGAATATTTAGGTAATTGTATTTCATTAGGTAAAATAGTACAGAAAAGTTGTGTTTGAGTTGTGTGGCTCTGTGGAAGTCATAATTTGCAATAACCTGTCCTGGAATTTGACACTTCTTGCTGTACTCGACAATGTCTACATGTAGATTATAGTTTTCCTAAACTGAAACTGTTATTCAGAAACATTTTATTTTGTATGCCTATTTCTTAGGATGTGTTTTTAATTTCATGTGTTAATAACATATTGATTATGCAAACATTTAATTTGGATAGACAATGTCAAGGCTGTGTTTTTACCTACAATTGGTTAGATATATTGTTTCTGATCCCATAGTGAATGAACACTTAAAATACTTCTGCTGGGAACAAACTTCATTATGAATGTAAAATTAATTGTCCACAAGTTGTTTTTTCTCATAACATCTTTTGATGTTCAATTTCAATGAACATTCATGCCAATTTAAATCTGGCTCTCAAGAAAAGCAAAAGCAGAAGAGGCTAAACATTACCAAAGCAAGTTTCTTGAAAAACTCCTCTTTCCAAACCTAGAACAATTCTCAGAACATTGATTTGGCTCTGCTTTACAGCTTATGTTAAAAATATTGGTATTTCAAAGCTTCATTGTCAGCCACAGAATAGTTTTCATATATTAGAAAAGAAATTAATAATTAGATACACTGATGCTGAAAATAAATCAAAGCCTCCCTCTCATTTTAATGGAGTACTGTTTTGTTCTCATCAGAGAGATGTCTGTACTCTCAAATGTTTCTGTTTGTTGAGTAAATGGGCAGTGGCACGAGTGGTTATTCCAACAGGCACTGAATGAATGGTTACCAAAGGGGTTTAACTTGGTCTGAAATTTTAACAGCAGTTTTCCTGAAAACTGGTGAGTTAAAGCCACTTGCTCCAGTTACAGTTTTTCTTACACAAGTGAAATGTGGCGTTAACTGTGTGGCAATCATTGCCGGGGACAGAGATGGCTTCTTCAACCATGGTGTGAGGGGGCAGCTCAAGGCTGCAGGGCCAGATCCTGCAGCCCATTGCCACATGGAGCCCAGCTGCAGGGAGCAGGATGGGGACATGCAATGCAGCACGTGCTGGTGGGCAGCTTGTGTTGCATTTGAACTACTTTATTTGAAATAGCAAAAGCACTCAGAGGGAATACAGGAAAAGAGTGAAAACGTGTTTGCAGTTTGGAATGATGTGGAATTGTGACAAACAAATCAGGCACTTTGGCCAAGGTAACTTATTTTTTGAGGTGGTCTGTGCTTTTCCTATTTTTTCTTAGTCAGGACCCCAAGGTATTGACAGCGCAACCCAATGGTGGGATTAAGGCATTGAAAGTTAAAGTTCTGCAATCATGTGCTTTCTCCCTGGCTTGACCCTGCTTGCGGTGCTGATAGTAGAGGTGAACTGCTGGCTCTTCTCACTGAGGCTCCCAGCTGACATGGCTTAAACAGTTGACAGGGCAAATGATTGAGGCCACAGTGTCAGAAAAATGATCGAGGGTAGGACTTGCACACTGTGTAGAGAAGCAACATGGTGTTTCTCTGACAGGGCAGTCAAGGGGACTTAAGGCTGTCAACAGTGTCACTCAGTTGACCTTGCTAGACCTGCAGTTTCCTTAAGATGAAGTTGTGCTGAATGTGATTATGTTTTTCTCTACTTGTTGTCCTATAGTGTCCCTTTTCCATATAACTGCTGTATAGCATACACAGTCTTTACTCTATATTGTGTAACACACAGTGTCACTGTAACTGTCTGAACCTCAATTATCTTATATTACTTGTTATCCAAAAAAGTCTTGTCCCCTGACACATCTGTTATGTAGAATGAAAATTGTCTTATCAAGATATATTAAATATCTATTCCTCTTACAGTTTCCCTCTGCGAACCTCCTGTAGTCCAAGTCACCTTTTACTAAGCTTGGGTACAAAGTTAGGCAAGTTAAATATTTTTTTTAACACCAGGTTGCTGAACAGGCTTGCTGAATAAATAACCAAGCTTGTCTTACAGGGACCAACTATGATAGTGAATGTGTCAATTTTTAAGTTCTGCATAAACTTTGCTCTGCTGTCTTGCATGATTTACCTATTCATTTTTTTTATCCTTTTGTTCCCCCTTATACTCTCAGTTCCTGACTTAAGCAAGATGACATGCAAATGTTTCACAGTGGATTTTCAACATACTTGTTAGAACACAGAAGCTGCATTGAACCCTTATGTAGTTGTATTCTGTTCCATTTACCCATTTGACACAGTTTTCATTCAAGCAAATGTTCACTAAAATGTTTCAAGCTCTCCCAGACCTGGATTTACTGGATACGTTATTTTTTTTTAATGAGAAGGTGCACTGCCTTATGCAGTAGGAAAAATAAAGGTTCTCCAAACTTCAGAGTCCTTCTAGATGTAATAAAACTGAATAAAATGATCTGTTCCATACACCTTTTTCTAGGACTTGAGATGCACTTTTATAGAAAAATATCATTTGACTTGCAACGCATGAGAAAATACTAAATGAGTTTTGTGACTAGGTTATGTAACCCCAAAACCAGTGTGAATTTCACATTTCTAATACAGCAGAATGTTTCAATCAATTCATATAGACAGAGTCTCACAGAAAATGATGGAAATCAGGAATTGAAAGTGAGAAATCTGGAGAAAGCGTAATCAGTTTAGCGAACTTCTTATGAGCAAAGCATAAGGTAAATTATTCACTCTGATTTATTTGCTCAGGTTGCAAACCTTCCACGATGTTACTTTTTCAGCTCTACAAATCTAATAATTTGACTTTTAGGAGCATCAACTTATCTTCCTCTCATTACATCATAGTGCTTTTACAATATGCCCTGCTTGTTATACCAAATAATTGTTTCTATCAGCATTATCTTCTCCCTTCTTATCCATCATCTCTCTGATAACATTCTATTTCTTTGCCAGCTCTGTTTCACAGAGTCTGCATCATATTAATAATAGCACAGATGGAAAAGTTCTGTGAGGTCACTCAGTACAATCCATTTCCTGATGCAATGTTGGGCTTTTATATATTCTCCAATATATGTAGCCGGATCGTAAATGAGTCAAGTGACTGAATTTTCACAGTCTCATTCAAGTCTTAATGCAGTATTTTTTTTTCTTCAATCTTTCTTCCCTTCTGCCTTTTTATATTTCTTCCAGTATCTAAAAAGTGCTTCTTGACAGATAAGAAATTGCATAGGCTTATGAAATCTCTGGCACAGAGTCAAGCACATCATATTCTTAACAGCATTATTAATATGTTAACAGGTGGAAGCTTATTATTGTTCAGTGCTTTAAGTGTGAAATGTCTCATACTCTTTTTTTTTTTTTTTTTTCAGTTATGTATTTTCCAGTTAACTTGATTAACAGCTCAGGCTGTTAGCTTCTTAATTTTTTTTATTTCATGAAGACAAAATATACTAGTCGGAAATTCTTTTGGTTTCTATTCAGCTACTTGACCCATTTCAGCTTTTAGGCTGCACAAAATCTAAATTGAATTATTTTTATTTTTTTTATCTGCGTTGAATAACTTTTTAATGTTGATTACCTAATAAAAATGACAAAGAAAAAGGCAGAGAATGTCACAGCAGCTGAAGCTGTTTCTTGCTCCAATTGTACAAAGTAGCTTTCCCATATCTTGTCAGCAGGCATTGCATCAAAATAAGAGACTTTACCAATTTACTGACTGATGTAGTCCCTTTTAGGCTTTGTACAAGCCAGCTGTTTAGAGTGGTAAAAATTGCCACAACAGAGATCTGGAATAAAGCCAAAAATAAACTACTCTGTTCTGGGCAGCCTCGGCATGTGCTCTCTTGTATTGCCTCTGAATTGTCACCTTTCTGTTAAAGAGTGTTATGCATTTTAATACCTCACAGCACCTGATTTACATATAAAATATATGATGATTAAAAAACTATAATTATAAGCTTCTCAAAAATATTAAAAGGAAGATATCGTAGGAGACTCAGAGATAACCTTCTCAAACATGAAGAATATTCACTTGTCTCTCTCTTGGTGAGGGGAACAGATTTGTCAACTTGATGCACTGACCTGGTAGCCTTGGCTTTATGCCCGATATGCTGAGCTGCTCTTAGTCACCGCGTGCTTCCTGGGACGGTTGTCTGTACTGGCTCCAGCCTGCTCTGGTCACAAAGGTGATGCTTACTCTGCAAGGCTGACCTCTGCAGTGGTTCTGCTCCCTCCACAGGCACCAGCTCCTATATGCACGTGCATGGTATGTGTGCCAGGGTAATGCTGTGTAGCCTGGTTATCTTTTTGCTCATTAAACTATTTGATTTTTCATTTTGAGTATCCTGTGAAACCTCAAATTCTTTTACAAAGACTTAGAGTTGAAATAACAGTGTTAGCATATGGTATAAATCAATTATTCAAGTCTAAAATACCAAATCCACAGGCATGTGCTTCTGTTTAGAAGCAGTCTAATAATGTCAAAAGGGAAAGTAAGTTGTGGTTTGGCAATTGTCCTTTCAAGTGATCCTGGCCAAGTGATTGTCCTTCGAAATACTCTGCCTGTTTCTATTCTCGTGCTTTATTTAAATTAGATCTATAGGAGAAAAATTCTCTCCCATGTGGTGTTTGCAGAGTACCTACTGGAAAAAGGTATCATTCTATTGTCTTCTGGAATATAAATTTCATTTGCAAATATAAATTAAGGAACCTATACCTATTGTAGATAGAATTTCCTAATAAAACTTCTGGTTAAACTGTGCGTTTCCAATACAATATGGAGAGCCAGTATTGATCCCTCACTCCCCACTTTGTGCATGTGCGACAACCTAAGGCTATTGTACCCCTGAGAATACAGGCCAAAACTACCCCAGAGGGGTAGTCTTCATTTCTAATAGAAATTCTTCTCATATTAGAAATTCTGCCAGTTCAAAAATTACTTTAGTCAAGATTTATTTTAATAATGCTTCTCAATGAGCAAATGAAGGCAGTGCAGTAATGCATCTGCAGTGTACATGACTTAACATGATTTTACTGATACCACTTTATTTGGCAACTAGCAAAACTTCTATCTCTAGAATCAACTGTTTTGCCAACATAGTGTTGTACCTGCAGTAGACACGATGATAGTTATACAAGGTGACAATTTGCAAAAGACATCTATTCAAGCTATTTGAAATGTTAAGTATATGTTATAGTTCCACAAGCACTTAAAGGTAATATAATCCTGCCACTGGAGGAACCTTTTCCTTCCCTTCCATCCATTTGAGCTGACGGTGAAATGAACCAGATGAGACATTGCTACAGCTCAAGCTGGTGTTATTCCTCCCATTCCAGTTTTGTTTGAAATCCATCCCTGTGTGGGTCATTTCAGAATGGTTTGAAGACTTGCACAAGGGAGACCACAAAGAGGGAAAGTGAGAAATGAAGATCTAAGCATGAAAAGGGCATCTTTTGCATCAGTACAATTTCTACCAGATAAAGCTACTTGCAAAATTTGTTACCTGTGTTGTGCTCATACTGTGTTTGGGGTATGAAGTGGGGGATAGGATTATTTTTCAGGATCCTCCAGGTATTAAAAATTCTACTACACTTCAAGTTTTCTATTGGTCAATTGTTACCAATGTTTTTTCAGTTATTTACATCTCTTCTTGCATATTTGTGGGATGTTATCCTGTCATGCTTTTATTTATATCACAAGTTAGGTGTTACTGCTGTTTTGCCAACAAGTTGCTCTATGAGTTTCTTCTCAGAATTCTAAGATGAACTCTGCATTTTTTCGTACATTCTTGTGCACTACTGTTAATTACTAAATTTTTTCATGTTTTAAGAAACAAGTTTTCTATCAGAAGGCATCTGTTTTACTGGCTTGATTTTTCTGTGAAGTTGTAGCACTGATTATGTCATCCTAACCTCTCGAAAGATCTGGCTTTCCGAGTCTGTGGATTTTCCCTTCATTTAGTTTTTGTAGCTTGTGCCAAAGCTAATTTCAACTTTCTTTTTATTCTTGTGATTTCCTTTTAGGGAGAAAAAAAATTGCTGCTAGTCCTTTTGTTTGGCAGCACTAGCAGGACAATAAATCAGTCATTGATATTGAGATGTTACTTTGTACAGTGTACTGTGTCTACCAAAAAGATCAGATCCTAAATTAAGATCTGTTCAAATCTTTTATCTTCTGATATCAAAGATAAATTCAAAGGTAGTTAACAGAAGGAACGGGAATATTGTTATGCACTGCATGTGGTGGAAAAGGTACTGCAAGCTCCATCCTTTATGCATGAGCCCACAACATGCTTCTCTGGGGTCTAATACGTGGCCTGGGACAGATTGCTGAGGGCCCAGGTGTGACCAGGAGGGAGTGCTTAAACATCTAGAAACACATCACCCAAGCCACAGTGTCCACGTGCACCCCCTTGCCTTGGCAAAATGAGAGATTCATCAATTTAGCATAATACTCTGATGTATGTATGATGAAACAAATAAAACTCTAACAATTTCATTTGTCACGTACAGCTAGAGGAAGGAGTGAATGCCACCAAACGTGTTGAGCCACCAGTGCCCATCAGGTGGCTGAGCCATTAGTTGCTCTGATGGTATTTGCCAAAGCATGGTCATAGTTACGTAAAAGATTTCTGTGGGTCCTTGTGAGGTGTTTTTAAATGCTATTGAAATGGAGACTTACTGAAAAATAGTGGATGGATCTGTGTTATCTCCAGCTTAATCTCTTGGAATGCTTTATTGGTGGAGCACCTTATTTCTGGTGCTAGAAATTAGTACTGCTTTTGAATGAAGCTGCAGTGTTAAACATTGCTTGTATTTCACAATATTTCATGCATGAGTGAACATGCTGATGTAGATTTTTTGTTACAGTGAACATGGAATTCTACCTAACGTGTATAGTAAGGCTTTATAGGTAAAAATTATTTCAATCTTTCATTTGTGGTGGTAATTACGGTCTTTCAGTGTGATAGCTGCCACTTTATTCTTTTAACAACAGCTCATCTGCATTGTTCTTTTGCAGTATTTCTCAAGGGTAATATAGCTCTTTTGAGGTTGAAATATTTGGTCTGAGTGTACTTTAACTTTAGATGTGTGACTGCATCTAAAGGTATCTAATTGCATAATTGCCTTAGGTTGTCCTATGATCAGCAAGGAGGGTTTTCAGTCTCCAATTAGTGGGGAGAAAGAGAGAGGCACTTTCTGAGGAGTTTATAAACAAGAAAAAGGCCCCCTGACATACGCTGGGAGACAGAGAAGGGAGGATTTGGAGGACAATCATGGTTGATGAATGCAGTTGGATTTGGTAGCTTGCACAATAGCCGATGCAGGTAGCGCTCTGCTGAGGCAAAACCTCAGAGCAGTGTCAGAGCCTTGGCACACTGAGCGAGTTGCTATGGCTACTGGCACTCAACAAGCCAGGTGTTGAAATCGGGGAAGAAAAAATGTAGCTATTGCATTCAAAGTTATGACACTTGCTATTTTTCTGCTCTTTCTTTTAAAGGTTGTTAACTGTCGTTTTTCACCCAAGCTATAAATTGGCTCTTTTGCTGAGGTTCCATGTGGAATTTAGACATTCGTATGCCTTCTGTGTGAATTCCTAATTTGATGTCATTGGCATTTTGCTTTGGGTTTATTTTTATGGGTTTTTTTGGGGGGGGGGGCAGAGAAATTAGAAGGTAGTAGAGGGTGAAAGAAGAGGGGGAATTTTACTGCAGGGCTGATCCTTTTCTTATATGTATTTTGTTTTGAAATAGTATATGTAGTGTTTGTCCTAATTTGAAGACTAAATATCCCACTGTTTGATCCAAATGTATATGGCACAGGCTTATATCCAACACACCAAATTAATTATGATTTGGGGCCAAAACTAATAAAGAAGTGCTTTTTGAACAGTGCCTGATAGGCCACTCTGTACCAACACTGGCCGAAATACTGAGTCAGATGCTGATGGATCTATCAGACAGCTACAAGATTCCTGTAATATACTATGTAGAATATGCTACTGACTGAAAGCCTTTTAAGTATCCTAGATTATGAAATAAGTAACTTCTTGCAATAACTCAGGAAGCAGCAGTTTTGTTCACAAACAGGATTTTTCTAAAATTCAGTAAAAGATGCCTATAAAAACAATCGTCATGATTGTTGCAGTTGATGTTTTATCTACAGCAGCCTTACACTTGAATGCTTAGTGATAATTTGAGTGATATGTCATATTTAAAGAATATAACATTTCTTAAATGCAGTGTATTTAAATTCTTGCCTGTAGTGAGAGAAAACAAAGGGAAACTGTCTTCCGGTTCATAACTGAAGTGTCTCCTAAATGCAACAAGAGGAACCAATGATTTATTTTGTGTTGGTTCCATTTTGCTCAAATTAAAAAAATAATTTCTGAGAACTATTTTCTTGATGAATGCTGTGAAAAATAACAGACTTTGATCTTGTGTGTGTGATAGTAATGATTTCTGACTTGGAATCCCTGTATGATGAATCAGAAGAATAATATTCTGGGTATTTATGATGTTCTGGGATCATTTGTTATCAAATTGTGATTCAAATGGTGATTTCAACTATATTTTTATTAGTTTTATACATAGTTGTTTATTTTAAAAAATCCTTAATACATAAAAATAGTAAAAATAAAGGTATCTTAAAATACCTATATTTTGTTTGTTAAAAACAATACACCCAAAAAAACCTGTAACAGGATTTTCAGCTATATTGGGGTTTTTTGTTTGTTTGTACATGCATAGCTAGAGATACACTTCTGAGGGTTTAATTGAAATTGCTAACAGGGTCAGATCGCCTCTTTATCTTCAGGCAATAGTTGGTTTTAAAGTTCATTTCCTCTATTATTTTCTCTTTGTGTTGTTAAGAGAAAATAACCTTGAGAACATCAATTAAGTAACTCTTCTGAGATGATGCTGCAGTCCAGCATCATGATTTACCCATTGCAGTGGAGCAGCGGTTATTGTGCAAGCACCATCTCTTCAGAAAGCATGCCAGGAGTTGAAGTAGTTTCTCAGAACTAGTGAAAAATGATAACAGTATATTCATGTTCTTTATTAAGTATTTCTGTGCATTTTGGATCTGAGATTTTCAGCAATATACCTATATCCCAGGAAATACAGAAGGAACTGAACCTTAAATATTTTGCAAAGCTCAGCATATGGTACAGTTTGTTTTTCCTCTCCAAAGTTCTTGGTGTAAATAAGAAAACAATTTTGTTCTATTTCACAGTTGTCCTCATAAATACCTTACTGGCTTTTATCAGGCAATGCTGTCATCCTCTCTTATCCTTTTATTGATACTTCACAAACTATCCTCTTTCTCTCTTAATGACACGAAACTCTGTAGAAAGTACCCAAAAAAGCTATTCCACACAAGGGTTTTATATTCCTCCGTTGTGATGTTTTGAAGTGCTATTACAGTGTACAGGAACTTTTTCAGATTTATATTCCATTGATATTACAGAAGTGTGGCTGTCTACAGCGAGGTGGGAGAGTGCTGTACAAGGAGAGTGGTATGGATGAGGGAACAGCAGGTGGGAAGCGGCATGACTCTACAGTCATCAGGAAGCAGCAGAGGCTCTTTCTTTGCTCTCAGTTTCACCTGCACATACCAAGAGGAGAGGGCACCTGCTGAAACAGCTTCTGCCAGCTGAGCAGGGAGGAACGGAGCAGGCCGCTCAGCTTGCGGGCTGTATGAGGTGCAGGAGCTGATAAGGCAAAACCTTGGGTGTAAGATGGTGGTACACCTCCTTTTACGTCTCCACGGTACAAAGGCCAATTTATTGTCACAGATGGTTCTGTCTACTCTCTGTGGGGATAGGGAGATTGTTCTCTCTTTCTGCAGGGCAATTTCTCCTTTTGTTTGTAGCTAAAATTAGGTCTTGTGATTAAGCGTGTATTTCCCCGCTTTGGACAGTGCCGTCTCCTCTAGTTTATTTTTGAAATCTTCAGAAGGAATCCGCAGGGATAAAAGAAACTCCATTTTTAAATAGAACCTTTGTGCTTTCGGGCTTTTGGAGAACAATAGCTACCTCAGAAAAATACCTTGAGTGTAAAGATTTTCAGAACAGAGGAAAGTATTATTGAATCTCATCCCAGTTAAAGGAATGTTAGCAATATAGCAAAACATTACGTGACATACTGAAACTTTGACAGTTAGAACTATGCATATATAATCAGCATCTCACCCAGAGGTATTGTACCCACATATGTTAGACAGTGTTAGAAGGGTGGCAGGTTTGCCTGGATCCTCAATCTCTACTGCCTTTTGTCCCTCAATCTCAAAACAAAAACATCCCTCTGAACACTGACACTTTGTCGTATCAGAGTAAATGCCACATATGCAGCAAATACTTGGTGGAAAGAAAACCGTGTTTTACATTACCAACATTGTGAGAACAACGTAATTGTAGGATATTATAATTATAGAATAATTTGAATTGGAAGGGACCCCGGAGGATACTGCTGAAAGTTAGGACCAATTAGAGCAGGTTGCTCAAATTGTTCAGTCAAGCTTTGAATAGCTGCAAGGATATAGACAGTTTCTACAACCTCTCTGGGCAATCTGTTCCAGTGTTTGATGATTCTCAAAATTATTTCCTGCACCCCCCAATATAAAATCACAGTTTTTCCAGATTGTAACTTGTGTCTGTCACCTTTAAGTGAATTTTGATAAATTTGGCATTTGCTAAATAAATAAAATTAAATCCTTTAAAAAATGGATGCCTGAATAATCCTGGCTATATGTTTGACTATAATACATTATTGAAAGACTATTGACTTTCAAGATCTCAAGTCACACTTGAACCAGGTAGGTTGATAGACCATGGATACGTTATCCTATGCAGGTGACTCTGTGGCTGATCTCAGAAGATTTTCAAAAAATTTATAAATGGCCACACTTACCATCTGTAGTCCTTTCAGTTCTGTGGAGTTCATTAATATGATTACTAGAATTTGCTGCCCCTGATAATGGTGAAGTACAGGTAGTGACATAAAGTATTTTAATGCTATTTGTTTAAACTCACTATTTGTTTTCTTTTATGTAAAAGTCTTCAAATATAAATTTCATAAATAAAAAATCCCATTTATTTCATATAAACTTACTAAATTTATCTTGAAATTTAGTGACAAATTATAGCATTGGCTAATCAGAATTTACAAAATAATCTGTGCAAACTTAATTCATTTTCTGCCTTGCATGTTGTAATATGTTTTCTTGTTCAATTGGCAGCTGACCTTATTCCAGGGACTTCACTGCACTTTGAATTCTTTTGTTTCTTTCAATCCCCTCTTGAATTCTTTATGTTGGTGCATTGAATACAATAAAAATAAAGCATGGCCAGATAACTAAAGAATGGATCCCAATATACCTGGGAATTCAGGGTAAGATGAACATCCATAGTCATCTGTGTTGTGTAAAAACAGTCCTAAATACTTAAGCAGACATCAAGGACAAAATTTTAGCTCAAAGAATGATGACCAAAGAATGCACAAAATAAACAGTGTTAAAGTCTGTAAACTATAATCATTGCTCCAATTACAGTAACAAGATGTATTTTCTTACGTAATAGAGTGAAATTCTGTAGAACTAAATAGCATGTTGATGTAAAGTATCTCACCAATACGTAGAGTTTAAGTTACAAATAGCACTTTTAATGTACCTGGAGAAAAAGTCCTTTCTCTGAGTTGGGCAAAAATGCCTGAATATTTTTGAGTTTACCCTCTTTGCTTCTCTGCATCTTTTTAGTCAGCTTGTCACTTTGAGCTCATGCATCTTCTGTAGCCACAGGTTTGACAGTTTGTGTCCTTGTGGTATATTCAGTTTTTTTTAAAGGTTTCTTTCTATCTTGTTTATAGTTGCAGTTCATCAGGCCAGTGTGGAAAGCATGTAGACAGGATTTCTTCTCATGTATTTTCAAATCTGTTTAGTATTTCATTCAAATACCTAACTTCCTTAATTGGCCCTTTTGAAAGAACTGTAGCATTCCAAAATATTTCTTCATACTGTACATTTTCAATGAATTAATAATTAAGACATATGTAAATCAAAATATAGCTAGGATCCAACTTTAAAGCTTCAACTTAGTTTGCCATGTCTTGCTGCTGAATATTTTGCTCTCCTTTTAAGTGACTGCTGAAGTGATTTACTATGTGTGTCTTTTTTTTTTTTTTCTCTCAGCAAAGATAGAGATGATGTTGGTGAAACCTGGTATTTATTATTCAAAATGTAATTTGTTGATTGTAGTGCACTAATCTTTCCCAGGTTATAGAAATACAAATCCGCTTTGCACAGTGTAACTGTGAAATTGCCAACATCTGGTAAGAAGCTCTTGGGGAGTTATCTCCATTTTCCTCAGATCTTTACAGGAGTCTCTCCAATTCCTCTTCACTGGCTTTCTTCTCTATTGCTGTTTCCTGCTTCCAGATTAGGGCTATATTGTAATAATATCCAAATGGCTTTACTCTTTTTGCAAATGTGATTTCTCTGTTGGTTCCATAATGCACCAGAGAGACTGCACTACCTCGCGTAGCTGTAATGTGAACTTCTGTTTGTGCTTTGTCCTACAGTGCTCCTGTTCTTAAAATGTTTACATTGAGGATAATGGAATTTCTTAGATTTGTCACAGAGGTTAAAAGGTCCCTAATGAAATGTCTCTTATTCATTACAAAGGCCTTTGGAATAAGTTAATTACAGCAATTTAACGTAAGGTGCTATTGCAACATAAACTACATAATACATATGGGTTACATAACATTGTGACTGTTCTTGTACGTCAGTAAAATGCTGGAAGCAAAACCTCCAGCTTGAATCCTTGAACAAGGTTTTATTCTTTATAACCTTCCCCCGTACATGTTTAATGAATAGTCAGGTTTCCATCTTCATGTGTGCAGGACCTTTCTGGCTCCCGCAGAAGTTCTCCCTCTGCCTTTCAGTGAGCTGTGCCGCCCTGTACCACTGCCTTTTGGTATCTGGTCCCCAGCAGCCGCTATTTGAATTACGAATGCTGAGCGTCATTAGGTCCCTTGAAAAAGCTCATGCTGGTTCTGGCTAAGCTTTGAATTAGTTCAAAGCCCACTAAGTCAGCTGAAAGATCATTTGATTTCAGCTTGGTTTGGGATTACATAGGAAAGATATATGCGTGTTCTGTACAGACTATATGTGTATATCATTTTTTTTCCTTCTGGGAGTGTTTAAATCTTAAATTAATACTATGGAAGAAATAAAATTAACTGATTACAGTTAATCTCACAGTGCGGACTTCCCGCTAGGACTCTCGTTTTGGTGATTAACAATATGAAAAAGAAGAATGAAATTTGACATGTGGACCACCAGCCACGTTAGTCAAAGAATGATCTGTGCAAAAAATAGTCAGGAGCCTTTGGTGAAATATGCTGGTATAGCTGTTACTCTTAGTGATAGATACAATAAGATTTAATTATCAAAGCTTCATGTTTACAAGTAGTCTTTTATTTCTTGAGTAATTTACACCTGAAATCTACATGGACTGCAAGCATTGAAAGAAATTGCCTTTTTCTTTTATTTTTCTGAAAGAGAAGCTGTATGTTTGGCTCCAATACTTTTTCAGATATGAAAGGTGATGCCAGTGAACACAAACAGTCACCCTTCAGAGTAGAAAATATTTCTTTCAGCTGTTATGATTTCTTGATCTTCAGAGACAATTCTATGCTATAATCACTGCAAATACCAAAGCACTGCCTTTCTCATCTGCTGTTCCCAGCCCGTGGAGGTTCAGTAAGTCCTGAACAACAACAGCACCTTCTTTGAATGTCAGGATTGTGTACAGGGACAGTACAGGTTTGCAGCTATAATGCATACAGAGGCAGAAGCTTTATCGAGACATACATTTATGTGCTTCAGTAGAATCCGGAATAGATGCTCTGTAAAAAGTAAAACCTGCAACAAAACCAAGATTTTGAAGGGATTTTTTTTTTTTTAATAAGCCCAGGTCCCTTATTTATGAATGTTTAGATTTTTCCCAGTGAGAGGCCACATGTCTCATTTCCAGACAAATTGGCTGATGATTTTTTCCAAGAAATACTGGCTTAAGAGGGGTGATTATTATGCACAGTAGGTATAAATGAATTATTTATCAAACATGTTTTCATTCTGACTGAAAACACCGCTGATCTGTTTTTCTAAGTGCGTTATTGTAGTAGTCATTTGCACACAAAGCAGGTCTTGACTTAAGTAAATGTTTATTTGTCACCATTCATATGAAAGATATATTGCAAACAGAATTGTTCATGCTTTTTTTTGATTATGTGCTTTTTAAGAAAAAGTATACTTGTCAGGAAAAAAAAAAATTGAAGAAAGAAAAGCAGATGTGGGAACAGATCTGTTTCACCAAAACCGTGTCCAAAAAGTTGTCCAGGTGTGGCTGGGTAACCGCAGTTGCTGGGTCTCTTCAGATAAGGGTTTCTTTTGGGTTATCCAGAGTGCACCTCAGTATCCTGTCCAGTTTTTGCCTTCTCCTAGGTGGGGAACTTTGTTGTCTCCCATACTGAAGCTTTTTCAATCTTTGTAAAAAGTAATTATTAACCGTTAAATATTTGTCCTTGGAACTTCTGTGCACAACATGTTTATCAAGTCAGTCTCTCCAACCAAGTTAATAGTTTCATTCTAAGTGGAAAAGCAGAAGTGCAACACACTCAAAAAATAGGTGTTTTCTTCAGTTTCCTTGTCTCAAAGACAAAGAAGTACTTGATTCTGGGACTGATCCCTACTGATTTCCCTGCTCACCAGACAATTAGCTGTTGAGAAGCATAATGTGCTTTAGTGAGAAATATTGAAAGGTTTTGGTTTGTCTCTGGCTGGAATGTGGAAAAACCTTTTGCTGCCCCATTGACTGTGCAATATTTTGAATGCATAAAAAGGGTAGTTAGCGACTAACCACTCTATTTCATACAACTCGCATAGATAACTCATTCTTAGCAATCACCATAAAGCATTATTTTAACACTGAAACAATACCCCAGAATTACAGCTTCTTAAGGAATTGTCTGGTATGTGTCAGTCTCAGTTTTTTTATATCGAAGCAATTCAAATAATATTATAGATGTTAAAGGAGAAGAATGAAGGCATTAAAAGGAATTGGTCAAATAGACTTTCATGTGTAAGAAGATTACCTAGAATGAGAACTTGAAATTGAATTGTCTGTCCTGAAGTTAGCTCAGGCAAGGAGCACGCTGCATTTATGCTGATTGTGCATGCTTCTTCAGGTAAGTTTGTGACAAGATTGGTTTTGGGTCAGATGAGAATAAGGGGAATTGTGTAGGAAAGGCACTAAGTAAATCCAGATGTGAAACATCAAAAGCATCCAAACACAACATTCAAATTAACAGCCATGAAGAAATCATTCTTCAATCTACCTTGCTATTTCACTGAATCTTGGACTCTGAAGAACAAAATATAATGCTATGGGGGCAAAAAGGGAAGAAGGGTGCTTTTAGCTCCTTGAGACTGATGCATTCTGGATGACTGCTACTGCCTGTTACCAAGTAAGATGCAAGTTAATTCTCTAGAGAATCAGGGAACGCCAGTACTATGAGCTTGTGAATATCGAGTCAAGAAAAAAAAGAACATAATGACGAGAATCAGTTTTGGGTTTCTGGTTTTGGTTCAGTCACAAAGATACATTGTGATGGTAGGGGCTACATAAACCTTTTAGAAATGAAAGAGTGTAAACCTTTAAGTCCTCAAAGCAAAAAAATAAATTAACCCATCATTTTCCTCTGAATAATTCTAAATTATAGAGAATAATAGGAACTTAGTTCTCTCAACTCATTCACTTCTGAGCAAATGGGTGCTATTAGTGCTATTTGAAGGCACTGCCTATACTAAGGCAAGTGTAAAATTTGGCCTTTGAGGTGGAAAGAAGATGATGTTCAACCACTCCTGTCCCTGGGGAGCCTCAGAGGCGCTTGGGGAAGGGGGATTCTCTCAGGAACCCATGCCTGGGCATGGGGTGTGCACTGGGGGAGTCAGAGCCAGATCCAGATTTAGAAGCACACAGGTGCATGCATTCCTAGACTGAATTAAAACTAACCTTTTTCTTGTGAAAAAATTAGTAGCCCAAAGGTCAGAATATAGTAATAGGGATCTGCTTACATTTCAATTTGAGATGTTACATGGTGCTTTAAAGGATAAAACCTAGGTGACAACCATAAAAACGTTTACAGTTACACTAATTTGACCTCTGCTGTGATTTGTAGTTCTACTAAACAGCAATGTGGAAAAAAAAAAAAAAACAAAGAATGAACCCCACACTCTAGCAAACTGTCAGCTGCTAAGCATACATGAAGGGATTGTTTACTGGGGTTTTTTCACAAGCTGTCATGCTGTAATAAGGAATTTGGAAAAGACAGATAACCCTTCCCCTGCAAAGTTGATTTTGACTATGAACTTTAATGAAACAATTTGCCTCCTGGGCATTTTCAGATTGTGCAAAATCTCTTTTTCACTAAAGTATTTACTAGATATGCATAGACACATGCAGAGTGATCTCTGAGACTGAACGAGTTAACTGCAAACGTGGACACAGTTTTTAAATCGCAGTATGCTGCATTTATTTTCTTTCAGGGAACTTATTAAAGCACAGTAATAAAACCAGACATTATGGAAAGAAGATTTTTGTTGCTGTGAGTTGTGAAGAAAAATTTAAGGAAGGGCTGCAGTGTGAGGAGAGAGGAAGCATCACCTTCAATTGGTTAGGAATGAGCAATGGGTTTCTGAACTGGCATATGTCATGCAAGGAGGAATGAGGTACAATCAGTCTTTGAACTAGTCAGGACAAGGAATGAGCACGAAAGAACTGTTTTTCTTTGGAGTACAGTATTCCAGTTATGATGTAAATGGTGATTTGTAAAGCTGCTGAAAGTAAATGACAAATGGTGGTGGTGTGGTGTCAGGGTATTCGTTAGTACTTACCTGTGTGTCAGCTGTAGTAAAGAGATCAGAGTTCATTGTTCTAATAGGGAAGACTTCCAAGAAAAACTGTCAGCTGATTTCTGACACCTGCAAGAAGACAATTAAACTAAATTGAGGACATTGTTGGCAGGTTTATAAAGTTGACATTATGCACTATAAAAAAACATCCTGAAGAAACTTGACAGTAGTTGAAATCTGACAGTAGCAACTTAACTTGGAGAGAGCAAAAATTACAGACATAGGTAGGCATTCAAAGAAGAATGAAGTTTGTAGTATCCCTTGTGAGTAAAAATAACTGAACAGAGGGGTCTGCGTGCCAGCAACTAACCTGCAGTGTTTTCAGTGCTTTCTCTAAGAGAACATGGAATTTTTCTTCTTCACCTCAATAACCATTTTTTCCTTGTTATAAAAAGAATTTGTGTGAATCACATGCACATAAATAAACCGCAGGAGAACATAATGCAAGATAAAATCAGCAAGGATTTACCCATGGTAAAAAGAAATTCAAAACAAGGAAAAAAAAAATACTTTTTATAGGCTAAGGTGATGGTTTTGAATGGAAAGAGGAGCGATTTAGATTAGATACTTGGAAGAAAATCTTTACTGTGAGGGTGGTGAGTCACTGGATGGGATGCGCAGGGAAGTTGTGGCTGCTCCATCCCTGGAGGTGTTCAGGGCCAGGCTGAATGGGGCTTTGAGCAACCTGGTCCAGTGGAAGGTGTCCCTGCTCATGGCAGGGGAGTTGGCACTGATCTTTAAGGTGGATGATCTTTAAGGTCCCTTCCAACACAAACCATTTAATTAATGCAGAAGGTCACGTAGCTAAACACTGTATGACTTCTGAGTACATGCAGATTGAGGTCTTGTTCTTTCTGGGTGTGAATGTCTGAGGTACAAATGGGAAAAATACAAGGCTGTGCACAGTGCCACACATTTTTGAAGGGGAAAGATTAGGACACTGTCCATTTCACATACAAAGTGGTGAATATAACTTAGATTTGGTAGTGGTTATAGAATAAAGCTTGGTGGTCTTTCTTTTGTCCCTGCGCAGCATTTTCTGCAGTCTTTGTTGAACTGAAATTTCTTTCCCTTGTGTATTTCTCTAAATGTGAAAATACCAAGAGAGTTCAAGTGATTTACTAAACAAGTTCAGGCTGAAATACGGAGCTTACTTTTGCCAGACAGGAACACTTAATAACCCTGAGGACACGGTTTTCACCAAGGGTCAAAAATGATAATGAACTTTTTCTCCCACTGTCTCTGGAAACCTTGTGACTTAACACAGATGCAATGCCTGGACATTTTCCCAGAAAGGCTCAAGTAAAATTATTTATTGCAAATAAAAAGAAGAAAGGGTTATCTACCTCTTCCAGGTAAATTTAGGAGTAATGGGATGAATTAACTTAGGATAATAGAAACTTCCTATGCCAAGATGCAAACTGAAGGAAGAGTTGATTCAAAACCAGACTGAAGATTTAATGAGGTAAGAAAATGATCTAAGTATTATTATCTTCTGTAATTTATTTTTTTTTAAACACAAGCTTCAGGATAATATACAATGAGCTGAAGCAGGATGACTTACATGTTTTCATTCAGGAGACTCTTTTGGAAGGGAGATTCTTACCACCTACAAAGGTAGAGTAAATCCATTAAAGGATTTTCACACAATAGAATGGACCTTAAAAAGAGAACTGATTGTTTGCTGGACTCAATTCCCAGACATCAATATATGGCAACAGTAATAAAAAAACAAGAGGTTGGAATCATCAAAAAAAAATACCAGTTCATTCAGTCTGTACCATTGTGTTGAGGATCATTCTTTGCTTTACTTAGGTTTTTGCCCGTTTCTTGATGTACTACTTCTAGCCAATTTTCTTTCCACTTTTTACCTAAAAGCATCATTTTTATTGTCAGAAGGATTTCCCTTGATAGCAGGAAACTTCTACAATAGTTACACTGGAATGCATGATGGTTTGTTCAGCTTCATAGGTTTGAGCAAAAAAGGCAGACATATACTGAAATTTTATCTTCCTGTGTCAATAGGTTGAATAATATAAAAAATCTATATATATTCTAAGTGGTTCTTCAGTTTATGCTCATTATTTAATTTGGTTTTCAAATGCCTACAAAAGTCTGGAAATTGGTATTCATTTCTGCACTGGCATATTATAATTTCCTAAGTCAGAACTTCCTTCTTCTAAGGAAATAAGCACTTCTTAATATCACCTTTTTTGAGGTACACACGAATGTGTGTTTATCTACTGTGAAGTTTATTCTGAAATTATTGGATGAATACTTGGAATTTGCTGTAAATGTTTGTAGAAAACAGAAACAGTTTCAAGGAATTTCAAGGAATATTATTTCCAGGTCAGAAAGTCACATCCAAATTGATGGACTGTATTTCTGTACAGATGCCCATTTCTTGTCCTTTATCTTAGACAGTCTTACTGTGTGTGTATGCGTGCGTGCCAGAATGGAGAAGTTTTCAAGATCACATGTAAAAAATTTGCAAGGCAGGGCAGAAAAAACTTAATAATATGTTAACTGGGAAAAAGCTCACCATGATATGCACGAAGACATGTTTTTATGCACAGACTGAAGTCTCCACCCCTTGTGGTGAAATCTTACTGTGCACCAAAAGTGTGCATGCTTTTTAAAAATGAAACTTTTGCCTTTTGAAAACACAGACGGTTGCCAGATATACTCATCTTCCATTTCTGAGAACAGGTATTGTGTTTAGTTCCTCCAATCTCAGATTTTCACCCTAGTTATTGCTGTAAGACCTCTTGGTACCTGCCAATTTCACTGTAATACAACATCTCCATGTTTTGTTATGAATTTCTATCAGGTAGACTTCTCTTAATCTCTTTTCCACACTACTTTCATGAGATAGTAGCCTGAACTTTTAAAGCTTCTCACATTGATATGATTGTATTTCCCTTTTTTATTTGTAGTTGGAATCATCTTCTACAAATACTATATACTGATTTTCTCTACTTTCCTTCCCTGCAATATGAAATCTGCAATTAAAAATATTAAGGAGAAAAATTAAATGACCAGATAACCAGCTATATGAAAATTTATCAGGAAAAAAAAAAATCTTACTGAATTGTATAAATTTTAGAACTGCTGGCATTTAACAATAGCTTCAAATAGATATTATATGTTAGTGCAAACATCACATTCTGCTCATAATGAAAGAAACAATAAATCTTGCACATGAACTCATTCTAATTCTGCCCTGCTGGGTTTTCCTTCCACAATGACTCAATGGAGAAGCTGTGCCTGCATTTTACAGAACTTTTTCTGCACAACGGGACGTCTAAAACTGACTTTTGAGGAAAGCAGAGATTCACTCAAGCTCCAGTCTGTTCTTTAAAAAAAGCTGAAAGAGTCCAATCTGGAGTTTTTGTTTCACTCGCTCATGAGCTCTGCTGCTTTCAGTTAAGCCCTTTCTCAAATCCAGATTCACTGTTATTCATCCCCCTTGTCCCCTGCCTTGTTTTCAAAAGTCATATGGGAAGTTTCTGATTCCTCCCTTAAGTTAAAGTTCCATTGTAGCAACACCTACAATGAACTGAGGAAGCACATTCCTACCTGTTACACTGGTTCAACAGCTTTTCTTGGCTGAATCGCCATTGATTTTAAAGCGGGATATGGGTTGCTATAGCAATCCTGTACTTGTAATGTTCAAAGGAGAATACTGCTAAACCCATTGCTTTATAAATCCTAGAAACTCAAGCTCTTAGGCTGAAAGTTTACAATGTCTCACATTTTATATTGTATTTTCAGTGATGCTTCATTGCAATTTTTGATAAGTTGTATGACAAATTAGTAAAACTAGCTTTTTGTGCATGTTTCATCCATGACTGAATGGCTCATAACAAAGGGAAAAAGGATCAATTTCATATATATAGTCTCAGGGCAAACTTGTCACTTATGGAATAACAATCTGAAATGGGTGACAGTGCTCACACTAGCTGCTTGACATTCAGGCAGGTGCAGGAGCCCGAGGAAATGTCACACCGTCAGATGCAGCTTCAGAGTGTGCAACTGGCAAAAAAGCTTCTGGCCGCAGTTATCACCCCAGGCCATAGCTAACACCCCAGGCCACGTCATCCCTTAGCTTGAAACCAGTGCTGAGCTGTCACTTTAATAAATAAGTAGCCACTTTGTTTTGATCAGCATTGTCAGGACTTATTTCAAAAGTGATTCTGATTCCATCGCGCAGCCTAGCCCAGCCAAAGTCAATTGGTACAATTTCAAGGTGAATTTATTCATTCTTTATAGAAGTTCTATGCACGAGTATATCAAGACAGTTGAATAAATTGAAATAAATAGACTTGGAGTTGCATAGTCTCCTAGTAATTGAAATAGTTTCCCCCCAGTATATTTGTAGTAATAATGCTACCTTTATGAAGACTGGACTGTCTACAGATGGGAAAGTGTGGAATTAGCATATTGATAACATATTTGGAAAATGGAATTGGGGCTAATATGTTGAAAAGGGCAGCTGAAAGTTGTCTTTGCCTTCAGCTTAGCATGGAAGATAAAATTAGAAGAAACGCTCCTGCCAAATAATGATGCATAATTAATTCCTTCTTCTAGCAAGAATTGTTTTAAGCTAACTTTCCCTCTGTTTTTAATGCAGGTGTTAACTTTCAGAACAGAGAATCTGTAGGTAATACATGAAGAATAGACTTCTGCACAGTGCACTGTATGAACAGCCTGTTTTCCACAATTTTAGGATGGAAAAACAAGTGGAAGATGTCAAACCTGTACTGTTTGGGGATTTTTAAGTTTGTTCATAGTATCAGAAAAAACATTTTTGTTTATGCGTAGCAGTACCAAATGTCCACAAGCTCTGGTCTTCCTCCTTGTTTCCGTTAAGAAATCATTCAAAGTTGAAAATGTTTACTATTATTCAGAAAATAATTTAAGATTAAAAAAAAGCATAAAAATGTTCTTGCTTTTCTACAGATAGGAGAATGAATAGAGGTGAAGGAAACAGAAGGTATCAATTAGAAAGCAACAGTTCATTACTCAGGTGGATTTTCTGGCAAGTACATTAGCTATCAGAAGTGCAATTCTGATTTCAGTCTGTCTTTCAAGTGCTCTCAACAGATGTTGCCAGGACAATGGAGGTTTTGAAAGCTTTTCAAAAGAGGACTTTTGTTGTTACTTTATTATGCTTCTAAAACAATACCCCAAAATAACCAGAGTGATTATCCTAGCCATAAGAGATGAAGAATTCTTTTCTTCCTCCTTGATCTGCTTTAATGTCTTAAGTACCTAGCACTGACCTAGGTTCAGGAAAAGCTGTAATCGTGATGAGTTTCCTCTTCAGCAGATGATCCGTTTCCATGCGTCCTGGCACACAGTGACTTGGAGTGCCACCTTGCCTCCTGGGTTGAGGTGAGGACCAGGATTTATTTGTTGTGTTCTGTTCCCAAGGAGGAAGGAGTTTGGGGCTGGTGCAGGCTTGTAGCTGCAGCTCTGCAAGCTGTCTTGCCTTCTCACAGGGAACTCGGGCACAACTTGAGTGGCTTGAACACAGGGTGGAGACCCTTCTGATCCAGTGTGAGAGTATGGGAAGAGCAGGGGAAGAGCAGGGATCTGCAGTGGAGTCCTAGGAAGGGAAGGGAGAAAGGCTAATCAGACTTCGGCAGCATGGGAAAAGAGGCAGTAAAGCAAGCACCTTCTTAGTAATGATCTTGTACTTAACTGAATTGGGGGAGACAAGAAAATATTTTATATTGGCGGGGTTCTTTTGTTGGTTTGGGGTTTTTTTTTGCTTGGTTGGTTTGTTTTTACTCTTAGTTTTCATTCTCACTAATCTTTTCACAGGCAAGTAAAGTTAAGAAAAAGTTAAGAATAAGCAAAAGAATGGGTTAAGTACTAAAATAGTATTGTCAAGATTGAGAATTAAAAACCTGGAATTCTGAGTTTTCCACAGAAGTCAGGGAATATGTTTGAATACTGGGGCCCCTATTTTATCATTTTAAAAAAATTAACAAATCATTGCACATTACATGAAGTAGTTGTTTATTATTTACATTAAACAGTGTATTTTGTTAAACAGTTCGCTCCCAGAATTATTATCATCTAATGACTGCAAATGCTGTAGTTTTTAGAAACAAAACCCTTTTGATTTAAAAGAAGAAAGAGCTGTCTGAAATATTATCTCCAAAAATCTCTTTCTTTTTAAATCATACCACTGGAAGGAAATAAAAGGTTCCTGACCTAATAACCTTGCACAGTAATAACTTACATCTAGCCCTTAAAAATCACAGTTGTAGCAGCAGCATCAGCTCCTTAACCGGAACAAACTGTGCTGCTGTGATAAGAGAAAAATATATGCTTGACTTTGGCAGATTCATCTTTTTCCCAAATCTTGATTAGTAGGTGGCAGGACAATATAGCATTGAACAGTATGCAAAGATAACCAAGATTTGAAATATGAATCTTTTACCAGTGTAAAAGATGAAGATGACAGTTGTAATCTCCTCAAACTCATAATTTCCTTGAGTTTTGGGAAATCTGAAGTGACTGATAGTCTAGAGACTATCAAGGCAAGGTTTAGTGATCTGAAAAGCATTATATTGCATTACGCAAATGTGAAATCTAAAAATTTTAGCCCATCCTTATCTATAACTTTTGCAGCTCAGGGGAACTGATCTACTTTTGGAATGTGTAGGAAAAAACGTGAAATAGCTACAATAAATCTACTGTAACTTATCTCTTTTTACATCTTCTATACAGTGAGCTATATTTAGTAAATTGCACAGCCCTCAAGAGGCCAAGAATTATTCTTCCCATCAAGAAGAGCAGTCATGGCAAGCTTGGGTTAAACACGGTCATTAACACATGTTATCGCATGATAACAGTGCAATTAACTTATGGACCCAAAGTATTTGCATATTTGAATTCACTCGTTTTAGTGTATCTTGAGATATATAAATGAAATAGTTCAGTGTTAATTATTTCCAAACACTTGAATGAAACCAACAACTGATCCTCAATGAAAGGCAAGTATATTGCATCAAAAGTGTAAAAGGTGAAGGCTGGATGGTTTTTCCCAAATTAAACAAGGCCTCGCCTGTGATACTTGTCTGATCCATCCAGCGACTAATTCTCTTGACTACAGCAAGCCCTAACAAGTTAGGGAAGTACTTCTTTGGCAGCCAGGAACCTCTTTGTCAGTATTTCTTTACACGATTATGAAATACAAGAGCAATTCTAGTCACTGCAATTTCATTCTCTTCAGCATAGCTAATCTGGATTTACTTGGGATCAAAATCAGCCTCTATAATTGACTATAAAATATTTCACTAAAGGTTAAATAGATCTTTCAAAAGTTTAATTTTCCCATCAAAAATGTAACTGTTTCGTTCCCCTAAGAAGTCTCTTTGGAAGCAAAAATGCATACAGGATTTAAGAAATTAAACAATTTGTTCAAAAAATTAATTAAAAAATTAATTCAACAAGTTGAAGAGAGGCGCTTCATTTAATTGGAGTGGTTTTGTTTTTTTTCTAGTTCTCTCAACAAACCTACCTCCTTAAAGTCTGAAAATTTCTTTAAAATATTTTAGAATTGACCTATTTTGTATAGTCGTTCCTATGTTCCATTGTGCTTTGCTGGTAAAACGATCTGCCATCTTTATGGGCACACCTTACAAAAAATAACCTGATAGGCTGTTCTCCTTTGATTGCTAAATACTCTTAGGCAGCTTTCTGGGTTGGTAACACTGCTAGATAACATGGTTTTGTGGTGTGGACAAGAAGTGAATCGGGGAGATCACTCTGTACCCCAAAACTGTTCTGAAAACCATTCTGAAGCCTTCCCTCTGTGTTTAACTCCAGATCTGTTTGAAGCCTCGTGGGAGCTACGCTGAATTTACTTTTGTCACCGTTTCATTATTTCTTTAATCAGCCATCAGCAAGTATTAGAAAAACCTCATCTAGGCAATAGTGAGCAGAAATACAAGGAAGGTCCCTATTAGTAATAGACAAAATTCAACAAATTTTATATAATAGCCTGAGCAATCAGATAAATTAATTTTTAAAACTAGTTGAAGAGAAAAATTAAATAGATGCATTCATTCAACCATGACCATTCTGAGCTTCCTGTCCACTGGGGTGTCAGTCCTGACACGTTATTAAAAAGATCAGATTAAAATATGGAGAAATTTAGCTGATGAAACCAAAGGGGGAAAAGATCTGTAATGTAATTGCTTGTTACAGTTTTTCAGCCTCCTGTCTGCCACCTGCCATGCTCTAGTAAACTGTATTTTAGGAAAGGCCATTATATAATAACTTCATATATTGTAACAAGATTATGTTTTCTTGCATTGACATTCAAGCACAAACATTTTTAGTTAAATGTGGGAATATGCCTAAGCTGTACCTTGTTCTCAGTGATATAGTTATTTTCAGAATGTGTACTGTACCGTTGCCCTCTTTAGCTCATCTTTAGCATGATTAAATGCACAAATTTTAATGGTATACAGACAACAAAGAAATCAAAAGAATGAGAAAGTACGAGAGGATTTACCAGAAATTTAGTTTCATAATTGAGAACTTATTATCAATTAATGTTCTCTCTGATACCGTCCTTGTGGAAAGGTAATTACAAAAACAATGCCATTTAGTGGTCCCATGCACTGCATTCTAAAAGGAAGACTAGGTTTTTCTTCTTATTAGCTACTGTATTTGTGCTGCTTTACCCAGAGGATGCAGAGTTCTAAAGCTACCACATACAGCCACCTATGCCTTGACAATTATTAAAAGACTGATGATTTGAGCAGTTTTCTCATCAATATATTTCAGATGAAAACACGGTAGTTGTGAAACAGGGTTTTAAATCTAAGAGGAAAACCAGGAATTGGAGTAAAGCTGACTCAAATATTGCCGTGGTTTCTCTGACAGAGGCAGCTCCCCATGCCCTTCCGCCCTTCACCTCCTTCATTGCAGCACTGAGGTTTTTGCATTTCCAGTGCATGAGACAGGATAAAAATGAGAGGGATCACGGCACTGCTGCAATTACGGGTGGATGGAGTGTAACACTGTAAAAAGAAAAAAAATATAAAATATCTTCAAATCTTCAGGCAATACACAGTGGCTTGCCCAATACCTTTTAACGAAGTCATCTGAACAAACCCCATTCTCAGTATTGCATTGCACAGGTACCACAACTTGTTGGTACTAGAAGAACAAAGATGTCTTATAAAAAGTGAAAGATGTTCTTAAAGACTTCAGCCTCCTGTCACATAATATTCAGCCCAAGAAAAAGCAAGATAGATTTTATTATTTTTTTTTAGAATTAATTGGAAGACTTTTTTTTTTTTTCCCCATGCTTTATGCTGTGCAATAACTATAAATTCAAAGGTAGTAAGTGCCATTACACAAGCACTTGAAAAATTTGCTGACCTATGTGATACACAAAGCTTTTTTTGGCATCGTTTAGGAACTGCTATGGTGCAAAATTTCGTGGTAAACTCTTTATTCAAGCATGCCAGGTTGCTAGCAGGGCACTTTGAAATTTTGCAGTTAGCCAACTGCAAGGCTAAGTGATGAGCCAATGATGACTGTCTGACAGCTCTTCAGCGATTCCTCACTCCTGTTTTCTATGTAGCTAGCATCATTGCGAGCTACAAGTCATTGACAGCAGAGCTGGGTGTGGTATCAAAGGTGACCTGCAGAAAGAAGTATTATGTGAAGTGGGACCAGGTTTCAAGCAGAAAAGTCTGCTTTACTTTCCAGAGCTGTGACAGGATGGCCAATTCAGAGCAAAATGTCCTCACTTCAGCACTCTGGCAGGTCTTTGAAGCTTTTCTTCTAGTGCAAAAGGTCTCTGACACTGTGGTTTTTAACATCATCATTATCCAACTTCTGAATCTCAAAGATCTACAAAGCAAAACGTTTCTACATCATGGTATAGATACTTTATAGGGACAACTATTTAACTGATTTTTTATAACTATGCCTTCACGTGGCATTTTTTTAGTTTGTTTTTACCGGTAAAGCCATTTGAAACTTGTTAGAGGCAACCTGTTATTAACAGCATGGAAGGAAGGAAGTGACTCTGTCAGGCTACAGGGATCTAAAACATTTCTGAAAGCAGTCAATGCTCTGTCGTCACTTACTTCAGGAGACCATTGCTCAGCTGTTTGAATCCTGCTGTGGCAACCTCACAGCTAAGACAGTGACCCCAAGGACGGTGGTCCTGCTCTCAGGAGGAGTGACTTTTTAGGGGGGGTGGGGGAAGGAGGAGGACAAGTAGATTGGAAAACTTCTAGAAGACAGTAAACAACAGAAGATTTGAGCGTTAATCACTTTTCATTATCTCTGGCACAAAGCAGTCGGATAAATGCTGTATCCCTGATTGTCTTTAAGGTGAAAAATTATGAAACTGTTGAGATCTTGACATGTTCTACAGGAAAAAAAAAATCATTTATTGACTAGATCTACCCACATTCCTTCCCTAGGAAATGTGTCCTTCGGTAGCACATCTGTGTACATGTTTGAGCCATAAATGAAATACTTCAGTGTTGCTGTGAATCTTGCGAGCGTCATACAGCCATGTATCTGATCAGCATATTTTTGTTATACCTCAAAACAGTTCAATATCACATTGTTAGAAGAATTCTACAATACTTGGTTGAATTGTAGCTACCTGAAGTAAAAAATTCGTAGAGATTCTCTGCAGGCATAGTTTAGACATATTTAGACACATTACATTGAAACGTAATGGGTTTTGGCAAGTAGATTTCTTTAAACTCACATTGCTGTAGCAATAAAACTAAACTTTGGAAATCTTTGGATCCTAAGTCATTCACAAGAGAAAAAAATACTGCAGTTTAAGGTTTGGTATGATTAGTTCTTTATGCCAAGAGTAAAACGGTGCATTTCTCTTTTCAAAGACTAAACAAACGACCATCAATTCTAACACTGACTTCTGCTTACAATTTGTCCTCTTTGTTTATTTCACAATTAGTGTACATAGATTAATAATTACAATTCATGAACCTAATAATTTATGCATTAGTATTTAGCCCTTGTCATGTCTTTAATTTTTGCAATTAATTGTTTTAATAACGGAAAGGTTAATTGCACTATTCATCAGAACTGCTTGCTGTGAAATGGTAGACAAATAAGAATCTTCAAAGATAAAGAGTGTGTTGTCTGCTCAGAGCTGTCATTCCAGCCAAGGGAAACTTGTTGAAATAGCTTAGCAGGCTCACTCCTTTGCCGAAATCATGGGGATCAGAGCTGATTCTGTTCAGACAAAGAGAATTGTACCAAAGTATAGGTCACTAAAAATAAATACATAAAAAAGGTTGGGTTTTTTTTAACAAAATCTTGTGTTCTTCTGTATGCATCGCGACATGGTGTGTAGAGATGCGTTCCTCTTCTGCTTGCTGTGAATGTTATTTAAAATGTGGTTTTAGGACTACTGTGCAGAACCCAAGTGCTGCTTATATCCTGAGTAATCCTTTCAACTGCTGGGCCAGCCGTGTTGCTGATCGAACCTGTCAGCTGCTGCTCAGCCATCGGCCCCGTGATAAAAGCAAACCCCCAATTAATGTGTACCTGTGATTATACATACACAAAGTGCTTAATGACCCTGTATTGTTAAACATGAATTAAATATGTAGGTGTGAGTAACTAGCAAAAATGACCAGATTTGCATTTTCTAGTTTATCTTAATTGTGATTTATTGAAATCTTTGCCTAGGCATTGGCACATTAAGGTAAAGAGTGGGTACCTGGATATAATGGTGCTAACTTTTCATCTTTTTATGGGTACACAGTGAAATCAAGAGTAGTGTGTCCTTAAAGGAGGAAATGAATTATCATTCTGGAGCCAATCCAAAGCATTTTGACACAGTCCTGTGGTCATTTTCATTCATGCTTATGAGTGAACCCTACCTGTTCTGGGCACAGAGAAAGAAAATTGTGTTTGGTGTTCAGAGCTGTCACTTAGATCCATCAATTCCCTTAATTCTAATTTTGAGGAAAATGCAAAATTTTTAATTTATTTCTCTGTATTTAGTTACCACCAAGACTATACTATATAGTCTTTCTTCTAGTTCGAATAAAATCTTACTTCAAAATACCAGAGTTGCTGACTGAATGAAAATTGTGTTTTACAAACAGACCTATTAAAACTATATTGAAGTTTGCTTAGGCTGATCAGAAATGACCAAGAGTGTCTTCAGGCAGCAATTTTTTGCTTCAACTATCACATACTCAAATGAAGAGCAGATGGAAGATCAAAGGAAAAGTTATGCAGGTTAACCATGCCAATGTAACAATATTAACAGGACAAGTGTCAATTTTTTCTGCAAATAGGATTATAAAATGACAGAGATTATTGAAATCTGCACCTTAGCATCTGTTTTTCACTTTATTTATATGAGTGTCCTGATTTGCATCTTGGCCATAGGATGCTACCAGTGGTAAACTTTGTGGGAGAAACCCAAGATGATTCCCACCTTCAGTTAGGCAGAAATACGTTTGTATTAGTATAATATAGACTTTTCTCAGGAAATATGCAAAACATAATTTTCATTCCCTTTGACTAAATCTCATAATTAAGTTGTGCAGTAGGTGTTAATTTATTTTCTACATAAGGAGGCAGCTAAAGGACTGCTGAAACATGCCAGACTGATTTCTAATCTAGCCATGGACACTGTAAACCATAGATCTCCAGTAAGGGTACGTTTGCATGATCTAGATACTTGATAAAGTCCTCAGAAAATACACATTTTCTATATCCCTTAATATGGTTTTCCATTCTACTGGACTAAATCAGTAGCACTGAGCAGAAAATCAGAGTTGGAGACTGAAAAGACATACTCAACCATTATGTGTGTTATAATATCAATCTGATCATAAATAGCCAATAATTAGTTTTTCTTAAGCCACAACCTTTTACCTTGCCTTCTTAAAGCTATATTTTATAATGCTCCATGTGATTACATCTGGAATGCAGAGGTGCTTTCCTTAACATAACTGTAATTAAGAGTCTCTCCATACAAACGCTTTTGATGGAATCTTTGTTCCATTGGCATCAACATAAAATGTTTTATTGATCTTTCTGGGCCTAAAAATTATATCTGTCTTTTCTACTTGAACACTCAAGTCTCATTTCTCTTTTCTGCAGCCCATAATCAGGCGCCTGACTGCCATTCACAGATGACCAGTGCTTTTCATTCCAAACACAAAACGTACTCCAAGAAAAAGAATGAAATGAATCAAATGCTTTTATTAGATAGCTTTCTGAATCCCAATGCAAACACTTTTCACAAATCATGTATGTGTGCACATATATATTTAATATATTGTACTGTAGATTTTTCTTTCCAATCTTTTGCACAATTTTTATTCTTCCTTGGCCTCACAGAAGTTGATATTCAATACTAATGACTTTGACAAATGCAGGACTCTAACTATTCAGTCACTTTTTCTTCTATATGTGATGAAAAATATGGGTTCCTTGGCTCCGAGGCAAATCGGATGAGACAAGTCTGCCCTGAGAAGTTACAAAGCAGAAGGGGCAGGAGATTGTGAGCTCTGTCCTGCACGTGGCTGGCACTGCAGTCACGCTGGACTGCTGGGGAAATGTCTGCCTTAAGTAACAGATTCTTGAGAGGTGCATGCAAAGCAACGCAGAGATGTGATCTATCTGAGTCGGGTATATCAGACAGGGATAGTAAGGAGGGTGTAATGGTGTGGGCTTCCACAGCTGGGGATGGACCGGGCTGTGCCATCTGCAGCGATGGTCCCCAGCTGTGGTGGTGGCATGGCAGAAGAATGACAGATGCCACGGCCTGAGGCTTAAGTGATCTAAAGCTGCACAGCTCTGCAGTGAGAGTTTCACATGCATTTGGGGAAAGCATTTTTAAATTTAAAATGGAGCTAAATGTTTTTCAACCTGAGAACTTGAATTTCTTTGCTAAACGTTATCCCCGGCAGGGTGCACTGTTCCATTCCTGACAGGCATATTTATATGGTTTATTGTTTTCATGGAGGGAGGGAGAAAGTAGACTCAGTCTTGTTGTCCCTGTAAGCACTTTGGGTCTCATTCAGACAATATTGGCTGCAAATGAATTAGTTGTCAATGTCAGGGTGATACGAGATTTTTGAAGAGCTGGTAAATTTTATTCAGTTATTGAAATTTTACATGGTATGTTTACATCCTTTTGAATTTAAGTATTTTAAATTACTTTGAACTGATTCTAGCTGGTTAAAAATGTGCTTTCTGTACTAATTTCAGCCTAGTAAAACAGAAAAATTAAAACATACATTGAAGTCAAAATAACACTGTTTCTAAAATGATTCTCTCCCAGGTAAGCCATCTTAAAACCCCCAAAACAAACAACAGAAACTCAAAAAACCCAAATTCAAACAAACAAAAGAAACCCCCTCATACTAAAGAAGCAAATGGTAGGAGTTTCATTATATCTCCCCAAATCTATGAGTTACTGCTTTATATGGTATTATTGTTTGGTTTGGTTATATAGCTGAATACAGGGTCAGCCTGATAAAAGTGACACCCAGTATAACCAGAGCAGTCCCAGCAGTGTAGTTGCAGGATGGTGACTTCCTTATGCACTCTTTGAGGAAAAAATCATTTATTTGCATGTGCTAAAGGTTAAGCCATGAAAAACCTGACATAAGGCAGAGCTATTCTGTCCTTTGAATGTAGGGCCCAAATATTTCTTCAGTCCACACTGCTTCAAGGGCTCCAGTCTCACTTAATAGCCTGTGTGGTACTTTCTGGGAACAGCAGCCTCGGCGTGCTGGCCTTGCAGAATCCCGTGCGTTCTGCGTAGATCAGTACTAGCAGGCCCTCATGCCCAGCATATATTCCAGCCTGGGCTCTTCCACAGCAACAGATCCATTGAGGAGCAGCTTGGGAGCTGCAGGCAGCCGAGTTATGGGCACACACGTTGCTGTACGCGGCTGCTCAGCGATGGGCTGGTGAGAAAAATGTGCTTTTAGGTCACTCCCAGTCTTGCCTGCTATGGAGAATTTAGGTCTAACCATAGACACTACTGATAATTAAAGAACTGAAATACTAAAAAGAAATTTAACATCCATTTTCCATACAGAAATAGTATTATTTTTCTTTTCCATAGAGATGAGCGGTTTTCTGTGACCAAGTATTTTGCGAATACTATAAGCTGCCTGTAAGAAAAACTCTAACACCACTTAAAAATAAAGCTTGCATTAAATATTCCTAGCTGAAATCTTGTTTGTAACAGCATACTGCTAATTGTGCTTGCCTTTCTTCCGCTGCTCCAGTATGCTTACAGAAATGGAACGTCAGAAATTGAACTTTCTGATATTTATGAATACTTTTAAGTGATAAGCAAAAATTACCTATTGGAAAACATAATAACTACTTGTATAAAACAACTGCTCCTCTCCACCACAAAGATGGATTTTAAGCACCAAACAGAAGGTTTAGTGCTTTGGCTGTGCTGATGCTGAAGGCATCAGTTAAATTAGAATCCTTTGATATGTTAATTATTTATTGCTGTAAATTATGCATCCTCTAAAATCAAAGAGACACATAACCTATAATTTATTATTCATTTAGCATGAAAAGTTGTATTCATATAACAATTTCTCTGTTAGGTATGGAGTTCTGATTTGAAATAAAGCCTTTTAATATGGGCTACAGTCAAAACATAAAAGAGGTTGAGGTTTTCCTGAAAATGTGAAAATCATCTCTAAGACACAGTTTAATTCCTACAACTTCTTCAATAAGCTTCTAAGTTCATGGAGTGATGTACAGTTACAGATTCATTAGACATGGGTTAAAAGTGACTCTAGTAAAATTTGTGTATTTGTTGTTAGAAGATCAGTAGCTGAAGGTGATTTTGTTTTTTTAAGAACTTTTAAGAGCAGCTGCCTGTGTTTTCATATATAACAAATTTTGAAAATCTTGATTCATTTTTACTTTGAGGCGGCTGTAAAATTCTTGGACTGCCTTTTGAATTTGTACTATTATGTTTCAAAATTTAGAACTAAAATAGGGGTTTTGAATAGAGACAGACCAAAACAACAGACCTACTCTGTGTGATTGGAAACCATGGATATTGGGATACATGTAACAAAATTGTAAGCATATCAAACCAAAATTTCACATCTTCATTCTCCTTTTTGTTCACTGTTCATTCTGTTGCTGTTGGAACAGGATGTAAAGGAAATGCAAATTCTTGATTGCTAAGATCTTGGAATTCCTTAGAGACCGCTTTTTTTTGTTCTAGAAGATAATAGAAGTGGGTAGGAAAAAGGTTGTTTTTGAGTAAAAGAAAAGGAATGGGAAGTGTGTGAAAGGTTTCTAGAGTGTGATTCGTATGTGTGATTTTTGTTGATTAAATACGTCTATGCAATATTTATGAACTTAACATATGTATTGAACACACTGTAAGTCTTGGGGCAAGCAGAGAAACTGAGAGAGGTCCTATTGATTAATTTGTACCTTCTTACTTTTAGTGTTTTGCCATAGAAAAAAAAATGCTACACTGCAAAATATTTAAGCAGTCTGAGATTTAGTGAATAAAGAAACATGAACAGAAAAGAAGTAGAACACGAGTAATGACTGTATTCTTTAGTTTGTTCAGAAGAGTTAGTCTGATTTTTCTCATGACACTAAATGCTTAGGGATATTTCAGATTCATTACAGCCTTTAGAACTAGCATATAGTATATATATTAAAATAATTGAAATTACTCAGTATGGAAGTTTGTATACCAAAGGTAGAATATTCAGAGAGAAGATAAAGAATTATGTGCAAGACCTGGTTTTGGAGAAGTGCCCAGTTAAGCAACTCAAACTAGGACCCACCGTCCTTTGATCAGGCCAGATCACCCTTCCTCCTTTCAGTTGCAGAAGAATGAGAGTGAAAAGACGACTGCCAAATCCTCTATTGGCAACTCATGTGATTAGATTAAGATCAAACTGGGTTGAAGTTCATGAGATGAGGAAAATGGCCCAGGGTGTGTTTAAGCAGTTAAATTTATTTTCTATGCCCTTGTTCTGGGGAAGACCACTGGATAAAAACACTGGCAAAATGGAGGTGTGTGTTTTAGAGTGTCTGCTGAAGAGTTCTTGCATGGGTGAAGAAGGTCCCTTCTCTTATGTTAAGCACACAGAACTCATGCATATTTTTAAATAAATATGAAAGAAATTTTTGCTAATGATTTTCACTGAGAATGGGAAACCTAGCCTTTTCTCCAGATGAAGAAAAGAAGGAACATATGGTGATAAGAGTTATAGTAAGAAATCCTGCATTGGTTGTAGTTTTTCCCCTAAGATGAAGCAATGCTTTTTTTTCTTTCTACTATAAAACTCTTTAAAGCTACTTGTGTGCATATTGGTATTGCACACTGATTTTGCTGAAGAGAAAAATGATCCAAAATAAGAAAAGTGTTTTTCAATAGTTCTTGCAAACTCAGCAGGGTAGCCAAGGTCTGTCAGCTCTGTTCTGCATGTGAAATTTTTGAATAGCTCCAGAGCACAGCTAATGTTTCTAAGGCTTTCTTAAGGAAAGGTCAGTGCAAACTATGAGAAGCTGTAGGCAGTAAGTCAAAAGAATAGAAAAAAAGTATATTCTTCCACCTGTTTGGCTATGTTAACGAGCTCAGCTATTCAGTGCTTATAATGGTCAGTGTCAAAATAAGAATACAGTCAACCATCTTGTAGAGATAATGCATGGGTTGGTTTATGTACATAATGTAAGCTCTCTATATATGTATACATACATGTTTCGGCATAGGTTCTGTTCTTTGGTTTCAACTAGCAATTGCTTTCTCCTCTCTCTTAGATAAGTGTTCCCATTTGCTATTTTTTGCTTATTTTTTTATGAACTAAAAAAATCTTTGTTAATGAAGTTCTCTGTAAGTGATGAAGTGTTACCTGTTAGCAATTTCTGTTCCCCGTGTTCTGTTTGGTTAATTATTCTTGAGGCAACTGTTTAAGATTGATATATACTCCTCTTTTTTTTTTTTCCTTATGTAACTTGGGTCTCCCTGGATAAAATGCTGCAAAAAGAAATCCCTGTCATCAAACCCTTTTTCCTATCATTTCATATAACAAAAGATAGCAACCTTATCTCGTAATCTAGGACTATATTCTCCATAGTATAAATCTTTATAACATTAAACCTTAATATTTATTACATGTTCCATCTTGCTGCTGACAATCCTATTAATGCTTCGCTTAGCAAGGCAGAAATGGTACTTCTGTTCTTTGTAGTGCTAGAAAAGAATGAAAAAAACTCTGTGCACAAATCACGAGAAAGCATAACTTATCTATTACAGAGTGAGAAGATTAAATACATGGCCATAGACTCCTTGCAATCATGGTGACTGAGTGGAGGCTTCTTCTGATTGCTTTAATAAATCCTTTAAGTATGCTTTCAATCTCTCAACAATTCCTGACAAAGCTGGTATGCTGTTGTTGTGCATCTGCCTACATCTAAAGTTCCGGTTATGAATATTTGATATGGCTTATCACTGCACTTGTGTCACTGGTTCAGAAGATGCCGGTGTGCCATTTGTTAGTGCTAGTTAATGCTGTACTCAGCAGAAAAAAAGAGGGGATATCTTGTTTTCCAATCTAGCCCCTCGTTTCCTTTAATAGAAAACATAAAAAATAATAATGTTTGTGAATGATTGATGAGGCGATTGCATTTCATGGATTTTGAGACCTTGGTCCATTAGAAAAATCATTTTGAGAACTTGTCTTAGCTTCCTGTATGCCGTGCATAAGGGACTAGGTCAATGATATGGCAATAGCACAGCAATGAAATGGTATACTGGAAAATCTGCTATATCTGTAACTGCTCAATTTCACTTTTCTGGCGTAGGAAAATGAAGCCTAATACATGAGTGTCCTTGTGAGAATAAGCTGTTCAGTCATGTTTATAGTTAAGTTTTTCCTTTTTAGTTCTTTACAATTTATTTAGGCATTTACAGCTAGATTAGTTTAAATCATCATCGCTAATCATTTCAATATTAGTAAGTTTAATTGTCAAACCTTCTAGAAGAGTACATAAAATGATACTCATATATTCACATTTGCAAGCTCATTTCCATGCCTACCAAACAGCATTTACAAATCTCCATATAAGCACTTCTATATTCACAGCTGGGGGTGTATTGGTGGAAGATAAGAGGAGCAAGTATGCTATCATTTGCAGAATTTTCTTTCTTATTTTGGATGAAAAGAGGGGCATGTGATAGTGATATAACCTTGGCTATTTTTGAGTCCTTGTTTCTTGTTCTACCAGGAAGGACCCGTTACTTAGATCAGATTGTGTTTGAAAGCTGACAACAATAAAAAAATCTGTGAATATAAGGTACAAATGGATAATGAAAGTGGAATTCACTTTGGTATCTATTTTGGATTCCTTTTCAGGAATACTTAATCTGAATGAGCTTATAGCCAGGACTGTTTGCAGAACAACATATTTTAAGTCAATACTAGTAAATATAGAATGCAAATTTTGGACTTCTAAGTGAGGCTGTTTTCAAAATGTATTTGGTGGATTAAGATCTCTGGGGACAATGTGATTAAATTTTTTTTTTTCCTCCACAGATTCTGCAATATACGTCTGTAACATAATTCCATTTATGGCACTTAACCAAGTGATTTGGGTTAAGGAGGTTTTGAAAATAAAGTAATAAACGTTAAAGCAGAAGATGCAACTAAATAGCATAATGCCATGGCCATGCAAATAGAGAAGAAACCAATGTATGAAAGCTGCAAATGTATCCGAGTACATGACTGAGTTGGGTTCAATAGTTCAATGAGAGCATTACATAGCTATCTACATTTGATGATGTAATTATATTTGCTGATGCCTACTTTCAGCACATGTAGATAACAGATCTATACATAAAATCAAAGTCAATTTACTGCCACTCACCTTTAAGACAAGATTTTCTTTTCCCCTGTCATTATTTGTCTTGGCAGAAAACAGAGTTTGCAGAAGAAATCAGATTTGAGATATTATAAGCTTGTAAAAAAGATGATGATGCATTTGGTAATTAGAGGTGGAATAGGCCTGCTTATTTTCAGTAGCTTAGAGAAATTCCCTTGCAGAGTTGTCAGTGACTGCATTAGTTTCTTAGGTCTGTGTTTTATGCCCATTCTTGCTAAAATATGAGCCAGTTTCAGAGAATTAATATACATTCCAAATATTCAAAAGTAAGTCAAGTAAGTAAGCTATTAATTTCCTATACTTTCCGTGTCCTCAGACATGATATATTAATATATCAAAGGTATATGGAGAATTGTCTATTTTAATTTGGCTGTGATTTCAATCCAGCTGAGATCGCACTTAAATGAACAAGAGTACTTATACAAATATCATTTTAGGAAGACTAAATTTGCATTTCCTTCCTGCAGAAAAGAAAGACAGTATATGCAGTACACTGATAATAAGAGATGTCGAAAGATTTTGGTGAAAATAATCAAATCACTGAAGATTATGGTGAATATAGAACTCTGAGGATGATACCCTGATTTTTCACAATGGGGTGAAGTATCTGGGATACCATATAAGATAAAAAGAATGTATAGCTTTCAAGAATTTGTGTTAGTAAAAGCTAAGAACAGTAATGCTAAGATCTCACAATAATTCGAGAAATTATCAATATTTTTCTTGAAAATTACTTTTTAGTACTTTTGAAATAAATTGGCTTATAAAACTATAAAATATTTCACAAGGCCATGCCAGGGGATTAAGTGTTGATGGGTTTTTTGTTTTGCTTCTACTAGCAGTTTAAAATTCAGCATGCAATCATGAAAGATGTTTCACATGTTTAGATTCCTGGAAATGGTTACTTTTGAAACAGAGAAATCCTGAAATTACTTAAGTCAATTACTTATCAAGTCAATTAATAGAATAAAGTCATCAATGTTAAAATGCATTGTCTCATCCCCTGAAGTCTGTTGTTATCTCCAGTTTTTAATATAATTTCATGACCAGTTCTAAATCAACAATTTGGTGTGTCTTCTCAAGTAAAAACTGATTGGGGAGCCAAACCATCTCATTTTAATAAAGTGAGAAAATAGTTTTAAATTAACTCTTCGAGGTTGCTCACGTGACTAGGAGAGGACTGATAGCAGCCTTGTTTTCCAGTGGGCTATGTTATTTCTGAAGGGTCTGTTTGAAAACTCTGTAAGTCTGCAGCGGCAGCACAGAGAGCGAGCTGCTCGCATCCCGACGCTCAAGACAGCCAAGGCTTTATTGCTCTGGACAAGATTTGTTCTTTTCTTTTCTCACTGAAGTGAAATTTCCCCCTCTGTCTTCCTCATTCTGCTTCTTCAGTATTTCTGCTAAACCCATGATTCCCATAAGTTTGATTGATTTGCTTTGCACATTTGTTCCTAAGGCCATTCCACACCTTTGAAGACCGTCCTTTTCATCCCTGGGCTCTCTTTGCTTCCAGTAAGGCTTGTACAGGGCTGTTGGCTCATAATCACTGATCCCTCCAGCTGGCAACTTTCAGACTGATTTCTCTCTAATAAAGCCTAGTATTTTTCACTAGAATACTGACAGCTTTAATATAGAACTGGTTTATATATTTCCTATTGCTAATGAATTAGGTCTTGGCTATTGCACAATAAAAAGTGGTTATGGGGGTCACTGTGTAGTTGGAAGTACATTTTTTAGAGGCATTGTTTTTTAAAGGCAATGAAAACGGAATTTAACGTGCTATGGATGAAATTTTAACAGCTGGATGAATGTTGTACTACTCATAAATATTCTCTGAGAAACACATTGATCCTAGTATCTCCAAGTTTGCACATCAATATTAGTTTGCTTAATTTCTTTTCTTGAAATTTTCTGTATTAGTTAACTTTTTTGGCTGATGTTGATTGTGCTTTTATAAGTGAATACAGAAAGGTAAAAGCAACCTAAACTATGTTTTCCTGCTTTTGAAAAATAATGTAATGCAACAATATAAGGAGAATGATATGTATTGGATGAAACTCTGTGATGGTGTGAAGGACAAGAATTTCTCAATGATTTTCTTACCAAAAGAGAATTCCTACACTGGAGTGACAGAGAATAAAATCCAACCCAAAATGTTAGTATTTGTCTGTTTGTTATTTTATTGTGATAAAAGAACTCGTGATACCTGAGGTCACGTAACCACAGTTCTTGGCTTGAGTAAGAAAACACTTGAGCTCTGTGCTCACGCTGGAAAAGTTTGAAAGTTCCACACCCAGAAATCAACAGAAAGAAATGAATACAATAATACTTGTGTCTTCAAGCCTTTTTTGGCATTTTAGAAATTCCCTTCCTATTTCTTCCTGCCTTTGAAAAGGGTAGCCGTAAGTAAGGTTTTAGGAAATGTATTCTGATATCTACTCTTCACTATTTATTTCTATTTGAAAGAAAATAATTGGGGCAAGGAAGGGAGTCAGTAGCTTCATTCTCTAATGAATAATGGGGAAAATAAGAGAGCAGATGGGTATGATTTCTCCTGTTAAAATCATCGTATTTATGATACTACCCAGTTTGATAGATCAAAGCAGAGAGGGGTTTACCTGTGGTGGTTGACTCCATCTAACTGAGCGACAGTTAAAAAGAAAGGGAGTAATTTCTATTTCTGAATCTTAGTAAAATCCTTACTGTGTTGAGAAAGATTTACCTCTTGCATAGAATAATGTGAAGGGGAGAAACACTGCAACTATTTTGGTTCTAAAGGACCTCTGACAACCAAAGCAGTTAATGAAACCAAACTTTTCTCACTGGAATGCATGAAATGATTGGCATATGGCAATAGTTGGTACTGGTATATTTTCATATGCAGGGCATGAATATGTGTGGTGTGCAGGTGAGCAGGGAAAAGGGCACAGCACTAGGTCAGAAAACTCATAAACTTAATCTACCCTGAGACTAACTTGGGAGATGATGGGGGGGGGGGGGGGGCGGGGAAGCGGTGTGCTGAGCGGAGAAA
>JAOTQQ010000052.1:35127180-35152030 GCA_026546715.1 Gallinago undulata | reverse complement strand
TGTTCAAGGCCAGGCTGGATGGGGCTTTGAGCAACCTGCTCTAGTGGGAGGTGTCCCTGCCCAGGGCAGGGGGGTTAAATCTCGATGATCTTTAAGGTCCCTTCCAACTCAAACCATTCTATGATTCTAGTGACGAGTTTAATTTTACTATTTCAATTAAAATCCAGTGGGAGTTCTTGCAGAGTTTTTAACTATTCAATGTTAGATAAGCTTTAGCCATAATGAGGAGATATTCCTTGTACTTTTAATGAGCAACACCAGTAACTGGTTATGACTTACTGCGAAGTAAAAGGTAACTTTTAAGGGTGCCCATTGGAACTATTTTGCTATTGCGGTTATCTGAGGGTATTAGCCTTGAGCAGATTCTGGGAACTGCAGAAAGAGGCTGCACAATTAAAAAGGCAGGAATGAGCCAAATAGTAGCTCTTAGTAAAGGGAAGAGGAGCACAGGCTAATGACATGAGACCCTTAGGCAAGAGGACGCCAACATGGTACTACATAGCAGTTCCATCAGCATGCCCTAAAACCATTTGTTCACAGATTTCAGTTTGTAAGGGGGAAAAAAAAAAAGAATTCTTGGAAGAAAGGGTTTGTGATTTTTTAATGATTTGCTAATACTTGGGAAGAAAGTCTTCGTAATGGTCAAATCAAAAATGTAATCTAAAGATATTTGATGTTATAGATCACAGATAATAAAATTTATCTTGTAGTAAGAGAAATGTAGACTTAAGGCTTGATAAGGGATAGTTGCAAAGGATGAAGTCATGAGGCTTACTGTTTCAGGATAGTTCTCTGAGTAGTCTTTTTTAATTTTAAATTCTTTTTTTCAAGTGAGAGCTGTTCTGCCTAATGGATTTGAATGTACTGAGTAGATTTGAAAGGATTTCCTTCATGTTCACTTTAGTTCTGAAGCAGTTTAGCCTGTTTCTGCTTGGAGTTACAAAATGAAACAAAGAGTAAAATCTCCATAAAATATGCATAAAAATTTTAATGATGAGTCAAAAAAATCTCTCCTATAAATAAGAACCACTGATGAAATCCTTATGTGGATTTTCAGTAAGAAGGAAAGCATGACACCTTGAGACAGAGTTCTGTTGTTTGCTAGACAGTGGCTGTGTGTCAGTCAAAATGTTTCTGACAGTGAAAGACGTTCAAAAGCCACAAATACACAGAAGCTTGAAAGACAAATTAGATGGAAGATAGTCTATTAATAGAAAGCTTAAAAATAAATACCAGCCAAAACAAGTGCTTCATTCAGAGTGTTCAAAAAATCAACTTGTCAAAATTGTCACAGGCATCAGGATCTTAGTGAATAGATTTTACTTTCTCTAAAGCATTTCTTCTTGTAATAGCACAAAAAAAAGGGGGGGCGGGGGGGCACATCCCTTAAAATAACTTAGATATAGGAAAAGGAAAATATCTAAGAGATGAGACTTGATATTCCAAGATGTGCTGCTTCAAAAATAAGAGGTCTTTCACTTAAGAATATGGAACTCAGGAGATCTGAACTTAGTGCGCAGTCCCACCAAAGACTGTACATAACCTGGGCAATTAACTCTTTCTTGGTTCACCAAGCACACAGTGGGAATTTTAATGGAGTTATTACTTGAAGCAATTTTTTTTTTATTTTATTTTACCGTCTCTACAGCTGTTTGATGGAAATGTGATTCACAAATAAAATACAGCTCTGCTTGTATTACAGAATCACACAGAATGATATGGGATTGGAAGGGACCTCTGGAGAATATCTAGTCCAACCCCCAACCCTTAACTGGTTTAGGGCATAGAAATGTGATTTGATTTAGCACTTTTAAGGGTAAATTGTTTGAAATGCAAATTCACTGAAAGGTCTTTGAACAATGAAAAGGAGCAATAGTTGATTTTAAACAAAGTCCATAGTTTACTTAGAAATGTAGTTATTTGTTTTGAAGTAATACAAAGAAATTCTGGTTACTGATAGGAAATAAATACAATGTATGTTTCTGAAGATCAAAACCATTTCTTACCTTGTCTTGAGAATTGTAACCTGTTTTGCTGTCTGGAGGTAATAATTTTGTTTGATCTAGACAATTAATTTTCATTATCTGTTCCTGATTAAATTATATTTTCCAAAGGTGCTCATAAAGAGATGATACAAACAACTAATCCAGTGGTTAATGTTAAAACTTTGATTTAATCACCTGGATCACATTGGAGAGCCTGAGTTGAGCTGTCTGAGTGCCTGAGCTGACCATGTGATCAGCCTGAGCTGAAAACAGGTTGCAGACCTAGGTTCACAGCATCCCAACTCAATGTCCATTGTCTTGTGCTGTAGGTATGCAGTTACATAAAACTTTAAATTTCTTGGAGTCATAAAAGGTATATATGTTTGTTCTGATACATGCGGAGGAAGTGGAAAACTCCTAAAATTCTTGCCTGGATGGATTTCTAGTCAAAACCAGAAAGAAATTATTGCTACATTAGCCAGTACTTAGGTTATTGAATTCTTTGTAGGAGGCCTTTAGTAAATGTTAGTTCCTGCCGGTGAATTCTCAGCTTTTGCTTCTTGGATGTCTTTTTTTTTTTTTTTTTTCCAAGTGATGTGTATGTATGTGTTCTTGTTTCATCTCTCATTGTTTTAGGGAGAGACATCCCATGAGATACAGGACCTCTTAATAGCTGTGTGGACAGCTTTCAAGTTTTGTATTTTTAAGAGTCTGTAAGTTACCCTCTTAGCACTGATCTCATATTAATACTTTTTGCTTTTAATTACTACTTTCATAAATCATGAATAAAAAACCCCAAACAATCACAATGTAGCTAGTAGAGAGATGTTTTTCTAACTTCAAAGCAGAAATCTGCCCCAGGATCCTCTGAATTGTTCTCTGCAGTAGTGTATCTCCACTGACTGCTTAGGACGTCTGGTGACTGGAATTCCCTCTGACACCTTACTTCAGTGCACAACACTGTCAATACTCACTAGGTAAATTTCAGTATTACACATGATTTTGTTCTTCACAGTTGCTTGAATTGAAAGAAATATCCTACCAAATAACAATGGCAGAATATTATGCTGATGTAGCACTGAAGTGGCTGCTCTTTTGCTTAATAATTACAGTTTTTGAGAAAGTACTTTGACTCACATTGTCCCAGACAGTTGTCCAGTGTAACTGCAGTTGCATCTGCTTCAGGCAATGGGAAGCTCTCCCCTGAAGTTCTGGTTGATGTGATGCATTAGTAACTCACCATCCATCCAATGGTACATACAAGCAGAATCAAATCCCAGAAGTGCAAAGACCTACATCAAAGAGGAAAAGTATTTCTGTGCTGCCAAGCCCCTTAGCCTGTACAGGGTTGTTGGAGAGACTATTTAAATATACATCAGGATTTCAGTTTTCTTTTTGAATCAGAGAAAAGGCTTCACACCATGAGAAAACTTTCACCATCAGGTATTAGTTGCTCTTCAGTATTTTTGCAATTAAAACATTACTGTTGCAAAGTCCTGGAGGCTTAGGAATAGACATTTCTGGTATACTCGAGTGAATGCAAGTGTAACCATGTGCAGCCATGTGTGGTGAATCTGTCAGAACTAACAGCAGGAACTTTGATAAGAGTTCTCCATCAGTAAACCTGTTTGAGAGCTCAAGGTCTTTGAATTGTTATTATAAGTGGCATCCAGTAGGGCTGCTGCAGTTAAGGGTCTGTCAGATTTCCCCACACACGCACATCCCTAGGGATTTATTATATCTCAGCTTTTCCAAGTTGTGCTGGGGCTAAAACTATAGCCAACAACTTGTCAGCACAGACATGATTTTATTTTTCTCCCATGAATGATACAATGAGTTAGCTTAAGAATTGGAGAGGGTGAGGATCAAGACAGCATGTGTCCTTTGTTTATTGGAGTACACTGGGGTGAGAATCATTAGCAGCAATTAGTAAGAATGAACATTGCTCTTCCACAAGAAGGGAAGGCTTTAATCACGAAAAGCAGATCAACAGAAGGAGATGGGTGAGGGGCAGCAAAACCAAAACAGACTACATAAGGAATTCATTTTTTTCAGAGAAACTACACTTTTGGAAACTTATTTCTGTATGAGTCAATATTTGGAAGATGGAAGAACTACTATTTTAAAATTTGCATCTCACTAAAAGAATTTACAATTAATATATTTAGCAGCCTTTTCACTGATAATTAGTAGAGACTAATTAGACTCCAGAACAGACAGTTCTCATTTATATATGGAATTTAAATGTCCCACACTGGCCAAGTCTAGGGCTTTCTATTTTTAAGGCTGGTCACTGTGGGAGAAAGTAAAAGGGCCTGAAGATTAGGCAGCCAAAAAGCTAAGGTGGGTAGGTTGGTGAGCTGACACCTGATCGGGCAAGGGAGATATGGATCCACTTCACCAAGAGCAGGAGTAGTAGCAAAGTTGTATTTACATACTGTAGGTAGAGCATGTAGCTATTTATACTGTTCTTGCACTTGGCAAAGCAGATTTAGGAATGTTTCTGCTGTAACTGCAGAATGACTCTATAAGTACGCTTATGCACTTGTACAAAAATCATGATGAATGTTTCATAGTTTTCTTGTAATCACTCTGCTTCATAGATTCATATCAAAATGTGATGAGTACTATAGACTCCTGAAATAAGTTAATGGACGTATAGAGATTTTTCGTTTTATGAACCTCATGAGGTATGTCAATACAGAGAGCCCTGTGACATTAGGTGAAATTTCTAGTTCTCAATGAGTATGGCACTGGTTTACTGACTCATTAGGGTACTCAATCATATTGCTACTTCGGGAACAAAGATGATCACTAGGGTTTATATTTGTTTGACATGCTTTCACCTGCATACCAATTTCTGTATGCTCTAATCTGTGCTCAGAAAAAAAAAAAAAAGACCTAAGAAAGCATAAATGCATATTGGTGTATCATGTTAGAACTGTGTCCTGAGTCCTGCAATGTACTGTACATTCTTGTCAGCATACAGGCCTTCAGTCATATTTCATTTTAATGATACACTTGTGGTTGAGGAAAGTACTGGAGGAAAACCATCTACCTAAGTACAAAATTGGATCAGATGTTCCTTATCAAATCTTACTTTCCCAGACAAGAACACCATTCATACCTCTGGTTACCTATCCATTTAACTCAGGGTTTATAGTACTTCACCAACAATTCTTTACTTCTTTTTTAAATTTGTTGCTTATTTTTTAATTCCTATTAATTTGATCTGCCCTACTACAACTGCTTCAACTATGGATACATCTCCTATAGGCTTTCTTAGCAGAGGCAGATGTTGGGGGTATTAATAAGCCAGTAGGAATTTGGCTTATTCCTATTAGGTCAGCATGGTATGGGGCCCTAAGCCTGAGTTGGTCCCTACATCAAATTAAGCTTATGACAGGATAGAGACATAGTCCAAACAGATCAAAGGTCTGCTTTTGACCTTCCCTGCCCAAGGCAAGCTCTCACCACACATATAAATCCTAGATGAAAGCATTTATTCGGCTACTTAAATCAGGCTTCTTTAAATCCATAGTTCCCAACCCTAAATAGTGCAACCTTTCTATCTTATTGCACGAGATAAAACTTTTATTTCAGCAGTACTATAGACAATGCAGACAGTTCATTTTTTGTATGACAGTGGCAGCCTGACTCAGAGATTATGATTCAGCAAATGGACATTCTGGTGGTCTTGGGTTTGAGTTAATTTTGTTTGTCTCTGGTATGGATCAGAGGGAGCTTTTTTGATAGTCTTAATAATAAAGGGTGGCCTGTGAGTAAATGTGGGGAACTATCCTTGTCATCTATGATGTCTTTATCACCTTTCTAAATTGTCAGAATGTGAAATCATCACTAACTCTGTACTTTATTCCCAACATAGTCTAGCCATAAAATAACAAATGGTAAAATAGCTGAGACTAAGTAGTTTGGTGAGGTGGCTAAGCTTTTTTCAACAATGTATGTAAATTTTGTTTATGTGTGTCTATATCACACTGTATTCGACACAGTAGATGTATTCTCCTCTGGAGGCAGTGAGGTTACCCCAAGAATAAATAATACCCAATACTTCTTTCTCCTTGGCATACATCAGGGACTCTCATGTGGAGCAATTCTTCTCTTACGTGGAAATCTTCTTCCAAGTTCAGACCTTGTTTTAAGTGTTCATTCTGTTGGAAGATACTTGATCCCAATGCACAGTCAAAGCACATGTTGTCTGGTTTCTGAAATAATCCCTGTATGTTTTATCTGTATTCTTCTGTCATTCTTTTCCTTTTGGTGGGCCTAAGATAGAGGTCCCTCCATTTGCTTCTGCCCCAGTTTTGTGTGTGATTTTTCATGCATTCACAGACTTGACAGAGTTGGAAGGGACCTATAGAGATCATCTAGTCTAACTCCTCTGCCAAAGCAGGATTGCCTACAGCACATTACTCAGGACTGCATCCAGGTGGGTCTTGAAAATCTCCAGAGAAGGGGACTCCACAACCTCTCTCAGCAGCCTGTTCCAGGGCTCAGTGACCCTCACTGTAAAGAAGTTTTTCCTCATATTTGAGTGGAACTTCCTATGCTCCAGCTTATGCCCATTGCCCCTCATTCTATTGCTGGAAACCTCTGAAAAGAGTCTGGCTCCATCATCCTTCAACCCACCTTTTAGGAACCAGCTCTTTGAGCCTTTCCTTCTAAGGGTGGTGCTCTAATCCCTTAATCATCTTGGTTTCCCTATGTTGGACTCTCTCCAATAGTTCTCTGGAGAAGTATGGAGTTTGTCCCTACTTCTAAGCTCTGCGTAGGACTGGAACTGGAATAGCTAAAATGTCATGAGATAAACTATTTTTTTTTTTAGTTTGAGCCAGAAAAAAAAGGGAGAAATCCAGTGAAAGGTGGTTTGTTTGTTTGTTTGTTTGTTTCAACAAAATTGAAATGTTTTGTGAAGGTGGTTTACTTTCTGTGAAGATTCTGTGGAAAAGGAAAGGTTTTAGCCTCAGTCCTGTCTGGTTATTAGCCAGCTCTTCCCTCTAGGTCTTCAGTATCCTGTTAAGGTGTGGACTTGAAGAACCAACACTCCAGGCTCTCAGCTCTTCTTTAGCCAAGCGAGGCACAGACATCAGCGGCTTGGCAGGGTGTCCTGCAATGGCGTTGGTGATGCTGGGTGCTTTAAGAGCTGCAGTCTGTCAGGATCAGTGCTGCTTCCCACAGGGAAGCAGTAGAAGGCAGCAGCCTGTTGCTGCCTCTGGAGTGGGTCCCTGGCAGCGCTGTGAGCTGCTCTCTGGGCTGCACCGTCCCCGGGTCGGGGGCAGCTCCGTAGGCTGGCAGCAAGGGGGCTTGGAAGGAACCTTTATTTTTTGAAAGGCCATGTTGTGGTGCGTGTAGAGCAAAATATGGTAGATCTCATTACTGAAATATTTTGTTTGCATTTTATCCCAGTTCAGTCAGAAAAACATTTATGAAAACAAAAAGAAACTAAAATATATTTTTTCAGACACATTGAGGCATTTCTATGGTGGTTCTACCGGTAAGTGTGAACATTGTCCTTTAGTTTACTGTTACACAAATGTGAAAGGGTTTAGAACTGGAGTTGGGGAATGTAATATGTAATTAGACAAAAGTAATACTAATTAGCTGAGGCCTTCAGGATACCATTTATTTTTTACGTATCAAAAATATTTTTGACCTGAACACCTTCCTGTTAGTGGATGAATTCCTTGTTTTGCTTTGCTTGTGCATGTAGCTTTTGCTTTACCTGTTAAACTGTCTTTATCTCAACCCAGGAGTTTTAACACTTTTACTCTTCTGATTCTCTCCCCAATCGCAATGAGGGTGAGTGAGCGGCGGCGGCGTCCTGGTTGTTGGCTGGGGTTAAACCACAACAAGGACATTGAAATCCCTGTCAAGAGTTTGGGAAAAATGTAAAAATTAAATTATGTCCTTTTTTCCTCACCCATTTAGATGGTTAGCATAGTGTTTTATAACAGTTTTACCAACTAATTATCAGTTGCAGCTGAGCAATACATTTTGTATCTACTTAAAAGTGTAGGATTGGCAATGTGCAATGGCTAGAGAATCTTCAGCTTTATTTAATCACTTCACTTTGCATTTGAAAAGTAATTCATCATGGAAAGTCAGTGGGGTATAGAGAGCACTAATTGCAGCAAAATATCAAGGACAGTTTTCCTCTGTCTTAATTAAACATTAATGAGTAAAGTTATTTGCAAATGCATGCTGCAGGGATGGACTTGTCTATCCAAGTTTTGTAAATACTGACACCGGGTGTCAAAATAAAACACCTTAATTGATTTATACAGAAATAGTTTAAAAAGAGTGCACCTGGAGTGACATTTCTCTAGCTTTTTATAGAGTAGTTTCCTGATGAATTATTTATAAAGAAACTTGGCCTGACCTATCTTAATTACACAAGTGATTGTTTCCAAACTAATCAATTTTGTAAGTGAAGAGAATTCTCTCCACTGTCAGTCCTTACTACTTCAAGAAGGAAACAGAGTAAGAAATGCATCTTTTGTCAAAAGTTCCTACTGTATCTATCAGTAGACTGCCAATACCATCCTTAAAGTTACTAGTGAGCTCAACAGAACACTACTTCTAATCTCAAGTTACCCATGCATTGATGAGGAGCGTAAGTAAGAAAGTAATAAGAAAGGCTGTGAAGAATCTGGTATCAGTAATTTTTAGTGCCTAGCTGTAGGGCATATCAAGAAAATAAAGATAACACAAAGAAGAGGCCAGATTGTTTAGTATGAAGAGGTTGTTGGAATTGAAATGCCGTTTAGCAGGTATTCAGTATTTCAGAAACATATAAGACAAGAAATGGTTCAAATCAAATAATTTTCTTCTCTAAGAATATGTACCCATTTATTTCCTGAATATTTTGTATTTAAATAATTTTTATATGTTATATTTGTCATGATCAATTCTTTAAACCAAAGGAAACAAAAAAGCCAATGGCACCTGAAGCTTGTGAATTAGCAGAATAAAAGTGCACTGAATGACAACAGCTGTCCAGGTGGAGGAAAGCACCTATCGGAGGGTGAGAATGTGAATATATTCTTGTTAATAGCTGTAGTAGAGAAGAATATTGAATAGAAGAATTACAGAAATACTCATTCTGAATTTCTACTAAGTCATGTACTCAGTGACAAAACATGAACAGAGACATATAGGAAGAACTGATTCTGGTAAGAGGAAAAAAAAAACAGAAATTTAAGCTCTGCTTGAGGTAAACTCTGCAATCTACGTGGCTTTCCAGCAGGATTTTATAAAAGTTAATCTCCTTTCTCTATCAGACATATATTGCTACTACATATTCCTAAAGTTAATGTTGCTAAAATGCTTTTCATGTGTGTCCTATATTCACTGCATTAATCACATGTAGTTTAATTCCTAAACATTCCAATTAAACTTAGAAATCTTCCCCAACTTTGGAGGAAAAAAAAACATCATCGTGATTGACAGTGTTTGACAAAAGAATTCTCAGAGTAATTTTCAGTGGTTCACTGTCAGATTAGAAAAATGCATCAGGTGTGGTTTCAAAGAGATAGGTGGCACAACTCAACATTTCCATTAGACACAGACAATAGAATTAAGAGTGACTATTACATTTACGTGTGACAGCAGATGTATACCTTGGGACATGATTAGAATTCAAAGTGATCTTGAGATGCTTGGAAACAACTCCCCCAAATTACTCAAAATTTGTAGTTTGAAATACCATGTTCTACAACCAAGCATCGGTGAAGCAGCTTCACAAATGAATATTGCAGAGCAACAGGCTAAGGAACAGGTCTGTAGTACAGGATATGACCAATAATGAGGTTAGCGGATGAAGATGGATTCATTTCAAATTTTTCTGGAAGAAGTTCTGTCATAAGGGGATGTATTAACAGGAAACAGGATCTGTTAAAGAAAACACAAACTGACAAACAAAGCATAAGGCTGTGTGTGCAATCTTGTTGCTAGCAAAGTCTGAGGAAGAATACTGTGCCTGATTTTGGGCACCATGTTTTAAAACAAGGACGTGGACTAGAGCAGGAGTTCAGAGAACATTAATAGGAGGAGCAGAAATGTTAGGAAACTTGACTGAAAATGGGACACTGAAAACAATTGGGCTTTTTTTACTTTTTCTGAACACTGAGTGGAGACTTCCAATGCCTAATGGGCTGCTGTGAAAGGAAAGGCGATAATCTTTTCTCTGACAATGGTAAAGTCAGAAATACTGAACTGAAGATGGGGAAATAGACGTCTGGACTCTTACTGATACTAGAATAGATTGCCTGTATGGTCTCTCTCACCACAGCTTTGTAAAAACTGGTTAGATAGTACCAGATGCTATTAGCTGGGGCCTCGTGGCTTTTCAAAATTTCCCTTTCTGCCTTGTTTCCCGTTGATTCTCCTACAGAGTAAGTTTGCAGATATTAAGTGTCCCTCTGAGAATTTAGTCTCTTTTAAACATCTGCAGAAGAACCTTTAAGTCTAGTGAATATTGCAGTTCCCATTAAGTTTAAGGAATAGTAAACAACTAGAAACAAGAGTCTGTTCTTTTAGAGTTGTTTTTATTCAGTGAAAAGTAAAGATTGACAGCATGGGGGCATTCAGCCTTTACCAGGAACATAGAAATGTCCCAAGTCTGATGGGAATTTTACCAACTTGATCTGGCAATTACGAAATTCAATCACTGAATGACTTTTATTAAAGCATATAAATTATTTTCTAAGCATCTTTGGTCTGGATGGTAAAAATAAGAGTAATGATAAATCCTAGATTTTTTTCTGTTAAGAGACAGCAATGAATATAATAAACACTGAAAGATTCCGTATGTTTGCCTTAATACATTCAAACTTAGAAAACACTGAATGTGAAAAGTCAGTTAAATAACTAAAAAGCTACAAATATTGCTATTGATTTATATTTGTTTCAAAATGCAAATAATGCACAATTTTGGGAAGAAAATATGTCATGATATTTGTCTTCTTGGCAATATCTTGATTTCTTTGAAGGACTGAGTACAAACCTGTATTTATTTTGGTGAACTGTTTGGAGTTACTTAGTTTAGAATTATTTGGAATTCCTTTTATTGGAAATACATGTATGATTTCAAAATGTTAATCATCATCTCACAGTTTGGTCTATAGCAAATTTCTGAGCAGGTGCAAAATCTGGAGAATTAGCATTTTTAAGAAGATCTCAGGTTTTATTCTGTTTCATGTAAGAACGAATAAAAATCTCAAGCTATCCTACCATGAGAACCTTAGTGTATGTTATACGTGTATGTTCTGGGGTTTGTTATGGTGTCTCCATACTGTTGCATGCACTCGTATCACGATGAATGATTAATATTTATGTCACAGGTCTTGCAGGTTGCTGGACCTTGACATTCATTTATTTGATGGTTTTATTTTTTTTGTTTTCAGTGATAAGAGTAAAGGCCTCCTGCGCCTTTATTACTGATACATCTCTTACCACATTCGCACAAGAAACCCAAAATGATAGTGTCTCCTGCGTCATGTTGAATTTTTTGTCTTCAGTTAAGAAAAAACAACCCAAACCTCTTAGTTGGGTATTTCTATAGGCAAAATCATCTTACATTCCCATGGGGCCTGGGCTTTCTCACAGTTTCTCTGAGCGTGGCCCAGGGAATTGTTTAAAATGTTGTACAGAAAAATGTAAAATACTCCAAGGGTGGAGGTCTGTTCCAGGATGTTTGTGCTGTGTGTGCTCAAGCAAACCAAGCAATTGCTTATGGGCAAAATGGCAGTATTTACGTTGTTTTGCTCGTAGCACTTCTGGCTTTGTGTCTCATTTGATTATTACAAATCAGTAGAACTCCGTGTAATTCTGTGAGGACCATCACTGCCTGTGCCTGCTGGCGGTGTGGATAGACATTCACCACTCAGGAACACGCTTCAGCGGCCTCTTTTTCCATGGGCGGCTGGAACCACTTGCCAGATCTCCTGGCAGCAAGCGGGAAAGCAGCTGAGTGAGGGAGACAGACCTATCTCTACCCGGCAGATCACAGAACCTGGGTCTTGCGGCGCGGCCCTCCCCGGGGTTGACATGGTGGCCAGTCTCCGCCCGCCTGCTCGCGCCTCAGGGGCATTGACACGTACAGTTCTCTTTGGAACATTCTGGAAGCGGGCGGCCCTGGGCTCCTAGGGGACAGTTACCCAGGGAGGACTCGTGGCTCTGCAGGGTAAGGGAGCCGGCCCAGAAGAGCGCTGCTCTGCCGAGGTGTCCGGTCCCCCGGATCGCGGCTGGGGCCACCGCTCCACCCACAGGGGACCAGGCCAGGCCGGGCCGCTCCGACCGCAGCCAGTTCGGCCTTGTTCTGTCGACGGTCTTCAGCGAGCGTTTGAGGCGGTTTGTGGCACTCTGGGTCTCTACAGGAAAGGTACCACAAAAGTAATTTTCTCTGTAGTAAAACATGTAAAAAGCCGTTCTGAAATGGGAAAACACAATTGGTATCTGCTGCTCTGGCTGTGTGGCGGCGCTGAGCAGCCGCTGGGCCCAAGCCAAGTGGCAGCTACTTGGGGACGGTGTCAGAGAGCCAGGCTGTCACAGGACGGGCGCTTTTCCTCAGTGATGGCTGTTTGAGCCAGAATGTTCTTACTTTTGCCTCACTGGGTGACTTTTCCTTCATATGCTGTTCCCCCTGACCACTGGGGTCCACAAAAACGGTAGCTCAAAAACTTTGGTCCCTAACTGTTAGGAATTAACTCATTTGAAACAAATGTTTCATCCTACCTCCTGGTGAGGCGATGGTACAGAGATTTCTGCTCTCCCTCTCTTCAGCTCCATCTTCCAGTCTCGGTCTATACAGGTAATGTAGGCTTCCTTCCACTTTTGTGCTTTTCCAAAAAAAAAAAAAAGCCCAAATACTGCTTTGCTGCATGTGTGCAGCCAGTGTTTCCCTGAACATGCCTATTGTGTTGCTCACGAGTAGCTCATAATCCATCCCATTTTTATCTGTGCTGGTTTGTGTACATCTCCTTCTTTGTCATTTACTGGTAGATTGCTGTGACCTCAACTGCCTCATGGAGATTGAAGCAGATGAATAACAGTGATCACAGGATCTTACGGTTCGATAAGTCTTGGCATTGGCAATAACTCCAAAGAGTGTGATATAACTGTTTTGGATAGGAAACCCCATGTGCTTCATCCGCATTTGTCAGTATTATATTTTTATTGTGGAACTACCATCAAACACGCAGTACTTGTAGAAAATAGAGTAATATGGCAAAATGGAGGTTATAATGGAGGAAAATGAATAGGTAGATTGCCTTCAAGTGCAAATGACAGAGGTACAATCTGATATTCATCATGAGCATTGTTTAGGAAGGAAGTACAAAAAGAGGACCAAAGTCTTAGCGTGCTGCTGCGTCTTTCTGTTGTTCTCTGCACCAGCTCACACTGATTAGAGCACTTCTTGGAACATAACAATTTCTAATCCACACCTATAATTTGCCCAAGCTGTGGTTTAGAAACTGCTCAGTGTTTCTTCATATGCAACAGAGCCTTCATTTATCAATTTTACACACATTTGCATGTTGTGTTCTATTTTAGTCAGGTGGAGGGATACAACCTTGCCATGTAAATGTTATTTGAAACATCTTCCACCATACATTATGTTGAACAGAGTTTTCTTTTCCATAGTTTTTTCAGACTGCCATAGCTCAAGACTGTGTTTGACTTTTCAGTATTTATCTTTGCAGTGTGATTCCTTCAAGCTTTTTCTGTCTGGACAATCATTAACAGGAATAAGTGAAATGAGAAGTCCTTTTCAACTTTTTGTGCATCTGTGTTAATGAAAATTAAAATCTTCAGCTGCATCATATTGTAAAACCTAGAAACATTGTAATTGGCAACGTTGTTACTTACTACTACTACAGCATTTCTAATCAACAGTAGATTTGGTTGAATACAAGAACAGCTGTTAATTGAATAATTAATGCTTCTGACCATTTATGCTGCATGTCTAAACATTTAAATCAAGATGTGAATGGCAGCAAAAAAATTAAGTTTTCAAAAATTATTGACAAAATTCTAATTTCTCACTTCCTCATATATTTTGCAAATAATAGCTCATAGTGACATTTACCCTTCAGGATAAGGTTCACAGACACTGCCTAATCTCTCTGATAAGCATATTATTTAAGATGCTGTCTCTATAAATATTGGTGGAATAATAAGGGCTCTTAAGAGAAAAGGAATTAAAGCTGAAATTTTATCAGATTTAATCCAGCACTCTGCCCCTGAGCATGGAAAAAGTGAACTTTGGAATTTGTTCGCTTGCAATTATCTTTTGGGATTTTTCAGTTTTACTTAGCAACACAGTTCATGTTTTTTCACATGTGAGCTGGTCCCATTTGAAAGAAGGAAGTGTAACTCAAGGCGTAGCCACTTGATGGACCAGATAATCTGAGTATCTATTAAATGTACTGGTAATTTCTGCATAATAGAGCTACCATTTATGTTAGATATACTGAAAGTGATAATTCTGCACTGAAGTTCTTTTTAAGTACTATGATGCGAATCGTTTTTGATTGATATAGTATTTCTGTGGTTATGGCCATTACTTGGGCACTTAATACTCTAGTTTCTGTTTGTAGTGTCTGTAGATGTATTCATATATTAAGGATTTCATCAGGAACTTGTTGCTGATGCTGTCTGCAGACATGTCTCTGTTGTGAAATGGATGAAACAGAGTCCAGAATTTCCCTAAGCTAACAGAGGTCTTAGCTGCTAGATCCATTTCACATGGCACAGCATCACCAACTCTTACTCAGGGTCACTTGCCGTTATCAACATTCTCAAGATGTTTCAGCTTGGTGTGTTGTGCCAGAGAACATAGTGTAAATACACTACTGCTTAATACCAGTCAGCTTGGGGACCTTTGCTTTTTCTCATTTCCACATGCAGACCTTCCAAATCCTCATTAGTCACTCTCCAATGTAAGTGTATGCTGCTGTATTTTAGATTAATCTTAACAGCATTTCCATTACTTTTGTATCCCACCTACTTACTTTTCCACATTTTTACTCTGTGGCCTGTGGAGAAATTGCCTGCAGCGATACTATTTTGTATTAGGTCTTCACCTCATACCCCTTCATTCCCTAATTATATAGAATAAGCCAAAGGAGGAATTAAAGACCACCCAAATTATGATGATAAGACCATCATTAAAACGTGCTTTATTTCTGATGCATTGGAAAATTCCCCAGTAGGAGTGAAGTTTGAGTATGTGGAAGCAACGATTCCTCACTAATGTAAAAATATGGAATAAGGTCTTCCAGAAACTAAATTAAATTGCTGATCTTGTTGTCTTCTGTTTCAGTTATGACTTGTATTTTCTTTTCTTCTAATGTTAATACACAGTTGTATGAATATTTCAAAATGACACCAAAACCAGGACGTTCTGTCATTGATTTACATGTTCCTAGTTTATTTAAGAATCAAATGGAAGGGCTTTTACATCACTATCAATAGAAAAGTCATCCCCCTACAGCGTGTTTTAGGACAGTTAAAATGGAGAAGTATAATGATTAAAAAGGTCCCATGAGAACATTTGCAAGGTAAAGGCTGTGAATCACAGAGCAACATTCAAGTTCAGCATTTTGGCCTATTCCTTGTGGCTACAGTTCTTATTTTTCACCCAGTCATTGGGTAGTGGTGTCAGTATAATTGGCACATGGAGCTGAAAACCATGGGCTGTATCCTTATTTCACAGCTCGCAGGCTGGAGATAAGTTTGCTTGGTTTAAAGTCAACCATAGCTAGAAATAGTTTCCCATATGGGTTGTGGGGTTACAGCTCCAGGAAAGTAATTTTTTTCAGAATTAACCTTTTTGCCTGTTAATTTCTGGCCCTCAAAGAGTAGCTCCTGAGATAGGACAAGAGGGCCACAGTATTTGTACTGCTTGTTCAAGTGTCTGGAGCTGTGGTTTTCTCTCCCCAGGCAGTGCAGGAAAGGACACTTTAATTTGGAATTTACCAGGCCACAAGGTACAGTGTCGTGTTTGTACACATAGGCACACTATACACCAGCAGGGTGTAAAAGAAGCTTAAGAATTACCTATAATGTGTCTAGAAGGAAATTTTTAATAGTTGTGTTAAAATATGTAACAGTGTAATTTAGGCATTGTTTTAATATAGGTCTTTTACATATATTCACACATAAAATATACTGGGAATGTCTAAAAAAAGTAAAAAAATCTCAAGCAGTTATCTAGATAAGAGTGGTGGGGGAAATAGATGTAAATATAATCACTGGCATTAAAGTGTTCAAATTAGCTGGCAGAAAAAAAACAGTATAGTGGTACCTTGATTGTAGAGCAAAGGCAAGAAAGAGGTGGCTGTACAGTGGCAGTCACTATAAAGCAAAAAAGGAGGAGACTGCTGATAATGCAAAGCGTTGAAACATACGCAGAGTTTAAAAGAACTCAGGAATATGAAGCCCAAAAAAACCCCCCTCAAACCCTAAAAAAAGCCCCGAACGTGTCTTAAACTACCCAAGCAGTACAGATATGTTCTCAGGAAAAGGAAGACAATTTAGTTAAGTGTACATTGTAGGGATTAGTCTGCAGCAGGATTTCTGGGATAACAATCAGTCCAGTTCCTCAAATGTGATGCAGACACTGCAGTTCACACAGTACTTCTTGTAGGCCCAGGTGGTGCCTGACAGTGTTGTACAGAAACTATTGTAAATGGGCCAAGAGGTTGGTACTACTCCGGATCAATAATTAGCAAGTGAGAGCTTAGCAAGAACCAGCAGTCGGACTGCGCCTGGACCAAGGCTCTCCCCAGCTGGCTGTGTTGACAGCCACATAGGATGCAGGCATCGAGGAATCCGACGGTCCCCTGTGCTTGGGATCTGAACTGCCCTCAACCACAGCAGAGAGAAACAGCTGAAGTGCATTAGTTTCTCTAAGTAGGAAAGCTGAAATAACTAAGCTTTTGTGTGTATGGAGAAATTTCATTGCCTTCCTTAAGGTTTTCATACCATTGTACACATTCTACCCTTAAAGTAGCACAAGGGAACCCATTATATGGCAAATTTTTGAATCTCCAGCAAGTAGTAGTATTTTGAGTTGCTGCATGGCAGGTGTTATACCTAACAATAATTGTGGCTTTTTTTCATATGTAAGACAAATATGGATAAAGGTGTCAGGAGCTTTTACTTATGTTCACTATACGTGTATTTGTTTATTTTAGTTATAAAATGCAAGTCTTTATTTTAAATTTGTCCACAAACTATTGGACCCATAAGCAGTAAACTGCCGTAAACCACACTGTAATCTCTATCTTGTGTTTCAGTTTTTCACCTTTCACATGCATTGTTTGTCAAGTTAAACAGTCTCCAAAGCAGAAATCTACAGCTTAATGGAATTCAAGAAAACTATTATTGTGACTTGTCACTACTCTGGTCTTTATTTATTTATAGTATTTATGTTTGATTTCCTATTTAATTCCAGTTTTAGTTTCTTTTGTTTGCATATGTGCTGTGTGGTGGTACCAAACCTGCTGTTAAAAATACATGAGAATGAGCTTCATCTCATAGACAACTGCACTTCAAAGGCGGGATGTCTTTATGCCAAGCTGTCCAATTTATCCTCTTTTCGCAATGCCCCCTTGAGAGACTTCTTGTAAGCACTAATCTCTTACATGACTGATGATACAATGAAAGAGCTAGAGGTTAAGGTGCAGGAACAGGACAGAGGTAGGAAAATGATCCCTTCCATCTCCCTATCAATATTTAAAGATTAAGGTGTGTTTATATCGTTTATACAGTACATTGCCAGCTGGAGCTCTCACTGCCAAGGCTGTAATACTGCTCTGAGCTACCCACAGGAGCTCACACGCCTTTACACTCAACTTAGTTGTGCGCTACAGATGGACTCAATGATTGTTGTCACTTGTATTTTATATACATGACCATCTAGTGACAAAAAACTATGCTGCTGCTCTTGTTCCTGTTCCCATTCCCTAATTGCATTATCTTGACTTTGAGGGCTTAAATCAGCAATAGATTACTAAAAAGACTGTATGAAGACAGTGTGTTAAATGAGGTCCTTCTGCTCCTTAGAAAAGACACACGCAGCATCAAAGAAATTGAGCTTCTTGAATGAATAAATGATAAATGTCTAGAACATGCTGTTTTAACTTCCAGTGTTACAGGCTTTGTATAGCCTCTAATCTCCACAAAATTTAAAGAAAATTAATCCAACAGATAAATTGTAATGGGCTGTGGTAAGCTTATGTGAAAATTTTGAATTAAAATCCTTGCTTTTCTCATGTTAAACTAATTTTCAAAATTAAGATTACAAAGTTGGTTTGCAATTTGCCTAATGTCCCAATTCAGATTTCTTTTTCTTGCAGTCAATTTAAGCAGTTTCTATTATCTTCCAGCCTCAAATGAATCAATCAGCATCTGACACAGCCTTGTGGGTCCTCATCCATGTTTGCCCAAGGCAATGGAAATGAAATCAAAAGCTACCTCTATGAGTAGGGGCTTATAACTCAACACAGCAAAATAATGTTGTATTCTGTTGAATACAATAAAATACACCATGAATAAATTAGACTAGCTCTATTTACTGCTGGTTGTGAATTGGGATTTTTGAGCTTATGCAGGGATTTAATCTATCTAGTCCTTTAGGATCTGATTCTTAAAGATGCCTTTCATTCTGATCTGAAGGGATGTTTGTCCCTTTCAGTTTTATAGCCTGAAGTTTATACTCTTAATTGAAATTTAGTAGATTCCCTCAGGTTATGATAACTCCTTATTACAGTCTCTGTATACTAGCTTTGTTCATTTCTGAGACCAAAAATAAATAATCATTCTGCATTCAGTTTGCTCCATTTGGAGGTGTTGAATGCCACCTAAGAATATTTTAGAAAATGCTAAGTGCATTGTGTTCATAACACATTTTGTACTGATTTACATGCGAAATAATCAGTGACAGCTATCTCTGACCAACACATCTTGCTAGATACCTGATTTGCCCTTGATTATTACAAGCAGAGGAAGAATTATTATGTTCTGACCTAATTACATAGATGAAGGCAAAGGGGCTCTTCAGTGAGTCTAGGGAATTAATCTGCCTAAGTTTTGTAAACTGTCAAGAAAAGCAAAAATTTGGAGAGCTTGCTGTATAGTTGACTGAAGCACAGGTAAACTTGTTCGACTAGAGACGGCGGGACCCTACTGAACAGGGGAATTAGCAATTTAAAAAGCAAGAAGGCTTGCATCGTGCATCAAATCAGTCACTTTGTTTTATTCCTGTAATGTGGCAGGGCCCAGGGGCATCTCGTACCCTGCATCAAAGTGCAGCAACGTGCACTGTCTCTCCAGCAGAGGAGAAGCCTCTTAAACACAACCCTCAACGAGCAGCAGTTTTGACATCCGTGTTTGTGTCAGGGTGTCATAGGCAGGGACAGGCAAGTCCAGCAGAAACTGCCTTGGTAATCCTCCAAATCAGGGATAGGAGAGGGAGAGAGTTGGTGTTTACTTTTCAATCCCTTTCAACGACTTAGATTCATAAATTGTTGCAAGCATTTTAGCGACTCTCTTATTTATCTCTGTGGCAGTTTGTATGGAATAGTTAAAATGATGTTTTGTTTACATGGCTATTAGTACTATACCAGTGGTGGAAAAACTGAAGTAATTGATTTAGTTATAAACAATGCATATAAAGAATGAAGGGACTAATAATGCATATGAAAACTTTCTTAGGTTTATCTCAGTTAATTTAAGAAGGCCAGCCTATGTGCCTTACCAATACGCAGTTTTTCCCTGGTGAATAGGTTGTATCTTGTGTTTAATATTGTCTTTTTATAAAAACCATAGATTCCATGTGCTAAGAAATGTTTAATAAGAACACATGCTATGATTACAGCAATAATTTAACAAGGCTTGCCCTTTTTCTGTGGGTACTTCACTGAAAATAAAAGTGTGTGGTTTATACCTGAGGGAACTAATGTTTTCTTAATTTCAAACATTTAATTCAAGGTGTAAAGAGTAATGCTGAAAGACAGGCATGCTTATTTGACTTCTTTGTAGACCATCTGTAACTTTTCGTGAACAAACTGGAAAGAAATCAGATTTAATTTGCATTTTGAATTGAGAAGTACTTCAGAACTGTCCAGAGTAATGTGGTTGCACAGCCTGTTACTTTAAGGGAGCTCAAACAGTGTGTTTAGAGAAATAGAAATTCATTTGTTACTTTCCCTAAATATTTTAAAATGTGAGTAATATAGTGGATCTGTGGAAAAAATACTGCAGTACAGTAATGGCAGCAGTGTGGTTTGTAAGTACTCTTTTATTGCTCTGTGCTGGAAAGGGTAAGGGGGTAAGGCATCACTAGAAAGAGAAGCTGTAAGACATCTTAGTTAAAGCACTTTAAAATGAACTCTGGTGTTTCTGTGAGCAGACCTATACGTGATGATGGATTTTTCTTACTTGTGGTGTGTTGCTGGTGAAGAGCCTTGTCCTGTGTAAGCTGGCAGCCAGTGCAGGGTGCGGGACTCTCATCAGGAACACCCTAAAGTGACCTGAGTGCTCTCAGAAAGCCCTATATTGTATGAGGGAAAATATTCTGTGTCCTACCAGTACTAACACTAGGAAGTATAGTATCTTTTAGTAGTCTAAATTTTCATCAGCTCTAAAATCACCCATAAAAGGTGTGAGCAGACAGGTCTGGAGAACAGTTACTTGTGGGTGGGGAGGCATAAGGAGCATTGTAGACCACCTTACCCTGAGTTTGCCTTGGCACATTCTCCAGTAAGGTTTCCCAGAGGAGATGTTTTGGAGTCTCTAAGCCAGTCACGCTTTCCTTTAATCTGGACAGGATCTGCAAAAATGACAACAAATTCTACTTGTGACACAGATATGAGCATTTGTGAATGGCCTTCTGAAATTAATTTCACAAGAAAATGGAAAGGCTCTATGCTCTGTTACTGGTCAAATCTTTCAGAGATTCAGCATGTTGATTAATGGTTTTTACTTGATATTTAGGGGCTATATGTTGCCCAGATCCAATTACAAGTTTGTATACAGTTATATAGGTTTAATATTTGCTGTAAGAAACAAGGTGCATGTGAAGCAAGGGAGATACATTGTCAGCAAGAAGGCTGTCAGAGATGCCAACTGTCAAATCTCGTTCAGAGAGTACAGCCAGGATATCACTGCTTCTAATAAATCAGCAATTGTCAAATGGCAGTTAGTCAGATGTGTGAGCCATAATAGATTAAGAACACTTGTGGGTCAGTATTTAGGAGGCTGGTTTAGCTATTTTGTACACTCACCAAGAAAATCAGTCTTACTAATGGAGGGAGCTTCAGCTGACATTCCTAGTCATATGTTTCCTAAGAATAGGAGTTTGAGTTGTATTGGTCCTTTTTTCAGTCCACCTGAATTTTGAGTTTTAATTTACATTAGATGTTTTATAACCTGCAAAACCAAAGATATATTAAAATTGCATAACAGGTTGTTGGTGAAAAAGGCTTATATTTTTACAATAAACTGAAATAAGATGAAAGTTGGTTCTGGCGGAGCAGACAGTGTCACTTCCTTGGAATTGTCAAAACCTGATAGATGGCAAAATTGCAAAGGTTTGCCAGTCACTGCATTTCTCTTTACCTGCAGCGGAGGGCAGTTCTTACCTGCTGTGTGTTCTGTTCTGGGACAAGGAGTATGGCGAGAGGGCTCTCTCTCTGTGTGCTGTTGGGGCCCTGCCCAGGTGGTGGGAGAGGAGCTGGGGGCTCTCTGCCTGGCTGGGGGACCAAGCTGCTGTGGTGTGAGGGGCTGGGGGAGCACAACGACTGTCCCAGTGAGGGCTTGGTGGGGAGGAGGATGTGTTGGCAAATGAGCTTTGCCTGTGCCTCCTTGTGTCCCTCTGACAACAGCCCATAAAGCTCGTGTGGGATTTGTTTGACCTGGGTGTCCGTGGAGCAGCAGGAGTGCAAAGCAGGGCTGGAAGGGAGGGTGCAGCCTTTGGGGGGGGGGCAGCTTACATAGTCCTCAGGACTTGTCATTTACTCTCCTCACCTGCAAGTGAGAAGATATGGAGTGATCTCTATATGAAGGATTGCTTTGGTTGGATTTTCAAATTGTGTCTTGAAAGCATAAAATATTGAAACAGAACAAATATTTCTCCTGTTTTGGGCAGCTCAGTTGAATAACATTTATTACACTTTACTATATATTGTCTATGAACAATGAAGAATCTGGCACTCACAGGACTAAATATTGGATTGGATTAATCACTAGTAGGTATTTCTGGAAACAGTGCTGTAGTACTTGGCAGATAATGGACTCCATTATCCTGCCTATTTACCTGACATACTGTGGAAGTTGTAGAACTAACAAAAAGCGAAGGCTGGCAGCATGAGCCACCTACCAGTCCTGAAAAGTTCAGCACAAATGTTTTATTTTTGACAAAGTTATAAGTAGTCAAAACCAGATTTAAAAATAGTGGACATCAGAAGCTGCAACATCAACTCCTTTTTCAGCTGAGCCATGGTGGCTCTCAGAGCCACTCAGTCTCTTCTTTCAGCTCTGTCACTTCTTAAAGTCTGTGATTTTTTTTAGGTTTTGGGGGTTGGGGGGTTTTTTGGGGTTTTTTTTGGTGTTTTTTTAAGTTAAAAGGTATAGGATCTATGTATCCATTGAGATGGAAAGTAGTTGACAAATAAAAACTTGATAATCAGACCCTTAAACAAGAAAAGTGCCTTGTGGGAATCAGAGAGTGCAATCCCTGCAGTAGCAGAACTTTCTGCTTGTCTGTTGATGCTGCGGAAGGGGAGGGAATTTCTCAACGCATTTGAATTTTTAGAGAACATTTGCTTATATCATTTCCTTCTGTATACTACCTTGTCCCCTGTCAGCCTTTTCCTTCTTTTTCTGTAGGATTAAAAGGATAGGGTGTGCAGCTGATGGCAGGAAAAGGGAAAAAAATGTGCATTTGTAGAAGAAAACAATTTAGTTTTTAAGCTGTTACAGAAATTGAAAAATCTAAAGTTTAAAGAAAAAAAAATTACAACCTTCGGAGGTCTTTGTGGATTTTTCCGTTTAAAATGTTTGCGTGAGTTACATCTATAAAAGGGGATTAAAGGAGATTTTAATGCTAAATAACCCCCCCTTTTTTTTCTGAACCAGAATGAAATTCTTTTCACTTCAGATTACTGAGAAAATATATGTTGTTATATTTGCTTTGTATAAACCTCCAAAATACATTCCTGAGATTCCATTGTCACAACATGCATTGGAAGCTGTTTATTTCAGACAAGAGGTAATTCCATATCCTGTGAAACTGCTTCGATGGAAATAAATAGACCCCAATTTTAGAATGCTTATTTTGTCAAATGATGACATCACCAAGTGCTGTTACTATTGCTCTGGCAGATAGCTGTCTAGTATATTGTGCTGCCTAGTATAATGCATATCCTCAAATTTAAGTCAGTCGTGACACACAATTTAAGGTAATGCCCCAGTAAATACGGGGCATGATTTTGATTTTAGAGGCTTTTGCCTATAGGTTTGTCCCTTTATGATTGCTGTTTGCCTGCCAAAATTCTATAGTGTCCTCATCTTACACAATTTTTTGTTCGCTGTTTGCTTTGTGTGATTATTTTTACAAAATATATTATAAATAAATGAAAAGTTTTGATGGATTCTGTTTTGAAATATGTAGTTCTGCAGTCAAGGGATAACAACATCATCCAAGTGATAATAAGCCTCTGTAACTGAGGACATAATAGATATTTAGGGTTTCTACAGTCTATCCATATGTAGTGAGTGTGAGCTTAACAAGCCAAGGCTATTCAAAATGTACTCAGCTAGCAGAGGATATACAGTGAGACTATCCGTTACTAAAATGCTCGCTCCTCCTGAATAGCCAGGATATTAACTTAACTAATGATCCTTTAAATGGGTATGTAAAATATAATTTAAGCTACTTGCAACATGCAAAAGAGAGGCATCATTTATTACTGCCAAGCTCACTGGCATGTGGAAATCAGAAAATCATTAGCCTTGATAGAAATAGTTTAATACAGCAGGGAAGAGAACACATTATTTAGAGCAGTTAAATGACAATTGATGCAACTGCTGGCAAAATCCAGAAAAATGAGTGTGATTTAGCAAATGATAAATACTGCACTTAGAACTTCTGCATGCAAAAAATGAAAGTCTTTCCTCATTATACTACATACTTAGTCTAGGAGACAAACTTTTTCTAAAATGCAGCGTTCACCAACTCTAATTTTTATAACTTTTTTCCCAGCCAAACTTTGTTCGTTCTGTCTGTGGAATTCCCTATACTGCATAAAAAGTAATGTACAGATTGCATCTCTCATTCTAGAATTGCAGAAATACATTAAGAAAGGGATTTTCCCTCACTGTTTTAAAATTTACTAGTAGCAGCCTACAGTCTTTTTCTAGGTGGTGTCAGATCGCTCTGATGTGAGTTCCAGCAGTGAACAAACCAGCTCTTATTCTTACGTATATGAAAATTACTTTATAAATCTCTGGAAGAGATTTTACGGCAAACAAAAATGTAATTTCAACTTTCTTAAAGGCCTCTTTTTCCAGTGAGGGTAGTATAAAGTGACATTAGTATAACCGAGAAGCAACTGGAGTCTGCTTCCCCAGAGCAAAGCTGTGTGTACAGCTCAGGGCAAGCAGAAGGAACAAACACCTTGTTCAGTACCAGGGAAATGTAGCTGCATAAAAATTTATATTAGAAAGGGAGAAATTACATCAGTATACTCTTGTCCTCTATCTATCTATCTATCTATCTATCTTTCTTTCTTTCTTTCTTTCTTTCTTTCTTTCTTTCTTTCTTTCTTTCTTTCTTT
>JAOTQQ010000052.1:34997826-35127080 GCA_026546715.1 Gallinago undulata | reverse complement strand
TTTCTTTCTTTCTTTCTTTCTTTCTTTCTTTCTTTCTTTCTTTCTTTCTTTCTTTCTTTCTTTCTTTCTTTCTAGAAGTACAAAGAAAAAAACAAACAAAACCCAGAAAGAAAGAAATAAACCAAGACCCCACTACACCCCCCACCCCGAGCTATGCATTTCTTAGCAGAACTGACTATGCACTTGTCAAATGTGCTTTTCTGTGTCACTGAATTTCCTCTCAAAGGCAGGTTGCGCTGTCAGGTTTGTAACTGTGCCTGTCTCTTCTGGAACTTTTAATGGACATAGCTATGTGATTTTAGGGCCATCCACCTGGACTTGCACAAGCTTTACACATACTCTTGGTGTGGAGGGGCATCTCTGCATTGCACTGGCAGCAGAGATCAACATCTGGCCCGTTGATCTCAATTTCTGTTTATATCTTTAATCACATAGTGGCAAATTTTATTACAGAGAGAAAGAAAAAACACGTTTTAAACATATATGAGTACTTGCCTGGGTATCTATAGAGATTTGTGTATTGTATAATCTTCTGTCAGTGCTAATAGGGGGTAAGGTAAGACAAGGGATTCTTGACTGACTGGCAGGTTTGCGTATCAAGTCACTATCGTGTAGTACTTACACTATTTTATTGCACTATGACATATGGTAATTATCAGATGACATCATGTTTGCAATTCCTGGGGGCTATGATTTACATGAAGACTGTTTAATAAAGTGGAAGGTGTTTACACCAATACAGAATAATACTGTTTATGACTTAAAGTATCTTGTCCTTTACGAAATCACTCTAAGTAATGATGTTGAATATAGTGAAAAGTGAATAAAAGCAATTAAAACCTTTTATCAATACCAGATTATTTTGGTCATCTATATATGAAATGTACTGGGCTTTTTACTCCCTTATTGCATGTATTTGAGATCTTAGAAGTCCTTGGATAAAATAATTTGCATTTTCTTTAGAGTTGCTGTGGGAGTGTATAAGTAAGCTCAGTTTTTCCTTCACACCCCACCTTTTCTCCCACGTTATTTTTCAAAAGTATGAAGAAATATCCTTTTAAATTGTTTTTTCTGTGAAAACAAGAGACCATGAAAAATCTGATTGTAAACCTTTTGCTGGAAATCAAGGAACAAATAAATCAATACAAGTAATGGATAAAAGCACACTGCTGTTTCCTTGATATTTTGAAGTGTTTAGGTAACTATTGTAAATCCAAACCAGTACATGTAAAATACCCAGTGCTCTTCACATCTGCAGAAAAATATATGACACATTCTAGATATATAATCTATTCAGTAGATGGAATCAGAAAAAAATGACAAAAGGCTCTTGACCTATACATATTTAATCTATTCTTATTTGCTACTACAACGGGCCACAGTTTTCAGCATGTGTCAGTGAGATTGTTATTACTTCGTCTGCAGTTCTTTGAGTGTAATTGAGGTGCATATCATTGTGTTTAGACATCTGACTGCTCATCACAATTTGGAAGCTCTAGGTAAGAGCCCATATATCAGACAGCTCACGCTAAAGATTTTTTCTAAACGTGTAAGTAGCTTAGAGCTAAAGTAATTTTAAAAGTTAATGGGCTCATAGAGCATTTCTTTCAAAGAACCCTCCCTCAATGTCTAAACCTGTTTTGATATCTTTTTTTTTTTATCTGAAAGTATTAACCTGCCATAATTTTATGCAGCCGTTGTGGCTTAGGAGTGACAATATCCAGAAAAATGTCACTTTGTAGAGTATAAATTATCTGTCTCTCTAAATTTTCAGAAAATGGTATGCCGGGGGAGTGAGCAATGTTCTGGTTCAAAATCTGCTGATCAAATGCTCAATCTGTGCAACTAAAGCAATACAGAAATGTAACACGTGTTCTTGGGCTCAAATGGTGAGTATCAGAGAGGTAAAGAAGATAGACAAAGGTTTCAGGACTTAATTCTAACAATCAGATCTGCAGCTGTAGAAACACTTAGTATTGCATCAGTACATAGTGCTATTTACTTTGCAAGTCCAAGTTAAAAAAGGCAGAAATATAAGGTGTTATGTACATGTATATTCATCTACAAAGACAAGGCTCTGCTGCTGAATTTGTCAGGATGTTGCCTGCAGCTTTCGTGTAAATTGGATCAGACCAAAATGAACTGATAGTAATGACAGATAGATAGTAGAACTGATTGCACCATAGCATAAATTTGCAAGAAACAGTATTCAGGAATCATAATTCAACACTCATGTTTTCATCTCTCCTTCCACTGTAAATGCTAGTGTTGATCACGATGTTTCCAATGTCAGTGTCTGCCTGACTGCAGCTTCCTCCTCTCTTAAGCCCTCTCAAGTAATTTTGAATTTGTTCTTGGAGGTTTCCTGAAAATAAATGCCAGCCAGGAGAATTGTGTGCCAGTGCAGAGGGAGAGGCTGCATTTCAGCCATGCGCATCAGCTGTCATTGAAACATAGACCAGTTAGGAGGTTCTTTCTTGGATAATAACGATCAACCTATGGAGTGAGAAAAGGGTGGATAAGGTGAAAAAGAGCGATGGGAAGAAAACGGCAAGAATGGGTGTGATCCTATAGTTCTATAGTTGGAGCTTATGCTTACTGTTTTGTTGTCTTCTTTTCTTTGAAAGCATTTTGTATCTTGGAAGTATTTTTACCTAGGCTTTGTAAAAAAAAGAAAAAGGTGTCAAACGGGTTTATCATTATTGTTCCTTTCTTTTCACAACAGTGCTTTTATCAAAACATCCCTGCTAGAAATCTGCGGTCTATTCATTCCTATTGTTGAAGAGAAATGATATTGACGTTTCAGATTGTTTCTTTAAAATGGAATAGTGTGAAAATGATTTAGAAGTAAAAACTAGTACAAACATTACAATTAAAACAATATTTACTTTAAGATTGATTTTGCTTGTTAGATTCTATTCCTTTCTCCCTTATTTGGTCAAATTTGCTTGTTAAGCTGTCCAGGTGGAAAGGGATAGAAAGTGGCCACTGTGGTAGAGAATCTGCAAAACTTATTTTAAAATGTTCCTTGATGGAGAATAATATGTAGTCTAGATTGCTTTATCTTCTCATGTAATATATTGTGCACATAAGTTCATGGTTATGTGCAGATTCCAGTAGATCTGAACTGTAGCTGAGGGTAAAAGTGTAAACAGATGATGCAGGCCAAAACTAAACTACAATAAAATATAGTCATCGTGTCAAGCACTGACAGTCCCCATCATCACCTGGATTTCTCTCACGACCAGATGAAAAATTTTTACTTTGCTTTATGTTTTGCTTACTAACTCTCAAAAAGTATTTTCTTCATGCTGCCCTTCCCTGCCGCCCCCCAAACCAATTTGTTTTTTCCCTGAAAAAGACATTGGATTCGGTATGAACAAAATATATGTTAATGAACTTTATTCTGACAATGGTAGTGAAAACTTGAAAGCTAGATCCTTTTAAGGAAAGTACATATTTTTATAACCATTTCAAGGTAACTTTTTAATCCAAAAGATAGGAAGTATGTTGCTTGCTTTGAATAAAATGTAGGGTCCACTTGGTTCTTTAGTAAGTCAAAGTTTTATTGGGCATGAAAATATAGAAATACAATCCTTCTTTAATACAACAGGAACCTGTAAGAAAGAAGTGATACAGAATATGATGGGTGGAGAAATGTCAGGAGATAATGCTTTCCCTTGAATCTCTGTTCCTCAAATGGTGGCACTTTTTTGGGGGATCTGAAAAAAATAAACCCCAAAAGTTTAAACTAGTTTTTTTAATGCTTTCAGCACTGAACTCTCAATTGGCAGTTTTATTAGTATTCTAAGTCTGTTGGGTGAGAGGTGAGTTGACTGTCTTTACCTTCTATTCAGCTTATCCTTTGTTAATTTCTGGCAAAACAATAACATCTATGAAGTAGGAGTCCACCAAATCAGAGCTGCTTATTTGAAACAACTGCATCTTGTTGTGATATATTGAACTTGAAATCAAGTGAGGGAGCTAAGGAAGGTGACATGCTACTGTGCACAGTGGGAGTGAGGAGGTGGTTGTCTGGGTGCTGAGCTGAGCTGTTCTGGAAGAGGAGCCTGGGAAAAGTCCAGCTCTGGGAATGAGGCTTGACATTTTTTCATGTTAATGTCTTAATAGGCAAAGTCAGGTTTCAGGTATGGTGAGGGGTTTGGGTTATGTGGTTTGGTTTATTTTCATTTTAGGCTTTCTTGTATGCATCTGGAATCTGCTCATTGAAACCGTCACATTGAGGCTGGAGCATGTGTGTGTACTTGCCTTTTATAGCACATCATGAACCTTTCCAACTCTTGTTGTGTGCATAAATGACAGGACAAGATAGACATATTTTGTTAGACTGAGTTTCTGAAAGGCAAGAAGCTGAGGGAAATACAGACAAGTCAAGTAAGGTAAGATGATGCAAGAAAGGAAAATGGATGGCGTGAAAGGAAACACAGTGGCAAGCAACTCCTAGCCAACCTAAGGTTCAGTCCAGCTACTTAATCACTGTCAAATGTTACTCTGTAATTGAATTATAAATCCTGAGGGTTTGGAATTCTGTCTTTATTTGTATCTTTTTTTTAGCAGATAATGGAAGATTAGCTATCTCATTAAGTTTTTTTCTAGGCTGGCATTTGAAAGGTTTTTTTTTTTTTTTAATCTGTATATGCATAGAAATGTATATGTGTGTATTTAGGTGAAGGCTGTTATATATATAGTTCCTAGTTAAATTGAAAGACCTAAACATTGAAAGACCCTGCCTGGTTTTGGTATTCAGTGCAACTCATGAAGGTTATAGAGGGTGTTCCAAAGGAAAAAAACAACAACAAATATTCCGCTTTCTCCTACAGTTAACATAATTAGCAAGTTAATGCTGCTTCTGGTCTCTGCTATCCTGATTCTGTTTGTGTAGACTGGTGAACAATGGGAGAGTAGGCAAGACCATGATTGTCATATTTGTTTCTCTCAAATTCAAATATGTAGCATGCACTATAAAAATGCTGTCCCCAAAGAAATCTCTGTGGCTTTCCTTAGAAGCCTCTTCCTCACAACCCAGTGCCCTTGTTTCTACAGAGCTGTGAGTATGGTTCAAGACACAGATGAAAAAAGGCGAAGTACCTTGATGCGTTATCTGTGAGTTAGATGGTTGGGCACTAGTCCAGTTACAGTGGCAGTGAGCAATATCTGTTGGTTGTGAAAATTTAAAATTTTTTCTTCAGAAGTGTCTACTGCTGCTTCCCAAGCTACCTATCCTATCCTCAACATAGTTACTGATGAGTAATCGTTTACAAGCTAAGTATTTATGTTACTTACTCTAATAAGAATTCTTTACAAAATGCATCTTTAAGGGACAGGATATTGAAAACAAGTACTGTTTTTGCTAGATATATTATCTTTTCCGTTTCCATCTATTTTTAAATGAAAAAGTTCATTTATTGCAACACCGTGAGAAACTGCTGTAGTGACAACAAACGAGTAGTTTCAGTGTGAATATCTGTAGTAATAGAATAATAATTTATGTAGAATCTTGCCAATCAATTGAAGCTCTTTTTTTTTTTTCTGACTCTTTCAGAGTTGCTTGTGTATTTAATATTTCCCTTTAATTCAATATATTGCAGAGGGAACCAGCATAAAGAATTATCTTGCCTCTGAAGATAAATAGAATATACTTTCACATTACTTGCAATTAAAAAAATAACTGAAGACTTTTCTATATGGAAAACTTTACTTGGATCATACACTATGTCATATATTATCTACAAAGTTGGTCTTTATTAGTTCTTGTGCTCACGGAACTACTCATAAGAGTAGGCAATGTGGGTTACTAAATCAAAGTATATTAGCTAATTGTGAATAAGGGTGATAAAGACAATGGTGACAAAATTGCATGTACTCAAAATTTAACATTGAATGACACATACTCTTAAAATATTATGCATGTGATGGAGATGGTTTAAGCTTTACTTGTTTGGAAACTCTTATTTTTCATATTGTGTTTAGAAGTGTTTGGGATTTTTTTTTTCTATTTATGGGACTCTTGGAAACGTATTCACATGACTAAATTCATGATTCATTAGTGTTTCAGATATGGCATAGCACACATAAAGATGAGCACTACTTGTTTTAACGTAGCATAGAAATTTCCCTGAAGCAGCTTTCCACAAAATTTTAAGTAGTTATCATAATATTTTTGTCATGCAAACTTGCTTGTGAAAGCTGAGAAAAGGTCGAAGATTAATAACATCTCTAAATTTCATTTAGAAGCACCCCAGAATGGAAAATAAAAGCATTTTGCCTTTACATAAGTCATGGGTAAAATAAACTGTGATTTCCTCTCATGTTTTCTCTTGCTTCTGCTGCCTTAGGGTATTTATTTTGTGCGGTCTTACACTGACATGAGTAGGATTTACCATAGAAACTGCAAAGTAAGTAAAAAGATCAGATGCTTGCAGAAGTTAATATACAGTGCTGCTGTTTAACAGTCTCATTGGAAAACTATTTGTTGTCATGATGGACTCAAAAAAACTTTTGGATTGACCCCACTCTGTAATAATAGCAGAAGTGTGGTAAAAACATTTTAAGTGCTAGGTCTGAAAGTCTAAATTCAATGAATAATCCTGAAAAAAATGTAGCAAAGGAAGCCTAGCTCAGAGTTTGAGATAGGTTGAAAATAAGAAAACCATTGGTAAAACTGGAGCTGCTAATGCCTGCTGCAGTAAGCCGTTCAGCTTTTCTGGCTTCTGAGATTCCCAGTAGGATTCTGTAGACATCCGACTGGAGGTTGGAAGGTGATACGGGATGACAGTACAAGAATATAAAAAAATTACTAGCAAGTTTCTGAGAACATCTTTAAACCACATAAGCCCTTTTAGGGTCTTAGGGTTTTTGTTCTTTTTTATTTTCATGGGTAGGTGATAATTTTTTTTTATTTTTTTTAGGATTGGTTTAAAAATACACCCATCAGGTCAATGAATTTTGACACACATGGGTAGCATGAAAATTTAGCTTTCGCAGCAGAAGAGCTGGTCATGTAAGTTTTGTTTAGGCAGGGAAATTAACACAAAACATATTATTATCACACCCAGCAAATATTTGTTGTTTAGTTAAGAATTAAAAAATGGACACATTGAATCTGTCCCTGGAGCCTGGCTTTCAAAATCTGCAGTTGTTTTACTGCCATTTTTATTCTAATCAAAATTCTCTGCTTTTGGGAAGATCAATTAAGAGTCACCTTTCTCCAAGAGTCTAGAGGCAGTTTTTGTAAATTAATCAAGGTTCCAAATACCTCTGTGAAATAGGTAGAATAATATCTCTTTTACAAATGAGGAAGGTGACACACTTCAGTCACATGCCTTGCTCGAGGTCACCCAGTTAAAATGTTGGCACAGCTCATTAAAAAATTTCTAGTTCCTTGTTACTACATCCATTGGATCACAAACTCTCCAGCAATTTGCTCAGCATCCAGTGAAAATCAAATATTCTTTCTTTGAAGTCTCTTCTTTCTATAGGTGGCCAATGCTTCAATTGATCTCCGTAGCTCTGGTCTTTAACTGTTTTTTCCTATTGACTCATTCTGCCTGACTACTTGGTGTTTTAAAGCCCTACTTTGAGAATTCACCCAACCATTCTCTCCCAGTTCTGAGGAGCATTTTGTGGTTTGGAATGATGCTGTGTTAGTAACTCACCTGTCCAACCTTTCAGAGGGTTTTTCCAGCAAACCAATAGGTAGTTAAAAAACATGGTCCTGTAATTATTTTTTTACAGTTTTATGCCTGGCAGATTATGTCTGGCAAAAATCTTGCCATTGAATTGGCAAAAATAGCCAAGAGGAATTGCAGGCCATGCTTTTTTGTCTGCTTTTGACAGTTAATGCTATCCTCATTTTGGCACTATTTATTATTAGTATTTTTTGTTTTCTCTTACTTCTGTCATGCTTTCATTTCTTTGCTTGATGCTCTTTCAAAACTGTGACACCCTGTCTCTGGCTGACAGGACAGGTGAGTTTCAGTCCTTGAGGAATACTCTTTCCTGCCTCGACAGAGGAGCATGGGTAGAAATCTTCCTCTAGAGAGACTGAACATATCATTTCTTTGACGTGTTTAGCCTTTGCTGACCAGACAGACACCCGTGAACCAAGGTGCGTATGGGTGACAATATATTACGCTCTCATTGCTCTCTCCCCAGCTCCAGGCTGTTGTCCTTTTTTTGGAAGGAACGGAGTTTGTACTTTGGTGTATGAAGGATGAGAAAAACAGAGATTATGTCTTGGGTCCTTTTACTGAAACATTTAATTATTTTAAATATATTTTGAGTTCAATTTGAACAGTTACTTTTGTAAGCTTCACTCTATTATCTATTGTAACTAAAATTGTTGCATCAGGATTTATCAAAACTAAGCTTGGTCCTTGCCTGAGCCTACTTTCTGTAGATTGATTGGCCATATTGTTATTTAGCATCTGACAGAGCACGGAAGAATATTAGGCATGAAACATTAATCAGGAAATTATGCATTGCTTTCACAATTAATGTGCAACTGGACTTTACTTTGTAATATTGTATTAGCTCTTAACATGCAAATTATTGTAGGTAATTACCTCATTTTTCACTGGCCATTTGATGGATTGAAGTTTCATGCACAACGTTCACTGTAATTTAAAATCTTTCAATGATTTGCTTCTTTACTTTTTCATAAGAATCTTAGTTTTCTTTATTATACATCAGGCATGAAGAGCCTACAGCGCTGTAAAATCTAATGTACAAAGTTCAATTTTTCAATTCTTGTAACTCTAACTAGAACTGGCAATTTGGTCAAGTGTTACAGTTAAGATGTCTCTTGCTGCGGTATGTTTGAAAAAAAAAAAAAATAATTGCCCGCGATGCTATTTATAGCACACAAGTCAAGCAGCCTTTGTACCATCTGCTGAAAACAAAAGTGAAACAGTAGTCTAGCGTATTATCCTTTATATTCTATAATATATGGATGTATTGTATTCAGTAGTCTGTGATCAATCAAGTAATACGTTGAAAAGGAATAATGGCATTATATGTTTAAATGTTAAAATGCTTCAGCATTTTTAATTTTAACAGTCCTGGGTGCTTTTGCATGTGTTTATATCTGATATTTATACAGTGCCACATTATTACAGGTCAGAAAGGCATTATCATAATAAATACAATATATTAGAAGGTCTTTGGCCTATGAAAATATTTTGATGTATATGAGTAACTCTGAAACTTTAGATAATTCTTTCTTCATGCTTTTTGAACTTAGATGTCAAAGTCACAAGTATTTGTTGTGATCTTGTCTATTCAAAATCCTGCTCCTGTAAAATAGCTTCTCCATAAAAGTCAAGCAATGTAAAATTGAATGCCTATATTTAAATAGATTTTAACAGATAATAAAACTCTTGAGATTAAAATGGTTTCATTCACTAAGACAGACAGTTTCCTCTGCAGCATGCAATTTGTGTCACATTAAATCTTTTTTTGAAATTGTATTTTACGTAAAAGCACAAATAAAAAGTATAATATAAAAAGAAACCAGAAATGTTGTGCTTTTAGTCCTAAGTCAAGTAGAGAATGAACACAGGATATGATACCTGTCTTTAAACATTGCATTTCTGTGGCTTGATTTGTATTCTTTTCTGCCTATGCAGCTTTAACACTCAAATTTCAAGCCCTGCTACAAGAATTTCCCTTCCACAACATCTTCCCTTTTTTTTTTTCAATTTTAAGAGAAAATTAAAGAATTATAGTATGTCAAGCGTACGAAAGAATTGCTTTGCATTTGTAGGTAACAGTTCGGCATTACAGAATATTGAGTTTACATCACATAGTTGGTTCACCAGCACAGAGGTTTGTATCATATCTGTTGTGATATGAACTACTGACTGTCATTTTCTCAGAAAATATTTAAATGGGGATATGAAATTGTGTGTCTGAAAAATGTTTTTCTCCCATCCAATGGCAATGTCATACCTTCTGTTACATGGAATTTGGCGCTTTGCAAACAATTTTTATATACAAGCTATGAAGTAGTGGACCGATGAAAACACCGTTTCTTAACCAGTGCTTAATAAGTGGTGGCAAGAAAATAGATGAGAGTGGTGATCCCTAAATGACATGCTAATTAACAGTGCATGGATAATTCAGGTTCATGCCTTTAGCAAGCAAGGTTGGTTGATTTTTAATGATGGATGCGCCTTGCAGAGCTACTGGATAGTTAGGAGGACTTCTCTTTAGGATGATGTTTCTGAGGGAGCTGGGCGTATATTTGCCAACTATAACTGTATTTGTATTCTGAGAATGGAAGGAGCACACCTGATGTGTCAGTTGCAGTGTATCTACTGATAAAATTTGAGAAAGCTCATTAAAGTTAACTTTCTCTCCCTACTTCCTTTCCCTGGCCCAAAGGTATGCTGTGCACAGGTAATACTAATGATATTGCACTCTTCACCTAAATAAAAATGGTATTAATTTTTAATAACAAAAGAGCAGCAACAATAAAAAAGTTTGGACTTTGTAGTCTGAATAGGTAGGGTAGCTGAAGGATAGTTAAAATAGGTAGGTAGCCATTCAAAATACTGTACTTTACTCTCATTAACAATCTACTGCACTGTATGTTAGCTATAAATATTTCAGACCTAAATGGAAAACAAGAAGAACGATCTTGCCAATGATCCTATTTCTCAGAACAGGAGGAATTGGTTTAAATACCTCTACCAATTACAGTTGAAGAATGGAAATTGAACTGGGAGGCGAGTTGCGCTGTGCCATGCAATGGTGCATGACATTACATATGCTGATATTCAGGCACACTGCAGTAAAGTGCAATCTAGTGTTCTTTTCTGGGTCCTGAAAGTGGCACTGAGTGACAGTTTCTCCCGTTTCCCAGCCAGGCAAGTCTCCAACCTCATCGGGTCTGTGAGCTTAACATAAAGTACCTTAAAGACTGTCCTGAAATCATCAAGAAATTATTTCAGTTTTTGTTATTACTTTATGCTTTAGGCATTTGAGTTGGTAATTTTGCCTGTTCATTTGCTAAATGGAGTGGAACAGTATAGATGTTGACTGCTTTGTCCAAAAAATGATATCCTCACAGGCAGCAAATGTATATTGAAACTCCCATGTTAATAGTTAACTAGGGGAATCCATACGGGGAAAATCTAAACTGTGGACTTTGACGAGTGCTGTCTCTGCTGGTTGCATTTTCTTTGGGATCTTAGGAGGCATCTGTAGCTTTAGTTGGGCAGCAGGGATGTGTTCTCCTGTGAGCTATTGGAAGATAATGTCATAAATTTGTGGAGGATCAGCTTGAGCTGTCTGGTGCCTCCCATGTGCCACTTTTTTCCCTAGAGTAAGTTCTTTTCAACCTAATCTTATGTTAAGTGGCATGTAAACACATAAGCAATGTCTCCATGTTTCTAAGGGTGGAGAAATAATATTTGTCACCATAGCTAATAATTCAGTAACAAGCTCTGGGGAGAAACTAAGGAAAAAGGGGAAAAAAAATCTGCTGCAGAGGTAAGAATAATTTAAATGTTCTTACTTAGAAAGTCCAGTAGTTAATTGAGCTCTTTTTTAACTGCTCTGATCCCAGCAGTTATTTGTAATACTTATTTCAGAATCTGTAGTTGTTATTATGTCTTCTCTTAATTATAATTTTTTTTTCTAATAAAACTGCTCTATTCATCTTGTAGAAATTAATTTTAAATGAATGAAAGAAAATCAGACAGAAATAAAATTTTGAAATAAAACATTTTAGGCCATGGAGCTTTGATGTTGACTTAAATACTTTAGGTTGTTCACATGAATGGATTGCACCCGTGATTTGAATAGCTGTGCCATTTTGTCAGTATTAGAAATACTTGGATTTTTTGCTTGAATGACTTTTGCTGAAGTCGTTGTGAAGACCAAGTAGATCAAATGTTGCATAGATGCTAGTGATGCAATAATATTGCATAAATCTGTTTTCTGTCAGATAGCAAAATTACCTGCCTAGGCCCATGGAGCACCCAGCAGAAACTGGATCTCATGCAAATCAGCTGCACTCTAGCATAGTGCTCTGGTGTGTCTCCCAAAGTATTGCAGCAGATACAATAGGGACAGAAAAAAGTAATACAAGGATTAACTGAGCAGTTTGGCACAGAACAATTATGATAGACTCTAGTCTAAGTAATTGCTATCTAAGACAATATAAGTTACTATATTCAGCCACAGAATAGCTTTCAGGATCATTCTGATTTTTTTACCTGCCATACTGAGAGAAATTCAGTAGTATGTTTTGAATAGTATGTAAAAATAAGTCATTACTGTGCAACCTTCATTGTCTCTTCTATTCTGTCCACATTTTTTTTTTTTATTGACATTTCCCCATCTCTTGGACTGTTCAGAACTGCCAAAATCAAATAGGCTGATTGCTATAGCAATGCTGTGAGAGAATCGTTGAGTCTTTTAAGCTCAGCAGGAACTTTTCCCTGGCAAGGCTACGTGAGGCTATATAATACAACAGAAACATTATTGCAGTGAGGCAGGCCAACCCCATGCTGTGTCACATTACCAAGAGTGCAGCCAGCAACTTGAGGGAAGTGATCCTCCCCCTCCATTTTGCACTTGTGAGAACCACAACTAGAGTCCTGTGTCCAGTTTGGGCTCCCTAGGACAAGGAAGACGTGGGACATACTAGAGAGTCTGGTGGAGAGTTGTTGGGTAACTTGACTTCAGCGGGTCTTTGATGTGGTCTCCCATAGTAAGCTTAGCCATTCCAGCTGGCTGGGTGGATGCAGACTGGTTAAGTGGATGGAAGAGATAGGTATAAAATTAACTGGATTCAGATGGTTGTGATGATGAGTAGAAGTCCAACTGGTGGCCAGTTATGGGCAGTTATGCTATTTAATGTCTCTCTTATGAAGTTGGAGCCCATGTGGTACAAGCAGAAACTGAGAGCGCAGAGTTTAAAGCTGAAGCCTTAAGAGAAGAAGAGAAAGGGGCGATATTCGTGCTGTCTATAGCTGTTTGATGGGAGGGTATAGAGAAGGAGAGTCTTGGAGTCTTACAGTGAAAGGATGAGAAGCGGCGGTCGTTAAGTTGCAATATAATTCTATGTAGATGTAAGAAAAATGTTTTCATCATAAGTGATGTTAAAGCTAGATCTGTTCAGCAGCGCTGTGGGCTCTTCAACCTTGGAGATTTTAAAAACTTCCTGGATTAAGCCCTGAGCAACCTGATCTAGTTGAGAGGACTTTGAGAAGGAGGTCCCTTCCAACCTAAATTATTGCCTGAATCTGAGAAATTATATGCATTATCTTAATTTGTAATGAGAAATTCAGATGCATTATCAGTAATGAAATTTGTTATATAGAAAGTAGTATACAGATATTTCCATGTACTTTTAAATAAAAAATGGGATTGCCTACTGGTTTCAGTGTCTTGTCAGTGCAGCAGAATTCAATTCCTTCTGGTTGGAAGTGAGGACTTCAGATATGCAAGTAATGTCCTTCATTCAGACTCTTTATTAATTTTATGGCAAATGAACAAAACCAAGAAAATAAAAGCAAAAGCAAATTGACTTTCTCTCCATCAGGATCCTTCACCCTCTTCACCTCTAGTCCTCTTCCTTTCCCTGCTTGACCCTCTGTCCAAACAGCTCTCCTAAGTGCTGACAGGAGTGTGGAGTTCAGTTAACTCCTCAGGCCTCACTGCACCCGCTCTCTGCTCAGCGAGTGTGTGAGGAACTTCTAAACTATTATGAAGCTTATTTCAATCCATCAGATGTCTGAGAGCATTAGGGACGTACAGTAGGGTCTGAGGCCAACAGAAGCATCTATTCAAGCAAAATGTACGTGAACAAGAGAATATTCTATGTTAAATCACTGCAGAAACATAAACTTTTTAGGTAGCTAATGTCATGAGTTAAAGAGAAAAGGGTATTTCAACAAATGTGTAGAATTCACTAAGGAAGAGGGATGAAGACAAGAGAAAATACAGTAGGAGGTTAAAAGTAATGATGTAAGCAATGAAGGATAATTATAGTCTCTGTTTAAGGATCCATGAAGTGGTATTGTTGCATATTTTTGAGCTGATATAAAATGATGTTCAGTTTAAAGACAACACATAATTGGGAACCGATTTTTGCAATCTGTGAAAGTTTTCAATATTTAATTTTGTGTGTACTTATTCTAAATTAGGATAAAAGCTTCTGAAAAATACATACTAACGTGTTGATAGCCAACAGCCAATAGCTTTCCTTGCTACTGTTATTTTTTTTAATCAAAAATATTGGATATTCAGAATACTGACTGCCACATCTAATCAGCCTATGAGGTGAGCTCCCATTTTGCACTTGTTAAATTTTTAGTCAAGCACCTTCACACACTGTTTCATGCACAGAAGAAGATTTGCTTAAATAACAAAAAATATATTCCATTAGAGGAAGAGAGGTAACCTACCTTTTCTACAATGCAGAAAGCTTGGGATTCAAGGCCGTCTTTGAGTAAAACCTGTAGATTTCACATGCCCCAAGTAAGTTCTCTCTCTTATGTGCTGCTTGTTTTCTGGGTCATGGAAAAGAGCTGTTATGCCAGGGTTCTTCTACTCTTCTGCTTAAGTGTGCTGTTTAAAGTAGTATTTCATACACTTACGGTGATTGGAGGTCAAGTTTAAGAGTTTATGAGTTTGAATTCTCTGACTCTCTCTCCCTCTTTATCCAAACTTGTTTTGACTTCTGTCCATGATGTCAGAGTTAAACTGAAATAAAACAGTTAGCTCGAGTGTGTGAGACTTGAGTGATGCCATTCTCTGTAGGTTCTGTGATCTCTGGGGGGCTTATAAATTCCTGACTTTTTGAAAGTCCTAGTTACTGCTTTTCCATGTTAGTGTGCTAGGTGTACAGGTGTAGTACCCTCTTGAGTGCTGTCCGGTTTATCTCAAACATAGAGTGACACTGGGCAGTGTCCTAGGAGTTACAGAAATAAAATATGAGTCTGGAAAAGGCAACTTTAAGCAATTCTTTGCTTCATGAATATTTTTTTTTTCAAATTGCTATTAGGAAAGAAACAAGATTTAATTAATTGATCTGTGGTATTCTCTTTAAACTGTTGGAAGTGCGAAGCAGTCGGCACTCACCTAAATGCTAGAATTATGTGGATATTGTGTTTCTTTTCAAAGGTTAAACTGGTTTCAAGTAACATACACAACATGTCCTATAAGAATTGATTATCCTGGAACAAGAGATTTAGCAGGTGCAGACTCTGAGTTTCCAGTGTGCAGGTGTGTTTTATGAGTGTTACCCAGATCCTCTCTTCTGTTTTATTCCTATTGTTTCTTACGTTGCTTATCCTAAGTTAGATTGAGAGATTTCAAAAGTTCCAAAATGTATCTTCTGAAAAATGCAGGATTTTTTGCATATCCTCAGGAGCTTCAGTAGTATGAAAAGCCGTACATAGTCTTTTCTGTTAGTAATTATATTTCTGAAATAGAAAATATTGAATATTTATTTTTCTCTGCAATTTAGACAGTAGCAAAAAGTCACTATTACTGAAGCTAAACAGATAGTGTATAATAAATAACATAAACAGTAATGTAGCGTTTCTGTGAAATAACCATAAACAGGATATAATTTTCTACATTTAATTTTTAAACCTTGTGAATTGATTGTGGATGGTTTCTAGCAAATTTTAAGAATCCCACTGTTTCTTCATTGTCTTCAAATAAGCATTGTTGTATTGATTATTAGTTTTTGTTGAGAACAGTACATGAGATGCTGAGTGCAGCCATACACATGAATTAATAAATGAAATCAATGTTCAAATGTAGAGCAGATATAGAGGAGTTTTTGAATATAATTAAAAGTTTGTGCAAGTTTTTACTAATTTAATTTAATACTGTTCTTTCTGCAAACTAATCAATTACTATTGCTATGTATTTCTCAGTAATCTACCACAGTAAAGGTTCAGCTTACGATGTACTTCTGCAGTATTTGCAGCTATAAAAATTCCTGTCTTTATATGCTATTTGTTTGTCATGTGGTTCGTTCAGTTTGCGTGTCCTGGAGTGAGAGTAGCAGCATCTCTGACATGACTAAAACTCCTACTCCCACTAAGATACCCTACTCCCAAACTGAATATGGCACTTCTTTAGTACAGTGTAGTGATAGGTATATGCTAATAAATGAAGTGGTAGTGGCAAGAAAACAGTCATAGTAGAAATGTGAGGCTGATAAAAATAAATGTCAATACAGCTTTGATATTAAAAAAGTTTAGGTTTTTTGTAAGACAGAAGTTATAATGGATGAGATGGTAGTTGCTCTACCACTTAAGTGTATGAGTGGTTCCAGAGATCAGAAGAATTAAACTTGTTGGGAGGTAATATAGTTCTTTCTACACAAGGTTCCATTGGCCAAAGTCTGTACTTTTGTGCTGTGTTTTCTGAGATAAGCAAGCTTAAGTTCTTGCACAAAGTACCCCAAAATGAGGAGGAGTTTCTGCACCCAGGAAACCTCCCTTGAAACAAAGTATTATGTACTTTAAAGGTAAATCACTTGAGAAAATTCTTAATTGGGGACATTAAGAATTTCCTTTTTCATAATTATTTTCTCACTGTAATCCTTATGTGGAGAACAGTATCCTGCATTGCTTAGTTCGTAATTTGGGACATTACTCCTCCATTCATGGGTTGTTTCCAGAAATTAAATGCCGAGGGCTGAGAATATTTATTCAGTTGGGTTTGTGCATAAACTCTTCCCGTCTACTCTTTAGAGAGAGGATTTTATTGTTACAGAGTTAGGTTGGGAAATGAAGTCTTCAGCCCAAATTATAATTATTTTTCTGCATCTGCTGCAATCATTTACATGGTTTATGCTTGTAAATTAGGTGTTAATGAAATCCAAGTGGGGTAACAGTGTGGAACATCAGAACGGCAATTGACTGGAGAAGTAGAGAACATTCAAATATCTCTGAGGAGATCACTTCACTTGAGCAATAACTCTGGGGCATTATATGACGTGCTCAGAAGCATCGTTCTATTACAGACGTTATCTCAGCTATAAAGGGAACAGAAAATCCATCTTATACAAAAAATTGTATGTATTTTACTTTTCTTTAGAATGGATCTTTTTCTTTTTGAAGTTTGTTTTTTCCCCCTTGTAGCACTATTACTCAGCATTTACATTCCAGATAAGCAGCTATTGTATGTATCCCCTTTCCCAAGTGTTTTGTACTCTGACAGCACCAAGCAGAACTGATTCCTCCAATGTTTCTCATTTTAGGGATATTTGATATAAAGGGACTTTGTGCTATGAATACATGTTATGAATGTTATAAGCAACTAGCGTTAAGATTAGTAACTTTAGAAAACTAAATTATAAAAAGTTACTGTAGAATTACAGGGAACCTTGACATTGTTTTAAATTTTGTACACAATTAACTTCTAGGTGGTATTTGCCTGAGATGTGCAGGAGATTGCTACAGATTATGTGATATTGTGTAGAATGCAAACACAATATGTTGCTTTAGCTCTGAAGTTATATATTTGGGATTCTCTCCTTTTATCGTTATTTACTTGACTGTGACATTACAATTCTTGAAAGAGTGATGAAAGAATGAATTAGGGCTGATTTAGTATGTGGAAGATATCTTGAGATATCTTCAGTATCTCTCTATTCTCTCTAGACATCAGAGATGGCCTTTTTCTGATTAGGATTTATCAGAGGGAAATGAGGGGGAAACAGGTGAATTTCAGCCCTCTTATTGAACCAGTCTGGACAATGTTTTAGAGCTGATATAGACTGACAAATTAGGTTTTTCATAGTTCTAATGCTCCTGATTTAGCAGCTGTAAGAGACTTTACATAGTTATTGTACTAAACTGAGATTGAGAGTTAAGAATAAATGCAAAATAAACAGTGACTTAGAAATCAATATAATTAGGACACAACAAATACTTTGCTCAGAGTCGATAGTCTGGGAAGCTAAAACCAGACTTGGTTCATCTGCTGGGCACTAGCTGATCCAACAGAGTAGCAGCTCTGTTCTTAACCATGTAATACTTGTGCAGATTCTTCCTATAAACAAGCAAAACTGACCACCTCACCCTCTCTAAGGAGAATGCTATTTAGCATATTGAAGGCAATAGTTTTTTTCTTCATTAAAATTCTCTGTGCCTCCAATTATGCAAGTGTCATTAAACAGCCAAAGAGCATAACTGTTGGTATGACTCTCAGAGGAACAGATCATGGATTAGAAGACTTACATGTAAGAGCTGAATGTTGGGATGGTGCAGGATAACCCATAACCACATTTTGTACTGGAGACTTGTGTTTGACTGTAGCTACAAAAATAGGATTTCTTTTACATATTTGAATACTGCACCCATAAACTGCATAATTGCAAATTCATTAATAAAATTGGTAAGGTTTAAGCCATAGAATTTATTGTCTGTGTGCACAATATATTGTAAAGATGTTTGCTGAAAAGAGAGTGTATTAGGGTTGAGATCTCTCTAAATTGCTGATAACATCCATTACTTGAAGATATTAAATCAGATGACAAAACATTTAATTTTAAAGGAAAATTACAAACAAAAAAATGAAACAAATGTATAGAGAAATGTAGAAAAATAGCTTTACTGTCTGTTAGAGTTATAGCTATTTCCAGTTATGATTTTCAGTGGTGCTTTGGGTGAAGGGTAGGGGTAGAAGCAGTCCATGGCAGTATAGTCCCAGAAGAGCTGTAGCTCCCAGCAGCAGGTGGTTCAGGGATTTGCTGAGCCAGATGTGGCTTCTTCTAGTGCACCTTCCTGTCTTTTATGTCTGTATTTTTGTGTCTTTGGCTGTAGAGCTCCCGTAAACTTTTTCATCTAGGACAGGACCACGCACAGTATTCAGCATGCAAGCTTTGATGAGCTTCAAAAGGCCTTAATGATAGACTGACCTTTCTAATGTTTTCTTTTCGCTCCCCTTGGAGAAAGCTCTCTTTTCTGGATTGGTCTTCTTGTGGGTTTTTCGTGTTTCAGTTGCCAGAACATACTGCTCATTCTACTTTCCTCACTTGGGCAGGATGTGAATGCTGCCCTTCATTTCCCACCTTTCCAAGCTGTTTGGTCATGCTGATAGCCTTGTTGTTTGTCAGGTCTTTCCAACAGGTTGGATACGTTCAGTATTCAATGATAATAAATTTTCCTAGAAGTTGTTCTCCACATTGTCCTCAATAGGAGGGATTTTTATTTGAAAAATACCCTTTGTTAATATTATCTGTTTCTCTCCATAAGCAGTCCCAAGGGTTTTGCTATCCATTAGAGAACAATGAGGTGACGGTTAATGTTAGGTAAAATGGGCAGTTTTAAATTATTCTGATGGATTACATGAAGTTAACAATTCAGAGTGGCTGAAAGTAAAACATAAAACATTTGCTAGATTATAATTACTTCATACAATGTGTATATGTATAAAGCGACACCACAGTTTCTGTGGGTTTGGGATTTAAATAGTCAAATCTGCAGACATCTCAGGTATACAACTCACTAAAAATTTGAAACAAAAGTTATTTTGCCAAGATTAATATAATTAGCTTAAATAGTAGCATGTTGCTTTAAAAAAAAAAAGGAAGGAGGGGGAATTTAAATCCAAACATTTCTTTAGAATATGCTCAGAATGAAATATTTTGAATTTTCATGGCAGAATGATATCTTGTTCTGGAATATAATTAAGTGCAATTGAAAGTGAAGTAAAAATGACCTAATTTAAATACAGTCTTCTATGAATATTTTTAAAACAAACAAACAAACAAACAAAACCCAGCACACATTTGTGAATGAGGTGTTTTACTTTCTGTCTACCTCCCAATGTTTGGAAGGGTCATATTTTTTTAGGTTAGCTAGGAGAACAAGCACAAATGAATCAATTATTCACATTATGCTCCTGGGATACTAAAATATTCAACTTGTTGATTTAGTGTGTGTGTATTAATATTGTTACCTCTCTTGAATTCCAAACAGTTGCTTGGCCAGTACAACTGTGTTATGCAAACTACATCTAAGGAGACAATGAAATATTCTTTGCTTATCATCCTCTGTTATATGAAAAATTATTTTCCTTGACACATACTCAGAGAAAAAGAGACATTAATATTTTTTATGTATAGTCATTTTTGGCTGTTACATCAGAATGATATCTTCTTAAATGGAGCATTAAAACTTTGAATGCAGTAAAATTGTAACACATTCTTCTCAAGTTAAACATTGACCAAACTTCCCAATATTGAGGTTTTGCGATAGAAAACTGTATGTTTAATGCTTGTAATCAAGTCATTTTTTTTAAATGTGTAATCTTATAAGACTTTGGAAGAGAATTGCCCATAGGGTCTGGGAACAATAGATGATCAGAGATGTGCATTCTGAATAACGATGGTAAATGTGGGTTCAATTGACATGAATTAGATTTTTCTAAGAAGAAAGAACCATGTGGTTTCTCTATGTAATCATTTCTTCTTGTGGATTTAAAGAGCAGATTCCTTTTTTCAGTCAGATATACTGAAATTAGGAACACATTTTCATTGAAGCTATCCTCCTAACTTCTTGCAGTTTTGCCTAAGACAGACAGAGGCAATGATTTTCACACATGATGAAGGATTATGATGACACTAAGCCTGAAATTACAGATTCAGATTTCCAGAATTTATAAGCCTATCCCCTCTAAAAGCAATTCCGCTAATCCTCAGGCTGGAGGTAACTGAAGTTATCAGGGCTTTTGTTGTTGTTGTTGTTGTTGTTTTACTTTGTTTCTAAATTCAGATCTGAGGAAGACGTTGAAAGAATATTATCTCATCATATGCAAAAAAAATTTTTTAAATGTAAATGCTCAAAAATGTTGAGGCTCACTAATCTTGATTCTTACCTCTAGGAATATCACATATCACTCTGGTGAACCTGCAACTGAAAGAATATTGTCTGGAAGGTTATTCTCTCTGAATTAAAAAAAAAATGTTTAGAAAACTTGGGAAAAGTGTATTACTTCACTTCATAGGCTGAGGGAGAAAACACTGTATAACATTTTCATTTCCTTTTCCTCTTCTTAAGCATGTATTTTTGTACATAAACCTGTTTTTGAAACCCTAATGAAAGCAATATATCACTTATGAAGATATTCTACCTAAGATCTTGGAAATTTTATATCTCTGTGATTGTTTAATTTGTCAAACTGTTTGTGAAAAATTCACCCTCAGAAAGTTATCTCATACATCTTCTCTCTGGACATATCAAAGCAATGGAAGGTAATAAGGGATATATCATATTCATTTTTTTTTCCTCTTTAAAGCATATGTTATGACTGGTACATAGGTCAAACAATTTTATTTTGGTTTCTTTCTGATCATTTTCTCAGACCGTGAATATAGATCAGTTTTTCTTAGTTGACATAGATTACTTTTCTCTCGTTCCCTTTCCCCCAGCAGCCTGTTTTCCTCCCTTTACACATGCTCAAAACCAAAACACTTGGATTTATTTCTACCTGCTTTACTGTGAATATTCAACACATTTATGAAGTATTTTGCATATAGTAAGTAGAGCATATCTTACTATTCAAGAACATTTTTCTAATACTTAAATGCTTTTCCAAACTCTTGTTTTAAAGACTAATTAGTTTGCAATTACAACTTGAATGCAATTGTTTGATTTGGAACCTAGTAATTGAGGTAATAATCTGGATAATTTAAATATGAAGAATTGTTTGCTATTGAAAAATAAGAAATGAGAGGGAAGAAGGAAGACAAAGTCTTTGGCAAACATTATGTAGCACTTTTCTCCTGTCCATGGTCATGTACACTTTGAATTTCAGTAAGTCTCTAGGCAGTGAATTAGCAAGTACATATGGCTAAAAATTATTGTTTGTGAGGTGACAACTTCAGTGATTATTTCTGGCAGCAGTGTTTAAGTCCTGCTGGGGCAGTTTGAAAAGATGGAAATTCAGTAGTTGCAGAGTGCCATCTTCGGAAAGGAAGGTATCAGGCCAGTGTCTGTGCTGAAGGGAATGAGTTTAGAAAGATGCCAAAGCTTTCTGGGCAGTGTTGTTTTGAGAAGCAGGTCTTTGGCCACAAATCTATGAATCATGATAAACTTCACTGTGACAATTCAAAAAAATTGTTATCCCCACTTGCCTATTCCTATTTTCCTTCAGTAATTTGTCTTTATTGTAGTTTAAGCAAAGATCAGGGATGGAAGCAGCAGACACACAGGCACTTGTTTAAAAGCTCTCAACATGTGTATTGAGTTTCAGAGGTACAGCATGGTCTTACATGGTCATAAATGACTATGAACATTGGATATCTAGATGCCCCTTTGAACAAAAGCTGGCATGGTGTTAAGAAGGGTAAGGTGTGTCACAGCCATATTTAGGTTACCATAAGACATTAAGGCTCCTCCATTTGCTATTTGTAAATATTTTTTTTAGAGTTCTGCACAGCATGGGCCTTGCAGGGTTGGGAACTATCAGTAAGATCATGTTGGTTGCAGTCAATATTCCTTTCCTACTCTCATCGTGAAGTAGTAAGAAAGTTGTATCAATACAGCAAGCTGTGACTCTTTTCTGAGCTTTGTTTTTAATATTGTTATAGTGTAATATAAAAACTATTGTATATAATTGTACTCTAGTAAAGTCCTTTTCTACCTAAGTATAAAACTATATATAGATTAGATCTGAATCACGCATGGATAAACTTGAGTCTGAAAACCCTAGTACTGCTAAATTTGCATAATGCAAGCGTAAGTAACAGGTAGAGGAGAATTTTAAATTAATTTTGTTTAACTTGTTGATAGGCAACGTTGATATATACAGTGAAAATAGGCAGCCTTGGCATGAGTTGTTAATCCTGGAAATTTTTGTTTTAGAAAGAAAAGACACTTTGACTTACTTCATTATGTTGCATATAAATGAAAAGTAGGTAGCAGATAAATATCTGTTGTCATGACAAAGAAAGCAGTTGTAGCATTTGCAAGGAAGTCTGCTAACTTGTGTTTACTATTTTATTATTGCTTTCACATCTCAAGCAAAGCAAAATTATTCATTGTGCATTATATCATTTGTTTCCATTAGCACATGAATCGAAGGAAGTTCAGCTCAGTCAAACAAAGGGAAAAAATGAATGCCAGTGTCAGTGATTAATTTAAACAATAACTTGTTGAGTGTCCAAAAATACATTTTAATGTCAAACATGAAATTTGGTAATGTGTAATATCACAATTTTCAAACAGTGGCAGTAGCTCTGAGATGGCTCATAGCACCAAATAAAGATGTTGCATCTGTTTGAAAAGAGATCAGGGTTTTAGTTCCCTGGAGGAGGGCAGGGAAGAAAATGATACGTGATAAGGGCACGTAAATTCTAGTCATATGAAATGAGATCTCACAGGGAGCAGTTAGTGTCTCCTGTAGAAACATTTCATAGATTGCTGTTACAAATAAATCATAGGTAAAACAAGAACTGTTTAAATGCATGTATATTATCCAGACTGTGCTTCAAACAGATGCAAAAGAACCAGGAACAGAGCCAGGTTACTTACAGAAGGGCTTATTAGCAGTGTGGGAAGTGCTGCAGCAATGCATCTGTACAGCTTCTTCAGCAAAGGCTCTTGCACAAAATGTCATCATATTTGTCTGGTCCCATATGAAAGCTAATCCATGTATGTAAAAATCAGAATTCTGGGAGCCACTCTACAGACAAATCCAGGCATGTGCAAGGCAGAGCTGATGGCTGTGTCTGGCTCCCAGCTGTGCCTGTGAATCCACGTGAGTCTGTGCTGACCAGTATGACCTGCACCTCTGCTTTACTCAAGGTATCCAGACCCCCTCTTAGTTTGTTCATAAAGACATAACTTGTTTCAACAAATTTCAGTTTTGAAGGAAACAAGACTTTCAGTTTCTTTGTTTTCTGCTCTTACCCATTACATCTTCCAAAAACCAGATTTTCTTTTGGGAAAAAGATATTTCAAGTAGGGAAAGCCTCAGATCGTGTCTGGTTTCAATCTGTTTTACTTGACCTTATATATATTTTGGACCTGCTTTTTAAGTCACTGGAAAAATCTCACTTGGACTCCAGTAAACTAAAAAAAATAGTTGTGTATCATGCACTTCCAGGTCCGGATGAAATAAGTACTGCTTCCAGCTAGGATTGATCAGGAGTGTCCTTGTGACTAGTGTCACTAGGATTGATTAGAGTGTCACACTGCAGAATGCAGAGTAATTGGAAAGACCTGTGGCCTTGGCACCAGTCATTGCAGTAGCATCAGGAGTCTGTAAGGACAGTGGGATATCTGTGAAAGCTTTTCTTCTGAGAATTCAGGTCTCCTGTACTCATGGAAGAGGCATATGGCTGAGTTAGATTGCCTCTGGTGTTTGCGCTACCTTGTTTCACGCAGTCCACTATGTTTGTCTCCGAGGACACTGACAGTCAGCACTGGGTTGTGTTCAGGACACTGCAGTGGTTGTGGCAGTGGTTTCTTCTCTCCCTTGCAGTTGCTGCCTTGCAGTGGAAGCTGGGAGAGCTACAGCCTGGTCTGTAGGCTACACTGCAGGCTACAGCCTGGCCTCTGGGACCTGGGAGCAGGAACCATTTCTCTCTCCTTACCTTAAGCCAGCGCTAGTGCTGACTGTGTGTTAACTCTTCAAAGGCACCAGGCTGCTTTTCCAGTGTGAGCTCCTCTGACAGAGAGCGTCACCACCCCAGGGGTACCAGCTCAGTTCTTAGAGCGCTTTCTAACTGGACCCGTGAAGCAGTCAGAACTTTTAAAAATGAATGTGGGTTCTTCAGATTTGTCATTTGACATATTAATTTACTTCAGAATGCAGCCAGAAGGGTATCTGATTTCACATGGATGAGACTGTCTGGAGAATGTAGCTCCAGGGAGCAGGTTAAACTTTACCTGCAACCAGTAAACTAAGATGAGACCCAAAAACCATCACTGTTTGATTGTGTGTGCTTAATTTCTGTAACTTACATATGTTTACGTATATATATTTATATGTACATATATATTTATATGTACATATATTTTTGAATTGCATATATTCTCTCTATAACTTTTATAAAATGAAATAATGATATAATTTTAGATGTTTTTTCACCTAGAGCTACGTAGCATGAAACAATATTCTATATAATTGCAGCACTGAACTCAAAAGGGGAGTAGACTTTATTTTAATTTGTGTCGGTTGCAGTATTTTTTAATATTTAGTTAAGTCCAAGGTCAAAGTACATCCAAACTTTTTTTTTTAGGTAAGTAAATAGGATGCAAACTACTGGAAGGCCATACAGAGAAAGGCTCATTATCTGTTGTTGTCAGTCTTGCTGCTCTGTTTGTAAAAGAATTGTGGGCCTCAGTCCTTATTGCTCTGCATCTTGTGTGATTGATTTTATACCAGTGATAAATAGATGTGACATGCTACTAAATCATTGTTAGAATATTATGTTTAACTGCAGTGTAGGGTATGATTTTGAAAGATGAAGCTTTAAGAAGAATCCTTACATCCTTTCACTTATTTCACAATGAAGTTTTGTATTCAAAATACTTTTTTACAAACTTTTGAATAAATAACAAAACTGTAGAAAAATGTACTTTGTAAATTCTGCCTATCCCTTAAGTGTCTGGTGGCAAAATTGATGAGGGACCAATCTTTTTGTTTCGCTAGCTTTGAATTCTGCTCTACAGAAAGAATCTTCTTTCATCAATATTTCTGTAGCCTTTGGCTGTGATCTTATCTCTCTTTCCATCCTATATAGTAATGTTTTCCTTGGCACTGTGGTATGTGATCATAATGAAAGAAACAATTCCTGCTATTCTAATTCATGCTGGTATTACCCATCACTCCTTGTAGTCTATACATGTGTAATTGTGTACCAGTCTTCAGAGTATTAAGGCTTGCAGAGTCAAATACCCAAATATTTACAGGAAAAAAAAAAAAAACACAGCAAGACCAATTCAGCCATTGATCTGCCTCTTTCTATGCTATATTTATGAAGGCTTTTAATTAGATGAAAATTTACTCACCTTCTTATCTCTTTGCCCTCCCCACATACGTTCAGTCTGAAAAGACGGTAATTATTCTTAAAACATCTGTTGCAATGTACTGTCTCTATATATACTCTATACTCAATAGCACTCTAAGTACTTTTTAAGAAAAAATACTAAGTATTCTGATGTTAGCCTAGTATTCTGATTGACTTTTCATTAAAGTAGGTGTTAGTTGTAGCAGGGAACCTATAGGCTCACAGCCACCAACAGAATTTATCTAAGGAAGAACATTATGAGACCGAAATAAAATAAATAAAAAAAAAGTCTTCAGTTCCTTTAGCATTAAGTGTACTTTTTCCATCCTAATGGAATAAGCAGCTGCAATGAAGGAAGAAGTTTGGATATTTCACAGCACACATACTATATTGTTAGTCGTCAGTTATCACAGTTAATGAAACAGGTTATCCCCAGAAGCTGGCAGGAGGTACAACGAACAGTGGATTTGGCATTTACGCACATTTTCTTTTGCTAATTTCTTTTTGGGGCTTCCTAAGTACTTGAGTTAAATGTTCTTGTGATTTACTGCTGGATATCCAGTGAATGTTGAGGGACTATACCATATCTAGGTAGATAATCAGGTGTTTAAGTAAATTTTCAGAGAAAAAATTTTCTTAGATCCATATCTTTTGACATTTGAATAATAATCTGTTTTTTCTTAAAAAATAAAGTAACGTATTTTTCTCTAGAGAGATTAAAAATCTGTAATATCCCACATGTAGTGAATTATTTTGCACCTGAACACCAGTAGATGGTGAAATGAAGTACACCTAGATTTTAAGCATTGCCTGCAGCCTTTAAATGAGGCTGTCTCTGATGATTTTTAAGGATCTGTTGTAAAAGATACACAGATGCACAACTTTTAATACATATACATTTCAGTGCCTTTTCACTTCTAGAAAAAAACCTCAGTGAATGGAAACGGGCTTTAGATTTTCTAAGTACGTAAATTAATACCAGCAAAGGTGTGTATGCTTTGATAAATTCCGTATTCCATCTGGACAGTGATAAGAGGTCTTAGTCTGTTCAGGAGGGATTTACCTAAACATTATGCAAATATTTATCTCAGATGGTGGCTGGAAATCTTATGTATTTATTCCCACAGTTGTATTTAAACTACTCTGGTTATTTTACAACGTGATCAAGAGAAGGCAAAGAAGTACAAGGATGTTAGCTACATTTGTTATGCAGAAAATGTAATACAGAATAATCCTTGAAAACAGTTGGATGTAAAATTCAAAAGCTGTGCCTAAGCTTAGGAAACTGTAAATGTTTTGAAATTCATGAATTTCCAGCTATGGTGTTCTGTAATTTGAAAACATGCAGTGGTACCATATAGTAATCAAGATCACTTAAACTGAACAAAGTGCTTACTAGGTGTACGAAAGACAGTCACGTCTGTTGTGCCTTTTACAATTATGTCTTTAATTTTTTGAATCAGCCATAAAATTTCTGTAGCAAATAAAGGGAGCGTTTCCTACATTGTGTTTCAATAGTAGTCAACCTCCAACTCTAGAATAAGTTTGTTTACCACCATAACATAATCCCTGAAATTGGAAAATTTACATATATATCTGGGATCATAGAATGGTTTGGGTTGGAAGGGACCTTTAAAGATCATTTAGTCCAAACCCCTGCAATGAGCAGGGACATCTTCCAAGTACATCAGGTTGTTTAGAGCCCTGTCCAATCCGACCTCGAATGTTTCCAAGCATGTATTGAAACCAGGGGTTTCCCCGACACAGCTGCAGGACCTTGCACTTGGCCTTGTTAAACCTTACGACGTTTACACAGGTACACTTCTCAAGCTTGTCCATGTCCTTCTGGATGCCATCTTGTCTCTCAGGTGTGTCAACCACACACTCAGTTTGGTGTCATCTGGAAGCTCACTGAAGGTGCCCTCAATCCCACTGTCTATGTCTGGTAAAGATATTAAAAAATACTGGTCCCTATATGGACCTCTGAGGGACACCACTTGTCACCGATCTCTATCTGAACATGGAGCTGTTGATCAAAACCCTCTGGATGCGACGATCTAACCAATTCCTCATCTACTGAACAGTCCACCCATCAAATCTGTATCTCTCCAATTTAGAGAGAAGGATTTTGTTAGGAACCATGTGAAAGGTCCAGATAGAAAACATCCATACCTCTTTCCCAGTCCACTGATGTAGTAGTTACCCTATCATACAAGACCACTAGGTTGGTCATGCCATGGGTGAAGCTATGCTAGCTGTCTCAAATCACCAGTCACCAAAAGCTAGTAGGACTTGATCATATCTGATTAGCTGTAGATACTTGTATTTTCCACTTTATTGCTATAGAAAAAATTAAAGGTGGGGTTCTTTTTCTGGTTTCTTCACTTATTTTTTGTATGTTCCATCACATCTGACTACAAATTTACAGAAAGTTTCTGTAATATGCAATGAAAAATAAGGACAATGTGATGGAATTAGTCAAAGTGTTACTAATTTTGATGGGTTCTCCTGTGATTCACTACCTGTTTTATATCCCTCCATGATAGACAGGAAAATATTTGCATGTTACGCTGCACTCTGTCAGTATTGACTCTCTCTACTATTTAAATTATATGGTGTTATACAGTGTGTTCTGTTTAATACTAAACTCTACTAGCAAACTCCTGCTGCTTAGTTCTCCTTCCTGTACAAACTGCTGTTTATTCCTCCTTTCTCTCTACACATCCTTACTTCTCTTACAGTTCTTATGCCAATGTCTATCTTCTGCACAGTACCCTATTATTTCCCAAGAGACATAATATCAGATCTCTTAGTATTACAGAGAGATTGGATTGACTCCATTTCCATCATGAAAATCTGGTTATCTTATTTTAAAAAAAAAAATGCTTGGCAAATCCTTGTAGTATTTTAATCCATATTCCACTTATCCTTATGCTTTCATTCTTTTTTCTTACAAAGATTTTCGTATCGATGAAAGAGATGTATCTATAATTAGCCAGGTCTCATTTTCATCTTCTAGTATGGGTGACATCAACATACCAACATCAAGTGTGTAGAACCCTTTGAGCTGCCTGTGTGTGAGAAAGCTTCAGAAGATGGTGTAGATGGTGTAGAGATACTCCAGTGAGGCCAGGGAATAGCATTGCCTGCTACACCCAGCAGGCACCAAAGGTGGCTCATATAGTGCTAAATAGTGCTTTCCCTTTGCTCTCTAAAATACCAGCTTTAGTCAGAGAAGTTAATTAGTCATAGAATACTATCTCTTATTTTATAGCTTTAATACAAATACTTATTTGCAACCTTGGTATTTCACATGCTTTTCTATTCCTTTTCTGATGTACTGAGTTACTTAAAATGAGTTAAGTTTTGTTTTTTCTCTAAAGTCTGCAAGAAACTATGCTACCTTCTTTATTAAAAAGTGACTTCTGCAGATCAAGGGCATGTTTATCCATCATCAGTTGCCTGAGCTATTGATTCACCGTTTTTCTGCTCTCTTTTTATTAAATTACACTGGTAAATATGTGAGTCAAAGGATTGCTTGAACATCCTGTTCTTTTCTTGAAATTGGGGAATGTCATCTCCTATTCTCTGTCAGGCCTACAATTTTTGCCTTGTTTTGTCCAATTGACCTCATCCAGTTTGCATTACCTAAGCTGAACAAGAGGATCATTTAAACTCCATGAGCTAAAGCACCAAAAGAATTATGTCACTGTTCCTTTTATCTAACAGTGCCATATCAGAACATTTTATCAAAATGTGAGATGTGGTCACAAGGCATTTTAGTCTCGAGTTTTTATCTGCTGCCAATCTCCCACACGTAGGACAAGGTGAATTTTGCGTGCATGGTATTTGTTGCTGAAAGCATCAACCCCAAACCACAGACATTAGGTAGTAAGAGTGAGATCATTTAAACTAATAAGATACTGAAAACCATAGAGACTAAAAGATTTGGTTTTTAAACTGATCACACAGGAAGACATTTTTCTATGCTTTTGATAAAGTTAAAAGATTATTTCTACTGTGGCTTATTTGTGTTTCTGACTAAACTCTTAACTTGAAAACTGTATTTGAAAATACAGAAGATATTAACCAATTTTACCTACTATATTTACCCTACAAAATAGAGTATCTATTTATTTGTATACGCAGGTGGGTTTTTTCCAGGTTATAGAGATAGAAAGAATCAGAGTGAGGCTACAAGAATTTTAATGTATAATGGAACCTACAATTTTGTTTGTACTGTAAGAGAAAAAAATGCACATACAGTCGATGTCGTTGGCTTCTGTATTGTAACTTGTCAGTACAAAGGACTTCAGTGTTACAGGTCAAGATCAGATTGTAGGAAAAAAAGGAATAATTCAGTTCCTCATTTGATGAAGAATTATTTTCTTTTAGCTTGACACAGTCACTAGACTTTTTTCTTTAAATCTTCACAAAAACAATTTTCAGTGTCAATATAACCAGTCTGTAATATTATATTGACGCTAATTTATAAAAGTACTTAGTGTAGGCTTCTTTTAAATGCAATATATAATTTTGTGGCAAACCTTTTAGCGGGTCTGTAAATTGACATCTCCTGTAATCAGCAGCTCAGAAACAATAGTTTCCAATCAATCAGTGAAAAAACCCTCCTGTAATACACGTACAGTTCTCCAGAGAATCACTGTGCTTCATAATTCAGACATGCACTTTTCCCTTGTGAGTCATAATAGAACAGCGACCATTTGGAGCCCTTTAAGATGACAAAATAAAAGGAGTTCAACACTGAAAAGAAAAAAACTGCCAGTTAAAAGCTGGAAGCAGTTTCAAAATGATGCTTTTTCCATGTAATAAATACTCAAACTTCAGCTTAGACCTTTCTATTAAGCAGATGTTGTTATTGGCATGGCTTGCTACTTCTCTCTAAAAAATCAGTGCACTTAGAACAAGGCTTGTACCTTTTAACCACAATAAGTGCATTAGGGGGAAAAGATGGCAGAATTCATCATGTCCAGAAATGTTTCCCTACATTTATATAACCATTACAGGAGTATTTGCTCCGAAGGCAGTGTTTGTATTTATTTTCTGGTATTTCTCTGTTAGTTTGTTTTTCTCCTTTGCAGTGTTCTTCAGTAGGATTTCTACACCCAATGCCAGTTTCATATTTTTAACATTACCTCTGGAAGAACAGCTGAATATAAGATTAATGAGACTATGGATAATTGGACAAAAAGAAACATTTTTTTTCACTATCTGACTTTTATGTCTATATTTTATCTTTGGTAAAGACATTCCTTGGACACTGTGCAGTAACAGTTAGTTATATAATAGTTGAAGCAGAATAGACTCTACTTTTTCACCCCTTCTTATCATTTAAAGGTCTATGAATACAAAAGTTACTAAGATTAGTTCCTCTTGCTCCAGGAAGGGGCATGCCCAACACACCAGCATGTGGTATAGATGCACTTTCATTACATGTAGTAGTTTCATTTTTTAATCTATTTCTCTGACAATTGAAGTAATTTTCCTCAAACAGCAGAGTAGAACAGTTAATCTTTGTGTTTTGAGCAGAGGATAGTTTGCTGACATTAATTTCTCAATGCTAACAGCTAGATTGAATTTGCAGTATGCAGTCTTGGACGTTGCTTAAACAGTTTAGGAGCAATTAGATTTTGGTTTATCTTGCCCAGGACCAAGGAATACTTTCAAGGAGCTGAATGATCTCACCGTCTTTAAAATCTGTCCCAAACCACTTATGAAAAAATTCTTCCATAGGCCTTTTTTATTCCAGGAATGATCAGCTGTTAAGGGCACTAGCTGAGAGAGAGGAATGTGCTTGTTACACACTTAAGGCTTAGGCTGTTCAAGTCAATGAAAAGGCATTTATTATCCTTAGAAGCCTTTTCCGAGTTACATTGTGATGCTCTTTCAACCTTGGTACAGCACGATGAGTAAAGCTGCTCAGGCAAACGCAGTGAAAAGGAGTGTTGAAACTTCCCTTATGGTAACACCAAAAGAATGAATAGAAAGTAAATGAGGTGAGAAGTAAATATTTATAGATTTGAACTGTTGGCTTGGCTTGGTAGAATTAATTGCACAAATATTGGTGCACAATGATCCACATAAAGCGTTAAAGATTGTGTCCCTTATCAGGAACAAATAAAGTGGAATCTGACACAGGAGAGGTTTGAATGGGTAATCATGAGTGTCATTCTTGTGGCTGTTCATTTTATCTTGGCCTTAGCAACAACATTCTCTACAATTCAGCCCGAGGATGCAGGTGAACTGATGTAGTGTCTGATACTTTATATTCTAAGAGTGTTTTGCTTATAATCACAGTGTTAAGAAAAGAGATGTATTTAGCAGAGCAGTGTCAGCCCCAGCTACGCTGAGCTTTGGCCCAGCACTCCCAAAGCAGTGCGTGTGTACTCTGCTCTGCAGGCCTGCCTGGGCCTGGGTTAAACAGTCACCCAAACCATTTAAGGGTTAGGGGTTTTTCTAATAAAGGTGTTTCCTTTTATGTCGTCATATTAGGTTATCTTACAGTATTTTCTAATTCTGTTCATGATGGCTTATGCCAAAGAAAATAACAGCCTGGGATTCTATGTGCTTTTTTGTTGTCAAAAATAAAAAAAAAAGGTGTTCCTGCAGGTTCAAAATATTGGATCAGACTTTTCATTAATTTTTCTGGTGTGAATACTTGCATTAAGAGCATTTAACTAGTTATGCTCTATGTCATGTAGTAGTTGCTCTAATCCATCTTGCATTAGCTGAGTTTGGTGAAATAGCTTGAAGGTTTGCTCACTGATAATTATTTTAAATAAATATTTGTACATATAGTTTTATTGGAAATTCTACAATTCTTGGGGAAGTAATTTAATGATATTACATTGTAAATAGATTCATTTTTTTGCTGGGATGAAGTAGTATGAGTATTTTTCCAGATTTATATCTTTGAATTTGATGATCAGATGATACTGATTTAATGAAAATATTTATTTCTCTTCTAGTAAAAGGACAAAATTACGAGGAACTGGCTGCAGGGCATTCAAAATATATATAAGAAAAATTGATTAGTAAGTTCAAAATGGAATAGTGAAGTGAATCTCTGAATGTCTGAATGAATCTCCATAGGTATTGAGAGGGACATAGAACCATGGCAATAAACTGAGCCAGGACTGCTTACTTGCTGCCAGTTTTCAGCACCAAATTCCATGTTTTGGGACACTCTGGTTGTTCTTAAAAACCCAGCCTCAGCATATAAGAATTCTGTGATTTTCTCAAAGGAATCACAGCTATATAGAAAAATGAGAAATGCCAGTGCTAAAGACTCAAAAAACAGAAGGCCAACAAAAACTACTATTTTTACGTACATCACAGTTTATACTGATGTGAAGTTGATGTCTAGACATTTTACTTCAAAAGTTTATGGGACCTGGCTGATGAGATCACATAGTTAACTAACCAGAGCAGGACTTTTCAGCAGTGAGAAAAAGGGGTCTGACTTTTAATTTTATTCCTTTACTGCAGGATTTCTACAACCAGATAAACATTTTGAAATGGGGGTATCTATGTGGCAAAAATAACCTTTCTCTTCTGTTCCAAGTGCCTTTATGGAGGACACTGCTAATGAGATACCTATTTTAAACAGTTCTGGGGAGCAACTAAGTCCAATTATCTTTTATAAAATCCTTATTTTAGAGCACCTATTTCATATTTTATTCTAGATAGACCCTCCCTAACAGTACCCTTTATTTTCCCTTCACATAACTGAAGAGGAAAATAAAATGTATGTGGGCATATGTTCCATAGAGTTCTCTAGAAGAGCAAACTGCTGTAGTCTGTAGAAGTAACGAGTTGCTCTTGAGTTTTGCAGAGTAGTCCCAAGGCAGTAGTGGTGCTGAGCACCAAGTTAGAAGGCTGATAAAACCATACTGCTCATCTACTGGCTTGATATCCTGTGTTCAGATTACATTGTATAGGATTTCTTTATTTTGGTTGCTGTGCTCCGTACAACAGTATACTTTGAAGCTTATTTGGTTATTTATTAATCTTTTCTTTTAATGTGGTGGGTTTTGTCTTTTTTCCCAAAGAGTAGTAAGGAAGGCAGGGCTCTGTCATGGCTGCACTGGCAGCATAGCGGCACAGCTAGAGGTCTGCCAAAGGAATCAAGTATCATTTGGGAAATGGCAAGCCCTGGGTCCCTGCCAGTCTGCAAATAGACTGGGCAGTTTGCTATTTCTGACAACGTGTGCAATTGTAAATGACCAAAAATATGCTTTATTTCTCAGCTTCTTTTGCAACAGCAGGTGACATGTTGATGTTAGAAATAGCAAGCAATGTGATGCCTTATGATTGTGCTCTGGAGTACTAGCCAAATTCTTGATCACCAGTGATAAAAAGATCCATTATGTAAGATTTGGATGTTTACACCAATGCTTCTGTATTATATTGTTTTTCAGTGGACTATTTTGGTTAGGTGATACTTTGATATAAGTATCGCATGTCAATATTTTTTATCTTGTCTGTTTTGGAAAGCATGTCACTATTTGTGACATGCATATCAATAGTGAGACAGCATTTTCAGTTAGTTTAATTACTGCAACAATTTATGTAAAGCAAAATTTCTACCTCTAAACAACTGGATAACTCTGCATTTAGATGTTCAAAGATTTCAAAAACTTCTCTTTTTTTCTTCTTTGAGTTTTTTTCCCCCATTTCTCTGCTTGGGATATAAACACGGCAAAAGAATCAGATGTCTGGTGTTACTGTCATTGTTTAGCAGAGGCAGAGATATCACCATCTGCAATTTCACTAATGCCTGCCAGAAGTTTTATGTACAGTGTGCCCATTTAGAGGGTGACTGCTCCTCTGGAGTTTCATCCTTGTAGACTGTTTGTAAATAAAATAAGGGAAAAGCATTGTACTGTGGGATGCTAATCCTTTCTCAGATGAGTAAAGACAATAACTGAGCAAAACAGTTGCTGTTTGAGTTCTGAGTAAGTGGTTTTTACAGAAGATAATTTGTACCTTTTTAATTATGGAAAGCTTGAATTGAGCAATGGCATCTCAGAGCTTGACAAGTTAAAAACATAACAAAATGATCTTAAGACTCAGCAAATGCTCCTTGATATTAGAGAGAGCTTTCCAATTGGCACAGTTTGAGTTTTAAGGCAATTATATAAATGACAGCAATTTAGTTTTAAAAAAAATGTATGAACAGTCATTTCTAAGTTTATGGTCTATTAAGTATTCCTAAGCCCTTACCACTTACTTTGAAGGAAATAGGTTCTTAACATGCTAGAAATTTACAGATGGAAAATGTTAATAAAATTGCTGATAAAATTTTGGGTCTATAAGATGAGAAGCTTATGAAACAATGTAGTTAGGTTTGTTTGACTTTAGAGAACTTAATTATTAATTGCATGAATACAATTTTGATGACTAGGAAACTTTGAGTTTGTAGTGTTAATTAAATGATGTACCTGTGGCCATCCTGGATGCTTAGTATTTCCTTTTTAAGTATAAAATGAGATCAGGTCTGAAAGATCCTCAAGCTGTTCTACTAATATCTAACCTGGATTCTTAATATCCCCAACTAATACTCTGAAAGTATGATAAATGTGTTACTTGATGTGCCTTATTTTGTTGCATGCAAGCGTGATCTAATTCATCAATATTATTAATAAATATTTCTGTGCTGGTTAGAATTAGAACACAATGTCTCTTCCCCCTGGTAGGTTGTAGAAAGATGAATTTTTCAATACTGTTCATTATCTTTCTTGGTTCGTGAATGATTTAATGGATATTAAGTTCCTTCTGCTCCTGAATACTTGAGTGTCTGAAGTTATCATGAATGATGTTTGAAACCTCATTAGGAATTATTATCTTGCAGTCTGTCGGTCTCTGTTGATGGCGCTACTGGTTCATTTGCTCTTTCTTTGATCCATGAGGAATTCACAGAGAATCCAAACAGTATAGTTAAGAGAATCCTGCCATTTGACCCAAATGTGTGCGATTCAAAAGGGATTTTTCCCTGTGTGTATAAAGAAGTACCAATCTTCAAGTTAAGTTTACAAGGGTAGTATTCAAAATAACATCTAGATGATTTGGATGCACAAATTTCACTGCCATCAAATTTTAAATTCTGAATATAGCATAGTTGATTCTTTTTCAGCTTAGCTTACCTTCTTAAGGAGAGGGAACTTTTGTGTTCTTATTTTCACACTGCAGGACAGTAAGAGTCCACCTTACTCTGCTGCAGAGTGAAAAGAAATTGCAATTACATTTTATTACAGTGACTTTGAAAGGTGCAAAAAAGTAGTCAGAAACCAGCAAGTATAGTTGGTAACAGTAAAAATCTTTTCAACCACTCTTAACTCTTAATTGTGAATAACCGTTGAGTACTTCTGTCCTGCGCCAGGAAGGTCAATTTATTTCCAAAGAAAATTCTGATGTCTTGGCACTGGATCACACAAGCACTCTGCTGTTCTTGAAGGAAAACTGCTGCTGCTGAAGTACCTGATATTACTCTAAGTTTCATTAAGGGTGAAAACTGCAACTGCACTATTGTTATTAATTATTAGATATGGCATAGACAATATTTTGCAGACTCCAGACATCTTTATGTGCTGGAAGTCTGTGGCCCCTGGAACTGTCTTTACTTAAAAGTTGTCATAGAGGAGAACGCTGTCATCAGACTCCAAGCAAGGTCTGTCTTGCTGTCTTAAGTGAAGCTTGGCATAATTATGATTAGGTCTTTCATTCTTTTTCTGACTTCGTTTAGTACATGGACATACTCTCTGTGTCTCTATATTTCTATCAAGTAGTAGAAAATGAACTGTGTTAGAAAACAAGTGGAGGCTGACAGCAGATGAATGCTAAGCTTCAAAACCGGGAAAGACTGTGCACGTCTTCTCCAAGAATGAAACTTTAACTGGTTTAGAAAAGCTCAAACATATTATTATAAGCACACCTACCCACGCAAATGTGGAAAGATTATTACAAGATCCTGAAAACTTTAAAGTTTGGAAATACGTGTGAAATATTATTTAAGCTGCCTTGAGTGTAACTACAGTTTGATTAGAATCTGTCTGATTATTATTTTTACAGCAAGAAAGTGGCCTCTTGGTTCAGGGCTGAAATACATAGTTCCTGTGTATTGTTAATTCACTTAAATTATCCCCACCTGTCTGTTAATATTTTGCTTCCCATTTCTTCTTTTTTTTTCTGCCTGGCTTGAAGTGCTTGGATCTGATTTTCAGAGTTGATCTAGTTTTGAAAGACCAAATCCATTCATCAGAAGTTGTGCTTTGATATACAGGAGATGGAGTATTCTGATGAACTGGTGTCTTAAGCCAAGCAGCCAGCTTCTGTGAATGGAGAAGCTCTGAAAATCCAGGAGGTAAGTCACGGAGCACAAATGGAAACCTGAGGAGAGTATGAGTATCTTGCAAAAAGCAGAGTAGATAGTTTCAGTCAGGGCTTCAAACTGTTTCAACGCTGGATGGAGAAGCTGATGAGTGCAGGAGAGAGGCATAATCTCCGGTCTGTCTGCTGGCTTTGCTTGTCTCAGAAAAAGATTGTCTTTAGCCCTGTAGGGGTGGTGCTTGCATAGTGTTGATGATCTTATGAACCTGCAAGGGCATCAAGACTTCGCAGGGATGATGGGTACCTCAGAGGTCATAGCTGTGAAGCCGCTCCCTGCATCGTATGTTGAAGTAATATTATCACAATCTGTAATTTAGCCAAATGTGATGTGATTTTAAGTCTGAATTCAAAAGGCAGCTTCTTTGTGCATGGCTGCTCCCTTCAGCAAAACACGGGGTTCTTAATTTGTTTTGTATTTATTAGTGATGCACTTTTTAATGGCTTACCTTCATTTCTGAAAAGACTGATATATTATTTTTCCATTCAGCCTATAAAATTTTGGCTAACGTGGAAAGCTTCATCCTGGCTGATGAAAATTTAACGGAACTATAAGAAACTAATACTGTTATTACTGCAAAAAAAAAGATTTTGAAGTCTCAGGAATCAGATTAAATCTCAGCAAATAAATAGTTTGGTATATTTCCTCACTGAGATGAGTAGAGATGGATTTTCCCCTAGAGTCTGGAAGAGTGTTTAATTGATATAGCCAGTTGAAAGTATTGCTTTCTTATCTAGAAATGTCTGTTTTGCTGAGATTCTCTTTTAAGTAGTCTATTGGATGGGTTTCTTCTTTTTTCTTAAATGTAGCCTGGAACAATAAAAACCCCACAATCCCACAAAAAAAAAATCCAACCCCAAGCCCTACTTTCAAACCTTTCTACCCTAAAGACGCATCTTCTAATGTCTTCCCTACTACACAGTCAGTTTGCAAAGGCAAAGGTCATTTTAATGCCCATCCTGGCTCGCTCATAATTTTTCAAAAACTGTAAAACACAAGCTCATGTAGGCCAGACACCTTCCCTGAGATTATTTTTCTCCTTTGATTTGCATTGAATGCAAAGTTCTAATAGTAAGTGCTGCATCACTAATCGAAAACAGATTATGAAATAAGAATCTTAAAATCTTCAACTCTGAAGGACTGTAAAAGGAGAGTTACAGGTCACAGCTTACTTTTAATTGCACTGTAGAGAAAAATGTCATTAGCGCTCACCTTCTGGGGCTTCCATGCCACCACAGTTGAGTGGCTGGGCACACTTCTCTGCAAAAGTAACCCAGCAATTTGGTTTGCTCTTGTCATCGTCGTTCCCACTTGTGCAGCATTCAGGATCAAACAAGCGGTATTCTGATTCAGTGTGGGACAAGGTATAGTGGTGGGTTTTCTGGAGAAAAAAAAATGCAAGATGGAGGCATTTGCGATTACTGAACATATGAAATGAAACAACATAGAAATAAGACAGGGCAACTATTATTACATGTAGTATAGGTTGTAATTGGAATGAAGAAAACAAACACTGTCAAGAAGCCAGCTATTGCTGCAGAAGTTCATGTCTGCTCTGACAGTAATAGTAATGATTTGTGTACACAAAGTTGAGGATAAGTAACTAAACTAAAAGAGAAATCTTGATGAATGGCTTTTGACACTGATTTTGAAATTATTATGGAGAGAATTCCTCTCCAAAATGGCTAATGGACTAGCATCTTAATCAGATAGGGTACCTACATGTAGTTCTCACTGCCAGAGTCTGGATCTCTGTTTGATGCCTTTTCTCTTTTGTTCCTTAGTTCATTGCTAAGGACATTAGGTCAAGCATTCTAATGATATTGCTTTATTAGTGTAGTTTTTTCATTAAATAAGTAGATTAAAAATACGGCAAATTTATAGACATAAGAGATGTAACAGCCATTTGAAGAGCTAAAAAAAGTAGTTAACATCTCCTACAGTTCAAGTTAGACCAAAAAACAGATTATTATTTTTTTTTCTGGGGATTTAATTACATTTCTTTCATTCCAAAACAGCATTACAATAATTGTGACATTTTACTCAAAACTAAATTACTGTGGATCATTCAGTTCCATGACTTATTTTTCCCTAAGTGTTGTTAAAAATGTAGGTGAATAAATTCTGAAATAGAAATCTACATGTTCCTAAAAGATCTAAATGGAAAACTTTCACTTTCCAAAAATGTGTTTTTTTGTGAATTATTTTTCCCTATGCAAATTAGTCAACATCATCTTTTCCATGAGCATTTGCTTTAGACAAATAGGTATTTTCCAAGAGAAAATTTTCTGTTGCTGCACTGTATCGATATAAATTTAAGTGCTTTTTCTTGTTTTGAAAATGTTTGGGTTCAGTGCTTACTGGAAGCTGGGGAGGGTTTCTTTGTGCTCTGCTTACCTTGTCAAGCGTTCTCTTTTCCTCAGCAACTAGCACATATGAGTGTAAGTGTCGGAATATTGGCCTGCATGGACAGCTGCTGGTCTTGTGACTCTGAGTTTTGTGCAGCTGTTTTAAAGGATGAGGTTTTCTTTGGCAGACTTAGCTAAGCTGAGTCCTGTGATGTTTTAATCTAGATTTTAAGCCAAATTCAACGTATTCTGAATATTTCTACATTACAGCTGTCTTCCACAATGTAATTTCTAATAGTACCATGAATTCTAGTAGAGTGCATGGATCCGTATTATTTTTTCCTCTTTGAAATCAAATCTCTACTTATGAGGTGGAATTGATAACGATTGGGTAGTAGTAAGAATGTTTGCATTGTAAGGGATCATGGCAGAAGGGGTTTCATAAAGAGAAAGGGTTTGTATTGTTTACAGAAGACAGACTGATATTTTCTAGAAAATCTTTCTTAGCTACATTCTCTCCGTAAAGAATCCCTTCCCTTCCCACCATTCTGAGCCATTTTGGATCTTCCTCATCACAAATCTCTATCATAATAAAGCATAACTTAAAATTTGTTTCTGATGAATCTATGTTTGATTTATGAGCTGATTTCAGTGTTCGAATCAAGCCTTTGACTGGTAAGTCAAGCCTAGGGGAAGAATGTAAATATGTTCTTACTGCGGCCTAATCCATGGAGAAGAAAAAGAGATACATTCTTTATTAACAGGTGCTGAGCCTTGTGTCTGTATTGAGCAAATAACTTAAGCCTAGAGATAGGACCATTCTTGTATAAAGAAAGCAAATAAAAGTGAGCATAAAACTAGAATAAGTTTAATTTTTATTTTTTTAAAGTGGGTGGTTAGTACTTAATCAGACTTTTCATTTATAATACCTATTTAAAATGTGCATTTATATTATATTTAATTTATCTCCTGCTTGCATGCATATAATGATCTAGTTCTTAGTAACAGTGTGACCCAGTAGTTGGTAGCAGGAGGTAAAAGAAAAGAAGAGCAAACAAACCATGATGTTTCAAAAGACATTAATAAGAACTGCGATTCTGCAATTGATTGTAAATTAACATGGGGTGAAATTGGAAAAAGTTTAGAGAAGTATGTACTTATAGCTTACAAGAATATAGCTGTGTCTGATTCATTCTTTAATCCTGTCAGAATTTTGGGACAGGCTGTGCAAAGAGGTTAACCAAGGACACTGCACTTTCCGAAACGATGCTGCCATACTTTTGAAGACGGTGTTCAACACAGTGTGAGGACAGCAAATGCCCCTGAGAGGCATCATCCTAGGGTAAGAAAAGAAGTGTAAATGTTTTAACTGGTGTTTCCTTTGTGCATGGTACACTGTGTGTCTCTAGAAGGTCCAATACAGCATTGACAAGTATGAGGATTTCTGTTGGGTGAATCATCGTAAGAATGGCAGCATTGTGGCTATAGGACATGGAAAAGCTATTAGAAGCTGATTGGAAGGGATATTCTAGATGTTCCACAAGTTAGGCTTTTACTTGTTCTATACAATGAGCTGGCAGTTGTTACTACTGTTAGATTTTCAATTGTCAGTGATGTGAATTGCTCAGTGTGAGTGGTAAGACATCAGCTGTTACTAATATTAGTGCTCTCAAAGGTTTTTCATCATTTTCATGGCTACTAGACAGGTTTGCTATGTGTCACTGGTACTGTCTGGTATTGTCCTGGAGCTGTTAATCACAGCAAATTATTGTTTTAATTACAACTAATGAATAGGGATGCTTTTATAATTACTTATACTTACTGACATTTTTAGTTTACTTGACTGTGTAGTTGACTGCAAAAACAGTTTTTTGTATGCATCTACCCATTGCAAAATAGATCTCTTACTGTGTTCTCCTGTACAAATCTTGTTAATAGAATGGCAAATGAACTGAGTTTGAAATCAAGGGATGAACAAAGAATCTCAGTGTCTTCTATTTTACATCTCACTGGTCTGGAAGAATCTCTGCTGTAGCAAGATGTGCTTAGGGGTACAAGACTAAGCATGTGGCATCATCGTTGTAATAATTACTCATCAGTTATGAATATAGACATTCAAACTTCTGTTCTTAGTTGTCTCACTGAACTGTTGTGCATTAATATCTCATCTCTCTGTGTTTCTGTATCTCCATATTTTAGGATATAATTACTTCATATAACAAAATATTCTGAAATCCTTTAAAATATGAGGTATGTAAGGTACAAAGTGCTACTACAGTGCTCAGCAAACTGGATCTGCAACAAACAGTATGAAATACGCCTTAGAGGATCCTAATTAATTTAGAACCACAGTAAACAAATGGCTTGTCACTTTCAGTTTATATAAGTATAAAAAAAAATGGAGGTTGGGGTTAGAAACACTTGCAAGAACATATGCTTAACAAGCCACAGTAAGCAGAACAAACCAGAGAAAGTCTAAGCAAAAGCAGAGATAACCCTGGCACCATCAGCAGATTGTATGGCTGCGATCCAGAATGCAAACAGAAGATTGTTCAAACAAGTCATTCATATATTTAATTAACTATGGCAAAGTATTCCAATTGTGAGAGGTTATTTTAATATTGTGCAAATGCCATACTAACCACATGCTCACCCCTGTTCCTCTGGAGATAACAGCAAAACTCCCCCTAACTTAAACAGGAGCAAGACAGGACATTGAATATTGAAAATCGGAGGTTATATTGGGTGCCATTAAATCTTCAAATCTGTGAAAACAGCAGACTAAAGAGAGCAGAATACATGCTGTTTTAATAGAAATCTTGGCAATTTATTATCTTTTAATACCCTGAACTCTTAATAAAAACATTGGGGTAACTAAATTTTTGTACTTTCCATCTTTAGATGTGTGTGTATATTTCTGTACAATATAAGTAAGTGTGTATATACCTATGTGTACACAAACACACAGAAGTAGATGTATGTTCTGAGGGGAAAGTCACTGTGTGTTTGATCCTTGTTCTGGCCATCAGGTTGTGGCTGAACAGCCATGGCCAGGAGCGGTGGAGCCCTTGCCAACTGGGCTCAAGGAGCTCTGCTGACTCTCCTGCCCTTGGAGAGGGAACAGGAGGAGGCTTTGGATTGTTTGTTTGGTTTAATGTGAAGCGGGGGTGGGACTGAGAAGACAACCATTAGAGCCAGTATGTGCGCTTCCACTGAAAGGGCACTTGCCCAGCCAGGCTTCCCTGCCAGTTGCCCTGAACTGGTGGACTTGCTTGTGCAGCTGCTCAGATGGATTTTCGGGCTAATAATGCTGAAAGCCGACTCACCCTCCAATTAATTTGTTTTGAGCCCTCTAAGTTCTCTTACCGAGGTAGTTTCAGAGCCGTTTAGAGTGCTAGTACAGGAAGGGAGGGAACACGGGACAGCAGGAGAAATGTTTTTGGAGGCTGTGTGATTTAAATCAGGTATAAAACCATGCTGTGAGTTCCACAGTGGTGATGGATTCAGCCTGGGAGCAGACAGGAGGAGCTGAAGAGCTAAAGAGAAGAAGGAGGTAGTGGCAGCACCAGCAAGTGAGAGGCCAAGGGTGGGAAAGTCAAGTGCTGAATAAGTGATTTGTGAAACACTGCCAGGTCTCTAAAATAAAGGTGTAATTGACAGAAGACTGTTCAGTTCCCATGAATCATCAGGCTAAATGACAACTCTACTGCTTAATCCTGTAGACAAGAAAGTCTAAGATAGATTTGAAAGTCTTAGCTCGCTTAAGTGTTGTATGCCATGTATCCCTCTGCAAGTAATTAATTGTCAACTTCGGTAAAAGTTTATTTAAGTAAGAAAGATGTTGTTGATCTTTTTCAGCTGAAAAAAAATACTGTCATTTTCCTCAATCGGAAATAAGTATATTGTTTGAAGAGTGTTTTAAATTTATGTTCCAAGGTAAAGGGGAAAACTTACACTTCTCTTTTAATTTAAGTGCAAAACTATGAGAGGTGTGTGAATTACTTTGAAGTAATTGCATTGATAAGCTTACCTTTCAAGATTTACCTGTGGTCGAGGCAGTCCCCCACCAGAGGAAGGAATAGACATATATATGTGTGTGTGTAAATTTATTATAATTTTTTTTTAACGTATACATGATTGAACAAGACTCGTGTAAATTTTCCAAAGCAAAACTGTGATTTTTAACTTTCAAAGGCAACATTCAAAGTCTGTAACTCAGCCACAGAATGAATCTGAACTTCTGTCTAACATTGGTGAGATTTTCAGGATACAAGCTCCCTCTCTCCTTTTGGTGCAGGGCAAGTGTAAGTATTCCATGTCAGGTAGAATCTCCCATTTACCTCTCTTAGCTGAAGAGAAAGTATACTCCCCTTCAAGAAACATGGTAATCACAGAATCACAGAATGGTTAGAGTTGGAAGGGACCTTAAAGCTCATTGAGTTCCAATCCCCCCCCCGTCATGGGCAGGGACACCTCCCACTATACGAGGTTGCTCAAAGCCTCATCTTCCCTCTTGCAGTTTAAAACCATTACCCTTCGTCCTGTTGGTCCACTCCCTGATGAAGAGTCCCTCCCCACCTTTTCTGGAGCCCTGTAACGTACTGGAAGGGACTATAAGGTCTCCACAAAGCCTTCTCTTCTCCAGGCTGAACAACCCCAGCTCTCTCAGCCTCTCCTCACAGCAGGGGTGCTCCAGCCCTCTGAACTCCAGCCTTGTGTTTAAGTCCACAGAGCCCAGGAACCCACGGCTCTGCCGCATGGTGACGTAGGCTGCTGGGACCCACACCTCTGCCCCACCGAGGGGCTGTGGAGGGGCTCGCAGCTGGTCCTGAGCCCCTCCCACATATGTGATGTGACTGTGGGGCGTGCCATGTCATTATGGGGCATGTTCCAGAGCCACCAGGCAGGGAGGGCAAGGACAAAGCGCTGTAGCACCCCAGAGAAGCACCTTCCACTGCCTCAGGCTCCGACATGGGCAATGGCTTGGCTCCTGGCAGGTAACTAACTCATCCTCACACCTGCAGACCGTGCACTCTTCTGGGATTGAGGACATAGGTGTCAAGCAAGGAAGGGAATTAAATGCAGGTGATGTTAGTAAAGATTAGTTTACCGAGCAAAACAGCATGGACTACTTCCTTCTGCTGTTTTGGAAGGAAACACGTTATTCCGTGTTTTAGCAACAAACTTGGGGAGGAAGTATTTTTGCTTGATTTTAATTATATATTTTGTCTTAGCCACCAAACCGAAAAAGCAATTATTCGTACAACATCAGTCATCACCATTACGGGAATAGATATGTCATATTTTATAAGAAACAGGTAATATTTTCTATCTGGTTCTCCAAAAAATGAGAGGCAGAAAGAAGGCAGTTGCTTGCTCAGAGTTCTGGGCTGCTGCAACAGTTGCAGGCAGAAAATAACTTGCCAGCAGAGAGCAGAGGGACTGTCAAATAGATGAGGTGGGTTGTTAGAATGACCTGAGGAGCGAGAAGCTTATGGTACCCCAGCCTGACTGCATGAACTCGGTTTGCTTGAAGTAACACAAGGGCTCAGATGGAGGGTGATTTCCTATCTGTAAATATATCGAGGAAATAAACACAGTGAATGGGAAAGAACTGTTTAAGCAGAAGGATGCCAGGCATAGTGGCAAATGGTTACCATCAAGTGTGGAGATTAAAGATCATCATCAGGTTTACAGAGCAGAGATTAGAGGATTTTTGACCGTAAGAGTGTGGTAGTTTCTGGAATGGTCTTTGAGGTGGAGTACTGGGGATAACAGACTAGTTTTGTGATGAACCTTGAGAAATCTGTCAATGTTCTTATGTAATGTGAGTTTCTGTAACAGTCTGAAATGGGATTTGATGACCAAGATTCCTCTTTCATTCCATTATTCTTGCATCACATCTTTGAATTTATGCAAAAGAAATGTAAATGTAATGAGCAGTTTATCAGCTCACCTTGTGACTCATCCCTAGCTTTTATGGATTCATGTGTAAAATAGTCAATGAACCAATACTTACCAACAGATTCAGTAGCCTCAAAATATTGTTTGGTTTCATTCTATTGTTTTAATTTTAGCTTCTTTTAATCTTACTGCTGCTTTATTTGAATATGTGGGCATATACCCAGACTTTTACATTGCTATATTCTTAAGCAACAAAATTCCATGCCATTTTCTGTAAATAAGTCACTTTACCCTTTTTTTCCCAGAGCAAATACTGTCACGTACTCAGCTTTGCAGTCTTTTTTTTAGCTGCAACTATGTAAACCACTGCATTTATTCTCAAACTTTGGTATCGTTGACCTTATGTAGCTCTTCCAAATGATTCTGCTAGAAATGAATACACACTGTAATCTTCCCCAGGCATAACAAATGATTGATGGGAGTCCGAAGGACTCATCCTGCAGAAGGCACTAGCCTGTTATCTGTAGAAACAAAAATACAGATTTTTCTCAAAATCACTGTCTATATACATTTGAAAAATTAAAACAATAATCCAGATATCCTAAATTAATCACATCTTTATTAAACAGTGATAAGCACAAAAGATTTTCATGGTCATTAGTAGGGAATTGCTGCTTACATAGATTCTATTATAGCTCCTTTATAAGTGACCGTGAATATTCTGGATACAGATAACATGACTGATAGGTTTCTAAACCCAGGCAAAGTTTCAGGGCCAAATCCAGAATGTTTCCCTGGAAATTTTTCTCACTCATTAACCTTGTAAATCAATTAGAGATTATGGGATTGGATTTCCTCTATTAAGGGAAGGGGGGCTGTGCACTGTCATCGGTTTGTGTGTACATATTGGAATTTCCTTTCGTAACTTAAGATCATTGTGGATTTAGGTTGGAAATATATATATCAGGTGCTCAGACCACATAAATAATCACATTCTGACTACCTCTGCTTGCCATTAAAAATAACTAAATCCTTAGAAGGTTTTATTTCTATGTTTGAAAAAAGATCATTAACGTTCAATGGGCAGGCATACTCCTTTTTGTACCATATGTAAAACTGTTGGACAATATCTTTCTGAAGAGAACAGCAAAGCACAGTGTGTGAGGACACATTGTTTATATGTATTTAAAGGTTATCACATCCTATTCACTATATGAATAGCCCCAACTGACATTTTCTGTCTCTTCTCAAGCGATGCATGTCTTGTTCATTGTGCTGTGCCGAGTCAGCTGTCAGGCACTGCATCAGGGGACCAAAAGCTATTTTCTTTCACTGTTTTGTTTGCACTTCAACTAAAAAGCTTTGAATCTTATGATTTCTTTGCAATACATAAAACTAATATACAACCAGGGATAGCAACTTTTAGCGGACGAAGGAATACTGCAGCACTTTATTGCACATTTCAGCTGTACCATACAGAATAATAAATATAAAGGTAAAGCTGAAATTGGGAAAAGGTGATTATTTTAAAAAGCCTTTTTTTTTTTTTGCAAACAATGTCTAGGTTATTCAGCTCTTGATGAGCTTAATTAAAACTGTGAAGAAATTTAAAAAGGAAGGATGAAAGCCTGTGTGGTTTTATACTTACACTGTTGCTATAAAATCCCTGACTCTTGCTAGCCCACGTGGCAAGTCACGCTGTGTGCAGATTGCTCAGCAGGGAGTGGCAGAGGTTCCTGACATACCCTGTGTCAATTTAGAACCGTACTATGAGCAATGTTTCAAGACATGGCAATGGGAACCAGAGTTGCTCCTTAAATACGCATTGTAAGAATTCCTTTACAGAGCAAAAACTTCAGTTTTTCTTTTAGAAATGCCAAGCAATGAAGTGTCCTACTTAGCCATTAAATATCTGTTCAACAACTGATGGTTGCTGACATAAAAGAAATGCTTAATATTTCTAACATAATACAAATACAACAAATTCCATTAGATAGAGCTAGTCAGTAGATCGAAAGCTTTACTAAAAAACAATTTGCAGAACAATTTCACAATTTTTTCAAACTTAGATTTTTATTTTTAATTAGTATTCTTGTACTAGCAAAACACATAGATATTTCTGCACTATTCTTTCCCAGATGCATTTGTTTTACTTAGTAAGGTGATAGAAGCATTTTTATTGATATAAGCAAGAATGTTTGTAGTAGTAAGTACTTTTCCTTGTTGAGGCTTAAATGGAACAATAATAGTTCTAAAGGCTTTTTGCTTTTCTCAAACCTGGAGGTAAATGAAAATCTTTTTCCCTTTCTTTCCGCAGCCGGAGCTAAGCTCTGCATGTGTAGTTGTGAACACACAGAATATTCTGTTTCAGATAGAGATCCTAATGTAGTGGCTGAATTCTTAATGCCTTTCCTCATTTCAGTAGCTTTAGTCCCATATCCTGGAGAATTTGATCTATCTACCAGCTTGTCAGCTTTTAACTGTTTGTCTAATGAGTACATCAAGACTAGGCACTGTATATCAGATTGAACAGCTATAAAATAACTGCCTTGTTCAAAAGGTGAATTTTATCTATCCATTTTTATAGCAGTTCTGTTCTAACAAAAAGGGAGTGATAGGAATCTTCAGTTTTAATGAATAGGAAGGAGATGTAAGGTGACTTTAAAAAAAAAGGCACTGCAAAGGAACTTTGGCAAAAGTCCCCCAAACCTTTTATCATAATAAGGCATGTTGCATTCAGTGCCATTAAAAGGGATGTATGCATTTTCAGCTGATTTTTTTAAGTTCTGTTTGGGAAAATATACAGTAAGCAAGCATATTAGCTGCTGAGTAAAAATCAAAGCTATTACCTGCAAGTTAGATAAGGCTGAACTAGAGGCTGTTTTATTGATACGTAAATTATCTTCTTTATATTTAATCTTCTAAGAAGAAAAAATAGCTCAGTAGATTTAAACTTTTTAAGAAGATGTTTATTTCAAACATTTCATTAAGTGAATTCTGAGGAATTCTGAGCATACCTAAACTAATCACCTGAGATAGCAAGGTCACCTCAGTGCTCACTGGCTTTTCCAGGGGGTACTCTTGCAAGCATTGCTTTCTCTGAGTGAGGGATGCAGAATCCTCCTAAACATTCACAAGAGCATTATTATAAGAGATTATAGAATTGCAGCGTGTTGCTATTATTACATTTGATTTTTAGAGCACAAAAGACTCCCACCATGTGACTCAGCTGAAGTCCTAAAAAGGTGCCTGTTCATTTCTACTCTGAAATGATTTTAGACAAAGCAAGTTCTTTAGACTGTGGTATGGATTCAACATAGGCACATACATAGCCTGAGTTATCACCTCAGAAAAACATAAATCTTTAAACAGAATCATTCCTTGAGATATAAAGCTGAAATGCAGAATAAGGACAGTTGTTCTGGAGTATGAAAGGAGGAGGCGACTGATGGGTCTGATTAAGCAGCCTTTTGAATTCTCTTTTTCTAATGGGGGTGATGAAAGCACATTTTGTGGAGAGTTTTGTTTCGACTCAGTCTGCCATGAAGCTGTTTAAATCTAGGATTATGCCCACATTATTCATGTTGCCAAAAACATCAAAACAGGAACAAAGGGAAAGCTAACCTTGAATTTTCAGCATGTATTTCAGTCCTTGTAAACAAGTTACCATGGAGATAGAACCCATGTGAACTGCCACCTTCCTCATAACTGCTGTAGACTTTGGACCAGCAAGAAAATCTGACATGGTATTGGTGCTATTTGTGACAAAACCCCTCGTATTTCAAATGCTACACTTAAGCATTTCCTCACAACACTACCAAGTGAAAGCTTAGAAATTGCTTAAAAGCATTGAATTGCTTAAAAAATAGGTGAGAGAAGTGAGAAACAAAGCTTTACCTGTTTCATTTTTCCAAATGAAATAATATTCTAACAGAAAAGAAGATGCAAGGTCACTCTGGCTGTTGGGCTTGCAAGATGAAAGTCTGCAACGACAGCCTGATTGCAGTTTTAAATAGTTTTCACTAGAAAATGGTTTCAAAGGAGCTGGAGTTATGACACAAAAAGAGTTCTTAAAACAAAAAGGAACAAAAATATCCTTGTCATTGATTTTGTTGTTGTTCTTGTATTTTGAATAGAGCTGCAATTGTCATGTCAGAAACAAAAATCAGCCATCATACTTACTAGCCTACTTATCTTTCATGGACAGAAAAGGATAAATGCAAAGGTATTCATAGTTTCTCTCATCCTTCAGATTTCCAAGGTATCTCTCTTCTTGTTGAAGAAAGTCTTTTGTTTGCTAGCTCAGTAGATTTATTAATACCATGAGTTCTGATCATCATCATCAATAATCCTCTATCTACACAACTGCTAATTGCTTAAATCACATTACTCCTTTATATACATATCCAGCCGCCAGAACAATAGCTATGACGCGAGAAGGCTGTGGGTAAAACAATGTTGAAGGTCTCAAAAAGGGGATGGATTCTGACATGGTAGTCATTAATGCAAACAAATAGTAATACCATATAAATTGTGGTCTAGCCACTAATGTTCCATTTTTTTTAATCCATCTTGAAGTAATTTCCATTCACATCATTGAAGGCTAGAAATTAAAACCTCTATGATACATCCTGAGATTTTGTTGTTTAGCCTGATAACATATATGCTTGAGGATGGGAATTGTCTTTTAATCCATACTTTTTTCTATTAGCTTTCTTTCCTTTTGTAAATAGTATGTTCTAACCTAATGCTGTTATTACCCTGTTTTCTTCCTATGACGACTTCCGTTCCTGATTTAATTCTTTTAATTCCTTATTTTTCCCTTTAGTTCCTTTTGCTGTCTTATTATTTTTTTTCCATAGATGTTCTCCATTTTAATTTGTGTGGTTCTTATCTCCTTCCATAAGTCCTGATCCTAAAGCCACTGCAATCCATGGCTACGTTCCCTGATTACAGTAACAGTTGGCCCTCATTTCTTTTATTGATAGCACTTTCAGAAGTCATCAGTTCTGCTTGAACAGTTTAGGCAATTTAACCAAATTGTTAGTCTAAGATAAACTGTTAGGAAGATACTCCGTTACAGACCACAGATTTTGTAGTTTTGTAGAATCAAGTAGACATATAGTCTTTTGTTTATAGCCATAAAGAAAAATTCTGGATCAAAGTAGTTTCTTGAATAAAAAAATACTACATTAAAATCAAATGTCTTCGTAAAGACAATTCAATGAAAACCCCTGTGTTTTAATGAAAAATAAAATCAGACATTACATGAAATACTGTTAAGAGTGCTAGCTAATTTACTGCCAACGCTGAGAATCTTGCTGCCAAAGAAACTGTCTGGCCGTGTATACTGACAGCTCCCCCCTGTTACAATGCAAGCAGTATTTTTCCTACCCAAAACAAAATGGTTAAAATTATATTCTCCCAAGCTGTATGGAAATGCACTAATTTGTAACTTTCCAAAGCTAACACATTTATGCTTTAGAGATACATAATTTAGTAACAAACAGCAGGCTGAATTTTGATCAGCTTTAAAAAATGGGTACAATAGCCTTCAGACTTCAAATGAGCTAAAAAGGCTCCCTTGGTATTTTATTCAATCTGAAATTTAAGGGATATCTTTTTTCTTGAAGATTCCTTTAAAAGGTAATGAACAATTCAAAAAAGTCATTTTATTAATGCCGCTACCCAAATACCTTGTTAAGGAAGCTTTCTATGTCAGCCCAAGCAGTAACTTCCATAATGGTTTCTTCCCTACGTGATACAAACTGTTCATTTGTCTTACACTGCTCTTCTTAACATAGTGGAGGAGCTGCATAAATTAGAGCCGTGCCTCAATCAAGGGTTCTATAAAATTCCATCAACTTCATGGTTAAGAAATATAATTTTTAAGTCTTGGATAAATGTACAACTTAAAATATTAAGAAATATTTCCATTAATGGATTAGAGGATAAACAAAGCAGGCAATGGCATAAATGTCAGTCTGATGTCTAGATTTGATGAAATATGTTTTAGATATCAGAAGCATCCAAATTACGAGGTACTTTTACATGTCAAAGCTCAGACATGGTGAATCCTGCACTTTATTACCTGTAATGTAAAAAAAGAGACTAATATGTATCGCGTGATAAGGCATGTTGTAGAACTGTTCTTCAGACAAAAAATATTCACCTGAGTGACTCTGGCCAAACTTGGTTGCCGTTTGGGTCAAATCTTAATTTCAGAAACTCTTAACCTAATTTCCACTGGTTGGCAAAGGAGGGATTTGGTAATGAAAAACCGCGTTACATCTAATGGCATCAGAAGTGCTGCAGCTGTTGCAGGTATCTCCGTACAAGAACACAGAACCTGCGTTCTGCTCAGGTTGGGCTATTTAAAGTTTTACCCTCCCTTTCCAACCTCCCCAGATTCTGCTGTGGAATTGTGGCCTGTCTTCTCTCCCTTACAGGTCAGTTATTTATCCAAATAATTACTTTGTATGCACTTTTGTTGTTTGAATCCCTGATAACTTCAGGAGAATGAGGAATCTGTTGCGCAAGTGTGTAAGCGTTCCCAGGTCTTAGGTGTGCTGAGGGAAGCAGAGAAATGACAGCCCATCATACCTATTCAAATTACTGTCTTCCTCTGTCTCTATGGTTGCAGTAGCTGGTGAGGTATTTCTTTTATAAATAGATTTGTTTTATAAATAAGTTAATTTCTAAGTGGTTCCTCTCCAGTTTCTTTTTTTCTGCTTTTCCTTATTTTTTTTTAAGAATGTTGTTGACTCATCCCTTAACATTAAGCAGCTAATTGGTGCCTAAATTAGCTCTCAGTCACCCTGACTATACTCGAAGAGAATTTTGAACTGTAGGTGTTTCTCAGCACATGCAGCTAGCAGGGCAGTTAAATGCACACACAGTAATAGGAATTCAGGCAATACTTACTTTGCATGAAATATGCAGACTTATTCCAACTTTAAATTGTTGGCTGTAGTTGTTCTTCTCACAGATAATACTTGCAAGCTTAAGAGGAATCAGGGAACATGGCTGTACCTGTATGGGTGGTTAGGATTTGGCCTTAAGATCACAAATAAGACTTACCTTTGGTTGTCCTTATGGTCTCCCCCAGTAACTTTTTGTACCTTTTGTGGTTCACATTTCTATCTTTGTTCTAATGTTCCTTAATGATGGTAAGACTGAAAAAAGGGTAAATATTCTGTAGACAGACTCCTGCAGAAAGAGCCTGTTTCCAAGCAAGAAGCCCAAAGGTGAACCCCAATTATTAGTCTAGGCACAGCCATGCTCCTGATGTCAGATGATAACTACCTGTGGCCATTGAGGAATATTTTCTGTCTGTCTTGTCTGTTAGAAGCAGCACTTTGCATTGCTGACATCTATGACTGTTGCCACCTGACAGGCCAACTACTGATAATGAAAGCAGAAACTACAGCTGGTTTGGAAGGCAGTTTTGCAGAAGGAAAACGGTGTTTTCTGAACACTTCCTGTCAGAAACATTTTCGATAATGCTTTTCAAAGGAATACAACAGAACTGAAAACTTGTACATTATTAGAGGCGTCAAATTTGGTGTGCTGGACAGATTACCTCTTTCTTTTAGGTATTGTAATCAGAGGTATTGGTTTTATCATCTTACAATAGAAAGGGGCAGGGACCGATCCTTGAAATCATTCTTATCAGAGTCTCATGCTCTTTCCTTGGTTCTGTGAAAATTTTCTTTATTGCCCATGAGTTTTTATGCAGCTGATATTACAAATATTATTGGGATCTTATTAATAGCTAAAAATGGTAGACTTTTTTCTTTTTTTAATACTTTTTCATAAGATTCAAGTTCTTATACTGCATTATTGGCTTATTTTCCTCATAGAAGTTAGAAGTCTAGATTATACAGCACATCTAGGGTTCAGTATTTGAAATCTGGGTAAGTACTTACAAAGTCAGTGCAATTTTTCATTCTTTCTAGTCATGTTGGATGAATGAGCCTGTGTTTCTGAGTAATTCAAATTTTAATACAATAAATAACAAATAGAGTTCAGTAAAAGTAATTTACTTCTATACTTCTGCTGACTAAGAATGGCAGTCACCGGATCCATGTTTGTAATGCAAATGCAGGGGAATCATGGGATGGTTTTCTTTTCACCCGTTTTTCCTATGAACCGTTGCAGACAGGGCACAATTGATGTTTTTCTAGTGCATGTCCCTGTGTTTGTGAGGAAGAAGGAATGTCAGTGGAGCAAGATACCTCTCTTGTGTTTTATTCTTCCTCAAGTTTAAATTACGGTAGAGATTTAGATATTACTGAGAGTTCATGTTGGCTCAGGAGTTTCTGCATCAACAGAGCTTTGAATAATATTTCTTATGTGCATGCACCAGGAAGCAATGCCATGCTGACGCTCTTGTGCTGCTGTGTTTTAGTGACCTTTGCTGTGGGATATAAGGAGATCTATAGGAGGCATGTCTGGAGATCTATGTGGAAATTTACTCCGAACACTGACTTGTTGAAACTGTGGTGTGGGACTTATTGAAACTGTGGTGTGTGTTGCTTGGGTGCTTTATTTGGATGAGGGCTAATTGTAGACACAGTCCAACCAAATAGATTTTCATGTACGTCCCTGGCTCTTCATCTGTCCTCTGGAGAGGATGTTGGGGAGTCTCGCTTTGCCAGCCTGGCCTCCCTGCCTGCCTGGGAAGACGACTGAAGGAGCCTGGCAGGTCCCATCTATGCCTGTCGTCCAGTTCTTCACAACCCCAGAAGCCCAAATCCTGGGCACCAGGGCAGCCTAACAGTTGGGCTGCCTGCACTTTTAATTACGTTCGTTTCTAACTCAAAATTGTAGAAAGTAAAAATTCTGTATGGGTGATACCCTCTTCTACACTTTTCCGTCTCTTTAACAGCATTATCCAATTTCTAGACAGTATAAGGAGAAAAAGACTGTTTGTTTTACATCTGATACTGGAAATTTCGAATGCTTCCAGCCTCTGTCTTTTATCAAGGGGTGGTTTGAAAATTCAAGACTTAAGTTTCCTTTATAAGTAAAATCAGAATATGGCAGGTCTCCCTTTACCAGTAATGAAGGTTCACATGCTACATTTGCAAAACCTTTAGAAATAATTTAATAAACCAGATTATTTTTTTTTTTTTTTAAACAGAATGTCATGGTACCTGCATATAGCAAGAAGGCTAATATAACTCAGACACTGAATCTAGAATATTTTCTGTCTTCTAGCAGTAAATACTAAAGTACAGTGTGTTTTATGGTCAGATATGTTCACACATATCTGACCATAAATCAGGGCCTCAAGCTTCCCTCAAGGAAAGTTGAAAGAGTGCATCTCACAGGAGAGGAAAATGCATTTAAAATTACTGCAGCTATAAAACAAACTGACATAACCCAAAGCAACAAATATGGGGAAGGAAGTCTTCTGGGGCCACATCAGTGCTCTAAGAAGATTTCCACTTTTTGGTTTTATTTCCTATCAGTGATCCAGTGTGGTTTACAAATGGAATAAAATCTATTCATTATGCCCTCTAATATTCAAACAGCTGCACCTCTTCCTTGGAGTCATTCTTTTACAGATGCAGCGTAACACAGAGCTCAAAGAAAATGATACATGATCTCTTCCCTTGAAAATTTTCTCCTTTGTAGTCAGAAGTGTGTCCAATTCAGTTTGCTATACAAGCACTCTCATTAGCAGGTGTTTCACCAATTTTGGGGGCAAGAGGAAAGAAGGTGGATAAGCTAGAAGAGATTTACTGTAAACTAAAATGGGCTCGTAAGTCCTCATTTCAGGTAGAAGAACAGAGAGAGTTTCATCTAGTTTCTGTTAAAAATCTCTCCCAGCAACATTTTCTCATTTGAGGCTTCATCCTCAAAGGTTTGCACTGCTTGGATTACGTTATGATACAGCTTATTTCATTATAACTGTATCTAATTGATGGCACTCACTTAAGATTTTATCACTTGTACTGATTCTCAGTGGCATTTAGAGAGAAAACTGGGCAATTTGGATGGAATTCAATTTTTGAATGCATGTTTTAGACCCATTTATCATTTATTGCTGTTATCAAGATAGTGGCATATGTAACTAAAGAAGGCTAAATCATGAACAAAGGGGGAATGTTCTGAATTTATGCTGAAATAAAAAATTAAGATTCTGAAGTCACTTGATGCTCACTCATAGCCATACTTATTAGTTTAATGTGATTTTTTAATCATGACTGAATTTTTGAACTCTGGCAATTAACTTACTGTCTTGAAGATACTGCTTCGTAATAGGGCCAGTACAGAGCTAACACATTAATAGGAATTAAAGACAAGAAACAGTTCTGTAAAGAAGTTGTCCTTGAAGCCAAGGATTTAGTAGGACTCGCAAAGAGTTGGATGTATGTGGATAGTGAGAATTTACAAACAATACCTCAGATAATTGAAAGCTTGTCATATTACAGTGCTGTGATTGTACAAGATTATGACTAAACTGTATACCATATCTTGCCTTGATATTGTGTCTTGAAACCCATCTCTGAAGCATAGGTATATTTAGACCTCAATGAGCCATTGTCGCCAATGTGTACATATTTATACATTCAAAGAAGGAAGAATATCACTGAGTAAAGTAGGAGAATTATTGCATGTAGCTGAGTTACAGGCACTTTTTTGTCGTGTTGGGTTTTTTTGAAAGACATTTCTGCCTATTCTGATTAATTGTAAGTCAGAGCTGGCTCATCTTTCACCTGAAATCTGAAGAATTTCTACTTTGTTTTCTAAAATGAAGAGCTCTCTCCTACTAGGCATCTTCTTGTTTGTGTGGGTTTAACTTTAGAAAGCCTCTCTTGCTTTTTCATAATTTGAGTATATTGGAAGGTCAGTTTATGGAACATCAATTAATTATAGTATTTTTAATCTTTCCTCCCCTTTTTAAATACGCTTTTTTGAAGCGGAGTCCAGTAGTGAAAAAGAAAAAATTCATATCTGTGGTCATGTGTAATGACTACTAGCAGAAACATATCTATTAATTAGATATTCATCTTCTGCCTTATAATAAAATATAAATGTCTTTAATGCACATCACTGCATTTTTTGAAAATACGGGTGGGAAACAAGCCTTGACTTTCCTGTCATCTTTCACCCTTTGTGAACCTGTATGTGCTCAAAGGGTCTGTGAGTGCTAAGTCATGTTGTGTGCCCTGGAGAAGGCATGGGAAGAAAAAACAACCAAACCTTACGTTACTCCTCTCTCTGTACCTTCCCACTCTGGGCCGCTGCGATCTGTCCCTTAGGAAAGTTCAGCACAGCAGCTGGCCCTGGGTTTCCAGCATGTAGACAACTTCAGAGCTGCTGAGAGAATCTATCTTATCATCTAGCATCTCCTGCAAATATCAGTGGATTGAGTCAGACTAGGCTTGGTGGAGGCATTGGAGTTCAATTCTGTGTTTTAATTTCCATGACTGGCTAGTTTATGTAAGATTAAGTTCATCTTTCTTTGTTAAATTCTGCCCAAATGGAGAGGCACTCACTGATTTTTCTGTTCTGCCTTTACCCTTGTTTCTAACTTCTTTCCATCTTGTTATTTTAAAAAATTGGCCATGACTTCTGAGAGTACTGAACCTTCATGAGATACCTTGTTGCTACACTCAAAAGCAGGTTGTTAAGAGTGTAATGGCTTTGGATTGTGATTGAGTTGTTCAGCAATGGATGGATATAAAATATGCAGTGAAATAGCAAGCATTGCCTGCTGCTGTAAAAGCTGGCCTGAGAGTGTTTCTTTTTCCAAAATTTAATGGATCACTTCAGCACTTAGAAAAGTGAGTGAATGGCCCTGACCTGCATCAGGCAAAGAGTAAGCTCATGATTCACACACTTGCTCGACTGAAAATCTACTGAAACCTGTACAATCCTTTGAGAATTGCATTATGCTTTCAGGTCATCAAATAAATACTGGAACACGATACACATTTCTGTGTAGGGTTCTAAAGATCCTTAGAAATAGAAAGCAGTAGCGTTCTGGTTAATTTTTTAACTTAATCTGAAATTGGTTTTCCAAACCAAGTCTTTCTATACACCACATACATTCCTGCTACTTAAGCTTGACCCCATGAGGTTCAGCAGTCCTTTTGAATACCCACTTTCCAAAAAAAAGGTGGTTTAGAGCTTGAGTTTACTCTCAGGAACATTGACTGCCTTTGAAAGTAGAACTCCCTAAAGGCAGGGAAAATATTTTGTTACTTCCAGTGTAGCTTTACTCAATCAGCTTGGTTGGCTCAAAGGAGGGAACCGCCACACTTAACAAAGTCCTTGGCAAAAGGAATGAAACTTGTCAAATGAGATAGTAGGGGATGAAAAGGGATTGCTCTGAGCAGGTGGCAAAGATGAGAAGGATCATAAAATTGATTGAGGCTTGAAGAGACAATAAATTGGGAGTTAAGAGGAAAAGAAGGGTCTGGTTGAGAAAGAGACTTGGAGGAAATGAGGTCTCAGTGCACGTCAGGTGTGGCAAAGTTTTAAAGATTTAACCTAAATGATCATGCTCCCTAAGCCTAGGGACATACCTTAGCAGCTTTGTGTTCAAGGTTTCACAACTTGAAATCACTGTACATGGAAATCACTGACCATAAACTTTTGTGTTCAGTCAGGGTTTTAGCTATACTAGTGGTCTGTGACGCAGAAAAGAAATAATTTTCAAAGTTAGTTCAAAGCCTAAGAAAAGTTAACATCTTAAGGTCAAGATATGTTTAATCTGAGCTGGATCAGTGTAGGAGAGGACTGAAAAATATTTATCTGTTTCTTTAAAGGGTTATAGGATTTTTTTTTGGTAGGAATTGTCAATTACTGAAATGTGTGAGTTCTCATAAAGACATACTTGTTTCTCTTTCATTAAGAAAGTTCTTTTAGAACCAAAATAGAATCTGGGATCAAATTTGATCATTTCTTGGTCCAGCTCCATTACTGGGATATTCCAGTATGAATATGTGTGTTTATGTAACTCTTTTTTCCTGGTGATGTTTTTAAAAAAAGGAATTTCATTAATCTTTCACGGTATGAAAAATTAGTCTTTTCCTTAGATCTGTTGCTAGATGACAAGTTTACTTTGTCTTTCCCCTTATTACGAGGAGTTAAATAAGCAAAGAGTATATTTACAATATTAGCATAACTAGAAGCAATATTATTTTATCTGTAGTTATAACTGTGAAGAAATAAGTCCTCATAATGATAAAGATATAAATCTAACAAGTCAAGAGTTTCTTGTGTGATAGCAGACTATTGCTATGGCTCTATCTGGACCCTGTGCAGCTCTCTCTCTACTAAGTATCTCTAAATACATGTTTGCGGTTTTAACCTGTCATTGGAATATTGGCATGATAACAGAGAACAAAATGTATACAGCTTCTTTCACTTCAGGGTCAATCTCAGTGTTCTATTTTGCCAGAGAAAACTGAAAACCAGCATAATGTATAGGTATTTAAAAAATGTTTTTATAGGCACTTACTGATGCTGTTGTTACTTTACCTCTTTCTTTCTGCTTATGATATTTGTATAAATATCTATTAATAGACATTTTGAGAAAGGGTGTTTAAGTGCTGTTTTTACTAATTTATCATCTATGATTTGAGAATAAGTTTCTTTCTGTACTAAAGGAAGAGGATTCACAAAGTTAATAAGGATTCTAGCAAAGAGAATGGACATGTCATGAGTTAAAAACAACAAAATAACAACATTATTGTTGTTGAGTATATAGGCTTGGTATGTCATCTGCTAAACCACTATGTGAGCACCTGTGTGAATTATACCTAGCACACCTTTCTAAATCAGACCCTAAATACATTTGAATCACTGTGATAAACTGGGTTCTCTGCTGCTCTACAGTAAATAGGAATGTACAAAGCCTCTGATGTACTGAATAATGTGATCAATTTACAAGCTCAGATCATTAGAATTATTTTCATTATCCTTTAAAGTTTATATTGATTTAAAACCACAAAGCTAATTTAATGTGATTCCATCCAAAATTAAAAAGAACAAACTTTCCTAGCATTCCTAGTTACTGTATATTGTGTGAAATACAATGTCAGATTGGTAATGAGATGAATTCTAGTGAAGTTTTCCTCTGAAGGTATTTGTGATTAGATATTTTCATCAGAATCTAGTAGCTTGTAATATCTTAGTTTCTGTGTGGTTTTCCTTGCAAAGATGAGCTAATAGTGATTCAGGAAAAATAGAGAAATGACAATGCAGGTGTTCAGTGCGATGAATTTTCCAGCAGGTTTTTAGAAATGAACACAAGCCTTTGGATGAATTCCGCAGTATGGTGCGATTTAGTTGAAATACATAATCTGGATATAATCTTGAAATATGTAATCTTGGATTTACACAATAAATACAAGAAAGTATGACTTATGAAACTATGAAAAACTATGATTCTACCACTAGAGGTTTTGGTGATATTGTAAATGACAGAGTAAGTGACAAGATGTTTAGTTACCAGAACACTAGTGGAGCCCTGTAGTTTAATGATTGCACTCTTTCCTTATTTGTTCTTAAATAACATTTTTCAGTCTGTTCTTGTTAAAAATTATTTCTTTTGCTGTTGAGGAGTCATGGTAGCATTAAGTTCCCCTAAGACAACAGCAGAGGAAGCGAATAGTCTAAAACTCCAAACCTTTCCTTCTCTGACAGATTTAAACGTGTCACTCCTAGTGTTGTACAATGGCACATAGAAGTGATAGATGTTTGAAAGCTTCTGGAAATGCTGGATTTAGGGCATCCAGACAAGCTTATGGAAGAATTAGATTTGGATCTAAGGTTATCAGTTCTTGTCCTGATTTTCAGTGCAATTGTTGAAGTGAATATATACAAGACTCAGAAATCCCTGAGTTTGTATTCTAGATAACATATAGAGCTGTTTGACTTGCTTAGGAGGACTTGCTTAGGTGGACTTGCTTAGGTGGATCTTCTACATGAAGGAGGATAAGGTGGATCTAGCAGTACTCCTCTCTTTACGCTTGTGAAGCACAGTGCTGTGAAGTACAATATTGTGGTCCCCTCAGAATATTCTAAAGAAACCCCAATGTTTGTGACTTAGTTTCTCCATTTACTACAGTAGAATAGCTCTGACTGTTTCTCCACTGTGGTTGTGTCCCTCATTTTGGTCAGGAACATGAAATGATCAGATGCAGCTACAGTGGAGCAAGTGAAATAGCATCTTCTCCACCTGGCTGCCGTATGAGCTCTCCAGCTGGTTTGCAGGACTCCTTCAGCCTAGAGAAAAAACACAAAACCTGCAAGCTCCAAATGTGTGCCAGCTATTGCCTCGTCTCAGCAAGAGGCAAACTATCTCCACAAAGCACTTTCTAGTTCTGCTTGGCTAGGGAATTTTCAAACAAATCTGCACCACAAGGAGACATAACACTGTGATTTGGGTTTAGTCCCACTGAAATGAGTCAGGAAGGGAAGAGAAGAGGGTGTGAGTGAAGCTGGGGAGAAGGGTAGTGGTGTCCTCTGTCTGAGCAAGTTGCAGGACACTGTTAAAAGCTTTCAAGCCTAAATTTAACTTCAGCCCAGGGCCACTCAGGAACGTGAGCTATATGAGCACCAAGGCTTTGGTGTTTTACATGAAGGACACGGGTGAAACATGAAGTGATGGGGAAGGCAGTAAGAACGTGTCAGAGCATAGGCACTGTGGCTCTGAGGAAAGAAGTCAGGGAAGATGAGCCACAAATCTGTCTCCTAAATGGATATTCCTTGTATGATTATAGGACTTGGCATGTTCTTTTAAAAGAAGCTGGCTTGTGTCAAGGTATTATTCTTTGCAAATTTTATCTATCCTAACAACCAGAATTTTTGGCTGTTTGGGATGAAACAGGGCAGCAAAATCTACAAGAGCAAAGTGCATGATCTTGGTCAGACCTGCCAATTCCGGGCTCTGCCATGGAATTCCCCCAGACACTCCTAAGAGGAGTTTTCTCCTAACATCCCCAGCACACGGACAAAGTGACCAATTAATCAGTGTGTCCACTAATCTATTGTATCATTGATTCCATCTAAACCACTGTCACCACAGCTCTGATTTGGATTGCTCATAAGCACGGCTCTTTATCTTGTCATCAGCTGAAACTGGGGGTCAACAATATGGTGAACCAAAACCCCCACAGCAAAAAAATCAAGTCAAAAGTATTTAAGATTTTTTATGGGTTAATTTTTTTTCAGGATATTTCTTGAGGTAAGGTGTAGTCTGTGCATGTCACTAATTTTGTGCGGGATTAAATATGTCTTCTGTAGGAATTATTTCCATACTGTTTTAACTCTATTTTTCTATGGTGTACTCAAGCCTTCAGAAAGATCTTGAAAATCATTCTCTTAATTGCTTCTTAATTATTTTTCACTCATCCTCACTTTTTTGTCCCTTATGAATAACAAGGTTTCTGGTATTGCTTTCAAAGGATTGAGTTTTCTAAAAAGTACTAAAAAATATAATCTGTGTTTAAATTTAAGCTTATGATCTACTTTAAAGTTTGAAGAACAATTTCCTTTTATGATACTAATTTCAGGTTGTCATTTCATGCTTCTTGTTCATACCTAATTTATTAGATCACTTTGTGCAGACTTTTTCTTTCAGTCAGTCAGTACCTGTAATTAAAGCTGTCTGTAACTAATAATGAGTAATTTATTGCACAATTATTTTTTTTTAATAACTTAAAATGTGTATGGTGAAGTTTTCTAAGCTTTCTTAACATTTGAAAATTAATCATGTATGGACTCGTGTATAGACAGGTGTCGCAAAAACGTTACTGTTTTTGATGGCAGATTGGTTAGCTTAAACAAGTAATGCTTTGTCAGGAGCTGTTGCTGGTGGACTGAGGGGCAGAGTTCACACCTTGCTATGGTACCAAGTTAGGACAGTCAAAATTATATGGCAGCATATATTTTTTTAAAAAATAAAAATCTCTAAATCTCCTTCTGGAATAACATTTCACCAGTTTCAGTGGAAATCTAATTTCATTTCACTCACATTAACAATAATTTGTCAATTCCAATTGTAATGAACATGTACCAGATAAGACAAAACACGAACAAAATTAAGATCCAGTGGTCAAGTACATTCTCCTGGGTGAGGACTTGGTCAAAGCATGTGCCAGAAAGCCCACCATTTTTACAGTCTGATGGTTGGCTTCTTTCTTACAGTGAAGGATGAGGAAGATGTTCCAGCCATCACAAAAAGTGTGTGTGTGTTTCAGTGCAGCATTTTAGAAATCACTCTGCCTTTCCTGGGTGCCTTATGTCAGAAGAAAAGTGATCTGAAGAAAAATACAGATCTTAAGAAAGATGAAAGTTGATGAAAGACTGATTTGAAAAAGAAATCAAACAAATACGGAAAGGGAAGTAACTAGGTAAAATTAGAGATTATGAAGTGAGAGAGAATTTACAGGGAGCAAAATATATCTGGGGAGTTTTGCTCTGTGGTTGAGCTGAAGATAGTGAACTTTTAAAAGTGTAGTAACTGGCACAATTGAATATCTGTTGTTCTTTAAGGCTTTATTTTTCTAAGTAATAATATTTTTCACTGTTCTTAGACAATTACAATACATTGAAAACATTATTGCGTCCTTGTAAATCATATATAAATAATTTATAAGTATTTAAGATATTAACTTAGTAGCCGATACATTTTCTTACCGTTGATTTTTGAACTCAACAAAATGAAATGAGCAAACTTAGAAAATGGACAAAATAAGTTATTAACAAAAAAAAAAATTAAAATCTATTAATTCTTTGAATTATGGTTCTTGAATACCTGTATTCAAAATTTGCTTAGTTTGGCTGTAGAATCCATTTGCTTATTTAGGGGGTGTGAGGGTGTATATTTATGCAAGATTTATGAGAACACTGAGCTTGAATTTTGTAATACTTGACTAAATAGAATAAATATAGCAACTGCTTTCACAGGACATAAAGGCTGTTGTATTTATAATTTAGCAATAAGTTTATGGAAAAAGCCCAATATTTTTCCTTCTTTGTATGAATGTTAAGGTGTATTGTTATTTAGAACACAGAACCCTCCAGCTCTTGCACGCTGTGTTACAATTTTAACTGTAAATACAAGATAGTATCCTATTTATGAATTCCAGTCTCAAAAGCTAATTTAATTGGTGTATTCCAACTACTATTGCTTATTTCACACTTCAATAGGTAAAGATGCATTAATAATCGAAGTTTCAAACTGTAATTAATGTTAGCTTTAGGCTCCTGACAATGAAATGATTACATTTTTATGTATGTCTTGATACACAAAGTTAATCTAAGCTGTGAATGAATTACGAAAGGAGCGCACTTTTACTCTCTAATGCAAATCACTACATGTAATTATGTGTTCTCTGCAACTGTTGAGGAGGAAAAAAGTAAGATACTGGCGTCTGTAAAATCTGTATGGATGTCCCTCATTCATCTACTTCAGCTCTGTAGGTGATTACAGCGAGCTGTGGATGATGTGTTTCATCTCATTTGTTTCCACGCTGTTAGTTCATACGCTATTCAGTCACAGAACACTGCTCCTTTCCTTCATTTACATGAGTTTGGGTAAAAGGTGTCGGGGGCGGCTGTCTAAAGAAGAAAGGTGTGATTTTTCCGTGGTGCCATGCGAGTTTGTTACACAAAGCCCTACCACTACCCCTCCAGTGAAAGAGTCTTTCAGAATCCATTTTATTGCCTTTCCCTTGAAGCTACAAAGTAGTCTTCCAATTACTTTTATGATTCTGAAGTAGTTAGTCATCTCGCTCTCTTTTAATATAGGCCAGGGACCATGCAGCTATAAATCACCAGCAAGCAGGATCTAAAAACATGACAGTGAGGCAAAGAATCTGTTTCTAAATCATTGGATCAGCAATTTTGTTTCTTAACCATGGTCTAGTGTTGATTAAACCAAGCTAAACATTAGTAACAGATTTTATTGCCTCTTATGGTCATTACAAGTAACAAGCTAAAAGCAAAGTATTATCCTAATGCACTTTGCTAGACTAAGTATTTGTAATAACATTTCAGGGGTGATGTTTGCAAGCAGGGCAGAAGTTCTCAGCCATAACTTCAAGGAGGTGAAGCTGAAGGAGTGAAGGTGCTGGGAGCCTCCAGTGCTGCCCCAGGCCTGAGGCTGGTGCTGGGCTCCAGCTCTGCTCTGGGAGCGGGTCAGTGCTGCCAGCCTCCCCTCCCCTCCCCCCCCTCCCCCCCATACTGCTGAGGGCGCTCTCCTCATTTCCCTTTGGAAAATCAAAAGTGGGCAAACTAGCTGGATATATTTTTCAATGAGAAATACATCTATTACAGCATTTTAAGCAAATAGAACCAAAAAAATGTTCAGACTAATTGTTACTTGTGAAACAGCTGTTGATCTACTTTTTCATAAAAACTAGAAACCAGGTTTGGCTCTTTTCTGTAGTTAAGTGAGTAAAAAGTAGCTGGAGGAGCTCCATATTCTGTTGAAAGGGCAGGTACATATAGGAGGGCAGTTAATATTTATTCTTTCATGCATAGTCTTTGTTCTTCTCAGTTCCTGCCTGTTTTCATCTATATTCCCACTGATACCTTTTGTTCTCCCTTTAACTCCTCACCCATTCTTTGTACTCCCACAGACTGTCTCCCTTAACATATTTTCAGTGGGGAGCAGTGGACACAAATGCTTTCATTTAGATATTCCATCTGGGACCTTCTCAGTTCAGGACAGGAATAAAAGGAAAAAATAAAGAGGAGGTCAGGGAGGATAATAAGCCAGGAAATCAGCATATCTCTTGTGCTTCTAAATTCTCTTCACAAATCAAGTGGTGCCTGCCTGAAACACTAAAATGCAGCTCACTAAAGGTGGAGCAGATATTTAAAACATGCTAATATTCTGGATTTGGCTCTTTCTAGTGAAACAGCACTGGATAGACTAGTTTGAGTCAGATAAATTAGATAAATACTTTTTATCCAGGCTCCTCAAAACAAATAATTAGTAACTACATTGCAGAAGTCTTGTAAGAATGGTTTCCAAACTCCGCAGTAATGCTGAGAAGGTTGGTGAAGAGGGTGTGATCTCAGTGCCATGGATGAAGCAGTGTCAGCAGAGCAGGGCTGTGCTCTCTGCTGGCCGGTGCCCGGGGCTGGCTCCTGAGGAGCTGCGCTCCATTATGGGCTTTGCCCTCTTCTCCTGGGGGTTTATTTCTCAGGGTCCCGTTCTCAGTATTTGGCCCGTTTTCTTAAATCTATATTAGATACAGCTTCAGTACATCCAGATTTTTTGCTGAACTGGACAAATGCCAGGAGCTTCCTAAAGTACCGAAATCCTCCCCTATATGCATTACACCAGGGAGAACGATGGGGAGTAGTGAATAGCTCTGGAAACAGATCACTGAGGTGACGGTACTCGTCCAAGGGTGCTGTGTATCCTTTCTGAGCGTGCAGATCAGTCTGTGAAGTTTGTCAGGGAAATCCTTACTATCTTACGTCTTGTTTGAAGCAGCCAGGCCTCCTGATAAAGCCCACAGCCTCCACCTCAGCACAGTCCTCTTGCAGACATAGGATACAGCCCTGGCATGAGAGCTGCACCTGAATTTCTCGAGAGCCACAGGAAATTCAAGCCTGGGCCCTCCTGAACTATTGTATGAACAGATCAATACCTTGACATTTGTTTAACTGGTGGGAATCTAGATAGATGGCATTTGGTAACACGCATCACTTTATGTCTCATTATTTACTTTTTCAGCTAAAACTCCATTTCACCACGTTTTGCAGGTTTTCAATTACATCTAATTCAAAACTCTGGTACTTTAAATAGGATAAATTAACTGAAGTTAGTTTAAAAGGAAACCCTTTTTCTCCCTTACATTGGTAGGGCTAGGGGAGCACTGATTGTCTGATGGGCTGTGGTGATACACAAATGTGTTCTTCCATTACAGCCCAAGCACAGAACAAGTTAGACTGGGGAAATGCCCCCGTGGCACTAAAATGGATGCCACTCACAATATATTATGTCAATATGTAATTTCACTTTCTTCTTTTTTCTGTGCTCTGAAGGATAAGAAAAAAATTACTTAATACAAATATTATCATATTATGCCATACAGATTCTCAGTGGAGTGCATTCACACTCAGGAAAGAGACTGTTGTGTGCGCACTGTGCAAACAGAAATCTGTTATCAATGCATCAGTCACTTTTTATTTCCTACTTTAAAAGGGTTTTCTTCTTCTCCGAGGGGCAACTGGCACAAGCTGGAACATAGGAAGTTTCATTCGAATACAAGGAAGAACTTTATAGTGAGAGTGCCAGAGCCCTGGAACAGGCTGCCCAGGGAGGTCCTGGAGTCCCCGTCTCTGGAGATCTTCAAGCCCCACCTGGATGCAGTCCTGAGGGATGTGCTCTGGGCAATCCTGCTTTGGCAGGGGAGTTGGACTAGATGATCTCTAGAGATCCCTTCCAACTCCGAGAATTCCATGATTCTGTGATTCTTCTCACAAACCTTATGGATTGAAGGCTTTTACTACTTCTAGTGAAAGGTGAAAAGCAGGAAATAATGTATGTATAAAAAGAAAAAAAAGAATCAGGTTTGCTGTTTGCTGTTTCTGATATACGAGGACAGCATTTGGTCCTTGTGCTACAGTAAGTTTTGATGAACACTTTTCACATCTCGTTATATTTTCAGGTGTTTATATATGTATATATTTAAAGGTAGGATATTTAAGATTATTCCAAGTCACATTTTTCTTTTGTTAGCTTGTGATACTTACCACTTCTGAATTAAGGAGATTTATCCATCAGTGGGAATTTGGGGAAGCATATGATACATATTCACTATGAGAGTAGTCACATCTGCCTCTGTTTGGGAGAATTCTTCTGCCTTTGGGGGATCAGTCATGTAGGAAAGTCCCCTTATTTTCCCAAGACTATTGTGGTTGGCACGTTGCTGATTTCTGCCCACCTTGTTAAAAAATGACCTAGTTTGTGACCCAACCAGGGTGGTATTTCATTAAAAAAAGAAAAGGAGCGAGCCTGAGATGGACTAAAAGTAAATGTTCTATTCATATATTTTCACATTCTATCTGTATATAGATGTTCAGGAGAAATAATGGTAGTTATTATTGTAATTCTGATTTTACTTATTTGCATTTGAATAAACAAGAAAGGGTTTTAAAAAATTGAATCTAGTTCTGTCAGTGTGACCTGAGCCACTTTTGACCAAAAACAAATAAATAAAAATAATACGTCTCTCCTTCATCCTCTGACCTGGTTATGGACTTTCATAACGTAAGGCCCATTTGTAGAACTGGAGGAACTGTTTTCTATGGAAATTAAATTGATACTGAAAAAGTGCATCACAAAATGATTTTTGCATTATTGTAAAATCAAATGGGAAAGAAGAGATTTAGATCTCAAAATGATGTTGCTGTTTTCAAATTTGTGGGTATTTGAAAGGAAAAGGAGATTTTTAAAAACTAATCCAAATATGATTTTTCCCCCAGTTTCTGCACTTTTTTTTACAGAAGAAATTGAGTAATAATTGCCTGGTTAGCTATTCACTGCAGATGTAAAGTGTTTTATATCCTGACATTTTTGTGTCTCCAGATTTCAGTCCAGATCTGACAAGTGACAGATATTCCATGCCTCATTTGTACTTTGAGCTCTTTTTTTCTAAGCATGCCATTGTCTTAAAATACAAATATGGAAATCAATATACAGATGCTTTTAACAAAGAGAGCATTGTAAAGTATCTGCTGAATTAGCTTCCGTGGAATCATCTGTCACTTTACTGACAGCCCAGCTTTTAACAATGATGGTATAGTCTAAAGTGTTCAGTCTAAAGTTGTGTTAGATTTATAATGTTTTAATTGTGATCTACTTTGTTACATTTTGAGTGAGTCAGACCAGATGGTATGAGGAATATAGTAATTAAATTACAGGGGATATTATAAAGATATATGAGCCCTTTCCATCTTCAGAAAGGTTGAACATTCTTTTTTATCCTTGCATTTATGTTTAATCTTTCCAAATGTCATGAATAATTGCATTTTATTAACAACAGTAAAGAAAAACACCCTATTCTTTTGAACTGAAACTTGCATGGGGCAATGCTTTTTCTTAAAAAAAAAAAAAATTGTTTATTTTGAATCTGATAATTTTCACTTTCTTTGCTTAATGAGGATATTTGCAAAATGCACTTCAAATAACGGATTAAGTTATTCTATATAGTCCTGTGAAAGGCTAATAACAGATTCCTAGTCAAATAATTAAAGCTTGTATCAGTGAATATTTTGGTAGTGGGAGTCTTCTATTTTAAATTTAATATGTGATGGAAGCTCATTATAGCAAACTGTTGGTTCTGTGGCTGTAAAATCATCACAGCTGTTGGTATTAATTAGTAGTGTCTATCTGTCCTTTACACTGAGCGGAGATTGTAGCACAAACAATGTTTTAGAATATTACGTAGCTAAGTTGTTTCAGGATTTTCCTGGTGTTGGCATGGTTGACTTCAAAATCCTAGTAGGAGCTCTGTGTGTGTGTGTAAAGAGTGTGCTAGTGACTATGGTTTACATCCATGGAAAACTCATGTTTTTCTATTTTTAGATCCTTCATTAAGAATGGATCTCTATGAGCCCTTCTTCTGTGATGTCTGTGTATCTTGAAAATGATTGCAGTTTTTCCACTATGATGATCCCAGTGCATTTTGTAGGTGGTTCTTTCCCAGCTGTATTGTTATGGTGAGATTTGTATTGCTCCTCTGAGGCAGTAGCAGGAAGCAAGATAAGGGAAAGAAGTTCTATAGTGAGCATGAGAGAGAAGTTTAATGTTCATGTTTTCCATCTTCCTTGCAGTAGCTTCTCTTTTACACCGTTAGGAGAAAGTGATATTTTTTTCTGTGTTCTTTCTGCCTTGTTAGCAGGGACAGCTCTGCTTCATACACACTGGCATAAAAATATATTTACAAATTGCATAATTCTCAACCAACCTGAAACATGGAGCGTTAAGAACCAAAAAATGGAAGTAGGAAAGAGTGAATGGAATATTTAGTGTGGTAGTTTTTTGCATTTGGCTTGTGTTTATTAGACTAACTGAATTAGCCTGTGTTTGCGGGATAAGTGTTTTAGTTTTGTTTTTCTAAGGGTCTTACAGCTATTTTGTGACTGGTAACTGCTATAGCATCATGTCAACATTTCTGTTCCTAATGACTAATAACTAATCCTCTGGATTTGACATTTGTCTATACCCAGCCCCCCCAAATGCTACATTTTTATACTTGGAGTATGTGTCTATTGCTTCAGCTAATCCAAAGTAACACATGTATACAATCCAGAATAATACATTTCTAAGATGATAAATATTACGTGAACATCATAAATCTGTCCTCTTAAAAAAAAAAAAAAGAAAAGAGACTAGAAAATGGCACAAAAGATACCCATTTTCATTATGGCTCTTAGACTATAATCATCTGAGCCCATTCTAAAGCCACAGTATGGATGATGAGCAGTTGAAATCCAATTTTAATTCATAATACCGCATTTAATTTACACTACCACCTGTCAATAGGAAATAGACTGAGACATATCTCCTGAGGTATCCATAGGGAATGTGCATTTATAATTAACCTTCAGTTTTGTTGTTTGGGTTTTTTTTAAGTAAATCTTTGTCATTGCAATGCATTGTTTGTGCTATTTCCCATTTTTGAAACAGTCCCTCAGTGAAAAGTAGATGAATTTTTAGCTAATATTTTCTATGAAATGCAACAGAAGATGTTTTATGCTATCTTTTCTGTTGTTTACTCTCCTCCCCTTTTTCCCTTTTGTCTGTGCCCACATCAACAGCTAACTCACAGTAAAAGTAGATTAGCCTCGCCAACTCTTGCAAGGTCCAACTAATATACACTTTTAGGTCAGAATATCTAGCATAAAATGTACACTAGTGCAGCTCTGTTTTTTTGAAGCGGATGTCACAAACAGATGAAATGATGATAAAAGTGGGCACTGGCACAGATTTAACCTAGTCATTATTCTCATTAGACTGTAATTTTGGGTTCCTCCGTAGATGACAGCACATGATGATAGCTGACATCTACTTTGAATTCAAATTATTATGCTTAACATGTTCAACTAGTATTTTCCAACAGCTGAAAGTGCAAATGGATGTCTTCTAAGATGTTCATATAAACACTGTTCATATCTATCTATCCACAAATACTGTGGATAATACAGATGGCTGGTACTTAAAATCCAGGAGATAAAATAAGAGTTCCTCTGAATACAAACATTTGAGATCGAGAGGAAAAAAGAACACATAAAATCAAACTGTTCAATGATTTTTTTTTTCCCATTGAGCTTTATACTTCTTAATTCCAGAAGCAATAAAGTTGATTTCAGTGTTGGAACATCTAAGAGGATTACACTAGTTTGACAAAGCTCCTGAGTCTTTCGAAATCTTTCTTGAAAAGACATATTCCACTGATGTTTTGTCACTTAATAACATATGGTGAGGAAATAATGCAGCTTCATCAATAATTTCTTATGGCTTCTGTGATGTTTTCCCCTTAATATGAGACTCCAAAAATAATGCTAAATACAAAAATCTGTCTAGGGAAAATTACTTCCCTTTTTCTCTATAAAGCTTGGAAAATAAGTGAAACCCAAATGATATGCAAACTATCTTGGCATTGGGCTCAGTTTGCAGGCTCCCTCTCAGCGTGTACTCTGAAGCAAATTGCATTTTGCTCATTTTTGTGTTTTCATTTGAAATGCAAGGTGACTCTTGAAGAGGAACATGATTTAGATACACCAGCTTCTTTTTTTACTGGGGGGTTGTTTGTTTTTCTTTTCCTCCCAAAATCATAAAACCTTCCAGTTAAGACTCCCTGGTAACCTAATCACTCTCCCAGCTCACTAGATGTTCTTGAGTTGAGCTTTAGGATTGCAGCAAAAGCTCCATGCAGTCCTTCTGATGTTTGAGATGATACGATTATGATCGGTGAACATGGATTATGGTTTTGTGATTGAATTTGGTCAACAGGGATTTTTTGCCTGTGAATGTGATTAGTGGCTAACAAAATGAGTTTGGCGATGGACCGTTCTGTGAAGTCTTGTGATAGTGAGTTCTCTCATTACCTTGTAATTAATCTTTATGTGTAAAATGGTGATAATACATAAATAGTATATAATTTTGAGAGCAAAGGGGAACGTGTTTATGTTGGGCATCTGTATTATTTATTATATACATATTGAGGATGGTCTGATATCCATAAACATTGTAAAAATACAAAATGGGCGAATATATACTACAGAAGTATTTCCATCTCACAATCCTGCTGGTAACCAAAACACTAGAGAAACTGGTTTCTTTCTTCTGTTCTCACACATCTGTTTTACACTCAGCAAAGAGGAAAATGAAATTTTACTACAACAGCACAGAAACGAAGCCAAAAGCAGACTCTTCCACCAATCTTTGCCTCATGGTAAACTCTGGAATTTCTGGCACTTGTGTTATTCAAAAGGGCGTTAAAAACTGTAAAGCTGTTTGCACTGTAGTCTTAATGCAAAGCATCTAGCCAAAGGCAATACATCCTTAAGTTTTGTAATGTGGGAAATTATCTTCCCAGCAGGAAATCATAAAAGTGTCATCTTTTAGGACTTGAAAAGTATAGTTTTGAAAATTACAGCCTGTCTTTCTAAAATATAATAGCTCATATACTTAGGTAGTTGATCTTCTTACATTGAACAATGGTCCTTGTCCAAATTCAGCTCTTAATTTTGAAAGTAATTTTCACTCAAGTATTATTCTTCCCATGCCATGGTACCGACAGCGTTGTTTGAAGGAGAACTATCCCTCACTGACTTTGCTACCTATTGTAGCATGTGTCTTTCATCTTTGGAATTGATGAATGAAGCTATTATCCTCGTATAAATCCAGATTCATCTGCGGGAGTAGCTGAGCACATATTGTGCATCCTACTGGTCTGCGTTTCCAAAGTCCAAAAATGCTCATACCACATACTTTGAACCAAGCCACCAAAACTACAGGAAAAGTACTTGTTTACGTGTTTGCTTTAAATCGCAGCAGCCTGAAGCAGTCCTTGTGGTGTTAAGTTTTACAGGAAAAAGCAGAACCAAGGAAATTCAGAAAAGGTAAATGATACTCTTTGTGAAAAGAAAGGTTTGCTGTTTTACAACTTTGCCAAAATTATAGCTTTAACTTCTCTACCTGGTTATTAAATGGCTGGGCACGAGATTGCCATATTTTACCAGCAACTGTTACAATTTTCCTGTGAAATCTGCACTGTAGTTCTGCACAGTTACACTCCTATTACAGGCATTTGGCTTATTTCCTACCACTGTTGTCTCTTTGGAATTTGATAAGCCTGAAAAGCAGTAAGCTGCAGCTCACTCCCAGTACGTGGTAGGTTTAGCTAGTACACCTCTTGGAGCAGAATGTCTCTCTTGGCCTGACCCAGATGGAGCCTGTTATCTTCATGCACCGTTTCATCACTACTGTATACATATTATTTTCTGCTGGCAGAAGAATACACAGACAGCTTTACTAGATGATCAGTAAATGTATTTTCTTCTTGACATTCGTTATTATGGAAGAGATAAAAGATGCCTGTCTTACGTAGGGTGAGATCAGCAAATCTGCTATGACCACGAAGTTGATTTTCGTCAGGAACTGCTTTTATCCTGAAATACCACATTTATTATGATTAAATAAGAGGTGAATTTCTTTCCTTGATATCAGCCCTATCAAGGATATAGCTTACGGTAGTAAGGACAGAGATCTCTTTGAGTATGTAATGGGCCTAATGCATCAAATGTAATGGCGTGAGTGATCTCATACAATTATTTCCAAGGGGTGTTGAGTCCACATGCTATCAGCATTAGTGTGCAGATGCCATATGAAACTTGAGACTATAATTTCCACATCCAATTCACATAATGGATATGGAAATAGAAGTAATTTCAGATAGTAGATAGATATCCCAAGCCAATAAAAAACATATATAGCTCAATTTCCTCTTCAGCACTATAATAGAAGGTAAACAGCCATTCAGCTACAGTATTCGCATTGCTCTGGACATGTGCAGTGTTATATCTTCAAAAGAATTAGTGATTGTGCAATGTCAAAGGTATCTTCCTAAACAAAAAAAAAAAATTCTGGCTTTTTATGTCCTGTTAAGATTTTAAATTTCACTGTGTACCTGGGGAGGGAAGCAATCTTCACTTTGACAAAATATTTGATTTTGGGCTTTCACATTCAGTGGTATCCTAACACAATTTTAACAGAAGCAGAACAGAAGCAGTGGAGAGAAAGCACCTGACTTGTACAACCAAGAAGATGATGGGTTTTGAAGCAAATGAGTATCCATGTATATTTTTTTTACTTGACCAGAGAATGTAAAGTCTTATTTCATATGGATATGAGATACTGTCTTTGGTTTACTTGTTACTGTTGAGTTCAGTTCTGTATCCCTTCAGCGTAAGGGGGTTTTGTGTGCGTGTGTGTAGAGAAACATTAAAAGCTGGGTGTTTTCTCTGTGCCTGGGATATGGGGATAGTGATGAAGTTCCACACGTATGGACAAAGTTCTAATGAGTTAGTACAGTGAACAGGAGAGGTTTAGTGCTTTAGCTTCCATTATACTCCTTAAGCATTAAAGAGTTGAAGTTTCCTGCCTGTAATTATCTTTTTGCTACTGTTTGTCTCTCTTGGCCCAACAGTTTAGATTGTAAATTGCCCAGGGCAGGCATGACATACAATTTTTGGTCTGTCAGTATGTCCACGATAAATATAGTCAATGGCAGCAGCACATCTGTTCAATATTTGTTTCAAATGAATATATATAGTGAACATGAGTCATACTCTTACCAAGGCTCTATGATTTAAAAATCTTAAATAAATGTTTACAAAATTAAGAAATATCATTTTATAACCAGCTAGTGAGTTCTTAGTAAGATTTGAATAGCAATTGAAAATTTGATGATAGTTTCCCTGGGAAAATATAATCATTTGTAATGATAATGACAGTGTTTCTTACTTTTATAAGAATCAATATTGCACTTGTAAAATTATTATAATTTCAGTAATGCAATTCCTCTGTATGCACATGCATTTGGTACAGAGATAGTTACTGATTTGTGTTACTAGTAACTCAAGCATACATTCTGGGTGAAACCCCTTTGATTGGAAATTTTCATAGGTTTATGAGGAAATCATGACACTCATGTTAGGTCACTGATATCTTCAACTTTGTGTATGAATCCAGAGTAGGGTGTCTGATATGAATATAAGCAACTAAAGAGCACAAAGTGAATTTTGTAACTCTATCTGAAATTCTGCACCTTGTTGCTTTCTTGTTGACTGACTGCCAGTTGGATTTTCATAGAGATGAGAAAATAGAGGACTTCTTAATGAATGTTGTTTCTTCGAAAAACACGAACCAAAAGTTAAACTTTTTATACAAATCTGTTATTTCTGATAAAACTTAAAGTCTAGGGTGTGATATTTATTTAAAATGCAAGAGAGAAAAAGGAAGACAAGGGAAGTAGAGCCAGGTATTTTTGGCACTTGTCTTCAAAGTGAGGAGCCATATTAATGACCACCTCTGTAGTCATCATCTTTTAGATCTCTTTCTTGCTCAGAAATATGTGATTACTTCTCTACATTGCTCTAAAAGAGTAACTCAAAATGCCCACTCTCCCACTGGTAGATTTCCTAAAGTTCATACTATGTGGGACAGGGTTTCGACTAGATGACTTTTAAAGGACCTTCCAACGTTCTATGATTCTATGACAGTCTCTCCCTCTTCTGTATTTTTCTTTTCTGATTATTTTCTTGCAAAGAATTAAAAATACTGAAACACTGGCAAATTTCAGGGGTGAAAAATACCAAAATTTCTAGCAACAGATAGTGATGTATTAACCCTTAAGAATTTTGGTTTAGGGAAAAGAGAAGAGTCTCAATTTTTAACACTGTAGGGATCTTAGAACAGATTATTCAACGTTATTCTTCCAGAAAGTCTGTGTAAAAAGATACTCTGATTATATTTCAGGAATTTGAGATCTGGAAATCAGAAATGATTAAGCCTTAAGGTCTTGGAGTTCAGATTAGTTAGGATGAAAGCTTTGTGTATTTTGTTCCTTTTTTGACTATGTTCTTGAGCTTGTGGAATAGAATAAAAGTTTATGTATTCTGAATGTTTACAATTTGCATTGAGGATGAGAAAGTTAAAAAGAGATATTTTACCAACTTGTTCTGATGGTGAGAAATTTTCTTCTACTTTGTATAATTTCTGCAATTATGAAGAGTTATTGAGCATAAATCCCCTAATATTTTTAAGATACAGTTTGGAAGTTCCCACATACAGATTTATTTATATCAAGTCTTTGAATTTTAGAACCTTGCTTAACATATTAAGAAACAAAGCAGCTTTTCTGTCGTCCATCTCTGTGGACCAATGCAATAGGGAATCATACATTTCCATCTGATTTTCATAGCTATATATTTTGGATCAAGGAAAAGCATACACTATATGACAGCTTCATTATAAACAGTAGAAATTAATAATAAGACTTAATTCTGTATTATGCAAATCTAAGCTCTACTTGATCACACCAATATAAATCACTTCTTAAAACAACTGTATTGCAGTTCAAAGCAGGTGCAACTGTTTGAGCTTGGTTTAGGTCCATTGACTGCATAAAGCTGTGCAAAAATATTTTCATATGGTTCATACATAGTAATGTTCGTGTCGTCCTTTTTGTATCCAGTGTATGAAATATGCACTGCTAATGCCGTACCAGATATTTTACTATAATGAATCAGCATTTTCCATTGCTTGAAAAGGAACTATGCTGAAGGGAGCAGCCAAGATTCTTTCCTTCTTCTGTCTTTAGTTTGCTACTTAGAGACTGAAAATACAGTATTTTTGCTGTTGTGAAATAAAGTCTTCCTCATGTCGGAAGTACACTACTTGATTTTATGGGTGTTTAGTATTTTATTACTTCATCTCAGCTTCTTCATTACTTATAAATCACTGACAGTTCATACTTAAGCAATTAAAACAAGTAACAATTAGCTTATTACCCCCATGATCCACTGCACAATAATTGCACTAGAGAATTCATTTAACATAATAAAATGAAGAACATTAGAAATCATTTTGTGCAGAGCCAGCACTAGTTTGACAATAAGCTTTATGGTGTTTGAGTACTGTATGCTCTAATAAAAGCAAATAGATTTTCCATTATTGCAAGCCACTCACATAAATCCAGTAGGGCAAATGGTGATTCTAAATAAAGAGTTAATAATCACACTGGCAGAATGTCTCCTTTCAAGTTAAAAAAGTAAACCCAGTTATGTTTCTTTCTGGCTTTTTTTCTTTCCCATCTGGAGGCAGAGAATTAGTTATTAGATGTACTTGAACTTATGATAAATAAGTAAAAAACTTTTTAAAGTAGATCTGCAGTACCACGGTTCGTGAAATTCATTATGGGTCAGTCATGTACACAATAATAAATTGAAGGTCATGAAAATGAGAAGCAGGCATTGTATCAACGTCTAGTTTCAAAAAGCCATTAAAGCCCTTCTTATGTCTTCAGTGTACTGCGAAACATGTAGATGAAATCTTGCCATATTTCAGCTGAATTAAGACCTGAATCAAAGCCTAGTGAAGTGATTAATATCTTTCTCAGCGGCTTTGGTGGGCAATATCTTCTCCCCTCTTAAATACAATGCTTGCTCAATATTGTGTCGTGGGAAGCCATTAGTCAAGTGTCTTAACAAATAATGTTAACAGCCTGTAGTGGCTGTCAGTTCTACTGACCTCTGCGTTCTCATAAGTGCTTTTTACTCTGTGAGATCTAATGCCTTTTATTTCTTCAAATATTACTGCAATCATATTTTCTAGGTCTTTTCAGATACTTAATGGAAATAAGTTTATAATCTTCATTTCTTCTTCTCCCATAATTTTATTTACTACTTTTTCACACTGGTGACAGTGTATTTTGTTCCAGAGCTGACACTTGCAAATGGCTTTTTAGAGGGGGTGTGTTCAGAAGCCTCGGGAACTGGCAATCCATTTTTAATTCTACCATTTTACTTATCCATTTCCATGTGGGTGGCACAATTGGAAGCAGAATCCGAAGTCAGTAGATCTGCTTGCAGATCCTCCCCCCAAATTTATACACCTTGGAATTGATTGCCTTGTTAAATTATTTATTTAACATTAAAGCTTCTTGCTGTGGAATTTGTGTTCTTATTACAAGGTGTATAGGAACTGTTTTTGCCAACTCCTTCAGGGAAGTAAGACATTAGATGCCCTTTGCTTCTACTCACATGCGCTGAGTCGTTTGGGACAGAGGCTGCTGCTATTTTACTTTCAACAAAATTGCACAAAATAATGCACTAAGAAAAGGCGAGTGTGCGGTTGAGCTAATATGGAGACAAAAATAAACTACTGCAAAGAAAAAGCCAGTGGAGTTCACTGCTTTCTCTTGTGACTAGCGAGGAGTCAGAGGCTGAACTGTGATTCAGTTGGAGAAGAAGTACAATAACGGTTTAGGAGACAGGCAGGGGAGCCTTCCATGTCACATGGCACCAGGTCTGGTTAGAATTCTTTTCCAATGTATCCCTCACTTCCGAAACACACAGTGCCCAGAATATTTGAATATTTGTTGTCTGGAAATTTTGTTTCAAATCTCTTTATTTCTTTCCATAATTGTTGGTTTATTCCCCCCACCAGTCAACTAAAATCTGAGAGAAAAATGAAATCAGTGCTCTACCCTACACTGTCCTACTATATGAAGTGACATTACAGGTGCAGAAGTGACAATAGAAATAATTATAAAAGCACGATTGGAATTAGTTGAGGATTTATTGTAAAGCCTCCATCAAAGCATGTTGTGGAAAGTGTGTTTTGAATGTTTGCATTCTGAATGTTTTTATCTTGAAGAAAAACACATCAAACAATTATTGAATAAGCAAGACATTTAAATTATTTTAGTAATTATTACTGACATCAGGACAAAAGAATATAAATGCAGAGGTTGAATACTTTATTCCTGTTAGAACCATTGGCTCAGCTTATTAGGAAAAAAATAAAATAAGCTCATCAACAATACTGAGAAGTCAAAAACATATTTAAGGGAAGTAATGCCCTTTGCTCTGCCCTTTATTGTTCTGCCCTTCCAACCCAAACTGTTCTGTGATTCTATTTGGAAGAAAGAACAGTTAACCTCTGCGTTAGCAGTGATAATAATGGTGGGTAGTACATCATAATCTTTCTAGAGGAAGCCTACAAAAAGCTATTTAAAAATATGACAAGTAAATAATACATAATTAGTCAAGTTTTCTGCATTCACTGACATAAAAAATTAATTAACCTTTCAGTTTGAAGAAAGTGTTGAACAATTATTCTCGTCCTTTCTACAATGTATTATCTTAAGAATAAATAATATCTTTTGTTAAGACTATACGGAAAAGTTGCGTATTCTTTCCTTTCATGTTCTTTCCAGACTCTGTCCCTTTATTTCTGGTATTCCTCAAAGAAATTCTTTGTGAGGATAAATTGCAGTAAGTCTGGAGGTAACATTCCTTAATGACATGGCTCTCATTCGGGTGAACCCTGATGTAATTTTGTTCGGTCTCCTGACCAGGAGTTTGCACATCAGCAGGAAGCTGCCCATTTATCAGTCAGGTCTCAGAGCACTACTCATAAGTAGACTCTCAATGGAGTTGTATCTTATACCTTGGATTACCTAATCTATTTTGATTTCAGATGAAACACTGTTGGTTCTTTTCCCTCTGGGCAATGACAGTAGTGGGAACTGGTTACCAAACAGTCTTTTCAAAACAGAAAAGGTTTTTTTGAGGTTTTTGGGGGGTTTCTTCTTTTGTTTGTTTGGGTTTCTTTAATGAGAAATATAGAAACTCTTAAGAACACATTTCTTAGCTTTCCTCTAAAACTTATTCTTCCCTGCCCGTGGGAAGACTCAATTCTGAAGAATCATAGCCAGACTTATCTTTCCTCGTCAGAGTGTCTCCTTGCATAATTTCAGAAAAATAATTCCATCTTTGGTCCAGTCAAAGATAACTTCATAACTGCATCCCCTTCATTTTCTACTGATCTTTCCTCCTTCCACACATGCATGGGCATTTATTTAGTGGCCTAATGACAATTCAACTTCTGGAATTCTCATGAGAAAAGAAACATTTGATTTCATTTTGAATTTTTGTTTGCTAAAATTTGGATTGTTTCATTATATTTCCATTTTGGCAATTTTCTCCATTCTCTGTACGATAAACTCAATTTGCTGGTAAATATTGTTTATATTTATATATCACGTAAATAGCTGAAAATATCCTTGTTGCATATATTATTATGTCTACTATTTTATAATTCTCCAATTCCTCTACTGGTCACTGGTAAGCTGGAGGGCCTTCAGGTTTATCTATTATAAGTCATACAAAACACAGATTATTCTTTTAGGTGTTTTGCTTCCATGCGCTTTCATAATTTTCTTCTGCATTCACAGAAAATTAAACGTAACATTAGAAGACTCTATGTGTCCTTATAGCCACGTGTCCATATAGCCAAGTATGTACCCAGTACTTGTAATGTGTGTCTGTACCCGAATCTAATACTTTCTCTTTGGTGGTGGACAACAGTTAGGGAAGAGTGAAAGCAGAGGGCAAGCATGTGCCTGGACACATTCACTCTAGAAGTGTTTCCAACTCCTCCCCTTCCCTTGGACATGCTTTGATTTTCCCCAAAGAAAAGTCAGATAGCTTCCCTAAAGAATTAACTAGTTATTATTTCAGTTACCGGAAATACCATAAATGATTTCTTTAGATTGCATCGTCTTTGAACTGTGATATTTCTGTCTTCCATTAATCATCAAGCTTTAGTGAACAGTTATACCTCTCCTCAGAAATATTTCTAGGTTTTGGAGTTAGTAGGTGCGTATGGCTGTGAGCATACAAGTTCTATTGGCAGCATGTTCACCAGGTAAGCTTTTTTGAAATGTTGCTTTTGAGTCTTCATTGATTTGAAATATCTTCAGGGTTTCATCCGCATTGGTTCAGTTGAGATTCCAGGATAACTTATTATTGGTTTGCTTTATAGTTTTCTAAATAATATGGATAAGTGAGGAGCAGTCCTTGAATTAGGCATTTATTCTGAATGTATTAATCAAACCCACTAATCTGCACTGAACCTTGTCATTTCCCATGTATATTATAGATTTTATTAAAAAAGTTCTATTTTTGCATTTTTGTCTTGCAAAAGTGATGATTGAGCATATTCTGACAAAAATAGTTCTAAATTCTACCCCGTCTCCATGTAGTAATAGATAATATTTGAATAAAGACTCAGATTTCCCAGCAGAAGGTGCTCATTAGACACATTTTAAATAACCATAATAATTTATTATTCTATACTGAAATACATAAATGGTCATATTTGATACAGACCGTATAATCAGTTAGTTATTCTACAAAATGTGTATATATAGAGAAGCAGTGCAATCACATCATTTCATCTTTTATGTGTTTTTAATATAGACATTTCCTCAATCTGTGCTGGAAAAAAGCTCCCCAAACAGCTGGAAAGTATAATTTCCTGAGAGTACACTTCATCCTGTTGTCCAGGCTGTAAATAAGGACATTAAACACTATGGGCAATAGCATCTGTGAGTGACACTGGCCACTTGTGTTTTCTACCACTGACCGTGTGCTGACCCTTCCAGCTTGATGGTCCACCCAGTTTTCCATCCACCTTTTCATCCATTTACTCAGTCCACATTTTTCCAGCGTGGATGCAAGGAATCTCTGGGACATTTTGTCAAAAGGCCTGCTGAAGTCAAACTGCACAGCATCCCCTGTCCTCTCCTTGACCACAGTGTCAGTCAGGATGGCCAGTCCCATTACCCCTTGAGTCAGTTGTCCAGCTCCTCTCACCTCTCTGTTCCCTGTCACCTTCAGTCCTATCCTTGCCTCCCACAGTGACAGTTTTGTGACAGGCTGTGGTTCTGATTGGCTAAATTGAAGTGCAATGGGAAGATTTTGGATGTTTTGAGGCTTCCTGGGCTACCCAAGGAAAATATGCTTTGTTCAGCAGAGGCAGAAGTATTAGACAAGGAGGCTCACTCTGAATGAAGATTCAGAGCGGTAGGGGATGTCTGAATGCCATCCTCTCAGGCCTCGATGTGGTATGGGCATGAGAAACCTCAAGACTGAAAACATGCAGAATTACAAAGCCTGTTCATACAGATACACTGCAATTAACAGAACAGTTAACATTTTTTAGTTTCCTAAGTAATCTCCCATTTTGCTCTGAACCATCAGATTTTTCTAGAATTATCATCTTTTACAGAAAAGAGTGTAAAGATCACTTTAATTATATACCATCACCTATTACCAGTGTTCCTATTCAAACTAGTTAGGGAAGAATTTGGATGCTATTCCATAATGAGAATAGTTTTTCTGTTCTTTTTAGAAGATCTTCCACTGTACTGATGCTACTGCAATCTTGCATTCTCTTTTTCCCAAGTTACGTGGTTATGAATATTTAAAAAATAAGAACAATACTTTAAAATTTTTAGACCACGATGTAGACTGTAGAATGTTTTTTAGTATGAGCTCTCTACTTCATGCTTCAGCAGTATATAATTTAGCAAGAATCTAATAATGTATAAAAATGTTATACAAAATTAATGTAATAAAACCTTGGAGCAAATTGTCCTGCCTATGTACAATTAAGAAGCAGCAGTCTTCAGAATTTTAATGCTGTTGGGGAAGAGGGATTTGTAAATGGGTTGTTAGCTTTACCTAAAGTTGCCTGTAAGACTCCTGATTTGTAATATATACGTTTTAAAAAAACACACCACCATCAACTACACATTTAACTAGAGTATAACAGGAATAACTAATGGAATAAAGGATGATAATTTCAGTTATGAAATCTGTCAGAATTTATTTCTTAGATGGTTAGCATGATTTTTATTTCTTTATTCGTTAAGGTTTGTTGTCTGTGTAGATATTTTGGTAAGGACATTAAGGTCCTTAGTTTTGTCAGGTCCTAAGGTTTTGTCCTATCGATATTTTCCGTGGAGAGCCATGTACTCAGTTCAGGGTTATTAATGTTATCCATCTTCTTTTGGAAGATCTTACAAATATGTTCGTGGAGGGAGACATGTTCTTTTGCATTTTCTTTGTGAAAGAAGCTTTCTTAATGCATTCTGAATCAATCATTATGCAGCATTTCAAGCAAACCCAGTGCACTTAAATGTCAACATGATCACAAAAAACGAGATCAAGTGAATCCTGAAAAATGCAATCCTGTAACTAAACATGTATAATAATATCTTTGAGACACTGATTGAGGATACACTTGAAATATCAGATTTATAATTCACATTGAATTTTTGTGACTAGTTTGTGAAGTTGCTTTTAAAGTCAGAATTTTTCTCCTGCAGCACTACACATTTTACTCTTTCACATATTGACATTTATGCTCATTGTGTTTGGTCCATGCAGAATGCATAAATAAAGCTTCACAGCTTCCTCTGGAGATCTTATTTCCTAATAATATTTAAGAAAATTCTTTGTAAGAAAAGGTGAGCATTGGCAAAAAAGTTTACGCCTATCTAATAATTTTTAGTTGTCCTGAACATCTTCTGCTGTTTGTGTTTCCTGCTTCTCAAAGAAAAGGATCTTGAGCTCCTTTTAAGATAATTTGTCTTCTTTGGATGATTCCAAGAAAGCAGAACTGACCTTCTCACTCCATGATGTGTTCACTTACCTGAACGACTTTTGGACATACCAAGTCTTACAATTGGCAGTTACCACCTATCCTACCACGTTTGAACAACCTTGACCTTTGGTATAAGGAATCCTCATGAGTATAGCTGACGGGTATCAATTTTTCTGAGAATTACATTCTACAGGAAAAAATGTTGGGAAAAATCCAAAGTTGGATGGGACAGCCACTTTACAAAGCAGAATGAGAAAACTTATCTTAATCACAACTTGTTCATATTGATGCTGCCATAACTCTTGCAGGTTCTCATAGAAAAATCCGATGGTATTGTTCATACCAGAAATACTGATGAATAGATCTATATCACAGTTCGTTAAATAATCTATGATTCTAAATAATGAATCTCGGATCACTTTGCAATGTACTGTTTTGCAGCCTTTCAGTAACAAAGCTCAGTAAAGGACTCCCATACTCAAAGCCTGTAATGAAAGCTCCGCAGCAGAACTTTGTTCCAGAGGAAAACTCAGTAGTGAGCAACTACGCCAAAAGTCAATGTATACTTTTTCAGATGAGAAATCTTTCTTTTTTTCTTTTTACAGTGATACATAAGCAAAAATGTGCTAGTAAAAATTATATATTGACTCCATAAACAGCTGAAAATGTTTTCGTTCTGTTAAATATTAGAATTGAACGCTCCAGGATGTGCTTCAGCTGGAAATAGTAAATAGTAAGCTGCCTCAGCATCTGTCTGTAGTTTTCAAAATGCCACGTTCATTGTGGAACATTAGGAAATTAATAAAAAATGTTACAAATGATAGTTTGAAGCTGTCATTTCCATTAGGTATGTTTTTTGCTTATCCTAAAAAAAAATTAAAAATAAAGTACTCCCTCAGGGGCAAAGACCATTTGTGCTTCCTTCCATTTAATGAAGTTTAAATGACAGGCCTTGAGAAACCCTTGCTCTTCCAGTTCAGTGTAATGCTGAAGTGCACTAAGAGCTTTGCAGCATACGGCACTTCATTTGACCACTTTGTATTATTTAACTCAGGAGACAGGGGAAAAGGAATGTGAAAGAGAAGAATTTGTTTTGCTTCAATTCTTCTCCTCCTCTCCACCATGTGAACGCAGTGTGATAAAGAGATTATTTCTCCCAAGACTCAAGCAGATGTTACTTTTCGTGACCACGTAGCATGAAAAGTAGTTTTAGCACCACAGACTTTAATATTGACAGTGACGGTGTTAAATCAGTGGTTACTGGCTGTATCCAAGCATAAACCCAGAGTTTTATGTGTCTATATGGCCAGAGTAAACCATGTATGGACACAGCCCCAAAAAGTACTATTGTAAATTGAGGTGACTAAGATCTTACTACTCTGGTAAATATTGTTGTAGATTATTTGGGGGAAAGGCATAGTCCAGTTTTAAAATACTGTATTTTCTTATGAAACTATGTGATAAGCCATGAGACATTGGGTACACCAAGAAGGTGGGTTGGACAAAGCTCTGAGGCTACCAAGATGATGGCTTGCTTTATTTCTTTGTATGTCGATCATGTAACTGAAGTTTTAAAAGCTTCTTTTGACACATCTAAGGACCTGCAATGTTTTGGGCATAAAAATGTGAATGAGAGATTTTTGCTTACTTTAGGTTTAACAACTTTGTGAAACAAGAAGATATTGCAGAATTATGTTATAATATAAATTTTTAGTCATGTAAAAAAACACATTGCAACAGTTTAATTTGATAATGTGTATGTGGGCTTACTCTCACTTTTATAAATATCATACTGTTTTGATAATTTCCCGGACACAACTGTGTAATAATTGCAAGTCTGGAATGGTTGAAAGCATGACGCAAATGTTGTAAGCAAGTTTCCCTAGAATAATTGCATACTGTCATGTGTGATTGGCTAAGTGTTATACAAAGTATCTAAAACATAAGCAAGCAGGCATCTGTAATTAAATACGCCACCGTGCTGACATTCCTCTTTCCCATGAACTTCAGAAGTGCATTTTTATGATGCAGTCCATTGTGAATGTTTTTCCTCTCAAGGCTAGCCTTGGACGAGAAGCAGTGCATATTGTGCTTTGCAGATACTTAACCTGACTCCAGCAGTACAGCTGTTTCCCCAATAGATTGTGCCTGTGCTTTGTGTGACTGTAGTGACACTGTTAGTACATCAGAGAGAGCTGCTGTGTCCTGTAATGTCCTGTACCTCTCCTCACTAGGTCAGGGAGCTCTGTGATGCATGAGATTGCCGAGTGTCACCCATGCATGCCAGAGCTCAGTGGGAGCACTGTGCAGGTCCATCTCCATTCCCTGTGCCCATCTGAGCAGAGGAGAATTGGCTGACTGAAAATTCTTGTGCCTGAATCAGGGAGATTCAGGAGGGTCAAAGTCAGAATTTGTCAATAAATGGAAACTACCACTTAAAATGTAGTTAAAACTGGTTTAGAACAGCTGTGCAAACTCCTGGATGTACTTTTGTACAGGGACTTTATGTGGTAGAGTAGTTTGCAATTTGACCATCTGTAATATTGAGCATTGCCTGGAATCCGTGCTTGAACTGAACTTCTGACTCTCCCCAGTTCACAAAGGCAAGCCTATATTCAGACTCTTGATTTTGGGAGAAAGTAGAATGAAAAATCTGACATCACTTTAGCACGAGTCTTAACATATGCCTGTCTGTAGCATGGATGGAATTGGGCACGCTGTGCCTCCAAGTACCCTACACAGTCTTCCTTGTAGAAGGCAAAACCGACGTACAGAGCGCGAGCGTGTGAAGCTTCAGTTCCCAGCTGGCACAAGAACACTTTGGAATAGACACACTTCTTACTCAGTAAAATGGGAATTCTGCCATTTACCTTGTGAGACAATTGTGAAGATAAATTCACTACAGGTTTTAGTTGCTCAGAAATTTTAATGGAGGAGGTTGTATAAATACCCAGGAAAAAAAAAAACAAACAGTGAAACCAATCTATTAGGACATACTTAACAATAGCTTACAATGGATAATTACCCATTGCTTCACTGCTACTGGCCAATTACATTGCCAATAAACTAAATTAGTCCATCTGTGGGTTATGTGTCTCTAGGATATTCAGTTAATTATGTTACAGTATATTTTTTACTCATGAAGCAGAAATATCTAGTACTTAAAAGACTGAATAGTGAATTTGGAGGTGCAGTATAGATGCACCTCATTGCATAACATCCTCATTCATCACACCATCTTATCCCCTTCAGCTGAGCTGAATGAGTTAAACACCATTCTGTGAACTTCATTACACAGTTTGCGATTAAGAGAGTTGGCATTACCTCCTTGTAGATGAGTGCTTTGGATTATTTTGTACGTGTCTGTAACCTAGTTGAGCAATCAGCATGTGGTACAGAGCTTTATGTAGCAGGAAGAAGTGGGTGCTATATAAGCATTCTGTGGAAGAAAATCTGAAATTCTTTTAATTTGTCTTAAAATTGTCAGAAGTGTGTAGTTAACATCATATTCGCGTAACCCAATGCTGAAACTTCTAAAATGTTTATTGTGGCTTAAATGTGCATCAGGGTAGAGGTAATTAAAACAGTCAGAAGGAAATTTCTGACAAGCTGACATTTTCAAAACAAGTAGAGATTCTCCTGATATTTATAACTTTGTGTCAAGGACAATTTATACTCCATGTCATATTACAATATTTAATTTGTTTTTGTTGTCATACTATATTAGCTTTAAAAGACTTTTAATATTTCAGCAGCTGCTGCATTGCCCCAATCAGTAGTGAAAAAACATTCAATACTGAGTGTACGCAATATACCAGGCGTGTTCTTTGGATTACTCACCACTCACCCCACGGTGAGTATATTTCTTGTGCTTATATTCTTGTGCATATATTCTGTTGTGTCTGGAAGCAACAGAACCTGTTTGAGTGAAATTTGGAGGAACAGAGCAGGAGACCAGCTGCTAGTAATCATATGTAGTTATGACTTTATACTCCTGGCCTTACTGACATATTGTAGTATGTATTGTTAGGTGTATCACGGTGTTTGAAATAAGTAAAGGGGCAGAACTTGTCCCTCAGAAAAAAAGCAAAGTGTTGCCTAAATCTCCATGAATCTACTGGTCTTGAACCAGCAGAACAGAGAGATCATTTTGTTTTTTTTGTCTAATAGACTTCTGTATGCCCATTCTAAGAACAGCACACTGTATATGTAATTTGAAATTTTTGTTGGTATCAAGAATCTGGAGAAAGTAATATTGTATCTCTACCTTGCTCCAAATATATATTTGTGGGAGAGTTACTCATTAAAACAAATGCTTCAGGGTCAGAGGGTTTTATTATATCTGCCCTGGTCATTACAGATTTCTTAATTATTTAAAGAGCTCGATCAGAATATATATAATTTCTGTTCTAAATTAGATCTCCTTGTGATGGTTATAAAATATTCTCCTTATTGAGCAATAGAAACATAGAGCATTCCAGGATAAGAATAGGATCATAAATATTATAGAAAAGGTCTATTTATGATAGAATTGCTAAGCCTTTGAGTTTTTTTAGTCCTCTCATTATCAAAATTCTGCAGCAGTACTGAAAATATGACACCACCACTTGGATTGATAAATCGGAAATGACACAATTCAGAACAGTGCTTTGAACTTGTACCAGAGGTTAAAACTATTAACAGTGAAGTAGCTTACTGAAATTAGACTCTACTTGAAGCAAATTGATGTCATTGATTTGTATGACAGGCTGTAGTACTCAGCCTTTAGTGAATGTGAGTGTATCTGTGTTAAGCAGAGGGTGCTGTCACCTTCATATTTTTAAAGACTATCCCAGACCATTCCCACTGTTAAATTTCAATTAAACAAATTTGGTTGGAAAAAATGTTCTATATGTCTTTTATCTACCTTGAGCTGCTGGCAAAACAAACTGGCTTTTCCATATTTGGCATTTATTAATAATATTTTGAATACCACTGCGCTTTTTAAGCTGAGTGTGGTGGAATTCTCATGTGGGATTATTAAATGAGTCGATTTGCATTCTAATGAGAACAAATGTTTGGGATTGCATTGTTAAAATGCTAAAATGGTGTGTGTATAATTATTTTGCGGCTTAGATTCGCAGAACTCATTTCCCCAAACTCTTTTTTTTAAATAACTAAAGAGACAGAGCATACTGACGGCTGGAGGGGAGGTGATTAGGGTAATTTAAACTGTTCACAAATGACTTTGCTACTGAATGAAAGCATTTCTTTGGTTTTCCTGTGCTCCTTTCATTATCTTTAAGCGGCTGCAGTATTGAGTCCCATAAGAAGTCTCACCAAGCTCTCTTTCCTTGTACAATTTCTCATTTGTATTGATTAATCATTTTGTAATTCCATTCTAGGTTGCCTTGCTCATCTTTAAGGCATGTGCTGCTTTTTCTTTGCTTGTCTATCCTGTAACGGTTATGTTGTCTCTTCTAATACCTTAGCTTTATCGCTGCAAGTCAAGCTTTAAAACATTAATCCCTTCATGCTTTAATTTCATATTCTATTACCAGAATGAATGCAAATACTGTTTCCTTTTTGCTCCTTTTTAATCATCTTCACTGCAGCTTTTGCAAATGGTCCAAGAGTAAAGTAAGCTTTTTATTACAGTCAAAGTCAATGATTTCTTCGGCTACTCTTTTCATATATTTTTCCACAACTGTTGCCAAACAAGAATTGTTTACTGCAGGCTTCTGAGATTTTGTTCTGCCTTTCTATTCCCCATCTTGTGCACTGCAAAGCAGCATTGTTTAAAATACAGCTTTCTTAAGAAAAGCTGTGTGTTGCTCAGGGCAAATTACCATGAGATACTGGAGTGAGGTTTTAATAAAGCCTTGTCTCCCCCCACAACTGTATTGACTTGTCATAAGCAATTGTGGTTGTGAGGTGTGGGTAGGGGCTGCTCTTTAGCTTGCTTTGTGAACCAACAGACACCACTCCGGCATAGTAAACTTATGTAAAATTTATATAAAGAGACCTTAGCAGCTCCATAGTTAAGCTCAATTTATACTCTTCAAGCAGTTTTTAAATCCCTGAGATTGACACAGACTTTTTTCAAAGTTCCCATCAGAAAACTTGTACCATTTCCAGTAGGAAGAATACATGTGGAATTTTCTAGATAAGAAACCTACAGTTTGGTTACAGTTCAGAATTTTAAGTAATTTATAGGCGTCGGTACAGTTTTTCTGGGTTTTTTTCAGGTCCTAACCCATGGCAATTGTGACAATTGTAGGATCCCGATTTTTTTCCAAGCATAATTCTAGTGTTATCTGAATGAATACTCCTGTTTTTCATTAGCAGTAGCATCTTTTGCCAAAGTCTCATTCTTTCTAATTTTCCTAGTGGAGAAGGAAGAAACTACACCATGGGAGACAATTCTAAGTATTACATCAAAGGACAGGGGGCTGCAAATCAATCCCTACTGACACTTGGGAAAACAAAAGCATTTCTTCTCCTTCTCACTGGCTATTCTATTGTTTCTTGTGTAAAAAGCAGTCCTTTGAGTTAGATTAATATGTTGTATCAGACATTCTTCCTCCAAGACTTAGTTCTTTTTCTAATTATCTTCTCTCCAACAAACTTGCAATCAGTAATTGTTGCATAATAGGCTGAACAGAAGATATGTTGGAACTGAAGAACCTGTGCTTATGTTGACTTACCTCTGGAAAAGCAGGAGGCTCCACTGCACCTTTTGCTGGAGACTTGAGAATACACCCTACATACCATCTTCCACAGTGAAGGATTTGGGTTTTTTACGCAATTGAAAACAGACACAAGATTAAGGTGTGCTAGTTCTCCTTTCTAACAACATATCTGTTGTTGCAGAAGTCTGGTTTCTTTCAAAACAAATAGTAAATTTCGGAAGATACTAAAAGCAGAATAACATGCGTGCTGTCTCAACGCAGCTGTGGCCCTCAGAAATACCTTGGTTTTCCTCTCCACAACTTGCTCACCATTTTCAACCGCTTGTACATCATTCATGCCAAATCTTCACATTCAAGTTCACAGCTTTCATGTTTACAAAAACAGAGTATGCATTTCTGTTAAATTAGTGAGAAAAATTATGACAGTATCTGCTAAGTTATGGAGGATCTAAGTCCCTTTTATGTATTCTTATGGTAACGTGATCAAGCCATTAATCATTATTAAGTCACAATGCTCATCAACACGTATTTACAGCTTAATTAAGAACTGCGCTCTCTAAAACTGCCAGTTAATTATCAGAAGCACAAACACCTCTCCACCCACAATCTGTTAAATCATCGGTTATCGTGACCTTTTATTCTTTCTGTATCTTCACAACATCCTGTAAAATATCATATGCTCCAGGCTTTCCTTAGAGGCTATTGAATTCCGGTAGGCACCCAGAGTTATCAAATTTCAGAATTCTGTGGTTTATAATATATATTAGCAGTTATGTTGGCTTTAGATCTCCAGTATTTTGGACTGGGGCAATGCTATCGCCTGTCAGAGGACAAAGTTCAGCATTCACAGCACAGTGTTTCACCCCATTTATTTCAGCAGTCTCTATTTTAATTATGGATAGTCAGAAATGAGTTCTCTGATCTGTACTCAGGAAAACAGGAACTGGCAGTCAGTATGCTAAATTTCATCATTTTGTTACCACAGCAAAGTTGAGAAAAATTCTGGCGTTGTTGTTGGTGTCCCTCCCCAGCTGTGGGGAGCCCGCCTGCCCATGGCCCGCTTACACCTCCACCTCACAGCAGTGCCCATGCTCCCCAGCACTGTGCTGTTGAGACAAAAAGTCACTCAACAGCATCTGTTTGATTGACTCCTTCTCGAATGTTCCTTCTGGAGCTGTGGAAGCTTGAATCCTATCTGCTGGCTGAGGAAACTCCTGTGTAATATTTACATTCGTTGCATTAAATGTTGCAATCAGTATTATCATATTGCTAAACATTGATATAGTTATAGAGAAATTAACCTTTCACATGGAGGAGGCCAGAGGCTCAGGTGGGGCCGGGCCGGGCGGGGCAGGGCAGCAGGTGGCGGCGGTGACAGACACAGCTGAGGGAAGGCAGTGGAGCACAGCTGAGCTGTGGCGGACATTGCCACCGGGGCTGCTGGGGAAGCAGAGAGGCAGAAGAGCTGAAGAGAGAAGGTGGGAGAGCAGTATGGAAGTAAGGTAAAGCATTTTTTGCTTTTTACGTTAAAGTTTTTATGTGGGAGCTTGGGAGGTGAAGGGAGTTTGTGTGTAGGATATCTAGGGCGGGGCAGCCTTGAGGTAAAATGGCCGTGGGGAAGGAGAGGAAGGACTTTGGCAGCATGTGGCCTCCTGAGCAAGCTTGCTCAGCTTCTGAGGAGGTTCCCTTATGGCTATAGTGGGATGTGACAGCAAGGGAGTGGTGCTTGACGTGGCTGGGATGGATATTGTGCTCCATGTTGAATGCTTACTGGGAGCCCTTTTGCCAAGGGGGAGGCCATTGGAAGCACTGTGGGGGCAGAGGAGGTTTTGGTAGCTTCTTCAGAGGCCAGGTAATGTGATCTAAGCATAAATGTTTTAACATACTGGTTTTGCTTGCATGCTTGGTCACTAATGCTTGGTACAGGACTGATTTGAATGGCTCTACTAGTTATGCAGAAATGCTTTGGGATAACACCAGTATATAGACTAATGCCTCTGGAGACCATTTTGTTTGTGGTCTTGTTTCCTGATAGCATGATTTAAACTTTGGCAATAACTTCAGTATTCTTGAGGAAAAAAATTAAGCTTTTGGCCTTTCATTTTCAGATTTATGAAACAACATCAATTCCATGTATGTTTACAAAGGAAGGGGTGAAAAAAAAGTCTTGAAAAATAAACTTCTAGTTTGCTGCAGGTTGCTGTTTAAAGGAGGCTTTCATAGGTAGTACATTTGAAGGGGATCCTTTCCTGCCCTGCTTTTCCAGAAATACTAAAACCCATGTGTAGTATCCTGGCTGTTCCATTTGTCAGGCAGCCTTTCAAAGACTGAAAGACCTTTAGTCTGTACGTTCATCATGTTCTGGTGGGAAATTTTCCTATAAACACTTATATTTTAGTTTGTCAGATGTTTAAATTATTTGTTCCTATGCGAGATTATGGCACAAAAATGTAGAAAGAGTTGTCTTTTCTTATAGGGAAGCTGTTGATGCCAACTCCTATCTGACTGTTATCCAGTATGCTACATACATGAGTGTTAAAACATTGAGGCTGACCAACAGGATTTAAAAACTATCAAGATTTTAATAAACACTTGGGGTTTTTTATGGTGTGATTTGTAGAACAATATTTCCTTTTTTATATCTGTATCTTTCAGTGCAGAAATGTCTTCTGAATGGGAAAAATGGTGTTTCCTCCTTGCTCTCTCTCTTCTATATTTTGCTAGAATAATAACTGAATGAAGAAAGAATGAAATGTATTTTGTCACTTATTTGTATTTGTCCTGAAAAAACATAACAAATCTTAACTATCCTAGTCTTGATGTCCACAAGGTAAGATTTTCAGGTCTGTGAGCTTGTGAAGGAATACACACAATACATAGAAAAATGTGCATGTGATTACATAATTTTTAAATAGAGGCTAGGCAGAGTGATTCAATTAGAAAGCTATAAATTTGAGGAAAAGCTGAAAATTAATCAAGTAATGCAGCTTTCTAGATAGTGGATAACCTAAAGAGATGCAAAACTCTGAAATTTTGCCACTGGATGCATGATTTTTTCAAGCATAAAGAGATGGACAGCTGGTTTTAATTTTAATCTTGCTAATATGCAGGAAAAACATTGTAGAAACCTGCTCAGCATGTTAACTAGGCACAATTACATCTATTTGCCTGTTTCCATGTAGATGCATTTTAATTTCTTGATATGTAGACCAGAACACACAGATTCTGTTTTCTCTCACTCAAGAGTATGAAGCCTGTTAAACACTTTAAAAGCATCATATCCTGTTTATAAAACAAAATAAATAAGCTCACTAGCTGTTGGATTTGACACTATTCCCTGAAAAAATGAAATAGGTTCTCTGTATCTTTACCTCAGTTTTGTTCACCCATCCTTTATGTCTCTTGAACTTGGCTGTCTGTCACTTCTTCTCTTGGTCCCCACTACTGTTTCCCCAAGAAGTGGGAGTGGAGTAAAGAGAAGAAAAAAACATTAATGAAAAATTAAAGATTCAAAGGAGAAAGTTCTTCTGGTAAAAGCTGGAGTGGGAGGGGAGACAAGATTTCCATAGCTTGCATTTGACAATTCATCACAAAGAGTAGAGATGCCAAGGAAAATACTAAAAAGAATTTTGGTACCCTATGAGCTGAACATCCCAAGTGGGCCTTAGTTATCCACGAACAGCTTTCAGAGCCTTTGCATGCTTATAGTCATGCTATGTTCCAGAGCAAAAGATGTAATTCCAGTCATGTTGCACTTGTGTACTCTTTAGTATTGGGTCTGATTTAGGCACAGATTTTCAGAGTGACACCTTTGAATCTGGAAGTCAATTGATGGATCTTTAATCTGCTTTGTGTTTTGGCATATTAGATCTCCTTGCATGTAGTTGCCTTGTGCTCTTACTGAAGGGTTATACTTTAGCAGTAAAAGTATAGGAGGTGATCTGTTAGCATGCATAGCAAATACTAATGCTATTAATAGCTTTAAAAGTGTTCTTTATGAAGAACAGTTCAAGATTATCTTCTCCACTATCATTAAATTGTATCTTATGTGAGCTGAATATTGAAGTTAAATTAGAAAATATGCTCTGACGCTATCCAGATCCCTAGAATTACAATATTTCATGGGCAATTTGAAGTCAGTGATACAAGGATTACTTCATGAAAAATAAAGTATTTCTCCAGTGTCCTAGTTGAAAGCACATTTTGCCAATATCAAGTAATGATCTATGCACAACAGTAAGTAACTGATACTGTTGGAGGTTTTTTTTTTTCACAAGTGAGGTGACTGATGTGGAGGAAAGGAAACAAAACAATTTTTTTGTTGTTTCATGACTAGCAGTGCAAAAGCTACACCAGGAACTGCTTTCCTGACATATAGAGTCCTCAGTCTTTCCTTAGTCAGGTTAGAAGACTGTTATGCTTCTGCAACTGGAACTCTGCCAGGACATAAAAATAAGGCTGAACCCATATTTTTAACCCAAATTAGAACTTTCTTTTTGATGCTTTAAAAAAAAAAAAACCAAACTAGGCAATGACAATACTCAGTGACAAAGCCTGCGTTAGGAGGTAGTGCAGGCTAATACCTGAATGTGCCAAATGAAAAAGATAGTGTCTTGGACCTGGCATTCACACTGATACGTATTTTGCAGAAATTACGTTCTGTGCTAATCCTAGCCTGGTATTCTGAATGGAATGCTTATTCAGGATAGGAAGGAGTTATATAAAATTCTGGAGCACATCGTCTAGCTTCCTTTCAGATGTAAGGCATCTTGTTTGTGCACTCTCTCCCCTTATTGTACTTTGGTTCATATAATCCAACAGACTTAACTGTGAAGTTTGTGTTCAAAACAACACAAGTCACATTCTTGACCCAAAATAGAGTCCTAATGTAGGCGTGCCCAGAGATGATTAAATACCACCAGTATTGAAAGTCTGTGTGTTGCACATTCTAATTGCCCTTCATTATGAGGGACATGGCTCATTACAGTTAGACCCAAAAGTATGAACGGGTTTGTTTGGGGTGGAAAGAGCTCGCTTTTATCAATAAAAATTAATTTCATTAGGTACGTGGAACCATAACACTAAGGTTATAGAGACAGTGGTCTGTGTTACATTACATGGGAATAAGTCCCAGTATAATTTTCAAGCTACCTGCAGCAAGCGTGTGCCCCGTATTTGAACACTGGCAGGTTGAGAGGCATGTTGTTCAGCAAAAGCTGAACCTGTCAGAGTAGATAGAGCTCCCCAGATCTACCACAGATGTAATGAGACAAGCTGATCTAAAATTCAGATCTGTCAGTAAGTATAAGGTGATAATTTTTTTTATTCAACACGTATAAATGTAGAATATATATTACTATTAATTTAAACTCAGAAGATTAAACACAACTGCAATTAAACAAAATACTAGTAATATTGGATAGCATGATAAACTGTCAGTTTTAAGAAGCCAGTGAGAAATGTTGAAGAACAGAAGTTCCAGTGCAGATGTGTTGTTAAGAGAAAGTAGAAAAAAATTATTAAGAAAATTCATAGTAACTTTGACATTGTTTTTCAAACTATAGCTAGTATAACTATCTCAGCATCTTCTGGTACTTGTAAGTATACTGGTAGTCTCCTGAGCACCCATCAAAAATGGAATCATTCCTGTCATTTTAATTCCCCAATCCTGGCCGCAGAAATGTGGAGGTATCTCCTGGGTTGTGATGATCCTCTTTTTCCTTCCACTTCTTTGAAGGAAAAGTGTCACTTTCTCAGCTTAGACTGCCCGGATTGCTGAAGTGAAATGTCTGCTTCCCTGAATGACACAGATTTCCACATCCTGCTCTTAACTCTTGACTTTCCTGTTATTACTGAAGTCATCGTGAATTGCAGTCTCTTGCAAACAACAACAGGATCTTAAATTAAAACCTTTGTGATATGATAGTGTATTAAAGGCAGACTTTGAAGTACAATACAGGTACTGCAGAAGTATGCTACGTTTTAAAACTATAAAAAGGGAAGTATATTGGAAGTTAGTATTCTGAGATAAATAGCATGGAATGGTGGGAGTGTTTGTGGCAGAGCAGGCTTTTCAAGAGTTCGGTTAAGATTTAAGATGATAATATGTATTACTGTTTCCCTCTTGCATGCTTTCCTGAAAATGTGATCAGCTTGATTACTGTGAGGTTCTTTTGTTAATACAGAATATTAAATTAAATCCTTACCTTCCTTTGGCCTTAAGGAATTTCCACCTGAGTGCAGTGTATACCAAACAAAATCATAACTGAGTTAGGCTGCAGATTGCACAACGGGATGTTGTGCTCCAAATCCCGTTACAGGCAAAAAGGAAACATACTTTATGTGTAGAGACAAGAGTGAATTGTTAGTATATTCAAAGTGTAACAGGCAAATCGAATTATTATTAGTACTGATGTGGATTTCGTTGTTACGGAAAATAAAAAAAAAAACCACCTCAGGATTCAGTGTTCTCCTGAAATAAGGAGGAGGAGCGTGCACTCTGGGATTTAGTAGAGGTGAGGCTTCTATCATCTGGGTTCACCTCCTGCTCGGCTGATTCTCCCAGGTAGAGGTGGGTGAAGGCAGTGAGGAGTATTCATAGATGTTTTTTGAAACAAAGTTCAGAAACTGTATCTGGCTTTCATTATACTCAATGCTCTTGTTCAGTTCAGATCTTGGGGTCTTCCATTTGTTTAGCAGCTGTTTACTCATGGTCCTTCATCTAGTCCCCAAGTCAGTAATAAGTGTCCCAGTAACTGTAGAGACTGATTGGAGACAAATGTGTTAACGTAGCTGTATAATTAAATACGATGTGCACTTCACCCCAAGTGATGCAGATCTTCACCTTTCTGTTTGTTTCATGCCTACCTGAAATTTCAAGGTTATTTCATTTATCAGCCTCCCTTTTTCCTATTGGAAAAAGGTGGAATCTTACCTTGTGCTTAAATAGAATGAGACAATTATCAGAACTTCCAATTGTTAAAATAAAATTATACTAAGCTGGTAAAATATTAGCCTTTAATATTTTTTTTTTCCTTGGTGGTAGGAAGAAATAAATAGGGGGAAGAATTAAACAAATTAAAGACTTCGGCTTTTTTTTTCCTAAGGCCTAAATTTCATGATTGTTAGTTCTGAACACCATATTTTTCTGAATATGCATCACATTGATTTTGGATTATTTAATTTAACTTCTTTCCAGATGAACTAGCTTTATTAAATGCTTGCCATGGATGAGCAAACAAAGTTTGTGCAGACTATAAATATCTATGATTAGTCTTATACAGTTTTGTGTAATCTAAGGTTTAACAATTATGTATAATGTTTTCAGCCAAGCTTGGTAAACCACAGTAGGAAGTAGAGCAGGCTGGGGTGGGGGGAAGGAACAATTTAAAATCTATTAGTGAAACAGAACCAGGACGCCAACTACTCATTAAAAAAAAAAAAAATAACAAAACTAGTCAGACCCTGGTATATGCCACACCTAAGGGATGAACTTCCAGGAAACTCCATCATAGTGTTATTATGGGCAGTTGAAGTTATTAATAGCTTCACTCATTCATAGAAGAGTAGGTATACTCTGTGTGACTGCAGTCTGGGTAGCATAGATGAGACAGTCCCTAGAGTTGCTGACCAGCTCATGGTAAATTACCTACGGTAGTACAGAGGCAAAACTCATTTAAAGTGAACTTGATAAAGTCTGAGAAGTCACATGACTGCGTGCATCTGGTCATGTTCAATGAAGCATTGGAGGTTATTGCAACTTCAGGCCTCTTTACAGCAAGATTTCAATCTGATTTTGTTCTTTTTATTGAAAAAACAAGTTACTTATTCTTGATTCTTTGGAGATTTCTTTTTTAGTTGTTTGCTTTTTTAAAGCAGTTAATATCTATGGATTTTCCTTGAAGCTGTCTTGCATTGTAAGAATAATTGGGGTTGGATCTCCAACCCAAACCATTCTGTGATTTTTATGAATAAGTGAATAATGGTGAAGAGCCATTTGTAGTTGATGTCAATTTGCTATCTATGCTTTTGGTGATTTGTGATGTTCATAATCAGTTATTGTCTTTCTCCAGTAATGTTTCCTTTGCTAAGGAAATCTACTTTATTTTTTCATGACTTATAGAGCCTTCCTAAGAATTTCCTAAGAATTTGTCTTCTACTATCTAATTGGATGCTAATGGTGTACATCTTCCATGACCACTGCACGTTTACTGTATACTCCAGCAGTGCACTCATAATTATTTAGAACCAAAAAAAGTTGCCAGGCTGGCACAAAAATTTTTTCAGTCTTCTAATAGTGTTGCTGTATTCCTACTAAAGGTTCAAAGCATCTGTTGACATCATTAACTGATCTAAACTTATAGAATCTAATCCAAAGCCCATGTATAATATATAGTTTGTTATCAGTAAGAATGCTGACAGGAAACAAAAAAATATAAAATTTTATTTTCATTTTTGCTTCATTTTTTTTTCACTGTGATCATGGTGTATTCAGAGTGGATTAAGTGTCTCTATTGGCGTATATCAGTTGAGTTGACCAAATGTGAATTACATGAGGATCTTTTAAAAGTTCAGAGGCTTGCCTAAAAGTATTAAATATATAATTTGTAATAAAGCTTTTCGTTTGCATATTTAACTTCTATGCAATTAAGCCCTAAATTATTACTAGGCGATTAGCTTGAATTTAGTTTGCCATGTTACTCATCAGTCTGTTTCCACCACAGGATGCAATAACACTGATGCATTTTGGGGTTTGTTTGCACTCCAGTTTTCTTACCAGTTCACTTGAGTTATTTAGTGCTGAAGTAGCTTGATTGATTTGTTTGTTTTACTATAACTGATCTTTTCCCATAGTGTAAATTCTTAAAGCCAGGTTGATTATAGGTTTATTGAGACATACGGTGAACTTTCCTATAGAGCACGAGTGAGGGCTTGTTTCGTATCAAATGTGCAATGAGTGCAGTGTCCTTTGGCTGGCATCACAGGGTGTTTTACATCAGGCGTGTCTCTGTATGCCTTTGCATCCCAGGTACTCTAGGTAGTTAAAGATTGTCATGGAGTCAAGGTGCAAATACATGTTTTATGTCTCTGTGTATTTGCTTGGTGTCTGAATAGTTAGAAAATGTTGCATTGTGAATTACATGAAGTGAGCAGACAGAATTTACAGTTAAGTGACAAAATTAGCAGTGCACAAACATAGGAGGTGGTTCCTGATAAAGATTGATTAGGTCGATAGCAGAACACATAATTTTTGTTATAAGTCTGTTGGATATTTGCCTGTTGTGGGTGACTTGTATTACTGTTCTTATGTTTCAGGAATGACATAATGTAACAATATTAGTAACTCAAGAAATTGGAACAAAACCTTCAAATAATGCTCATGATATACTTCACAGAATTGATAAGCAAAATTGTGATTTATGGGTGTAAACCTTACACTAGTCAGGAAGAGGGGAATATGAGATTTCTGTTATAGTTACTCCTGATCTGAGGTTTAACATGACATACGCATCTAGCGAGTATATCTACTGCACTTTTGTTGTTCATGTAACTTGTAGGAGTACCCAGATTAAGAGCTTTAATGATTAAAACTTTTAAGCGGACAAAATTTAATTAAAAGTATGAGTTGATGCTGTATACGAACAGAACTCAACTTTGCTAAAAGTAATGTAGATATTCGAACTTCACCTTAATAACAATCAGAAAATATAGGGCATTCTTTGGTGGACACATATAAAGTTAGTGCTATGAATGAATAAGGTTCCATTTTTGTATCTGAAACTTCTCAAATAGAGTGTGTTCACTAGAAGATTTGAGTGATAGTATAGTTCTTAATTATTGTTTACTTTCTGTGTACTTTAATCTGAAATGATTGTTGGGTGAATTTTTTATGATGGTTTTGATCATATTAGTTTGTATTACTTAAAAAAACTATGTATGTAGGGTAAGCTAACTATGCATTGGTTTGCTTTGGTTGTAACCAAAAGGACAAATTTCACAGTGCAACTATGTCACAGATCATAAAATCAAAGTAGAGAGTAAAATTTGCTTTTCTGAAGAAATGGGCAAGAATAAAATTCTTTCAAAGAGGCATTATATTTGAGGGACGTATAAATTTAGAAGGTCTGTATTTGTCTTAATCTAACTGTGTTGATGAAGATGTCGTTGCTATAGATGAATTTATACCATTCCAATCAGATCATTAGGGTATAGGTTTGGGAAAAAAAAAGGTTTCAAAAAAGTCTGGCGTAGTGACCCAGGGCAGGAGGTTGAGTAGGTGTGTTTTGGAGCTGGTCATATGCTTTCTGTGAAATCTTACCCATATGCAACCCCATATGAGAGTGGATTCTGAGGACTATGGCATGTCTCAAGTTTCCGATAGTCTGTTGTTGTTTTTCAAACTTGCTTGAAAGCTTATAAGGTTTGCAAATGTGGCAGACAATTTAAATTGCATGGTAAGAGGAGACATATTTGGATATAGTGCTATTAGTGATGTCACTTAACAGGTAAGTGAGCACATCTGTGTTCATACTCAGTAGTGAACCATACCACCAAAAAGTCTGATGGTAAAGCTGCAAACTTTATTAATCTTTCTGTAGATTTTCTAAGGCAAAAGACATTGACACAGTAACGACAGAAAAAACAATGAGGCTTCATCCTCTTCATAGGACCTTCAGCATAAAGGTCTGCAGTAAACTCTACCATTGGGTTTTGAATAACTTTTAATTAAGGATTCTGTTTAGAATTTAGCATGGCTGGAAAGCTCCTTTCAGTATCTCCAAGTACTTGGAGGAGTACTTATTAAACTCCTTGCGTTCTGTAGCATTTTAATGCGGCACAGTAAAAAGTACTTTTCGTTTTGATAGAGTTTAGATCCAAATCACTGATCTGGAGATAAAACACTCTGCTCTGAGCTGTGTGGTTTTCCCTCTTCTTTCAACTCTTTTCAAGTAAAATAGGTTTGTCACTCCTTCCTTGCCAATTGTAGATACTGACAAAATGGATCTTTAAGTGAATATTAATGTGTCTTGATGACTGTAACACTGAAAAAAAGGAGTGAATGATGTGAAAGAGACTTAATGTTTCTTCAATCATGAACTGAAACGGACAAAACATCAGCCTTTTGGAAAGTCTACCTCTAGTAAGTCCAAAAGGGATGGGATAGTATAAAGTTGAGAGGTTATTTAATAGTAAATACTCTGTAACATTGACTCTTTGTGCAGAGATTGAATTGTTCCTGTCTTTACTCTTAAGTGCTGGGTTTTCAAGGTGATTTCCAGACTTCTACGGACTGTATTTCAAGTGGTTTAAACTTATAGAATGCTGCTTTATTAATACGTCGAAATAACAAATTACTTAGTTAAACACCAAGAAACATGTTGGGGTACGTTTTCGCAATTGAAATGTATCCCTGAAGTTCCCACTTAATCAAATACAGTCATGAGTCTTACATGGTCTGAAAGCTTCTCAATTTGATTTAAATTATTGATGTTGATTATTTCATTTTGAGATGTTTTTATCTGGGATTTTAATCTAGATACTGAAATGAATGCCACAAATGTTACTGCATGTGTATTGATTACTTTGTTTTGATTTATGTATCAGTGTTTTTTTTATCTGAGACTCAAACATGTATTTTGAAGCTCTAATTAACATTTTTGTTCTGACAAACTGGAACTGGCTTTTCTATGAAGGACATGTAATTTCAAGTGTGATGAGAAGACTTGTGAGCTGAGTATAAAGCAAGGCTTAGACTTCTTAAAAACTTTTTTTTTTGTTTAAGATATAATTACAGTTAATGTTCCCTGAGGAAAACCTAAAATGAATGTTTGTCTCCATGCTTCTTTTTAATATACTTCAAGTCCATAGGTAAAACATGTCACTTTTGTTTTTAAATACATAAATACAACATAAAATGAACTATACATCTTTGACCCAATACTGGATAAAATCACCATCAGTTATTACCCAGCACTGACTGGTGCTAAGCAAAGCTATCTATTTCTTAAAATCAAAACTATTAAGAGCAATAGCACTATCTTTTTTAGGGAAAAGGGTGAAGGGGAATAGCAAAATGGCATCTATATCATAGTCCTGGATTGAGTAATCTATTATGTGTGGAATTTTGGTTAAGATTAAAGGTGGGGTTTTTGTCTTTTTGTGGTCTCTTTGTTTTGTTGTGTTTTTTTAAACCAACTGATTTTTAAAAACACAGGTAAAAACAATTATGCCTTTTACTATTCCATTACAATTCAGGCCTTATTTCTGCACTTTTCAGGGTGACACTAGCCATTTGAATTCTTAATAATCATAACCCCCTGAATTCTGTGATCCATATGCATCTGTTAATTTGTTTAGATACAGTTCTTGCAGTTTTCCATCTCTTTTTATTAGTAGGGAAACGACTATACTTGGAGGCTAGTAATTGAATGCCATTCCTAAAGTATTTTAAAGAGTATCTATGAGCAGAAAGGAGAGGAATTGATTCCAAATTGATAGTGTGTGGAGTAATAAGAGAACTCTATTAAGCTTTGAAGGAGGACCTTGTATAACCAAGTTTTGCTAGATTTTCAGGTACTTGGGGAAATTGCTTTCTTCAGCATTACCTCTGTGTGCATTCTGCGCACCTGTAGCAAACCAGCAAAGTAGTTTGGCAGAGCTACAGGGTGTTTGGTAACAAACAGGCAGTGTCTTCAGTGGCTTCCTATCCCTGAGAGCCAAAATGAAACTGGGTAGTCTTGTCTTTTTTCCCCCCAACCTCCATTGTACATTATTGGTTTTCATAAATGTTTTTTCCACGGATCAAGACCAGTCTCATCCAAATGATTGCTTCAGTTCTTAACATCTGAACCAGTCTGTTCTGGCTTGTTGAAAAGGTTAATGGTCCATTTAACCTCTCCACATAGATGTTACTTATTTGCAGACAGGATGCTGATCATCTTACTCCTTCAAGTACTTGCAGAATGGATACCTATACTATAATTTTACTATTTTTATTCAGCTGTTACAAACAAGAAAACCACAAAATATTTCACTTCTTGCTGTATACCAAACAGTTTTGTGTTACGTTTGGGTGCAAAGCAAAGAGGGTATGTTATGCTCTTCCTATAGGTCAGGGCAAATACTTAATGGATGTTTTCAGAGACAGTATTATTAAATCTGAGCTTCAACTATGTAATATTTAGAATGCCCAACTATTGCCAAGTTCCATAAAGTCTATAGTGACGTTTAGCAATCAAGTTTTTGGAGTACAAAACTGTTGTTAGTAATAATGAAATACAAGTGAACATCAAACTTCTTTTTTATCAAAAGAAATATTCATTGTGAAAACTTGTTGGAAGTCAAAACTGTGACCTGGCTCAAGGGAATAGCTTTGGATTCCTAGCTCCAAGACAGATGGAGCAGTACCACCACTGTGTTGCCTTTTGAATGCTAACCAAAATAAGTTTTACTCTGTTGCTGAAAATGCTCATTGTGTTTTTGTGGCTGAGTAAAAAGGAGCACAAAAAGCCTCTGCTCAATCCCAGAGGACTGTTCCAGGCACTGAAAATGCTTTTAAAAACTTGTAATATCCTTGTTATAGCGGAAACTGTTAGGCAGGATAGAAGAGTATAATATACATTCAGAAATAGACTGAGACACCCACAGACTCATCATAGGAAAGTTGGTAGCCAAATTCCCGTTTTGCACACTGCAATGTCCCGGTGCAGGAACTACAGCTACTTGTTTTGGCCTATTGGACCGTTTTACATTTGCAAAATAATAGCTCGTGTCAAGACGGTGACATGGATAAACAAGAATGAGCAAATACTTGAAAGTTATTTCTGCAATGGCAGTGAGGGCAGATGGAGAATCCATGGCACTCAGAGCAGAATAATATATAATGGCAGTACTGCACCAGATCACTCTCCATCAGCAAGTTTCAGTGTTTTTTACCAGTTACCAAAACCTAGGATATTCTAATACTTGAGATTAGAACCTGTGTTTTTCACCTCTTCGTAAATATAGCCCTCATTGGCATTATCATCTAGTTCTCTAAATGTCATTTTTTAAATATGAATTTATTAAATGTCAGTTGAGCAGGATAATTTGAATAGTTATTTTCTCCTTCCATTATTCTGTTGCCACTATCCTATTATTAAGGACGTTTTAACTGTTGATTGCTTATATTACTGATTGGAACCTTTGTTTGTCTATGTTAAAAACAAGCTTTTTTCATGTGGCCTGATTTTTCTATTCCTCCATTAGAAACCAATGCAGACAATGGACTATAATTGCAAAATCATAGTGCAAATTCCTCTTTGTTGAGAGGCATTTTGTCTTACGCTGAAAATAATTCCTGCCATCTTTCCACCTCAAGCTGGATCTTGGCATCCTTGTGACTTCTTCATTTTGTCTCATCAGAAGATTTCCAGAAAAGACTCAATTAATTTCAGCTACAATTGTCACCATCAAATTATCAATCTTCTGCGAAATCTGATTCTCTAATTAATGTTGTAGCATATGTGCATTAGTCTGTCTGCTGCTTCTGCTTTCTAATGAGACAGATACTTACAGTGCTTTCTTAACAAATAATAATAAATTGACTGGCTATGTGCGATGTTATCAGCTAATAAATAAGATAGGGGTAGATTTTGTAATCATCCCCATCTTCAACTTCTATATTGTCAATGTTTTTACTCATCATACTTTTAGATCCAAATACCAGGGATTCAATATGTATTTGATAATTGGCAATTGCTCATTTTGACTAAACAAGAAATTCAACATGACTTGAAAATACCTTTTCTTTTTTTTTTTTAAAAGATAGTAATAAAGCAGGATACTCTGTAAATTCAGTATGAGACATGTGCGATTAGCAATGTTCTGTTTATAGTGACATCTAGTGGTGTAGGGTTCTTCTGACTCAACGGAAGAACCCAATACAAGTGTGCTTAAAACATTTTAAGAATAAAATGTTGAATGGAAATTAATAAATTAACTCTCTGATGATAGGAAATATTACTGACCTTAGATCTATTAATTAATTTACATCAGAAATGTCTTGAAAGTCCTTTGTAAAAGAGCACTTGTATGATGTATGTTACATGTCATGCACATACGTTTACCAATGGTCTTTCTCATCTTTTTTTCTTGCCCACTAAAAAAGACTTAAGACAGTATTTGGGTCGAGGTAAAAGATAAGCTATTTTTGAAAGAGTAACAGTGCTAGACAAGTGTGTATAAGTACCTCTGATATGGGAAAGCAGAATTAAATGAAACTGTAGCAAAAAATGAATTATTCTCCTTTCCCTCCGCATGGTCACTAAGATGCTCTGATCTGCATTCAAGCTTGATTTTTAAATGCATTGCTTTAAAAATGGATAAATACTTTTAGAGAAATAAGCAGAAGCCTAGTCCCAGCCAACTAAAGGCCACAGGACATGACTGTGATAGGTTGGCTGTTTTTTGGGGGGTTTTGTTGTGGTTTTGGTGGTTTTTTGGTTTTTTTGGTTTTTTTTTTGTTTGTTTTGTTTTTTAAAAAAAAAGTATATCGTTAGGTGAGGATCAGGTTTTGACAATTGGCATGATTTCTGGTTCATTTAGTCTGAGTTTTAGCTGGTGAAGATCCAGTCAGAAACAATCACTCAAGATTAAGTGCCACACATTCAAGAGGTTTCCCCTGACTTAGCCAGGCAAACAGCTTATTTTAAATGATGCAGCCAGCTTTCTGTATATTAATCAGTATCAATTGGGTTTGCTTTTCGCCAGATTTGCTTATTCTACATGAAACCAATGAAAATGAAGAGGCAATATTCCTTGTAAGCAGTTTTCTTGGTTGTCCAAGAGCACTTTATCATGCACTTTTCCAAAGTGCCTAGTATAAACTAGGTTTTATTTTACAGGTCACTGATAGTTATGTTATAATTGCTTCCTTGTCAGTCTAGCCAATGAAATGTTGTTATTGTTTGCTGGAACAGTGTTAGTGAAAGACGGGATATTGAACTCTCTGTTCAACAGAAACGTAACTGGGAAGAAATAAAATTTTATTAAAAAAAAAGCCTAAACCAAATATACGTTACGTCTTAAGCTTGCAGAAAGATATAGGCAAGTTGGAAGTGGATATGTAGATAGAATAGAGATGTTTCACTGATAACCTTTCATTTTTGCTCACAACTAAATTTTTGGCTTCTGAGAAGTCTTACATTTTGGCCTCACTTCTGTTCCGTGTGTTTTATGTTGTGCTTCTGCGTAGCTCTGAGTACTTTGAAGGATTTCACTAAGCAAAACTATAGGTGAAGACACCCAACCCTAACTGTCATTCTGGGGGTTTGTGGTTTGGCTTAAGTGGTGGGAAGAGTACAGAAAGAACTGAGGGACTTTATATGAATTTGTATTCTTTATCCTGGGACAAGTATCGATACCCTTAACTCTGCCCTATGAGGCATTTGAAATGTGATCTGTTAGTGAAAACAGAAATATAATCTTTTAAAAGATGTGCCTGCACAATTTCTATTAAGAAGTAGATATGTGTGTATTTGGGAAAGTCTGTGAGAGAATTCCTTCTTCCCATTTTCTAAACAGCTTTAATTTTTCATAATTAACTGCTCCTGCTGTGCGTGCCTGAAAGTGATACTCTCTTTGAGTTATATATTGTGTACTACTGAGCTTCATTAACGGTTAAGTTCATGATTGGCCTCTCAGTATAACAAGGAAGGGAATTTTTTTTTTTCTTATAAACAGGAAAAAGAAACAAACTTCTTGTAAACATAAAAACTATTTGAAAATTACTATGCATTATAGAAGTAGGTCTTAATGTTTAAACAGGAATCTTTCCACACACAAACAGAAGTTAAGCATAATGTGTGTATTCTGGGCCCTGAACTCACAAAAATTAAGTAGTGGTCAAGACTCATTAACATGTGTTGCTAAGGCTTGTTTCTCTGGAGCTGTGCAGTGATAAACAAGATTGTCTCAGATTTTCCAAGATGTCTGGAAAAAAAAAAATTGTAAAAGTTATAGTCTGCTGGGCTTTGACTTACCCTTTCAATCCACATTCACAGCTGGACTCCAGTAGATATCAAAGTATCACAGCTGCTCAGTAGAGCCACCAAACACCATCTCTTCATACAGGACTCCTTTGAAAAGCATGAAGGGAAGAGAAGGGAAAAAAACCCTAAGTCCTAACTTGACGTGCTAGAAATGTAAAGTAAAAGAGGTGGAGAAGAAGCAGTATGGTTCTTGTAACTGAAGTCTATGGGAATTGCATGTTTGATTCTGAAAGCACAGCTGTGCTTTAGGAGTCTGGGTTACTAGCAACTCATTAAAGTAATATACAAATATTGACTGCATTTGAGAGCAACAGCTGTGAAGTCACACTTGTAAATTCAAAAAAAAAGTAAATTTGTGCTCTAAGGCTTACACAATAAGTATCATTGAAAAAGGCATTTTAACCAAAATATGTTTTTTGATGCCTTTGATATTTAAACAACTTGGTGTATGTTTTATCAATCTTATTGATGTTTAGAAGAAATAGTGCTTACGACAGTACTTTCAGAAAGGATCAAGGGCCTGGGCAGGAAACTGTCAGCTGCAAGTTCACTTCTATTTCTACTATTAATTACAACGAATTGTAATTAATAACAGAACTAGAAGCAGTAGGACAGGTCTGCACTGCTATCCAAGACAGTTTAAACTTGATCAGACACACTGAATAGCCCAGAAGTAAGTGTTGGCTATAAAGCTGCCCACGTCACTGAGTATCTACTGGAGTAGCTTACCTGAACTGCGAATTACACTGCTGTGATTATGCTGCTGTCTATACTGAAGTTAGGTAGAGGTAGCTGAGAAGCATCTATACTACTTTAGATTAAATCAGTCATAATTTTTCTTAGTTCTCTTTCTGTAAAATAAGGAAATCAAAGTTTACTTAGCTTATAAGCTCTATATTTTCCAGGATCCTTTTCTTGGTTGAGGGTATCTTGATAGAAATTCAGTATAAAATTTAACATCTGTGGATCAGAAATTGTTTGGTCATTTTTGAAACAGTAGGGAATTCACTTCAATAGTGCAAAATCCCTAATGCTACTGATAATGGATCACATCCATACCTGGTGTGCTTATGGTTGTTCAAATTTCAATTAAATCTTTATTGTCAGGTAGACAGCGTTCAGGCTACTGATTTACTTTGTTCTGTGTTTTTCAGCTACTTTACCTCCAAGGCCTTGTTCTGTGTTTCAGTGTCTTAATGTTTACTTACCTTAGAAAAGTGTATAGTACTTGCATGTCTTTCAGTTGTACCCTCAGCAGAACAGCAGCAGGAAAATCAATAGGGAGTCATTCTGTCCGACATTTCAAGAAGCAATATTGAACAATTTATCTTCTTTCCTCGTTCGGTGATACAGAAATAAGTGGTATCAAAAATGAAAGGTAATATATTTGCACATTCAGGAATTTGCTGATTTTTTTTTTTTCATTATACTTTTGTGATATACTTGGAACAAACTGTGCTTTGGTAACACTTGTGCAAATCTACCGAAACTAACTAATTGCATTATGTTGTTTGCCTTCACATATGTTTTGCATTTTGACAACAGCTGATACTGTTGTAAAAAGCGTAAGGTTTACCTTGGAACTGTGAAGCGATTACCAAAGTGGATTTGTGTGTCTTGTGCACCATCATTTGCTAAATAAAAAGGCTTACCATTAAAATTGTTGGATTAATAGCACAATATATTTCCTTAGGGACATATTCTTCTATTCTCACACCAAGTGTGGCTCCTTTGAGGTTTTTTTTTTTAAGTGTTCTGCTTGAACGGTATCTTTGCATGAACTGAGACTCATTCTGATTCCCACTCTTCATGGCAGACTTTTGTTACTACATTGTTAGTTTATTTTAAAGATGTAAATAGCTGTTGTTAAAGCTATTTTTATCATGATCTTTCTCTCCCCTCCCTAAATAATTAATAGAGAATATCACAGCAGGAATCATTAGTTTATGATGTTAAGATGATCCTAGTGTGGTGGTGCTTAGAAAGGTAATATGTTAAAAATTACAAAAAATTCCTAAAAATAGGAATTTGCACTATACTGTTAGCTATTAACATATTTAGAAATAAGTTTCTAAAAAAACCGCTATGGGAAGACTGAGTTACAAAAGATAGTGGCAGTTGATCCCTTCAAAAAAAAGCCAAAGCAACATAATGCCCCAAAATGCCAAGACACTCAATTTCTAATCATCAAGTTAAACCACGTTATTTTTTTTCAGCTTTATAAAACTATGTAAATAAGGATATATTTTAAAATAGATAATTGAGCATGAAATGAAAATAAGGAAAGGCCTCATGATTTAAGCAACTATAAATAGATCATTGCAAATGAATGTGTTTCTAATATGTAGCTACATGTTAGTTGCTTTGTTAGGTTTTGGGAGTGTTTTCCTTTGGCTTCTGAAATGAGTTAACAATGCATATTTTCTTAACTATTCTACCAGAGTGCTCATGCCTCTTCCTTTTATGGAGCCTTTCCTGATTGAAAGGAAGAGTGTGAAACTCTGTGTGCTCAACCTGAGTGAAGAGTTCTGATCTATTACCAAATCACAATGAATGTGTATCTAAAAAGAAGCAAGGAATTTCAATGGTATTTCCACCTGCCGTGGTGTACTGTCATTGTCATATCTTCAGCATATGTCGTGGTCCCATTTTTTTCCTTTGCATTTTTGATAACATAGTAAGAAGTTTTCCTTTAAAGAAAAGGGAAAGACTTTAAGAAAACAGGTTAGCTGTTTCCAAAGCACTCTTAAAACTTGGTTGTCAATCTCTATGGATTCTTTGGTCTAGACTGTGATCTGTTCACTGAAGTGTTTACAGTTTTGCCTTACTTTATCTGTAGTTGTAATGATCCAAGAAGGTACTATATAATAAACATGAAGGTCAAGAATGAAAGAACATTACACAAATAACATCATTCTTTCAGAATAGACAAAAGCAATAAACTGATATTTTTTTAGAATAGATCTCTCCTTATGTTTGTGCTGCAAAGACAGAGAAAGGTACTTCCATGGTCTAGGTAACATCTAGATTCCTCTGCATGTTTTCTGCTTCTCCTATTCCCTGACTTTGCCTTTTTACTTTCATAACTAGACACAATTGATGAATGTATAAAATGAATAAAATAATACACAGGAGCTTACCTACTTAGCTGCATATTTTCCTGGACAATTTGCCAAAATACACAGTTTAAAATATTTTCTGAAATAACAGTTCTTAATATGAATGGTCCATGGTACTTGGTCCATAGTTTCTTAGTTGATGGGAGGTACTGTGGCATTCATGAAAATAAATCAGCCTCACGTATCTAGTGATACAAAACTGGCAGCCTCTTACTTGCCAAATCCCTTGTGCTTGGTTAGAAGCTCAAATATTTTCTAAGGCACTCCAGTATAAATTAGACTGTCTCCAGATGTTTTGGTACAGTGAATGCTGAGGCTCAAATTCACTTTTAATGAACTGTATTTTAGTGTCAGTCTCTCCTGTCTACTTAAATGACAAAGAACTCATCTGACTTTGTAATGAATCCCACCACTGTATCATTTATTGAGCCTCTGTCTCAGCGTTGTGCTGGTCCATGGTAACATAGGTTGGCAGTCTAAGTAAACTGCGTTGAATGTTTATTACCAAAGCTACAGAACTTGAAGAAATGACATCCAGCACAGCAGGAGGTGCTGGAATTTCTACTGAGGAGAACTGTATCTGTAGGTGGGAGATAAGTTAAAAGGGCTTAAAAATGATAAAATGGGACATGGCAATACACGAGGGAACATCCAGTAGAAGAGCTGATCATAAATGAACTGTGCAGTGCCTGATTGAGACAATAATCAAGTCTGATTAAACTGTATATGTGCTAGTAATGTATAAAAGACTGGTAGGTGTAGAAGGTGGAGAAATCAATTGGCTTTTAAAAAAAAAGCATGTGAAAATTAAAGAAACACGATACTAGTAGTTTTGCTACCTAAAAAGTCTAAAGTAAGTTTATATATACACATATAAGAATAAGAACATAGAATAGAGCGCAGGGTGTTCTGAGGCGCACATAAAAAATTAAATGCTGTCAGTACTTGTCAACATAGCAACATATGCTGTGTAAGAGAAAGAGACAGCTTGGAAGTAAGTCATAAAAAGATGGATGTCTAGAGTGAAGACTGACAAATTAGAAAGTGAGACAGAATCTACCTCATAGTTTCAAAGGAAGCACCAAACTAAAAATCAATGCCATTGTATCTTTTGGAAATAAAGAGGCATTGGAGCAGGCTAATCGATGGCCAACGTTTGGGAAAGATTTGAAGGGAGAAGAATGTAGTTTGGACTTTAGCCTTGTGCTTGATGGTGAAGCAGATACTGGAAGTAAATGCTAACCTATAGGAAATGAACAAGTAGCGAGATGAGCTTACTCTTAGTGTGCTAGACATTTAGTTTCTGGGTTTGCTTTTAGGTGAATGTTGTTTCAAGAACTTATTTTCTCTCTCAAGTTGCACAGGACCTGACTAATACAGGATTCATCGTTCCTCTTCATTTTCTCCATATGTACAGTAAGTGTTATAAAGGCAAAGGGAGCTCTGCTGGCTATGGCTAGTTAAAGCCCTGTTTGATTCTCCTTAGCAGAACATTCCTGGATCTGATACAGAGAAAACTTTTAAAGTGCAGTGAAGGTTTTAACTAAACATGAAAAATAAAGTCATGCTTCTGTTGCTTATTAGAACTCCAGCAACATTTGAAATGAAAATCTTTGTATATAGAGTGTCTGAGACATAAACTGACTTGAATTTTGGAGTACTACAAGAAAAAAAAAAGGCTATCAACATTTAGTTGAAGAACAGCAGAAATGTCATTGCATAGAATCTTGGTATCTGCGGGGAGAGAAGTTGGAGAGGAAAGAGAAAGGCATGCCAAGTAAAGGATGTGTACAGCAGTAACAAGATTCTGGAAAATGTCTTAAATGACAGTGTGATAGTATCCAAAAATGTTTTCTATCTGTAGACTTGATTGTCTATCTGTACATCATCTGGGGTTGACTTTCCCATACATACAATGGCACTGTCATTTTTAAGTGGACTAGAATAACATGAATGATGAAAATGACAGTATGTTGAGGCCCTTCAATTCGAGTAGTGAATCCACATCTCCAAACCCAGCATGTCTTTGCTTACTAGCTTCTGCTTTTTTGATGTAAGTAATGTTTGAGCTAGAAGCATCTGCGTATATTTGACTTAGGCTTTCAAATGTTCTGAGGGGCAAAATAATAAATGGTGATTAAGTTTTGAACAGTAACATCCTAGAAAAGACAGGACATCTACAACCACTTAGAAATCTATCTCTCTGTTGCAGAAGCCTAAAGGAAATGGGAATTGCTTTTGTTTACCCTGTGTATCTTATCTGTCTTGTGTTACTTTCAACTTTGTATCTAAAATTCAGTTGTCTATTCAATAAATGCTAGTATTACTCAGATTTCTTAGATGGTATAAATATTGATTTACTCTGACAGAATAGAATCAATTTCTCCAAGGTATTTGAAAATACTCAGTTCAAGAGTTTTTTTTCTGCAAGCTTCTGCTTGTGCACTGTGTGTGGCTTTGAAATGCATTACACATGGTGAGCGTACTGGGGATGTTTAAGCAGTGAAAAGCAGTTACTTTATTTCAACACTTAATATCTTCTAGAGTATCCTATGTACCAACATCAGTAAATATGTCATGCTGAATGCAAACTCACCAGCTATATTCAACTGAATAAGCAAAACTTGAGTAAATAAGGCTATGAAAAACAGTAATCTGTTTTGTTCTTGCAATGTCCCGGTGTATTTGTTAGAGGTGAAGAGAAGCTAAAAATGTCATTTTTGTTTTTTTAAGGGAAAAATAAAACTACAAAAGGATACAGAGCCCTGTATTTTATTCCATTTACATTTCAATTAACCTTGGAGATAGTTTTTGAGGGCTATACTCTTCTGTTTATATAGCCATGTAAGTTAAAGGAAGTGAATAAGGACTACTATGTAGCTATCCTGTTTCTTCTGTCATGCTGTACTTCTGTTTTTACAGGATTTAATGTAAGATCTTCGCCTTTAATGGAGGAGTACATTTGCTGCAGCAGCATGGAAAGTTTTTATTCTTAAGCAGGCAGGATACCTCATGGAGAGATGCCCTATGGGGAATGTGTATTTCTAGTGGCCTCTGAGCCTGTTCCAAACTTCTGGAAATTAAATGTTGATGGAGTGGCTCTTTGGCTTAGAATTGAGGGACTTTACTGCTCAAAAGAAGATTAAGCACTAACTGGCATCAGTAGTTTGCTGCATTCTCACAGTTAAGTAAAACTTCGGCTTATTAGTTTTGAGGTGGTTTTCATTGTTTCAAGTTTTTGAGGGGGAGAGGTTGTTAGAGACCTATTTTGACAGGAGCCTGCGTGCCAAGTGATTTATGCAGTAGTTGGTGACTTTAAGAAACTTGTTTCATAATGAAACAAGGCTTGGGAGAGAACGATGTCTCTGAATGTCTCTTGATGTACTCAACTCTTCTCAGCAGCTTATCAACAGGTGATTTAATTTCAATCAAACTTAGCATAAGAGTATTAGCATAGGGTGCATCTGGGAATTTTAGGCCTTAGACCTAGCTGCTAGGTTAAAGACTTCTGGTGCGTGGACAGTATGCAGAACCCACATATGTCCTAACTGCGGGGTGAGTCTGTGAGATCTTGCACTTTAACTAAACGCTATGTCCAATCAGGACAAACAGAAAAATAGTAGGACAGACTTCATGACTTCTCTTGCTATGGAACTAATACCTCCTCCTTCAAAATCTAATGGGAATAACCTTTGGATTGTTTAGCTGCTTAGATAAATTTCTGTTACTGAGGTTTACCTATACATATTTAATGGCTTGATTCAGGCCCCAGGGACTTCAGTCGGCAGTAGTACCTGACTTTATATAGTCAGACAGATGAATGATGAGTGTTACCTACCTTGTGCTAGGCACAAAATGACCTTTCTGTACCAGCACACCAGCCTTACTCCTCCTTCTAAACATGTTTCTTCAAGGAAAATGTTTCATCAGGAACCCTGGAAACAAAATGTCACAGTCGTGTTCCACATTCCTCACCTATAAATCAGATGAGAAGGTTGACATCGTTATTTTGTGCTTTACCTATTAAGTTTGATGTATCTTCTTGTTTGTGAGTCCTTAACAAAGTAGATATAGTTATGTTCTTGTACATAAAGTAGTCCTCTCTTACCAACATTGTCCTATACCATGGTCATGCATATTGCCTTCAGATGTGTTTGTGCTAACCATGTTTCCAACAAGAGCAGATATAACTGAGTTTGTGGTGATAATGACAATTTTATTCTCTGGATTGTCTTTACACTAAGATCAGGGATCTGGGAAATTAGATCCTTACATAGCTGGCCTTGATGGGCTGCTTTGCTGGAAGCTTGTGTTCTTTTTTATGGGTCTGTTCTAGAACTGGAGCTGAAATTTAGTTTGGACCTGTTAATTGTCATCAGGATCAGTAGTATTCCCAGCTGAGTTAGAATTCTAAATCTCTGCTTCTGAGCTACTATATAGCTAAGGCTGAATTTGGATCTCCCAGGCAAAGCAGGAGCATAAAATCTTTGTGGCTATTCAGCTTTTTATGTGACAGTATCTTTTCTGTAAATATTAATATAGTTGTTTAATATCATTAAGTAGTGAATTTTTCTTCTGAATGTTTTAAACTTACTGTAGTCCTCTGATCATTCTCCCTTCTTGTGAGATAATAATGGGCTCAGTGTAACAGCTTCAGCATTCTGTTCTGCAGCATCATCCCTGCAAGGCCATTGCACACACAGTTTAGGGAGAGGTGAGACATTGAGCTTATAATTTTTTTTTCTGTTTAAATTCCATTTTTCTACTTTGCCCATTTATCTATATTGTGTGTTACAGGTTAACGCTCTATTCATGATTTTGTATACTTCAATCTCCTGGTTTTAATGTCTGATACTTGGTATTTGACAGTGTGATGTTTTTACCGGCGTTTTATTTTTGTAACCTATTTCACACATTGCATCCAAATTTGATGGTATTTTTGTGTGCTGTTTGATCTCCAGTTACTTCCAATTTAGTTTGCTAGCAAATGCAGCTTAGTTTACCGGGGCTGTTTTTCTCTGTTGTACTTGTTATCTGTATTGACTTTGACCTGTAAGTGTAGAGATGAGCTTGACTTCGGCTCAGTCTCTACTCAAAAGGAGAAACAGCTGAATTCATGGCTAATGCTACTTGTGGTTATGTTCTTAATGCTTATAGCTCCCTCCTCCTAGTTTTGTTACCTTCCTGTACAATATTTCTAAGATCTTCATATAGAAACACACATTTTAAAACCCGTAACATGCTAGATAGCCTTTATTTTAAAGATTCAAAGATAATAGTTTCCTAAATACTACTTATATTTTTTATGCATAACTCTTGGTCTAATTAAAGATACTATTTCTTTGTGCAAGTCTGATCTGCCTCCTTAAAGAACATCATGGCAATAGCACAGTATCATAAAAATGTACAGTATTAGATGCAATTTTAATAGTGCTAATAAATATATTTAGGGGAATGTAATGCTCCTTTAACTATCGTACATCAAATCTGTAGAACTATTGAGAACAAATTCTGCACTTTCAGTGCATTACGTGGCATATAGTCTATGTAAAGCAACATGTCACTGACTTAGATACATTTAGTGGAGGAAGCTAATGTGTGAAGGAGTTTTTGCCACAACTTGTGAAAGCAGAGTTATATAGGACAAAAAAGGAAAATGTCTTAAATAGCAAGGTGATTCTTCGAAGAGATGACGTTTTTAAGAGAAGAATATATAGTATAATACAGTATAGAAGAATTAAAATATACTGCATGAAAGATACTTATGCTTTTTTCTTATTTTTCTTTCTGCACTTTGCTTCTTCAGCAAAAAAACATAAATCTAAATTGTCAATGATATCTAATGGTATTTAGTCAGGAACTAATCAGCAATCTCTGTTTCATGATCTTGATGTCTGATGAAAAATTAAGTTTTCTTTTTATTTTTTCTGTAGATGCTTAGGTATCACTATGTGAAACCACATTCAGTGGAGCTTTAAGTGCTTGTTTAGGAGTTACTGTTGACCAAGTAGCTTTTCCTGCTATCCACACCTTTACAGTTTTTCATTTGTTGTTTTTTCTTTGCATCGTTTCTCTCTCACTGGAAATAAATAAATAAAAAACATGTATGATGTCTATTGTCTATGAAGAGTTAAGATGACATGATAGGTTTTTCACCTCTGAAACTTAAGGTAACAGGTTTAATTGATACTGGTTTTATTTTGTAACATTGACTATTGTCCCTCTCCTTTCACTTAGTTTCCAATAAGTCTCAGGGAAATTTAGCTTTCAGGAATGGTGGTATGTCAGAGGAACTGTAATGTCTGGTAGGAATAGTTTATTTGTTGGTATAGCAAGAATAGCCATGAGTAAATTCTTCTAGTCTAAAGTACAAGAGTTGTTGCAAGTACCAGAAAAGATACCATGTACCAATGTATGGAGAAAAAAAAAAAACACTAGAAAAAAGAAGATTATTTTTGTTTATCATTTTGTGATCTGAAGGATTATTTTCTGAAGGCTCCCTGTAATGCAGCTAAGATGCTTTTATTGTTTTCTGTCTCTTTTGGTGGTGCTGGAGACTGCATGCTGCTGTAATTCGGGAGCTTTTTATAATTTAAGACTCTGCTTCTCATGGATAATTGTTCTTTGTAGGGAGCCTTGTTCCTTGAATGTAATGTACTGCTTCTCACTCTTCTTTCCAGCACCTGCTTTCTTTTTTTTTTTAAATTTGAGGTCCCTTCCCTCTTGAATCAATATGGAATGCAGAGTATTTCAGGGTTTCTTTCAAATACAGTTGCCTATTGGTACCTAATATTGTGGACTTGCTTTTTATTTTCTTTTGTAACTACAAAATAATCATATTGTTTAGCTTGTGAGTTTTATGACTTCATATGTTTTCTTGTTTCTGTTGTCTGGAAATGCCTCACAAAGTTTAAGGCTCGGAAGTCTTAATAAGCAAACATGCACAGAATCTATTTTTATAAAAAAAAAAAAACACAAACCAACACCTGCAGAAGCTGGGTTTCTTAGTATGTCTTTAACTACAATAAGTGGAAAAAAACAAAATGCTGGAGTATTTATTCTACCTATTGATTTTATGGACTCTGCTTGCACTTGCAAGAAAAGTTTCATCTTGGGCATATCTAAAGAAATATTGACTGTGAATATCATACTTTAAATGATTTAAAATACCAGTGGGAGATAAGAAAATGAATTCAAAATGTTACGTTTTCTGTGACTTAACATGGGAACTTTGTGATGGAAAACTCTCTTTAGCAGGATAATTTAAGCGTATTCCAAAAAAAAAGGATGATGTGGGAATTTTTATTAACTGTATTTTTATATGGTTGCTTTTGTGGCTAGATCAAATGGAGGCATTAGTCTCCACACTGTCTTATTTTTCTTAAAATTACATAGTTTTTAAAATTTTTATTTTTTTATATACAGTATTATACAGAATATTGTGGAAGCTGCTCTTAATGCACACATTTAACTATTCAGCATAACTCTTCTGTGCTTTACAGTGAACTGAATAAGTAGTCTAGGTAAAAGTCATGTGGAGTGCTTACCCATGTAAAGTTATTTGTGCATTTGTGGTGAAATAAGTTCAAGTCATAAGTTTTTTGGATTTTATTTCAATTTTTGCTCAATAAATTCAAAGAAATCTTGAAATGTTTTCTCTGCTTCTTGAGAATGGAGAATACAACAGACAGAAAGCTATGAAAGAACTCTATCCTAAGGACTCAAATCAGCAGCAGCCTGATGACCCTTCTTTTCAATTATGCTGATAGAGTATAGAATATCTAGGAGTTGGAAATGAGAACTACGGGATTCTGTGACTTGATTGGTGTAGACCCAGTTAAGGATAAACCACAAAAGCAAATTAGTATCTTTTAACTTGAAAAGGGGGTTGTGTTATTTCTGTTATTTGGTTTCACAGAGATGATGATGAATTCCTTATCTTAAAATTCATAGTTGAGTTATGACTGGAAATGAAAACTACAAGGAGGAAAAACCTGAAGCTGAAAGAATTAACTAAGCTTCACAATCTGTGAATTATTGCAAATGTTTAGAAATTATTTTCAATAATAAAACTTTATCAATTAATACTTAGGATTTTTCTTCCAACCTGTTTAAGTACGAATCATATTTGAAGTGCTTCATTTCTTATATGATCAATTAAATTTTATTTATTAGGGATAATGTTGCAGTTTGCTATCTTCATAGTGTAAATAAGGAGCACATTTGACTAATCTCTTTCATAAGGCACCTCATCATTTTAACATTTTTTCCCCATTACCTTATTGGTTTAGGAATAAACAGTTGCATGTTTAAATTCTTCACCTCAGAAATTTGCCAAACCCTTACTTACTTTGGTTCTTCATCAAACATAATCCATCTGTGTGAATAGATCTGGAAAGGAAACTTGCCTTTTTAACTCCTGATTCTTCTTGTAAAGCTGTCTTAGAAGTAAGGAGAATATTTATTTATGCTAAATATGTGATTTATTTTTTTTTCCTATATACAATTGTATTGACAATTGAAATTTGCCAATGTCACACAAAGGGAAGCAGTGGTTTGGATGTTACTCTTTTTTATCTTTCACCATAATGGATTCTTTCATTTTCTACTTTTACAGCATGGAAAAGCCTTAAAAGCTTTGGGGATTTTGCACTCAATTTAAGGTCCATAGAGAGTATCTATCCCTTCTGTTAGAAGTAAATTTATATACTGAGAAGTCTATGTCCTTGTTAAACATATTATTGAGAAATGTTAAGATTCAATCTGATGGTGCTTTAAAGAAAATATATCTACTACTGACAGCTTGATAGTACACAGGTATTTAAATGTGGAGGATTATGATATTTTGCTAATATCAGTCCATCTGCTCCCTGAGATAGTGAATCAGTTTGTTGAATGAATTGAAAGTCTTGGCGCTTGATTTTATTTTTTTTAATATATATGTTTGAGGGGTTTTTTTAGTGCCAACTGAATACCTTCTGCATTCCTATAAATTGGGGAAATTGTAAGTTTGTAACATAAATATTCACTTTTTCAGTTTATGGAAGGTGCTACATGTATGTCTTGACAGTGAAATTATTTCAGTTAGTCTCTACTAACTAACTTAAGGACTTACACACTTTGATAGTGTTGATGAGATTTTTTTGAATGGTTTTGGTGTAACTGTTTTAAGGCATTCTTGCAACACCCGTTGCTTAATAACAAGCCTTAATAGGAGCAAATAGAAATAGAAATTTTCTAGAATGGAAGTTTCTATATAAATTATAGATAATTATATGGGAGAATATAGAAAACTACCAATAAAATTTTTTTTGTTTGTTTTGTTAGCACTTGATTTTTTTTTCTGGGTTTTGTTTGCTTGGTGATTTTAATTGTAATTTACTGATCCCTTTTACAGCATGGTCTCAGAAAAAGTTCTTCTAATGCAACAAGCAGGGGCAGTGACGTTTCTTAGCCAGTTTTGTCTAAGTAGAAATTCGCTATGTATTTACTTTATAGGTTTATGTATATTGTATTAATTTAGGATTATAGTGTCTGCCCTTAGTTTCTTAAACTATGGAGCTGTGTTTAACTTACCTTTAAGTTCTGTTGTGGTTTTGCTTCTTTGGGGTGCTGTCAGTGCATGAGGATGCATTATACCTCCTCTGAGCAAGCAATAGAGTAAGTGACCCTTGTAATTCTCAGGTTAGAAAGAGAAAAGTCAGTCTTCAGTGGTTTTCTAATTGATCCACTGGTGACCAGTATTAAACATCCCACCTCCACCTGTTCATCTCTTATTGGCTCTCATGTGGTTGATTCAAGCTAAATCAGTAACTTTTCCTGCATAGTTCAGCCTTCTGAGTTGCTTATCCCTTTTTATAAGTACAGGTTTGGCTCAAACTTCGTGATGCACAAATGTACTTTGTTAAAATCTTTCCTGCTGTCTTCTGTGTCTCAGGAGCTTCAACTTCCACAGAGCCTTTTTAGCTGTGGTATGCTTTCATGCAGAGTATTGTTCCTTATTCACCTCCTTTCCAATAGGGATCTTTTTGTGTTGCCTTAGTGTTTACCAAGTTTGCAGGGGCTTCGCTTCGTAACAGAAGAAAGAAGGATCAGTGGCTCATAGCAAGAGCTTCACAATTGTTGGGTTTTGTTATTAATTATAAGAGTTATGCTTTTGCATTATATTTTTAATAGGGTACAATGTTTAACTGTCCATATTCTTGTTATTGGTCCTCCTTTGACAAGAGCTACAGAAAAAAAAAGTTCTGTCTCTCTAGGAGCAACGTGCAGCTCTTTTAGGTTACCCACATCAAGGATGTATGCATCTTGTAGCCTGGTTGGATTATGAGAGCTTTGCTTTGAACAGGAATCTCCTTCAGTTTGATCTAGCTTTGCAATGTCAGTGTTTTAGTGATAAATAACGTGCTAATTGAAAAAAAAAAAACAAACCCAAAACACCACCAAAAAACTCACCTGATAAGAAGCAAGCAAAAAATAAAAAAAAAAAGAATAACCTCAAACAAAACCCAAAAACCCACAGCAAAGAAAAACCACCCTTAAGACCTTAATTTATACAGTCAATTCTTATCTCCCAAACCAGATTTGTTCCATATTTTACAGCTACATTGGTTAAGAGACCCACAGTTTTACCACTTCAGATTTTACTAATTTCCCTATCCTCCTTCCTACTGAGGCTGAGTGGTCATGTTGTGTGCTCAAGATCACAGCAACTTCAACTGCTATAGATTCAGGGGCTGATATTTTAACTATAGATGATTCTTTCTCATGAGACTGGAATGGATGGCAGTCATTGAGCTGTGAAATTCTATATGCGTCTGTGACTATTGTATTATAAATATAAATTCCTCATTAAGATAGTAAAGTAATGACTTCTATCATGTGCCAAGAAAGAGCTATATGCAAATAAGTCCTCCCTGAAAATACTAATTTTCAGTTCTTCTGACGTTATACATGCTATTGCACAGAAAACACTTTTGAATCTGAGCTGGTATTTTTTCCCTGAACATATAGCTGAAGGACTAATATTTTAAGATAAATATAATTTTTCTTGAAGTGGTCAGAATGCAACTCAACTATTAATGAGCACGTCTTCTATTAAAACGTTCGACAAAAGAACAAAACAAAAAACTGCCCAAAGGAAATGGAATATTACTGTATAAAGTTGAGGGCAAAGAAAGGAATTAGAGAAAAGTGACTTTACAGAACTAACATGATTTAAAAAGAAGGGTTTCATGAGCAAAAGAAAAATTCTCTTTATATCATGTGGCCTGATGTGCAGTGAAAGGGATTAAATTGAATATTGATTTTTGGAAAGGTATGACTATGCTGTTAAAATGATAAAGATTGGAAAAAAAAAACAACCACAAAACCCTATACAAGAAAACAATGAGAGAATTGATTACCAAGGAGAGTTGAAACTGAGGGTCATATTCTAGTTGCCAGGTTCTCAAGGGAGTCATAGTTTCTGTAACTGGCATAAATGGCATTATTCTGATGATGATGACCAAAGAAAAATATCAGAGTAATTCATATTGAGGGTGAGAATGTGAAGCTAATGATGAAGAACTTTCACCTAAAAAACTTCAGCAGTAATAAAGAACTGATGTCCAGTTTGATGAAGGATGAAATGCAAGGTACTAAAGAGTGTGGAGAGACTAGGGCATTTCTCAAGTTGGCCAAAAAGAAGATAAATGGAGGAATTAATCCCTCATAATTAAAGATGTATAATTTACTTTATTAGACTGTAGCTTCAACAATTGAACATTATTTTCAAGAAAAGATTTAGTTTTCAAATGGTTATAGAGAATTAACTGGCTAGTAAGATTTGCAGTAGTCATGTTTTAGTTGCCTCAAAAATGTTCCAAGCTTGAAGATCTGGTTTCTTTAGCGGTGGTCTCAAACGTGTAGAAATGCTTTAATTTCGTTATTCCAAGTGGGCTTTGGATCTAGATGTGCATTAGAAAAGGTTTATCTGATATTGCTCTTTGACTTCTAGGACTTCAGGAGTCCAGTTCGTAAGGAAAAGAAGGGGATATGAGATTGGAGTGTAGAAGGTGGGACAGTGGTGAAATGAAATTATGGCCAAAACTGCAGTTCTAAAATCCTTTCCTCAACTTCTCTCTGATTAGCGTCAATTGATGCGATAAGGCATTTAAACAATAAAATTGAATTTTTGCTGCTTTATATTGCTTTAAAAAGAGCTTTTCTCTCTTTTTTTCTCTTTTTTTTTTTTCTTTTTTAAACCTGGTCAAGTGGGAGGTGTCCCTGTTCATAGCACGGGGCTTAGAATTAGATGAACGTCAAGGTCCCTTCCAACTCTAACTGTTCTATGATTCTATCTTTTTTGAGTATCACCTTTATACTCAGGAGGAGAATTCGATCAAACAGGATAACATAAATTTTAGTATGGAATCACTTGCTATTTTCGGTTGGCATTACCAAATGATATGCAAACTGTCCTGTGAAGCCTTTGCTTTAGAAGCTTGGCACATCTGAAAAAATGTATCCCTTCCTCTCCCCAGTCCCACCTTCTGCTAATGATATTTGAGCAATCCTGCCTACTGACTAACAGAGCAGATTTGCTTCGTCCTTTATGTGCAGTATTTACCCTTTGTGAATATCCACAAAATTCGGCAGGGATTTGGCCAAGAAAGTTGGATCATTCCTCCCAGAGAAGAAATCTGTAAATTGAGAGGGGTGGTGCTGTTTGTACAGGATCTAAAACAGCTTTCAGAATTTGCTAGGGTCTTGTGTAGTTTTAAGTAAGTAGATTATGTAAAATGCTGACTAAAGCTGAGAACTAGCAGAGACTCTGCCTAGTAGCAGAGCTGTATAAAAAGTTAATAAACAGCTTTGGAATTCTCCCGAGGCAAGGACTACTCACTATAGCATATTTCAGTTTCCTTGTTTAGCCGTTAGTTATCCGAACTTTCCTCATTTCGTCTGTGTCAATCTTGTATTCATCTTTCATTAATACATTAATGTGGGCTTTCTTCTGGCTAGGATTTTATATTTTTTTATTTTTATATTTTTCCACATGTTTATTTTCTGAGCACAATAATGTCCTTACCCTTATGTCAATCCCACTTAATGGAAAATAAGAGATCGGTATTTGAAGTTGTATTTAGATGTTCATTTGTAAAGTTGTATGAAGCAACCTCTAGTGATGGATTGGGTTTATTTTGGTGTTTTTCTGGGATGCCTTTACTGATTGGGGTTTTTTTTATCTCAGTACAAGGAGATAACAAAAAGGAGATTACCTTGAGTTGGAATAAAAAGCTCTAACTGAAACTGGAATTAGATTTTACAGGAATATTTCAGGTAAACTCAAGTAAAAGTTTCAGCGAAGCATTTATAAAAATATACAACTGGCAGAAACAAAGCTGTACTGCCAGAACCTTCAGAACTTATATTTTTGGCATTTTTGTTACATGTTTAAGGACTAAATGAACAGCTTTTCATTAAAAAAAAAAAAATCATTTTGTGTTTAACCCTTTGGATGTTCTGTGTGTTCTGCATATCGTGCTCTCTACTCTGGCTTTTCACTGGACCAGCTCCTTGGTTGTTTATACTCCTACTAAAATATGACTAGTGGATAAAAATAACATGCTTGTGCACAGCCCATTTAATACTTTGCAACACTTCCAGGGTGGAAAGGGAGAGAAGAAAACTCCACTTTAGGGAGAAACTGCACTGTTTGGTGGCAGCTGCAGCCTTGCATACCTCAAATGATCTCCGGGGGTGCAGCATTGGACAGGAGGGGTGATGTGAGCAGGATTTGGGCTCTGCGTGCTTGGAAAACTGCATGCTGCCTCGGGAAAGAAGTCCTGGCTGTTTCTGTGTGACTGGGCAGATTGTGCCTTCAGCCAGTCATGATTTTCTCTGCCCCAGGGCAGAGAAGAATTCTTGTAGAGGGCCATAAATAGCAGAGATCACGTTATATTTCTCTGATTTACAAGATTATTTTTTTTTCTAGAATTATGATTTGGAAAAGTGGCTGTGTGCTGCTGGTTAGATTTTTGTTGTGTTACTCAACTGATAGATACAGTTGAGTAGGATCACTGATAAGGTGATGACCTGGCATATCTCATATCTGACTTGTACTGTGAGGATCAGGTTCTCACATTTTAGATATTTTGTTAATAAGCTACTGTTTTGTTGATTTCAATTGCTTGAAAATTATACTGACTATAAAAATCAAATTGGGCCCAATCCTCTCTTCAATAAAGCTTTTTTTAGAAAAGTACAATTGAAGTAAATGGATATCATAAGCATTCTCAATTAAAAAATTGAATGCAGTATGTTAGTTAGAGAAGCATGGATATTAGAACTACTTTTTGATCATACTTCTTGAATATCAGCTTAGTTTGAGTGTGGAGTCCCTTTTTTTTATTAGCTTTCATCACAAACATCAAAGAAATGAGTGATTCTATGAACTTCTATTTGTAGGAAGTGAATAGAAACTGTCCCTCATTAATGCAGAAACAGTGAATCAGTTGTCAGAGAGCAGCTGTGAATTCTGATAATTGCCTAATTAATCTAATGATACATTTTTCCTATCATGATTAAACTAATACATTTCTACAACGGAGTTGGCTTCTGAGACTGAGTTGTCTTGATACTGATTTTGGATAGTGACTTGTACAATTGAAATATGCTTAGGTGTATTAATAAAGCTGAGCAAGTAAAAGTCATTTTCTAGTAACTCTATTATTCTCGGTCAATATTTGGAAATATATGATCTCAAGGATGTGGGCTGTTTTTATTATTATGTGACTGGTAGGATTGTAATTAACTAGCGGTATTCAGTTAATTGCTGTTCCTCCTATTCATTGTTATCCGGCGCAAGCAGAGAATAAACTGGGGTATTGAAATGGGAGATGGCAGTCTTGAGAGATTAAGTATTCTTCCACCTCCAAGGGTGGCCAAACTATGTACCGGTGTTCTGGGATTATTAGCCTGCTTTGTACAGTTGTTCTGATATTATTTTCCAAAACTGAAAAATCAGTTTTGGTTGCTCTGATTCTAGGCAGTTTCGTAGTTGTGCAAAACACTAAACTGAGCCTCAAATGCATCTCCCCAAAAGAGCTCAGGACAAAATAATCTGCCAAGTGTACATGTGTGGATGATCAAACAAACTAATACAGTCATGTTTTAAAACAAAGCAGATATTTAAACATGTACACCTTTATTCACGTTATTGCTAAAGTATTGAATAAAGAGAAACGATAGAGTTACAAATACACTATAAATAGATATCTACTGTATTCTGTGGAGTTAACTTTGTAATAATTTCAATTTTAACATTGTTTCTGTGAGTAGTAGACAATTTCAGGTAATAAAGGGCAATTGGAAAATAATTCAGTGGCAGCAATGTGGGATTGCAAACTTTTTTTTCCCCTGTGCTTTGTGTAAACTCTTAAGTGGGACCTATTGTTTCAGGAAAAGAAAAATTAGCCAGTGATCTTTCAGTTCCTGCTGTATCCGGAGAATTGAGAAATAGGAATGCTTTTACACATTGAACAGACTGTCACATGAAGATGCTCTCCACTCCCCATAGCACCGGTGTTGTAAGATTGATTTCATTTTGACATAAGCAATGTCTTTCTGAGAAGAAAACGGACTTTTAAAGCTGTATTTTTGTCTCCCATTTGTTTCTTTTCACCCGATCTACTGTTTAACAGTATCTAACAAGAAATTTTGTCATTTAAGCTACATATATATTGGGAAAATATGTCTCTTAAATAACAAGCAGCATAAGTAAGCATAATACATGGCTGTAAGAATTACGTTTTGGTGGTAAGCAAGTGCTTCGGTGAAATCTTTGCAAAGTTACTTTTCCTGTTGCACCTGATACTGTATTCTGGGTGTCCAAATAGAACTTCAGTGGAATTACATTTATGCTTATGAGAAGTAAGTGTCACATGAGGTGTAATCTTGTCCTCATTTATTGCAACAAAGGTTACCTTTCCAAGAAAAAGGATGTATGGAGACGGGTGATCTGTGACTACAGTGTTTATGTGCGCTTCCATTTATGGCCTGCGCTTCAGGTGCCAGAAATTTATGCAGATTTGCTGGATGTTTAACAAGGAACTGCAATATTTTTTTAGCTTGCATTAAATGCAAATGAAATGTAAATGAAAGTAATCTCAGCCTGTACAATTATGTCTAGGAAGTTTAAGGCTGTTTCTTTCAACCTGATGATGAAAGTACAGGGGACATGAGCTAATACTTCAGTGATACTGAATTGTGAAAGAATTGACTCATTTTAATGGCTAGAGGCAATGAAAAAATCCCACATGTAACTCACTCCTCCTGTTTCTGTAGAAGTGAATGGAATTGTTTCTATGATGAGGAAATGCTGCTACAAGGATAGTATGTCACTTTTAAAGTATTTTTTCATGCTGAATTAACCTTTATAGCATATCGTACTCTCCTTGATGGCTAAGATACAAATATGTTTAAATTATTTCCCATTGATTAACAGAAATAATTTCTTAAGGTATAATGACAGGATTGCATCAGCAGCAGGTACTTCAGTGAAATATGGAAATTTTGGAGTGGGGAAATCTGCAGTCAAGATTAAATTATACCTTTTTTTTTTTTCTTCCTGACCAAAATATGTGAGAAATGTATTAAGTTTAAAGGATGTTTAAAGGATTTCACTTGCTTCTATTTAAGTTCTGTAACCATAACCAGCCACAGTGGTTGGGTTTTGATGCAAGTTTTCTGAAGGGAAGAGATATATACTTATAACCTAAATGCAACTATAAAGCTATACTTTATTTTAACAGTTTTCTTCCCTTGAAAAATTAAATTTTAAGGTACGGTAAAGGTTGAGGTATATTTTGTCCCCCTTACCACATTTTGCTTTGAACTTTGTAACGTTTATCTACCAATTTAAATTTCAAAATACAAAGTTGAGTTTTCTATTCTTTAACTTCTTGGCTTGTTTATTTGTAGTATATGCTCACAGGAGCAGAGAGTATTTTTTTACTGGATCTTCCTAAAGAGTGTAGTTCACTGATGTCCTGAGCTTGGTATTACCATAAAATATTTGTGACTTTTGATGCCAGTGATGGAAAAGATCTGAATAACACAAAAATCATGTATGTATCAAGATTGTTAATTTTTTGGGGGTGCTTTGGGTGTATTTTCCTTTAAGGAGGAGGAAGATAAAATTCTTACTTTTCTACCCATAAGTCATCTTTTTTACACATGCTTGTAAAGTAGATGAAGGGGTCTTTCTGCTTTTTAAAATGTTTTTGCTTTACCCTCTATTTGCTTTTGCCACAACTGGTTACGGTAGCCTGATTTATTTTAGGTATGTACTTGTAAAAGGAGCAGTGAAAGGATCCCTCTAGGGTGGTTTGTTGTTTTTTTTGGTTTTTTTTTTTTTTCAGGACAGTTCTAGACAATCTGGTAACTTGTCTTCATGGTAGATTCTAAAATCACATTTTTAATTTGACTGAGGGTCAACAAACTCTCAGCCTTAAAAACTCTGGTGTCTTCTTTAAGTGAAGCCAATCTGTCTGAAATATTACAAACCCTTTAATTCAAGCATTACAATAGCACCACATTATTTTCAGTAGTAATAAGATACTGATTTCTTCTGTTTCTCCCGATTTCTGAACTCTGGGGAGTTTGCTTATTGGGAAGTCTGCTCCTTCCTGGAGCCCGGGTGAAGGACGTCACCAGGAAACTTCCTGGTTTAGTATGGTTGTCAGATTATTACCCGCTACTGATATTCCATGTAGGTGCAGAGGAGACAGCAATTCAAAGTTCAAAAGCTATAAAGAGAGACGTCAGGGAGTTGGGAGGCTCAGTAAAGGATTCTGGGATCCAGGTGATTTTTTTCATCACACTTTTGTCACTCCCTCCAGTGGCAGGCAATGATGCTGAGAGGAGCAGACGGATTAAATCAGTCAATACATAGCTCCGCAGTTGGCACATGGAAAATAAGGAGGTGATTGGAGACAGCCAACACAGCTTCACTAAGGGCAAATCGTGCCTGACAAATTTAGTGGCCTTCTATGATACTGCCACACACTTGGTGGACAAAGGCAGAGCAACAGATGTCATTTACCTGGACTTGTGCAAAGCGTTTGACACTGTCTCGCGTGACATCCTGGTCTCAAAATTGGAAAGTCATGGATTCGATGGATGGACCCCTCGGTGGGTAATGAGCTGGCTGGATGGCTGCACTCAAAGGGTTGTGGTCAACGGCTCCATGTCCAATTGGCGGCCAGTGACGAGTGGTGTTCTTCAGGGGTCCATACTGGGACCAGTGCTGTTCAACATCTTTGTTGGAGACATGGACAGTGGGATAGAATCCACCGTCAGCAAGTTACCCAATGACACCAAACTGGGTGGCACAGTTGACATTCTGGAGGGAAAGGATGCCATCCAGAGGGACGTGGACAGGCTGGAGAGGTGGGCTCGTGCAAATTGCATGAAGTTCAACCAAGCCAAATGTCCTGCACCTGGGACGTGGCAATCCCAGGCACAAATACAGGTTGGGCAGAGAATGGCTAGAAAGTAGCCCTGAGGAGAAGGACTTGGGGGTGTTGGTGGATGAGAAGCTCAACATGAGCCGGCAGTGCATGCTGGCAGCCCAAACAGCCAACCGCGTCCTGGGCTGCATCAAGAGAAGTGTGGCCAGCAGGTCTCAGGAGGTGATTCTGCCCCTCTGCTCTGCACTCGTGAGACCCCACCTGGAGTCCTGTGTCCAGCTTTGGAGTCCTCAGCACAGGAAGGACATGGACCTGGTGGAACGGGTCCAGCAGAGGGCTACGAGGACGATCAGAGGGATGGAGCACCTCCCCTCTGAGGACAGGCTGAGAGAGCTGGGGTTGTTCAGCCTGGAGACGATAAGGCTCTGGGGAGACCTTTAGTGGCCTTTCAATATCTGAAGGGAGCCCATAGGAGAGCTGGAGAGGGACTTTTTGTCAGGAAGTGCAGTGACAGGACAAGGGGCAACGGTTTTAAATTGGAAGAGGGGAGATTTAGATTAGATATTAG
>JAOTQQ010000052.1:34915436-34997726 GCA_026546715.1 Gallinago undulata | reverse complement strand
GTTCAAGGCCAGGCTGGATGGGGCTTTGAGCAACCTGCTCTAGTGGGAGGTGTCCCTGCCCAGGGCAGGGGGGTTAGAACTCAATGACCTTTAAGGTTCCTTCCAATCTAAACCATTTAATGATTCTAAGTAGTTTTGCTCAAGTTTTCAGGATTGGTTTTCGTCCAGTTCTACATTGCTAGGAACATTTATTGAGTCTATTTCTTAAGTAGAAATCAACCATATCTTGTCTGTTGTTTTCAGATGCTGGTACTTTAAGGAGCCTGCTCCCTCCTATGTAATTCTTCTTTGTAAAGCAAAACATGGCATTGGAGAAAACTTAAAAATTTATCTTTAATGTGATTGAAGAAATATTTTTAGCTGTATTTTGGATCTCTAAGCAAAAGTATACAGAGAGCAATACAAATGAAGCTGTTCAGAGAATAATCTGCTCTCTGCGGGAACAAAGACATGCAGTCCAAGAAAAAACTGCTGATGAAAGTTTTTGGCCAATAATCACTTTGTGTATGCTTGAATTATACTACTAAAACCCCTTTCTGTTCAAAACCATCTGCAGGGATTGTGTATTTGTAAACAAAGACAGATTAAGATAATTTATTAATTGTCCGCTATCCACTCATTATTTCTACTAGAAGTATCCACTTCTAAGCTCCCTACTACATTAACCTCTGAGTACTGAAACAACATTTTAATTGGCTTACAAGTATGAATTGGCTTTTATCCTTACATAAAACATGTATGTTTCTAAATCTAATCCATGCTAGAAAAGATAGTACCCACGTGCTTTCAGGATTAAGTATGATGTGCTAACTTTGCTGAGTGTAGGTGTGCAGGGAGTCCTGTAAATTAGCCACACTCCTTGTTCTAGCCTGCATGGACAAAAACTTCCAGAGGGAGAGGACAAGAAGCTCGTGTGAAATGTTATTCAGGTTCTCTGCCAGCTCTTTGCAGCAGCCTGCGTACTTAATGCTCCCAAGTGAATGGCCAGGCTTCAGAATTGCAGAGCAAGTACTCTGGCTTAGCAATTAGCCACAGGAAAGTAAAGCTGTATCTTATGTGGACAGACAGATGGAAGGTTGGTTAATTGAACTTCTCCCAAGTGCCAAATGTTGAGCAGCAGAGAGGCATCCTGTCAATACATGTTTAACACTATCAGAGAAAGAAAGTAGAGAACATCCTTTGTACCAATTACCTATTAAGTTGCAATGGAGCACCACGTCTACCAAATCTGTCTAGGTCTAGGAATTAGAACATCACAGCTGAATGGTTTTATTAGATGTATGTCTAGAGTTGAAAAGATTAGGCGCTTTGCATATGCGCTTGAAAAAAATGGCCAACAAGGATTTTGTCTCTCTTTGCTTTCTGAAATGGAATCAGTTTCTATACTTTATTTTCCTTTCAGTTTAGACTCATACACTTTCATTTCCTGTTCCTAAATGTTATCAGAAACTTTTTAAATGTAGCTTTTTAGACATACTTCGATGTCTAACTGGTATCTCCAATAAAACCTGACCTAATCTAAATCCGTAAGTATCCAACTCCTTAGTTTACTATGCAAAAAAAAAAAAAAAAAAATCTTTCTAATGTATGATGAGTAAAGCTAGTAAACATTAATGTATAGTGTGTGTTACTATATGCATATGTTTATATGCACATGTGTGCATGATTGGAGTAATGTTGATAATCAGGAGATGTATATGTGTTATAAAAAGGGTTTATACTTTTGGGTCACCTTGGTCCAGATAGCCTCCCTGTTCCACATAAGCTTATACCTATTCCTTACATCAGCTGTGAGCAGAAAACTCTGCGTTCGAGAGGTAAGGAGTTTCTGAAAATGACCTGCTGGAGATGGGGCAGCCCCTCCAAGAGCCTCCATTTCAAGAGCTTTCCTCTTACAGTTCACAGAGCTTCGAAAGTTGTTAGTAGCTGCATTTTCTCAGAGATGGTAAAATAGGCCTCTCCCAAATTCTGTTGAGATGAAAGGTGTTATAAGACAGTGATGGATGGAAACGCTCTGACTTTCCTAGTGTACCCACAAACTAAATAGCGGAACTTGGTAATTAAGTCTGTGGCTTATTGAACTAAGAGTCTATCTGTAGTGAAGTGATACAGGAGAGGTTATGTTGCTTGCCTGCAAGCTTTGGGCAGCAGAAATTCTGTTTCTTCCCTTCCTGGTGTCTTTGAAAAAGGAAAGCTGAATTCATTACAAGTTTCTGATCTCAATGCGTGTGTGTGAGAGATTCAGAGCCAACTGTGGTAGTAGCTCTGCAGAAAAATAATCAGAAACTTGTGATTACCTGTACATGAAATTAGGTCAATTTTTTGTTACTCTTGCTACAAGTAAAAAGAGGACTGCTCTGTGAAATATTTTATGTCAGGATTTCATTGTAATTTTATGCTCTTGTTTTGACATTTAATTTAATGCTTCCTATTTTTTGTTTAATATTTGAAAGTCTGACTTCTGTAGTTTCTTGCCTGTATTTTTCTATTATAGTCCACAAATTCATACAACCTGTTAAAAACTTTGTAAGGCTGAGGATTTATTTATTTGAAGCTGAAAAGCTGATATATTTTCAGCAAGAAAAATCACAGCAGTCATATTCTTCAGATTCATGGGTCTATATAGCTTGATTACATGAATCGTTAGTGGTAAAATGGACCAAAAAAAATCTGTTACGTTAAAAAAAAAGTTTGACCAGGATACAAGCAAACTGGTACAGGGAACTCTACAAAGTGGATTTTAGCACTACCAATGTCTTCCAGTCTTTCATCTGTTAAATCCTACTGCTCATTGTTAAAAGAATGATAGGGCTCTTCTCTGCACATGGAGCAGGTATGACTGCCAGCATTCTGCAGCAGTGACATGGGATACTGAGTGTGCAAAGGCTACGGATTGATTTCTTCCATGTGAGGCATCAAGTGTCAGATGCTCTGTGACGTCTTGTACGTTATTTGTATTTTACCTGAAGAGCAGCATCAGTTACGTGTATAATGTGAGAAGATTAATAAAAAGTTACCTCTGTAACTAGGCACATGAACCACACCAGCAAGGGTTGTACTAGTGGCCAAACAGCTCACTGCTGAATCCATTGCCAATTGGTAGGTTACAGGTGCACCATCACAGGTAATACACACGTGCTTTGGCATGTGGAAGTTGCAAATCAGTCCACTTGCAATGACTAGTGAGTTCCTTAGATCTCTTCGTGGGTTTTTTTGTCAGAGTATTTGCAGTCTTTTTCAGTTTCAGAGTCCCTTCAAATTTAAAAAAAAATCTGTATTTCATCATCTAGGTTGTTCTGGAACCATAATCAGCATATTCTTCCTTTCTGGTAGATAGTCCTTGATTTCCAGTGTTTGCACTCATTTTTCAGTATGGGCATGTCTTTCACAATAGTATCCTCACAAAGCATACATGATGAAAATCATACTGTAATCTTTTCTGGAAAAACAAAATCTCCTAAAATGAGTCAGCTTAAAATGTCCTTTTCCAAAGTTAACTTCTGTCTTTGAAGGTGCCAATGGTTTAAGGGGATTACTTAGAAAGCAGAGTGTTCATAGACTCTTCTGTCTTTATTATTATTGGTATGGGAATAATACCTCCATCCTCTCCTGCTTGCCACCAGGTGTGTTTCTTGTGATCTCTTAATGCAGTAGATACTGAGCATTCTGCGACAGGCAGCAATACCTGCTGAAAGCTAGTGTAAAGATCACCTCACTGAATGAGTAAGTGGGAGCTTTCTCAGACATCCACTCTGCTTTCTCAATGGAGTGGAATAGTGGTGGTATACTGGGTAATTGTGAAACTGTTGCCAGATAAGGTTGTTTTTGTTGGGGACAGTGTTTTACTATATGCCCTTTATGAGTAAGAAGAGAGGTGTGCAATGGAATTGTAGAACACGATTTCCCCTTACTCTGCAATAACCATATGAAGTACAATAGGGACTAAATAACAGTCTGGTTATATTTAATATTCTGTAATAGTGGTGTTGAATGGTGTGAAAGGTAACTTCAGAGCATCTCTCCCTTTTTTGTGTAGCACAAGTTTCTTCTAAATCATGTAAAAGGACTAGGCAGCAAATGTACCTATTTTACAGCATCTTATATAATTAGGATTTCTGTTTATCATTGTGAAGATCCCCAGTCACAGAACGACTTTAGCACTGTACTTTAGTTGATTGGGGTGGAGGGTAATCAGGAGGAGTTCTGTGAAGGAACATATTCCCATTCCAGTTTAACTTTAATTACAGACAATGTTGAACAGCAAGTGGTTTTGTGGTGGGTTTGATTTACTTGGTTTGTGCATTATCACAGAAGCGTTAGTTTCTCTTCCGACATTGGGAGGAAGATACAAAGGGGATTGAAGTAATTTCCTGCATACAAACTTTTTTCTTTTCCTTAGTTTTCTCTATTATGTGTACAAGGTACTGGTTTGACATCAGATATATTCAGTTTACTGCTAGATGTGATTTCAATATATAGACTACTCCAATATACCTGTTTGTACATAGTTTGATGAATAGTTTGGGCTGAGAGTAGCTCCTGTTTCAGTCTGTGCCAAATGGGTATTTAGCTATGAGCTCAGACTGGAGTGGGAAGATTTTATATGAGCCAATATTTCAGGTCAGTATTTGTCACAAATCTGTGTTGCAGTGAATGTTAAGTTTCAGTGTTTATTTTGGGAGAGGGTTACCTAAGTGAAATGTATTCTGTGTAGCTTTTCTTGGCTCTCTGAGGGCTATGGACTGATTGTGTTAGCTCTCTAAAGTTGTAGGCACAAATGCAACTAGTTTATGTTCTTGCATGTGAAGCTTTGATTTGGGATATATTCTTACAGAGAAGCTATGAGTGTCTTGTTTATTTCTTTGTCTCTCATAGTGACACTTTTAATTTTCATTAGTTATTAAGTAGCTTTATAATAAAATATGCATGTAAGCCTGAGGCTTGTAAGTTAGATAAATTTATGTAATGTATATTTTTGTCCTTCTGTTTGAATATAAGAAAAATTAACCTCTTCAAGTATTACTCTGCAATCTGTGTATTTGTTTTGTAGCTGTTGCCTTGTTTGTTGAAGTAAACAAATGTTATTTCAGGGTTAGGGATTAATGGTAAAGAATCATGTGACAGGACAGCAGGCACCTTGAAGAAGCAGATAAAGAGAAGTGTCAGTCAACCACCTGTACTTAGTCAAGTTGCTAATTGAATCATGAACATTGAGTTAAGTTGTAGATTTTGCTGACGCTTGCGAGAATGGTCCTATCTGATAAATACTGTCTTGATTTAATAAGACTTTGATAAGATTAAAAGGCTTTAACTTCTTTTTTTTTTTTTTATTATTGCTAGTTGCGTTTTTTAAATATAAAATTACAGGGATTTTATTGAGCATCAAGAAAGGCTGGTAAATACATAAGGCAGTAGTAGTATATATGAGCTTGTAGTTGTGGACTCTTATGGAGACATGCAGTGAATGTCCACATAGTAGACTGTTAGAATCATAGAATCATTTTGGTTGTAAGAGATCTTTAAGATCATCAAATCCAACTGTTAACCTAGCACTGCCAAGTTACCACTAAACCATGTCACTTGGCACTACATCTGCACATCTTTTTAAATACCTCCAGGGCTTGGTGATCCCACCACTTCCCTGGAAAGCTTAACAACTACTATTGTGAAGAATTTATTCCTAATACCCAATTGAAACCTCCCCTGGCACAACTTGAGGTTGTTTCTGCTTGTCCGATCTCTTGTTAGTTGGGAGAAGAGACTGACCCCCAACTCACTACAAGCTCTTTTCAGGGAGTTGTGGAGAGCGATAAGGTCTCCCCTCAGCTTTCTTTTCTCCAGGCTGAACAACCCCAGTTCGATCAGCTGCTTCTCATGACACTTGTCCTCTAGACCCCACACCAGCTTTGTTTCCCTTCTCTGAGCAAGCTCCAGCACTGTTCAAAACTGGGGGCCTAAAACTGAATGCAGTGCTAGAGGTGCGGCCTGGCCACACTGTTCCTGATACAGGCCAAGATGCTGTAAGCCGCCTTGACTACCTGGGCTCATATTCAGCTGGCTGTTGACCAGCACCCTCGGGTCCTTTTGCGTTGGGCTGCTTTCCAGCCACTCTTCTCCAATCCTGTAGCACTGTGTGGGGTTGTTGTGACCCAAGTGCAGGACCCAGGAATTGGCCTTGTTGAATATCATACCATTGACCTCAGCCCATTGATCAGCCTGTCCAGATCCCTCTGTAGAGCCTTCCCACCCTCAGGCAGATCAACATTCCCACCCACCTTGGTGTTATCTGCAAACTTACTTGAGGGTGCACTTGATCCCCTCGTCCAGTCTGTTAATAAAGATATTAGGGAGAACTGGTCCCAGTACGTAGCCCTGGAGAACACTACTTGTGCCCAGCCACCAACTGGATTTAATACCTCTTTGGGCCCAGCCATCCAGCCAGTTTTTAACTCAGTGAAGCCTACCAAGCCTACACCCATCTAAGCCATGAACAGCCAGTTTCTCAAGGAGAATGCTGTGGGAAATGATGTCAAAGTTGTTAGCAAGCAAACAACTGAGTTGTGTTGTGGTTTGCTATTTATTTTCTCTAAGACACTTCTTAAATGGATGCTTTCCTCCAAAATGAAGCTATTAGATTAGTATGCAGACGTTTCATAAATAGTGAAAATTGGAAAAGTTCCTCTCTATGGCCAGCTAATGGAAAACATTAAAAAACACCAAATATCTCTTCCTCCCCTGCCTGTTCTTCTGTACTGAAGTGAGCCTCTGAGCTTCTAGAAGAAAGCAGCCCATATTCTCAGAAAAGTAAAGGACTATTGCTGTGCCTGATTTCTCTAAGATTAAAGTGGAAAGGAGGCTTATTTTATGGTTTTTAATAACTTTGTTGTGTTCATTACAGGGACTGATCAATATTTGCTTCAAAGGATATGTATCAATCTAACAAGTGTCTTTATACTATTATCATATTTTTTGCGTAGCTGGATGTGTGTGTCGTAGACCAGGAAGCTCAAAAAAGTAAGTAATTTAATTTTCCTGTTATGACCAACTGTACAGGGCTGTGCAATGCTGTCAAGTGGATTGTGTACCATTTTCATTAGGCCAATCCCATACCTGATACTGTATAAGAAAACCAAAAGTTTTTACTGTGGGAAACAAGAGTCTATTGAGCAGTTTTGAAAGAGTAACTCATTAAGAGAAACAAATCTTAACAACCAGCACAAACCTATGAGACCAGATACAGGTTTCCACCACAAGGGTTTTCCTGGGAATGTTCTCCTTGTCTGAACTTGCACAAGTACCTGTCTCCCTCTCGTCAGCAATGAAGCAAACTTCATCTAAAGTGATAGTCCTACACACTGATAAGTGATGTTAGAAGGCAGGTTGATGATTGTGCTAGATAGTGAAGAATGTGGAGATGCTATTTGTTAATTAGTTCCTCTTTACTCCTTTTCATGTTTGTAACTATTTGCACTTTGTAAGAGTACATTAACCTGGTAAACGTTTATTTTGGCCCATTAATGTGTTTCTCTTAAACTAGGTTAGAAATTCTGCTCTTTGTAGTGTCTACTGTAATAGTTGTCTTTGTTATTGAATATTAAGTTCTGAGCTTAACAGCTCCCTCCAAGCAAGGTTTGACAGACTGTTTAAAGTATATCCTTTTTTTTTTATGTTGTAGGTTGATTTAATCTTGAAATTGAGGCTACTTTATTTAAAATGGAGTAGAAAAAAACCTATTCTAAGCTCTGTAGATACCATTATCCCTCAGGTGGCAAGTTGTTAGCAATGTAATAGAGTGGAGTTACAATAGACTTAACTTGGTGTAATTGGAATTTCAGACAGGCGAGAATCTAAAAGAGCCTTTTTCCCAATCCGCAGTCAAATTTGGCAGCAGATTGACAAACAGGGGTCCCATAAAGTTAGGATGAGCAAACATCAGAGCTTATACTGTTTCCTTTTTCTTTAAGGTGTGACAGTTTGGATGTAATTTTTTTTTTTTTAAAGGGTATGTTTGAAGCAGTTGCAACATTTGTAAATACAAATTGAATCTACGGCAGTAAAGGACAGGCTTATCCATGGTTCTCCAGTGTCTGCGTAGTGGCATTGTATGCACTTGGCACATATAATAGCTTTGGTCAGCCCTTGCACTGTCTGTGTATGTGTTAGTCCTGAGGACTGAAGATCGTTTGTGGGTCTACTGGTGTGGCTCTGGCCCACTGACCAGGATTTTTATAACTGCAATTCAGTAGGTTCCACAAATCTAATCTGAAAAAAAAACAAAACCTAATGACTCAATATGGTCTCTAAGAGAAGCCATTAATCTCTTTGGGTTTATTATCAAGTCAACACAGCCTGGTAGCAGAAAAGATGAAACTTCTATTACCAAAAAAAAAAAATATCTATTCTATTACAGAGTACCTTTTCATTAAATTTAAAATACCCCCAGCTAATCAATCATAAGTGTCTATTTTGTGGCAACTCCCTTCTCTCTTGCTGCTGAGGACAGGGGGAATCTGTGATGGGATGCTCCCTGATCACTATTCAAGAATCTCTCTTAGAGCTAACTTGGCTGTGCAGCATCTTCCTCACTGATAATAAAGTTCCTACCAACTTCCCTGAAAGTGGTTCTTCTCTATAGCAATAGCATGGTTATGAAATTGCTGGTCTACAATAAACTATGATTCCAAACGTCAAGCTGTTCAAACATTATATAATCACTATTTTGGGGATAGCACTTCCTTTCGTAAGTTTTTTAGTTGTGATGTTAATTTCAGAAATAATACCCACAGGGTGAATGTGTAAATCATCACTTTGCAGATACAGTTTTTACATTGAGACAGTTGGTCAACGCAGAAATAACACATGAATTAGCAGATATGTGAGCTTTCAGTTAAATGCTGCATGGTTCTGTTTTTTGTTCAAGGAAATATGCTCTTATTTTTTGTGGCCCTAGAGAAGATTCAGCTTTATAATGGGTTTGGGGTTTTTTTTGTTTGGTTTTTTTTTTATGTCTTACTAATAAAGGAGCCTGTGCTCCAAACTTTGCCCTCCAGTTGGTATTACGGTATCAGTAATTGCTGCCTCATGTTAACATTTATTTAAAGCTGCTGATTTAACATTTAAAAATTCTGAGGTTAATGGATCTGTGAATACAGATCCATTAACCTCAATAAAAACAAATGGGACCCTTAGTGAACTAAAATAAGTGCAGATCAAGGATACACTTTCACTAATACTTAGTGATAGCATTTAGATTGTACTGTTAAAATGTCAGGTCATAAAAAGGGCTAGTAATGTAGTAATATTCAAGGTGAATTTCAGTGTTTCAGTTACTTCTGTGACCCAAGATAGGATAGTTTAAGATCAAGCAAGCTCAGTGTTGTAATTGCAAGATATTCTGGGTGGGTTGCTATGTAAACGGTATATTATTGGATCTGAACTGGGTTTGCTTAAGAATGAAATCGGTTTGAATGCATATTCATCTAATGACTAAATTATTATAGTGCAGTTAAATGACAAACATTTATCTTTATATATAAATTGACTTCTAGCTTTGCAGTACAGGAGATATCCCTTCCAATCCATACCTTTCTATTATTCTATGAAATGCATAAATAAGACAATGTTTTTCTTTAGAATTGCTTCCATTTTGCTCTTGTGGTTAATCTAACATTGATGTAAAAATATATGGAGATCTAGAAACACCATTTAGAAAGAAACATAACTTCCCCACTACACCTCCTGCATCCATAATACAGCAGATCTGTTTTTACATTAGATATGTACAGAAATAAGAGTTGTGAATCCTGACTTGAGTTCACTGTCACAGACATCTTTGCTTTTATGGGAATGAGTTAATTCCACAATAAATGTGTGATACCATTTCTGTTCATCTTTAGATCATGTTTATCAGAATGATGTTACCTTTCAAGGTCTTAAATATGTGTTAGTGTACGGTGATACACAGCTCAGGAAGTTGTAAATTGCTCAGTGCTGACACCACACATGGACTTGAAGAGCGAGGTTGTGAAATACCAAAAATGTGTACTTGTCCTCTAAGAAGTGCTGTCCTATCTCTGTATATAGTGAAAGGCTGATTATACCTGTTAATAAAGTAGATTAAATACTAAAACTTTTATTTTCAGCATGCAAAAAGGAAAGATGGGAAACCACTCAGTAGGTGACTTTGAAGAGCGTTTTGGAGCTGTATTATGTAGATGGATCAATGTAAAGGCAAATCACTTACATTGGCATACAAAGTTTTAGTGGCTGGTTGTTGAAAAACATGGTATTTTCTATATGGCAAACAGGTACAGGAAGAATGTGCAAAAGCACCTATGCTCTTAGAACCTGAAGTCCCATGGAAAATCTGTGTTACCAGCATTTTTCAAAACAGTTTTGCAGGCTTCATTTGCTGTATTAAATACGGCTACAGTATACTCTTGTACAGTACATCAGAAAATAAAAATAGTTTTGAATATTATTTTTTTTTTAGAAAATCAATTTAAAAAACAGGAAAAGCATTTAAGAGATCAGTTTGAGCTCAGTTCAAACAATGTACTACTTGTACTGCAGGTTTTTCCTGTTGTTACTAAAGACTTTATAGTATTACACAGGCAGAACTGTAACCTAAACAGGGTTTCTCTGAGCTTACTACAATTTAACCCACTGTTTTTTGTTTGTTTTTTTTTTGATATGAATATTGATTGGCCTGCAGACATCACAACAAACAGGTATGTATTAAAATCTTCTTAAGAAGCAAAACTAAAAAAATAAATCTCAGTGACAGGTTCACCGATGTCAGAGTAATAGCTTTCCAAGGTGTAAGTGTATAACAAACTAAACTATAGTTGTCAAACAGAAGAGAGGTACATCTGAATATTGATATTTCTTGTGAATGGCTTATATCTACACTCATAATATGTTCATGATCTGGACGTATGTCTATGATCTATGATATGTCCATATGTCTACGATCTGCTGTCATAAAGCCTGATGCTGTTTAAGAACAGAGAAAAAACATTTTTAAAGTATTTCTCTATTTAGCAAAATAGACAATGTCAGCAATGTCAGTTTTCTGCTGCTGTGATTTTGTTTCAACTCTACTAAACATCAAGTAGATTGGATTCTCATGTTGGAAACCAGAATGCATCACTGTGTGAATAGAAATGCATTACTCTGTGAATTGGAATGAATTAGGCACACTCTATTGCCCTGTTGTCCTGTCATATTTCTGCCTTTCTAAAAAGAGTTCTTGTGAGAATTTACTATTAAATCTAGGACAGCACTTTAAACAAAATTTACTGGAGTCTTTCATCTGTTAAATTTCATTATAAGTAATATTAGTTCTTTTTAACAGTGGAAATATGTTTGTTTTCTCTGAAAGTTACACTTTAAGCATTCACAAATTTGGCTGATGTGAGTAAACCTTTAGAAATGTTTTCTTTTAAGCAGTATTAGGTGGCATTAAAACATCCAACTGCAATCTTAACCCTTTTTGAAAAGTAGAATTATTTTTTTTTTGCAGAAGGTTACTGGTAAGATATTTCAGTATCTTGTTTGAATTGGATATCTGGCTTTCAGGGTCTTCTAAAAATCCTGCTCTAAATTCTGAATTCAGGAGCCGTCAGCACACTTTACAAATCTATTGTTGGAGCTATATTCCCTATAAGAATATTTGAGACACCAGCCAGATCTTTTTCACTACGTTGGAATCAATCCTCAGAAATACCTCCTTTGCACTTAAAAATAAGTCTTCTTACATATACCTTCTTACTTAATGATGCAGTCGCGACATGAATGTTTTGAAGAAATAGTTAATATAATGTCCACGCTATAGAATTTTAGTCAGAATGGCAAAGTGTTTAAAGAGAAGTAATGCTTCCTGGCAGGTGGCCTATGGTGTTTTCTCCTGTGATCTGTATCTATTCTGTAGCTGTGTTTATTCTGCTTAATTTTCCAATAGTCTTTCTGTGACCCAAATCTGCTAACAAATACAGCAGCAGTGTAATATACTTACTATTCTACTTTGGTACTCTGTTATTAATGGACTGAACTGATGAGAAGACCTCTATTGATTATTGTGTATTGGCCCCAGTTTGGCTAAGTGCTTCAGCACATTTCTGACTTTAAGTGGAAAAGCGTATTAAGTACCATTAGACTACTTGACAGAGTCAGAGTGAGGTGCAGTCCAAGAATCGTACTGAACTGCATTTCTTTTTTTTTTAATATAAATTGAAGAGAAATATCGAAGACAAGCACATCACGCTACATCCCAATATAACGTTTTTCTTTTGTCTTACAAAACGTGTGAGTCTCAGTAATTGGGGATCACTCTAGATTACCCTGTTACATGGACCTACTCTGTTTTAAGAAAGAATGAACAAATTCATTTGTGCTGCATTTACATACAATGTTATGTATAAACTCACGGGTGCATTTTCTTGACTAAATATAAAATTTGGAGCAGACTGGAGCAAGTCATTCTAGGGAATGTTTTCTTAACTCTAACACTTGGTTGGTAGTAACAGTCTCAGAAATTGCTACAGCATTTATTTTATATAGTCCATCCTTCTACAGATCATCCATTCCTGTATTTTGTGTTGTTATTTCTTACCAATGAGCAGACATTCATCTTCCACACCCCCAGTTTCCCAGAACATTGTTTAATATTCATTGCCAAACTCAAAAAGACTTTCTTCTTGCACTTGATTAAATGCAGACTATGAAACTAATAATCCTAGTTTGGCAGGCCATTTTGAACCAGTACTGGAGACAAAGGTACTGTGCTTATCAGGGACATAATACTAATAACTTACCTTTTAACTTTTAAAATAATATATAGTATGTACTTGAGATGTAGAGTGTTCTTGAGTGATCTCATCTTTGTATAAGAGCACTTCAGATGCATAATGCTGTAAATTCTGTAGAGATCGTTTCTGTTACACCAGTTGGCACCAGCTCACCTGGAAATTCAGCTTCAGAGTTCAGGTCCTAGTATCGGGAATATCCTTCCTGTGTTTTGATGTTGAAGGCCAGCCACCATGTAGTAAGGACTTGAATCCTGTGACAGATCTTCTGTATTTTATGTATTAAAAAAAGAAACCAAAAACAAAAACAAAAAAACACCCACAAAACCTCCTGAAATAAAAAAAACCCAACCCCTCTGCCTACTCTGCCTATACCCTATATGCATCCCAGAAACTGAAATGTAATCACGCATGAGAATTTATTTTTCTTCAAAACTGAAAAAAAGGACCTTCTGATGTTCAGTCACTGAATATCTCTGTTAATTGTAAGCTTTGTCGCTTTTTCTTCGTTGTCTTTGATTTTTATGGTATACTAAGTGTTATCAGCAGTATGGTAGCAGAATGCAGCACAAAGCATAGGCTTCCAAAGTGTCTAATCCTTTCAGTAACAGATCCATTTCCCATAAGTATTGCAAAACATTTTTCTCTAAGGATTTTCGATACATTTGTCTGACTCTGAGGCACTCTGTTAAAGGACAAAGTCCCTGTGTACTTTACAAGCTTTGAGTGTGACTTGTGGAATTCATTTTGCTTTGTGATACGGAGTTGTGGAGTTATCCTCTAAGGAGTCTGTACACAGAGGTGTCCTGGAGCATATTAAAATTGTTGTGGTTTGGGGTTTTTATAGAAGATACTCCACCCTTGTTTTCATTAGAAAAACCAAAAAGAAATTAAATTACTTCTCGAGTTAAAATGGAATTTCTTGTATTTCAGTTTGTGCCCATTGTCTCTTGTCCATTTATGTACTTTGTGTCTATCAAAATAAAGTTAATTGGGCATTTATGGTGATATATAGTGTAGGTCTATTTCAAAAATGCTGTTGACCTTTATTTTGTTTCTTTTCCTTTTCTTTTTTTTATACCAAAGAGGAGAGAGAGAGTGAAAATGTGAAAATGTTGGGGGCAGTTGTTCAGGGAGACTTTCCTTTTACCTGTGATGAGTGCATGGTACATTACTGCAGTCACATCTCTTGCCTGTTTTGTTGCTGTTGTTTTCAATCATAAAGAGATAGTGAAACAAAAGAAGTTTGGACTGTGGGATATTTGATGGTCTTCTATCAAAAGTATCCAAATAGTGACTGGATATGAATAAAAAGCCTTTTTATTTATTTTTCTGAAAATTACTTAATGAAGTACAAGTCTTTTCCTTTTCTGTAATTTCCTGCATTGTTTGGGCATGCACACACGAAAAACCCATCAGAAGAAAACAAAACCAAAAAATACTCCAAACAAAACAATTAGATATTCAGCATACAAAATGTATCAGAAGTTTGATGACTTAAAATGCCTAGAATGTGTACTGTGACCCATTATTCCTTTAACAAGATTTAATGAAGCACAGTTTAGTTAGTGAATTGAAGATTTTGTACAAATTGCTACCACTAAGATGAAAGCATGCTTAAGTATGAAAATTTATTGCAGTGAGTTTTGATACTTCCTAGCCTTAATCTCCCATCTTACTTTATCTCACATTAAAAATAATGGTAAGATTGGAGAATCTTTATCTAAATATTAAATTAAAAAAAAAAGTCTGAAATCTCTCTCTATTCCCATTAGTCTATGACGATACTGTATAATACAGAAGTAACAACCATATTTTCTTCCACATCTTTCAATATGTGAATTTTTTAAGTGAAATTTCCACAATGCAAATAGTATATAATTAATTTAGGCTGGTGAAGAATTTATCTTTTGTGAAACAACTGGGATATTTGAGATAATCTTATCTGTCCCAAATAGTGCTTTTATCTCCAGTATTTTGTGAAATATTTTTCATCCAAAAGGAGGGTCTCTTTGCCTGGCTCTGACTGACAATCCACTCAAAGATGGGAACTCTGAAATGTGAATGTGCAAGTTAGCTGAAAATACCTGTTTCCATTTTTTTTTTTATTGCATTCAATTCACATGATGCATATTCAAGAAAATTTAAAACAATCCTTGCTTTATGTGGATTAGTGAACAGGGTGTATGTCATCATGTATGTTTTTCTGGAACTTCACTAAAATAGCCTGTAGTTCCCATTTGTCCAGCAATGATGCTGTACTGTCTGTGAAGTGTGTGACCATATCTCTAAGGTACAAGTACCTCAATATACTGGTCGCTTTGGCATTGTTTTTTAGTTACAACATATAATAGATTAAAGACCTGTGAAAGCTCAGCAGAAAGCTTTGAATGCTCATCTGCACACCTAGCAGTGATATGGTCAACACGGAAAGACGACTGTGTTGACTGACTACCGTGACACTTTAGGAGTGTTTTGTCACGACAGTTATAGCTTGTTGAATGATTTGCTGGTCTTGGTATTTGGAGATTCACTTCTTGCTATGTTGCCTTGTTAGTTTTCGTTCTCTTTCTGCGTTTGAAGAACACTGGAACAGGCTGCCCAGAGAGTTGGTGGAGTCTCCATCTCTGGAGACATTGAAAACCTACCTGGACGTTTTCCTGTGCAATCTACTCTGGGTGGACCTGCTCTGGCAGCAGTGTTGGACTAGATGATCTCCAGGGGTCCCTTCCAATCCTGTATCATTCTCTGATTCTAGACTGAAGGGCCTATCTTTAATTTCCATCTTTCCAGGTATTTCATGGAGCGGGAGCTTGGGTTTGCTATCACTAAGGCTTGATTTAGAATCCATTCATTTTATTTAGTCTTTTATTTACCTGTTGTTTTGGATTGTAATGACTATAATTGAAGCACCCAATTCCAAAAGAGATTATTAAGTAAATAAATTAATCAGATTGCATTTCATGGTAATATAATCAAGATGATATTTCCCTAGTAAAGTATTACCATTTTATAAATAGTTCATGCTATCTGACTGTTTACATATATAATCATGAATATATTAACATTCAGGAAAAGAATTTCAACAGAATTCTTAAATAGTCTATTTTCCATCTTCTTTTTTTCTTTTTTGTTTAAGTAACATAACAATAGCACACTATTTTATATACTTTTATTTGTCTTCCAGGACACATGAATGCATTATAAACAGTTACAGAAAAGTAAAACCCTGTTCTTAAAAAAAGTCTCTTGATATTATATATACTGGTTCTTATATTTCATAACTCCCTTAACATCCTGGACTTCACTATCTTGTGTAAAGAGAATAACAGATTATAAGCAAACTTATTACCATTTCACTTTTTTATGATCTCACAAACAAGCTCAGCAGCCTTCCTTCTCACCCTCTACAAGCTGTGGTAACTAAATAAAACTGAGCTTTTAATTCATCCCCTTTTCTTTAAAATGTTTCAGCAAAAGTATCTGTACTAGCCTTCTTTCTGCCATACAACATGAGCAGAACAGGAGGCCAGGTAGTCTGTAAACTACATCCTTATCATTAAAAACCAAACAAGAAAACCTGAAATTCAGCAGTGGTTCTTCACCCTATAGTAAGAGCAGTTCATAATCAAATAAATTGAATGTTGGCATCCTGAGAATAATGAAGCAATAAAAGCAATTGGTTATTGTAGACACTGTATGAGAAACCTTTTCAAATATAACTGTGTATTGGCATACAGCATTAAGTATTTCTGGTCTGTCTTATTAAAATGTGTACAATTCTGTTACTTTAACTCTGTCAAGAGAATGTGGAGCTTCAACTGGTGTAAATCAGTAGAGATTCTCTGAAGTCACCAGATGGGTGTTACTGTAAACAACGAAGCTAAGCATATACACCCACTGACAATTGGTCCCTGGTATCTCTTTTCCATGAACAGGGAGAACACGGTGCTGTTTTGAGAAATGGAAACCACAGTTTGGAAATAAGGTGCAGTTAGAATTGCCATTAGTTAATTGCAATCTGTGTGAATGTCATTCTACACAGTGTTAGTAAGTAGATGTGCTTGATAATTGTTGCTAGTAATTTTTCTGCAAATTATTCTCAGTTAATTCGTTCTCATATTTGGTATCTGACATAAGCTGAGCTGCTAATGTTGACAGCCCACCAGAAACTTGCTTTGGTGGATAGTCTCAGTCTGAGTGAATTGTATTTCTGTCTTTTAGGTTTTCCATTTCTCTTCTGAACACCTATCACTTGTGTGATTAGTTTCCAGAATTTCCAGTACAAAGCTTTGTACCCACCTATGAACTCTATTTTAGAAATTTGAGGAGTCTTTCTGAGCATAATTCTGTCTCTGGTGTTTCACTGAATATTCGTCTTTGTTGCTTCTACTCCAGTTCTCTGCAGATGTTAAACTGCTGTTGATGCTAAAGGAAAAAAGTTGGTGTGGAACTCGCTTTTTAGAAGACCTCTGTTGCTCTTTGTGGCTGGGAAGGAGATGCAAATGGAAGGAAAGAATGCATCTCATTGATGCTCAAAGTCATTGGGGGAGCTCTTTGTGCTCTCTCACAAGCTATGTTCTTAAGATAACAGTAGAATCACTCGGTTTGTTGAAATAAAACAGTGATTAAAAGAGATGGATTGTATCCAAACTTTTCTCACTAAAGGAACCAGAGACAGGCTTTCACGGGAAACAGCTCTGTTTCATAATTGAAAAACACGAAGAACTTATGAGGACCTCTAGGCTTGCACATCCTCATACCTTGCTTTAGGTTTTTGTGAATGAGCTCAAGCACTAATCCCGAGTTCATAAAAGCCTGTGTTAAAACATATACATTGTGGAAGATCTGTGTGAAAATGCTGAGTAGACACCTTTTCAGTGTTCTTTATGTGGAAGACTTTCAGAATTTCAAATGAACTCTTCTCAATTTTTATTTCAATGGTAATTTTTTCACTTCTTCCCTAAGCAACAGAGAGGGTTAGATCCCTAACCTGATCAAAAGGACAGACTGTCCTGAAATTTGAGTCCTGCTGAAGAGATGATATAAAATTAGGGCTTATTTCCTGGATGGGAGAATAAATCAAGAAGATTATAGCTAGCCTTTTGTTTCATTTGAATAATGAAAAAAAGGAAAGCAAACAAACAAACCACCACTGAATTTGTGAATTAATATTTTTTCACCACAGATTGTGTACTGTCAAGTATTCTGGGACAAATATTTAAAGATCTCTAGGTATTTAAAATTATGCCAAAATACTTTCTATTAAATTTTCAAGGTACATAGTTTCCTAAGCCCATGGAAATTTACAGAAATGAATAGCTGAGAGTTACTTGGTGCTCGTGTGGTGGTTGCCTTGGTTGCCTAATACCTTAAAAGTCTGATCCTATCATAATATTAAAAGAAGAAATATCTACTAAAAATAACTGATAGACAAAATTTTAAATTAAAGCTAATTGTTTTGAAATACTTTTTTTTTTTTCATTTCAGTGGCTTTTTGTAATGTATTGTAGACTATTGCCTTTATAGATGTCAAATAACAAGACAAAAAATTTATCCCGTTTCTGATAGCATAATACATTTACAGAGAAATCTGGAGTTCAGATTTCTGTTTATTTAAGGGCTTTCAGTTATTCCAGCAGTAGAAAAATGACTTTAAACTTGACTCAAAAACTAAAAAAAACAACCACACTGAGACAACACAAAACACATCACCCTTGGAACGCTTCCGTGATGATTAGCAATTTGCATAGCCCAAGTACTAATCCTCCAGACCCCTTCCAATCCGTACATCTTATGTTCTGTATCCTTGGCGTACATTTAGTCTTTTAAAAGAAGCTGATGTGGAGTGAACATTCAATCCATTTTGCTATTACCTTTATGAAAGCTACAGTGCACCTTGAGAAGAGCATGCCTGACCCAATTTGATCTTTCATTTCTAACACCATAGCTTGCTGACTTTCTAAAGGATACTCAAGAAAGGCTTATTAGCAGATGTTATCACTGGAATCACCTTTTCTGAAATAAAGAATGACAGGACCATCTGTTCATTTGTTGCTTGATAACCTAAGCTTCCTTGTTGTCCTGGAAATCCTGCTGATAGATCTATCTCCATGTGGTCACATAGCATTGATCTGTTTGGAGTGGATTTTTGTAGAGCAGGGCAGAAAAAAACTGGAAAACAGAAATGCTGTTTTAAAGAGCAAATAGCGAAGGCTTCTGTACAGCATGGGTAGAATTTTCAGTAGAACCGAAGTGAAATAGTGCCACAAATCCCATTGACTTGAAATGAAGGAAAATGAAGCAGTGAACCTGTACTTGAAGCTTATGGAAATTATGTCTCATATTGACTTCTATAGCTGAAGGATGTGTATACCACTGATTAGTGAAGAACTTAAATGTTGCTGATAAGTGTATAGAAAAACAAGCAGTAAGGCTTAGAAATTCTCTGAAAATACAAAACAAACGATGAAACCTCTTTAGGGAAGTAATTGACCTTTTTAAATTATAAGCTCTGGAGTAGAAAGATTTAAGAGTACTAAATTGCAATGAAGTAGGTGTGACAGCTTAACTGATAGCTTTTTACAGGTACAGTGTGTGAAGTCTAAGCAGTCTATAATGTTTAGTAATGAATATATAATAGACATTTCAGTAATCTACAACATCTAGAAAAATCTAAGCATGTTTAAAAATAACTGTAACAGCATTTGTAGGTATCCAAATCTTCAGTGACTGCCGTAGTCAATGGTTATAGGAGCAATATAGGAACAGAAACCAGTAACATATTACATCTACTTGCTACTATTTACAACTTTATGTCAATTTACTTTGTAAAGTACAAATTGATATAAAAGTACCTTGTGAATGGAGATAATTTTTTGGATGTTCTGTGCTGAGGGAGCATATATATTGCCTATATATTAACTCCCATATGTATTGGGAGTTAAGTGTGGGCTTTAACCTTTATTGAATGAAGGAACTGTAGATTAATCAGTGAAGAGCAAGAAATGACATCTAGTCTAACCAAGCAACAGTTGGTTTCGGAAAGGGAAATGAGAACGAACAGAAATTTGGGGAGAAATCCCAGATTATGTGTATATTGGAGAATTTAGCATAGCAATTCAGTCAGAATCAGAGATAGAATGTCTTGTGGGATATAATATTGATGTAAATAGTTAAATTGCAGGGTTTCTTTCATTTGCTCACATATGCATTTTTAAAAATTTAAATTTCTTGTTTCATTATTGCAAACAAAATACAAGCTTATTTACATTCTAGTTTATCTTTCTTGATCTCAATTGTGTTGGCTTAAAGGACTAAAGAAAAAAGAGACAAAGAAAAGCCATCAACTCAATTAAATGGCATAGGAGAACATATTATTATATGTGCAGCCCTTCCACATGTTTTCCAAGTTACTCAAAAAGTAACAAAATTCCATCAAAGTGAAGCTGCACCTTTGTTTGCAAGTAATTATTTTACAGGCTAATTTTTGTAACACTTGATCGAGGGAATGCCTGCTTGGCCAGTTTATGAGTCATTAGTGGGATTAACTCTTGTTTAAAAATGTTGCCTGAAAATACATAATAATATCCATAGAAACTTGTCGTGACATTCCTAGAAAAAAACTGCACCCAGTTGTTAGTCTAGTATTCTCCTCAGGAGTTGGGGCAGGGGAGGTGGAGAAGGAGGAAATGCCTTTGCCCAACAGGAGTTTCTCTTCTGCCTGGCCTTTAAAATTGCACTGTACAATCTGCATTTGTTCTGTTGTTTACTCAAAGCTTTTGAAATTATCAGACTTAGAGAGCACTTGCTAATAAATGTGAATAGCAGTATTCAAGCTAGCTTTCTGGAGACTATACAGAGTTAATGAGTTCCTTCCTTTTACAGCGTACTGTGGCAAAGCAAGAGAGTCACGAATCAGTTTGTGTAAATACGCTACCTGTTATCTTTCTCCCAACAGTGAATCTCTAAAAGTAAATATACTAAACTGTTTTCATTAACTCCACATATGATTACTGTATAACTATCCAGGCTATCAGGTTTTATTTCTATGTTTTTATTTAAAGCATTTGAGGAAGTTCTCTGCCCTCTTTAAAAAAACCATCGTTGGCAAAGTTGGTCCCCTTTTCCACTCTTGGGGCTAGGATACACTTAGGGTTTTTTTGTTTGTTGGTTTTGGGTCTTTTTTTCATAAATGAGAAATATTTTTTGAAAGGAAGGCCTTTAAAAACGTGTGAGTTTCCTACATTGTGACAGCTAGACGTTTAGTTTAATGTGTTGTAACCAGTATTTTATATCTAAATGGGTGATTGCTGCAAAGAAAAAAAAAGTAAGGAAGTGCTTTATTGTGTATGAAATGTTATAGCTTGTTTGGAATGTCTATACCCCTCCACTTTTGATTTGCTAAGATTAGGGAAATAAGCGTAAAGAAAAGCACGCTGTCATTGTGTGGGTACTCTCATGTCCATTTTGCATTAGCACCAGGAGAACAAGAATTCTCGCCCTTAGATTATGTCATACTTAAAAACAACCTACTTGTGTCTGTCTGTTGCTCTTACTAAGAGTTTTGGGTTGTTGGGTTCTCCCCCCCCCATCTTTAGTTCGGACTGTGTGCTGTTTCAACTTGCCTGCGTATCATTGAGTTAATGTACCTATTTCATCTTAAATTCTTGTGGCAATGTCAGCTAATAGCATTAGCTAAAAGCATGAGCAAATCTATAATGGATTTATTTGATGTCCTCTTGTAGAAAGGAGGAACAATATTTCAAGCAACTGTTTTCATGTATAACATTTGCTTCTCTGTAAACTTCTGACACTTGACTCCACAGTTTGGAGCTAGATTGACCAGCAGCGGAGCACGTAGGGAAATCAGTAGTATTTTTAGGAAAGCTTTAGTTATCTTTTCAGAAATAAATTTGAAATATGTAGGAATAGCCCAATTGACTATTTGTAATTAAAATGTTCCTCTATTCATGTTGAAACAACTTTGTATGAAGTCAGGGTAATCTGCAGTATTACATGTAACCAAGTTGGAAACAAAGATGAAGTCTTCCGAATCTCTCAGATGGTATTAATTTTCTGTGTGTGTGTGTTTTCTGATTATTTTGTCTTAGAGTTCCCCACAAAAAAAATACTTGATACGTCAAAAATGTTCAGAGACAAACTTTTTTCTTCTTAACCTTGATTTGGCAACATTGGAAATGATGATGATTATTAATAATGCTGAACATAAGATATAATGTGTCTCAGAACGCTGTGGCAAACAACGTCGAAGAAAGCTTGGTAACATAACAATTACTTCCAGTTAAAATGATGTCTGCACATCTGCTTTTCAGTCAGTATGCTGTTATCAGCATGTAAATGGTTTCTCTAAACTGACCTGGAATTTTTAGTAAGAAGCAAAGAACATTAGGATAACTCCCTCCATTTGATCTCATGTTAAGGATGAAAGATTCCTACAGTTAGTAGGATAAAATTATATTGGCCATATATCTCCAACAGAGCCTTGCAAAATGCTGCCTGGCCTTTAATGCAGAACTGGGAATATAGGCATTTACTTAGCAAAATGTGTCTAGAGGAAGATGTCCAAGTCTCAAAAAAAGGATAAGTTTAGGTATACTTATCTGTAACCTGTGTGACTGGGTTTTGCTGCCCTGTCCCAGATGTGACTGTAGCTGGCAGGCCACGTTTACATGAAAATGGTGGAGGTGATAGTTGGAAGGGGAGAGAGTGACACGTTTATGTTATGTGTTGCTACTTATTTGTCTGCAAATTTCAGAAAGCTACAGTCCCCCCTATGATGTTACATTCTTATAATCTTATCCCTTCAGAGCACTGTCTCTGTGTCTGTGAGAGTTGAGTGTTTCTGCTGTAACAGAGAGTACAGACAGATAATGGCAGGCAGTCAAATCCCGATGGCTTGCTTATTTGCTGCTCATTAGCTGGACACACACACACTGATTGTGTGTGTGTCCTAACCCACTGAAGCTGCAAAGCCAAAATTGTTCATGCGTATGGTCTTCAGGATAAATTCAAGCCTTTTGATTTTGATTTGAGCCATGTGAACATGGTTTCATAGGATCACAGAATGGTTTGAGCTGGAAGGATTGAAGATCATCTCGTTCCAACCCCCCTGCCACGGGCAGAGGCACCTTCCACTAAACGGGGTTGCTCAAAGCCCCGTCCAAACTGGCGTTGAATCTGGTCTTTAATAGAGTCCAAAATATATGTTGAAAATACATTATTCTGTCAGTTCTGTGTGTGCAGGTAATATGTTGGTTTGTGCCCCTGCGCTTCTCTACTCTTGGTTATATGTCATAAGCCTTTCATGGGCAAAAAGACCTATCATTCATATAAACAAGGGGATGATGTTTAAGAGTAATAAGCTCAGGATTACAATATTCTGTTTGTGATCTGACGAAGTAAACCTGTCATGGTTTGTATTGGAGGACAGTGGTTCTCTTTTTTGACAGATTGATAGGTCTTTCACTCCAAACCTGGCATATTTTTCTGTCTATACATTGACTTTACCCATGCTTTACATTTTTTCTTTGTTCTACACAGCTTTGCTTATTTTTGTACAGGTTGTTCCCCATATTGCTATTTGACAACCCATTTTTATTTTTGCTTTTCCTGTTTTTTTCCAATTTCATTTAATCTCTCCGTATCATTGGAGCCTAAGTCCCTCAATATGGGTCTTTTTTGTGGAAATCTGAAGAAAAAGCAATAATTAAATGGTTGGTGAGTGTGTTTCCAGTGATTAGTGAACTTACCGAAAAAGCCCATTTGAAAGAATCAAAAATTTCGGATGAGTTTGGTCAAACAGTTTCAACTGGAGAAAAGGAAGTTTTTCAGTGGTGCACTGTGAGGCAGAATTTAAGGATAAATTCCTGTAGCCTCTAGTATTGCTACTTTCAGGAAGTTTTCTCTCTAATTCTTGTCTCTACCTGTCATGTCTAGCTTTGTGAGAAGAGACGGTTTGTTCACCTGTGTCTCTGTAGCCTGTTTGGAAAATGGAGATAATTTTGGATACCCCCCTCACCCCCGGTATGTTTCGTATTTGTTTATTCAGTTAATGAGGACCCCTTAGTCTAGAGCATAGTTTTGTGTGTATGGATGGCATCCAGCAGAATGTTGTACTGATCTAGCAATGCTTGATAGAGCTTTTACTTGCCACTTTATTTGTAACATTGCTTTCTTGCCTTCGTTTGTGTAAGTGCTGATATTGTAAAAATAGTATATGCTCTTGTTGTAGGATTTTATTTACCAAAATGTTTTGAGGCAAATCTGCCCCTACTTATAGGCGATCTATGAGATGACTCACATATGTACTCACAGCTTTGTCCAACTAAGCCCTTGGATTCCTTAACAGTCTCAACAATAAGGCAGAGTGTATCTTACTGAATTTAGGAAAAAGCACTTTTTAATTACTACCGTGAATTACTAAAACCAAACAAAAATCTTATTTTCTACCATTTTCTTAACAGACTTAAAAACACAGAGCAGCTTTGTCTTCAGGAATAGAAATAAGCAATGAGCAATGTTCTTAATTCATTATCTCATCAGGAAATTTATTCAGTATGAAATCTTAGTGAACAGTTTTGTCTGTTATTTGCCCATTGTTTTCAAAAGCACAAATTAACTCACAAATCGTTTTAAAGCCTGTAAATTGTATTTTTAATTGACTGAATATTTAAAAAAAAAAAGGAGTTAATGCTTTTTTTCTCAACAAACGGAAGGACTCTATCTACTTTCCCTTCCTTTATTATACATAGCAGGCACCATAAATTCAGTGTTTTGCTGTGAGTAGTGCCTATCAAATACAGCATTACAACACACAGCAAAGGTGAAGAAGACTTCAGAATCATTTTCTTGCTTTTCGCATTTAATTTTTCAGTTGGTGCTTTAAAAGGCATCTCAGACAGTAGGTATTCTCAAGGGCTTGTTGGGTTCCTCTGCTGGTTTAATAGTGATCGTGACACTTGTAGAAGTGCGGCACTGAGAGAATTAGTGAACTCATCAGAAGGAAGGAAGGAATGATCAATTATTCACCACACGCCATCAAGTACAAGAAGCATGACTGCTGCCTGTCTCTCTTTTTCTTTCTTCTCCACACGTATGCTCAGCTTATGCTATTTGTGCAATTACATTATTTTCATTCAAACAATCTCTAGAGAAACCTGTTTATTTGAGTATGCTGGAACATTCACCATTAGGGTATTGCATCGAGTGTCCTTGACATTCACTGCTCTGTGCCTCCTGCATCTACCTCTTTAATTATTTTAATACTTGGGATAAATAAAACAACAGAAAGATCTGGCTGATTTTCCTAGAAAGAAGAGAATGCATAGAGACAGTTATTTCATAATCTGATAACGCGTAGATTATTTTTGGCCTATGTTTCTTTCTTTCTCCTTTCCTCCCTAAACTTTTGTACTTGAACCTGATTTTCAAGAGGAGGAGCCTTCGGGTTTTTACATGTAAGCAAGGCTTTTGTTCTGTGTCACTAAATATTCATAACGCACACAAAGGAAGATTACTAGTTTTTATTCACTTTGAAACTTTATTAAAAATATTTTTTTCAAAACTCAAATTGTAACAAAAACCTCATTAACCCTTGAACATTGGGTTATGTGCTAAAGGGATATTAAAGTTAAAAAAGCACATATGCTCTTTGCATACAAATCTTCACGATTACAGCGTCTTTGTAATCATTTTACTTTTTGTTAAGCTTGATTATCATAAAATTGCACTAACATATTTAAAAAGTGTGTTGGTATGAAAATCAATAGATTGCTGATTTTTTGCGGAGAGCTTATAGATTCTGCCAAAGTGACATGTTTCAGAAGTAGCTTAAAAATGAGACAAAATAACAGTTGCTGGAACTTAAGAGTAGGAAGAAGCTGAAGCTGGAATCAGAGAGTGGAATTTGTGCTTCTTTTCTTGGTCATGTACAAGAATGTAGAGTTTTTTTAGGTCTTTCTCATATAGTGAGTTCTTTGTTGGGCCAATGAGTTAATAGGGTGGAATGTTTCAGCTGTTGATGAGAAGGAACGGCAGACCTGTAGGAAGAGATGTGCAGGAGATGCCATTGAGCTTAATAGAACAATTTGAAAAGCAAAACTCCAGATTTTAGCTTGCCACAACAATGCATATATTGTTAAATATTTGTTACTAGCTCTTACTGTGTAAGCTTGTATTTTCCTTTGTGTTACTGTGGTGTGCAAGTATTTGACAGATCTTTTGTTTGTAAATTTACTTTGTATGTGACAACTGCACATAGAGGATTTGGCCATGCCACACAGCTGTGCACTCTACATATTCTCAACTGTCAGTTTGCTCCTTGCCTTTCCAAGAAGTCTTTACGTTTTTTATGCTTCAGCTTTAAACTCTTATTGTCCAGTTTGCTTTTAGAGTTGTATTCTGTTTTATATTCATGTGCTCGTGACAGATGTGCAGAAAATGCAGCCTGAGAGTAGGTGTGCAGAATGCCATCTATGCTCTCTGTTGTCCTGGTACTCATGTGTTTCTGCAGGTAGGAGAGAAAAAAGAATGGAAGACTGGAATAGTTCCAAACCTAAATTCACAAAGCTACTAAACATGATAAACCTCAAACTCTTTCAGTAGCCAAGAGACAAAGCTTAAGAGCGGTGTCTTATGTAGAAATTATATTCTGTACTTACATTGAATGTGGTCATCAGATACAACGTAGGCACATGCATGGCCTTCCCTAAAATGAAAGATCTAAAGACCTGGTATATCTATGAGTCAATGCAAAAAGAAGTGCTTGAAAGAGCTGCTTCAGAGTCTGGTGTTTACACTGTGTACACATCAAGCTGGCAACTGCTGATCTCTTCTGAAATATTGGTGAAGTGGACAGACATTCTTGGCTCACCTCTGTCTCAGGGAGGAAATGCATATTTTTGGAGGTTTGGATTTGTTTGTGTGTGTTTGTTTTTTTTGTCCTTTCCCAGTCAGCTGTCTTAGTTTTACTCACTTTTTTTAAAACTAGTGCTCTTTCATAGATGGTTTTTGCATCCTTTTAATTATCATTATTATTAATTATTTCTTAATTATTATTATTTAATTATTATATCTGAAATCCAAATTAGTTTTATTGTTTTTACCAAAACCAGTTTTTTTGAGAGTTATCTACTTAAAGTCCAAAATTAAAAAGGATTACTTGCAATAGCTGCTTGTGTGTGTTCTTCAGCCACCTTGAGTTACGGTTCTGTTTATGTACTAAAACCTCTCACGGCTGCATGTCTTACCGGAACAACAGTGGATTAGAGCACTGGCCACATTTGAGCTGTAACTGTCAAACAACTTCAAGATTCCAAAATAAAAATAATGAGATTGTTCTTAATTAAATAAATATATCCTGACATCTCTTTTGGAATAATTGATCAAACTTATTTGTAAAAGCAGAATTAAAGCATGGAATTGATATTCCCATGAAATCTTAGAAGCCCTGTAATTTATGGTACAACTGGTTGAGAGTCTGGTTATAATGACGTTCAAAAGGGGGATACCAAATATGCTGTGATTCAAACCTGGCAAAGAGCATCATTTCTTTCCATTTTGCACATTAGGACAGAGAAATAAAAAGCAAGTATCTTTACAGGAAATCTGCTGTGAAATGTAAATGCCATCCTTCTTACTCTTGTCCCATGCCTTGAGTTGTAGAGCAGTCTTCTGTTGCTGATGTCTGGGACAATTCTTGAATTGAAGTAAAAATGTCATGCATTTGCTGTAACATTGGTTTAAAGGCTAGCTTCTAGCTTGGAATGAATAGAGAAAAGTGTATCTCTGTCATCACATCTCTCATCAACATATGATACACTGCTATATGCTGTCAGTGATTCTATCTAAGACTAATTTCAAGCATTTGCGGACAGCTCTGTGGTTTCCACAACAGAGTGAAATATAGATATTAACATAAAATGTTCATTGTGTGGTAATGTTCTTAGCACCCATGACAGTTTATTATGGGTTTTAACTATTATTAATAATATTATTTAAAAAGCAGAGATGTCAGTATTTGTATTTTTCAGTATGTTCCATATTTAGCAAGAGGTGTCAGGGATAAATTGATTTCTGATCTTTGATTTGCAAGGATCAGTAATGGTTGCTGTAAAATATCCCTGGGAATATTTACAATACAGAGAAATAAAGAAAAGTATTGGGATGCTACTGCACATTAATTGTGGAATTTCCTTGGCAAAGAGTACTTAATGGGTCACAACAGTAGGGTGTATTCTGTAAACTATCATACCCATCAGCAGGTAATACTTTTGCTCTCCTTTTCCTCTGCAGTGCTGAAGCAGGGATTTGTCATGTAATGCTAACACTGAGTGTGTTAAAACTAATCTAATTAGTTTTCTTCTGAAAAAAATCTGGTTTAGAAGCTGTTCTACAGGTATATACTACTCCTTAGAGATAAACAAGAAGATGCAGTACAGCTTAACAAAAATATGTTCTGACGTCATTTCTCTCTTAAAAATGCACAAGATTTTTCTCTTACTCTATCCTTTATGCCTTCTCTACTGATGTCAGGGGAATCTGAATATTCAGATGTTAATTTGTATTGGTATTATTGACTACTTTACAAATGCTGTGAGCTGTGCTTTAAGAAACCAACGTGTCAGCCAGGAAACTTTTTAACTATTTCGGGATTTGTAAGAAAGAAACATGGTAGTAAAATGTACATATTTGACTAAAAGAAAGCTGGCAAGAGCGGGGAAAATTTACACTAGAGCAGTGAATCTTCAAGCGGGAGTGGGTCTCAGTACCGCAGGCTAAGCAGGACCAACACCTTGTGGACTTTCCCATGCTAGAGATACAGTTTAAACAAACGAGGAACATTAAAGTGGAGATAAAATGTTTGAATGTGGAAATGTTTTAGAAACGTTAAAAATGAACTGTTATGCTATAAATACTTTTGGTGCTATCATAGGAGTTTGGAAAACCTAACTGAAAATATGTTTAGTTTGCTTCCATATTTAACCCCAATTACCCTTTGCAGGGGAATTCTTTTTAACATTCAATTTTTCATCTCACTTTTTAGCTTCTGTAGGCCTTGTTTTCCCCCACTACATAAATTGCAGCAGGTGCACAGAATTGAAGACATTACAATTAAATGTAATCAAATATTTTAGGCACTAATGAACAGCTCCAGGAAAACAAGTCTAAAGGAAAAAAAAAAAAAGCCTTTAAGTGACTAGATTTTCAAACACCCAAGGCACCATAGGGCCAATTAAGGGAGTCAGACACCAGGACACATACTGGCATTAATTATCTTTGAGTTCAGGGAAATAAAAAATAAAAGCAACAATTATCATAATAAATTTCCACACACTGCTTGTAAGTTGTGCTAATCTACAACACACCTGGGTTTCTGAGATTTAAAGCATGAAAGTGAATACTCAATCAGTTGGTAAGGACCTCACAGAGAGGCTCGTGGGATCCTGTGCTCTGCCAGTCAGGCAGCAGCTACAGCCCCTGCCCAGCCGCCACAGCTTTGCTCTGCACAGCTCAGAGCTGCAGCACTTGAACACGGACCCTGTTCAAACTAGAAAGTTACAGAGTCCATGCTGTTAAGGATGTAATTTCTCCCTCCTTCCCTCCGCTCTCTCACTCTCATTTTATTATACACGTAATGAAAATTTTCACAGTGGGAGTATCAGTCTCAATCTGCTCTAAATACCTGAGGGTCTCTCTAATTCTCCTTTCTCTAAGAAGAAATCAAACTAAAAGAACAAATATTTCATGTATATCATAAGAGTTTCTTTAAATGTGTAGATGGAAGAAAACGCAGAATGTGCACTGAGCTAAAGGAAAATTTTTTTTCAAAGGTATTCGCAAATTGATCTTTCTCTGCCTGATGCTTGAGCTGGCTGCAAGCTATTCTCACTGAAGATATAGAAAATGGGGTAACGTGTTTTGGGCTGTTGGTTTTATTTCAGCATCAGGTAAAATTAGTGTCCATAATGGCTTTCTGTGAAGCATTGTCTGGCTTTTTGGTTGCATCTGAAGGGTAAGTGTCAATCACTCCAATGTCCACACAATTTGTGGCAGGAAAAAACCAAAAAGCCCTGGATGAACAAGATGAGGTTTGAATTTGTCAGTCGTCATGTTTTAATACTTTCTAGTCTTGATTGGTCTGGGTTGAAGAAGAAAAAAAGTTGTGATTTCTTTATCCATTATTACCTTTTCCTCCATATCTGCTAATTATATTTTCATGCTTGTAATAGAAGTCCTTTGGGCTATTCTTTATGTTCAGAAGGTATTTTGTGCAGCACAGACGCCACGAGGAATAACTGCATAGTAGGAATGTGTGAATCAGTGAAAATGAGCCACAGCTCTTTTCCCAATAGGGCATGCTACAACATAGGCCAAAATTAAAGTTTATGTGGTATATGAGATTAAAGAAGACATTTCTAACAGATGATCTGAAAGATAATATAGTTATTAAGTGGCTGTATCACAGGAGGAACTAGGGCCTAATTACAATGTAATACTTAGTTTCAAGTCAGTCAAATCAGAAGCCACAGTTGGACTGTGTCTAAAAGCCCAGAACACCCTGTCAACGTGCTAGTTGATGTATTGGCAAGGCAATTTAAGAGTACAGGTAATACAGTATTCTGTGGAGTTCAAAAAGGTTTCAGGAAGATTTGGCAACTAGTCAATGAAGTGCCAGATGGAACTTTATGTTCAGATCTTTGTGGAATTTTGCTTCATCATTATTGAAAACTCTTTTCTTTAGAAAATCTTGAAGCGTTTTGCTCTTGTATTTTCAAGGTTAAGCTTCTTGAGTTCTCAATTTGAAAATGTATTTTTATATTCAATAATTAAAAATAAAATAACCAAGAAAATAGATGCTTGAAAATAAAATGTTTCAGTCTGAAACACATAATTTGGAGAGAAGTATGGATTTTGGTTCAGTTTGACAAACTGAAAAATACAGAAGTGAGCTGGCTTTAAATATCAATTCAATTCAATTTTGAAACCATCCAAAGAAGCATTTGATGGGTTTGTAATATGAAATAAATCTTCAGTTTGGCTTTGGATTAAATCGGTCTTGAAAAATCGTTGCCATTCTGTAATTATGTAACTTCAAGCTAGAAATTATTATTTCCATTTTTGTCAACATACCAGTTCTTCTGAAAACTTACAGTGTGTAACCTAGACAAGTGATATACCTATATTCAAGCAGGAAAAAAAAAGGACGTTTTAAAATTCTCAGCTAAGAAACATTTCATTTCTTATGTTACCAGTATATCCCCTTTTGTGGCTGGGCCACAGAGACGGACTTCTATTTCCTGTACCCTTGGTTTCTGAAGTGAGACAGTTCAAGTTGCAGTGGTACATTCTTCAGAATTTAATGTAGTTAATATAAGGATATTTTCTGATGTTTTGATTTTTTATTATTCTTGCAGCTGTTCCTACCTGGGTTTTCTGTTGTGTTTTTTTTTGACTGAAGACAAGGAGACATTGTCAGCTTTTATCTTTTCTAATAGGGACTGTTTTAAATACTTGTATGGATAGCTGCCTTACAAACACATTCAGATTGCTCTTAAGTATATCAGACCTAATAATTTTCATCCCCTATTGTTTCCTCCCATTCTTTTTTCATGATATCTTTTTCTGATGGGTTACTGTCAGCCTGCACATACGTATTTCTTACAATACTTAAAGTAGTGTAAATGAGTTCCAAGTACCGCAAAGAGTGGAGGTCTGTTATTTATGGCATGAATGGTTCGTACCCACTCATACACACCCTTTCTGTCATGTAGCAGTATGGATATGATACAGATTTTGATTCCTCATAAAACAATGAGGATTTTTTTAAGGTAGTTATTTAGCTATTTTAGGGGATTCTTTCACAAACTGAATGAAATCTCAACCAAGAAAATATTTTTCCTTTCTTTATGCTGTTGATTGTGAAACTATTACCTTCTCTGTTAATGGAATTATTACCTAACTGAAATTGTTAAATTAAAGAAACGTTTAAAACTCTTTTTGTTTTTTTTCTGTATCTTATTAGTAAATGTAACGCTAATGGCAATACAGCACTGTGTGTCTTTATTCTTAACTGTTAAAGTTAATATTGCATGATTGTGGTTTTAGTGTTCTATCAGAATGGTCTCTGAAATTGATTGGACTGATCAATGTACCCATATCCATAAGAAAAAACAACCGCCAAGTAAAGAATTCTGAGAGATAAGATCATAATTTTGCAAGGACAAACTTGTTCTGGGCTATATAATGCTAAGGCAGGTCATCCAGGTACTAATGGATTTTAATTGCCACTATTTCAAGTTGTAATATATTTACCTTCAATAGGGTGGCAGTTAATGAATGAAATTACTAATGAGCAAGTGAATTGCTTCCAGTCTCATCCATCTAATCAACTGCCCGTTGATTGGTATATATGCAAAATAAACATCTCCTATTGATAGGAAATATATTTACAAGAATTTTTGATACATTATATAGCAAAACATCTAATTATTGAAACCAGAATTTATGTTGGTTTATTTAAGTGGCTTTTCTTTTAGGCTTGATTTAAAATATGAACACTACAATTTTTAATATGAATGGTGAGATATTAATGATACTGGTACAAGCCCAAAACTAAGGATTATTTACCACTATGTAGTAAAATACAGTAGTACTTTTTTTTTATTACTGCTCTTACTACTCTGCTCTGAATGGAAATGCTCATCATATATTCTCTTAGGCACACTAGAAAAATCCTTCATATTCCTATAACTTTGTGACTAGGGTAACTCTGGAGGGAAGAATTTGAGGTTTTAAATCCTCTGACATGAGGATAGAAACAAAACCCAGCCTTCTCTGTCTCGCATTAGGTGAGCACTTGAACTGCAAATGGAGAGAGAGCAATCATTCTTAAAGGAATTTGTAGCCTGCCTAGTGTTTGCAAGGCCCGTTCTGCAAAACCTGTTTTCAAGCTGTGACCTAAAAGCGAGGAAAAAAAAATATCAAGAAGCGTTTAGCGTGACCTAAAGCCAGATGGTAGGATTTACGGGAATACTGTCACCAAAATATTTGTGGAAGGAACAAAGCTGTACCTGTTTACTCAACATGCATTCTTATATGCCTCCCTGCTCAGGGTGTGAGATTTTGGGGTACTTTGAATGCTAATTCTGAGTGTTGTAAGAATTCACTGTGATCTTGTCTCAAAGCACCCATCTGTAGCAAACACATGGGACAGCATTCAAAGAAATGTAATATTTTAGTAACTTAATGACAGCTAAATGACTGTGTTTTCATTTACTGTCTGGGACTTGTTCTTTCATTTAATTTAAATAAATTATATTTTAAGGTTTCATATCTTCACAAAACCTTTTAAAAAATTGAAATTTGAGCCCCACAGCTTTATATGCAATATACTACTACACGTCAGATATATATTTTAAAATGCATGTATAGGATGTCCTTTTCATAACATAAGAAACAACTGCTCTTTGTGCATGTATTTTAGAGAATTCAAAAGCTAATAATTTGTCTGCAACAATTATAGCTTTCATTTATTTTCTGAATTGCCACATAGCATTATTTCTAAAACATTTGCTTCTAACTTAATAGTTCTTAATCTTGAAACATCTTTACATTTAATTTGTGAGCTTCCCAATCTCTTAAAATGGCATTTCAAACAGATTAGTATAAAGGAGACTACATGCCCCCAACAGATCAGCATGTAAATCCCCTGCCTGCAGATCTCTCCTAAAGAACAGAAAGACATTGGATAGCTTCATTGGGCTTATGAAATGTTTGGAAGAAAAATTCCTTGGGAAAGAGTGCTTGTTTACAAGCAAAAAGAAATAAAACAGGAAGAGGATTCAACCTTAGTTTTTCGCTAGGGCATTGAATCTGGAATTGCTTCCAAGCATTCCCAGTTCCTGTTGACAAGATTCACGTTTATACCCATCCTTTGATTACGCTTCAGTATTACATTAAGTAATTTCTTCATGTTTAGCAAATATTATACCTTATCTTATGAAATGTCTGTATTACTTCTAAAGAACATAAGTCCTGTGGATGTTTTTTTTTAAAAAAAAGCACAAGGGTTAAACTGAAATGGAAAAATTTTGAAAGGATTGCTTTGAGTTTTCCTCTTCTCAGGCTTAAAAAAAATGTAGATTTTGTGTCGGTACAAGAATAAGGCCTAGCTCTAGTCCTCATCTCCCTGTCATAATGTGTTAGCATGGTAAATGACATTGAACTTAGCAAAATATTCTAAAATTAACTGAGAAGTTATTGAAATTCATATCTTTGATCTTGTCCACTTCGTATCAAGACTCAGAATTAATATTTAAGTAGGGTTTGTACTTGTATGTGGGGCTCTTTCCTTCTCACGCACGCTGATTAAAAAAAGAACCACCAGCTCTCCCCTCCCCCACCCCCATTATGATTATAGATATGTTAATTCTTACCCTGTCTCCTGGAGGTACAATTTTTTGCAGTTCTGCACCACCTCTGTTACTCATTATCAAATAAAAGCCCATAAGCTCTTTATATGCAGGTTTAAGATTATGATCACTGTTTTATTGTTACAGTGTTAATGTTTGAGTGCTCGTATCAAGAGATATGATGTTGCTGAGGATTTTCTGTAGAGAAATCTTTATTAGTAGTGTATCCAAACATAATGAAAAATCATGAAATTGGCTTCTCATGCTGTTTGCTTTCATCTAGATCTCTGCAAAGCTTAAGCAAAGTTTTTATGCTAGAGCAAGCAGAATTTTTCAGATCAAACTTGTTCCAAGAGTGAAGCAGCAGCTCAGGAAGGGGACCTAATCACTTAATGATGAGCGCTGTGTTGTGTCCACACTCCCTTCCCACGCCAAGCTCTTTGATATATGCTTTTTTTTTTTTTTTTAATAAAATGCTACCACTTTTTGACTGGTATTTCACTATGGATCTTCCCTCTAACAAGAACCTGTTTGAGAATGAAAGTCCCTTTCTTTCCATCAAAAATTATCAGTGGTAGAGCTAGAGGCTGACATTTGAGGAGAGCCCGAATAATGAAATGAATTAAGGTGGTTTTCCCCTAGGATATTTCAGTGCATGTGTGTGTAAATTACAAACATCGGGTTTGTTTGGGTTAAAGGTCTTATAAGCTCTTCTGCTAAAAACCTTCTTAGTAGTTAAGTTTCATGAACTTTTCTTATTTAAAACTAGCTGTAGTCTTCAAAAGCAAGCAAGAAACACCTAAGAAACAGCTACAGCCACCAGTTAACCCCTGTGGCTGTAATTTTTACTTTGTTTTCCTTTGTGACTTACAAGTTGTTATATCAAGAAGTTATTGGCCTATTCCAGGGATCAAAATGAGCTGAAGTGCTTCTCTGTGTGAAGGCAACCACAGGTTTACAAAACAATAAAGAAATGAAGGTTGTGGGGAAGGGGAGGTGTACTATGCAACACAGTAACATTTTCCCCATAAATTTTTAAAATATCTTTATTTTTAATATTGTTATTTTATATTTTAATTATATGTATTAATTATATTGTATTTTAATATTTTATAAATTTAACTAAAACATCCAAAACAACTACGCTTGCTGGAATCATGCTGCACCTTTTATTCCCTTGCTGATAGGGCACTTGGGTTTTGTGGGTTTTTTGTGGTTTTTTCATGGTTTTTTCATTCACAATACTGAAAATGCTTCTGATCATTCCTTTAATGTACGCACCATAGGGTTTAATGGGGAGTCTGAATCAAGGACATTGTGTATGTGAAATGTAATGCACTTAAAAAGTTGGAAATTCTTTCTGAAAACATATAAGCCACTAAATAGTAGCTTAGAACTTGTGCAGACCTGAACTTTGTACCCGAAGAATTGCATACATAATAAATTGTATGAAAAGCCCTCTCCTGCACTGAATATACAATCCTAACCATTAGACCAAACAATTTTTCAAACAATGAAATAGGCAGCTAGAAATCTTTTTCTTCTAAAACTTGTCTTTCCACTTAAAAGTATTTCACAATTAATTGCAGCTTGGTTTGTAGCACTCTGACTAGTAGTTCTCAGATATATTAAACTTTTTTTAAAATAGAGAGTGTAAGGGGTAGAAAGAGAACTATTGAAATACATGAAAAAAAACCTCATTCTAATAAAATGAGAAATCAGCTTTTAGAAAAGGGCAGAGGGGAACAGAAAGGTCTGGCAAATAACAGAATAAAAGCAATCTTAAATTTTTTTATGAAACTGTGCAGCTTATTCATTTCAAGTAAGTGTCTCAAAGCGTCCTTTTAAAATATCACCAACTGCTAAAATCGAATACTGTCATTTTATTGTAGTAAATGTAGGTTTGCTTATTTCATAATTGGCTTGGCTAGGGAGCTCACCTGTAGGGATTTTACCAGTAGCTGTTCTTATCAATTTTTTAATAAATCCCACAGATTGAGTACAGTAAATAATGAATGACATAGTGCTTGGTAAGTCAATATTTAATTTAATATAGATTCTGGGAAACTCATATTTTACATGCACGTATTACTATGACTCTTGCTTAAATGAAAAAAAAAACCAACTAGATTTTGTTTATAAAAGGGAAAGGAGGAGAATTTGTAGGGTAATTCTGGTAGAATTTAGTTCATATTAGCATTTCATAACTTGAGGCTAATAGAGTATGTGAGTGGGTGTAGTAACTGCAGAAAGCCCCGTTTATTTTCCGGACTCTTCAGATCCACCCATTTAGTATGAGTTCATAGGGATTTAGAGATTTGTTCAGCAAGTGTGTGTGCAGGCATATATTCAGCCACAGTGTAACTTCAGTATGATTTAAGCATGTGCTTGAGTACTTTCCCAGTTAGTGACAAACTGAAGATAAACATAAGGCTAAGTAGAAGTTATTTTAAAATTAGTGGTTTTGCTGAATTTTCTTTCAACTTAAGCATTCTCAAGTAGTTTGTTTATGGACATATGAAAATGCCATCAGGAGAAAAAATTTCCTCTTTCACTAAAAACTTAAATTTTATACAAAAGTTGTGTGCTAAAGAAAACGTTTTTTTCAAAAAAAATTTTCCCTATTGTATTTCTTATTTATTGATACAACTTGACTGTAAGGGCTTTTTGTGAGTTTGAAATGTCAAAAGGCAATATGTGTGGTCTTTATAATGCTGCAGGTCTCTGCTAACTAGTGCACACCTGGTGAAGTGATGGTTTCCACCTCCCACTATTTTTCTTTCCCTATCTTTTCCCCTTATTTTTCTTTCCTATCACTCTCGGCTTTACAAATGTGACGGCATCTAATTAAGTTTGTTCTTCTGTAATTTATGTATTATTTAGCTTGAGTTTCATCTGAGTCCGAGAGAGAAAAAGGCAGAAAACACCTAAGAAAAACTATGCAAAGGCTACAGGCTGATGAGCTGACATCTCATAGTAGAGAGATTTATGTGGTCTATCATAAAAAATTTAGCTTTTCTACACAGTTATTAATCAGCCACGTCTGGTCCTAATGTTCCCACATGGCACCATTGACTATATATTAAAGATGCTGCTCTAGATGAAAAAGGGTGCATTAGCACTGGTTAAAAAATGAACGTCCACGAGAAGGACAGGATAACTTAAATTCAGGGTTTTTTTGTGTCCAAAGAGCTATTTTCTGAAAATCTGTTGTTTAGAGTTGTATACTAGGGTCAGCTTTGACAAGGGTGTTTTTGGGGGTGTTGGTAGTAAATAACAAATATAGACGGGTGAGTTTTTCAGCAAGTTTAATTTCATAAAAATTTATGACAATTTATTTTTTCTACGCATTCTGATAAAATGATTGGAACTCCACATGGAAAAGGTATATCATTCTCTGGCAGCTGAGCTGAGAGTTTTCTCCAGTATTTGAGGAAACTAGCAATTATGCCTGCTGACTTCTCTGAACGCTCTCTTAAAAACTAGGTAATTAAATGTGTCTAAAAGATAAAATATATAAAGCAGTCTCTCAAGACTTCTTTTAGAAGGGAAAAAGTGTTAAGGATAGGTTTAAAGTATACGTGCAAGGGGAAGCAACTTCCTCTTTTTTGTCTGCATGTTTTTTTTCCACCAAGTTAATGCCAAGGCTTTTAAGTAATTGTCATTTTATTTATTTTTGAAGTGGTCTCATTAGCATTATTCTCAGAAAATCTTTGCTTTTATCATTATTAAAAATAATAATCTTTGTTATTTATACAGCCTGCTAAATTTTGATCTGTACAAATTCTCATAATTTCCATTGGCATTATTTTATTTATAGTTTTCATAATTCTTCCTGTTTCTTCCTTTTTGTCTTTTTTTTTACATCCATTTGAACAAAAAGATTCTCTGCTGTATGAAATATATTGGACATCTGATTCCATTTATACGTAATAACTGTATATTACATGTGGGATAAGTGAAAAATACCATGGATGGGTTTTGGTATGCTTTAGGTCAGCATAGCTATTTACTTAAGTTTTAGTTTCTGTGACTGATAGCGAGCACTTAGATACCTGACTGTAGTAAAACAGTTAAGCATAAGACCAGCCTTAATTGTATGATTAAGACTGACTTCTTACTGTAAGCTGATGAAAAGATGTCTTTGTAGTGGAAAGCACTGAGAGATACACCTGTAGGCATTACTGTTTGTATCTGCTGCGATAGAATTTTTAGCGAAGGCATTCAGTGACCTAAAGATAACCAGTTCCCTCGCTCTTAAAACAAATGCAAATTGTTACATGTTGTACTTGCAAAATGTGATGTGTTCTGTAATTATTAATCAAATAGGGCCCAAAAACCCCCTTGTTGAGTATTTGTAATCAAAACCTTAGTGACCAGTTTGTTATACTTGCAGGAAGATCTTCAGTGACCTCAGTAGAGTTAATGGCATGTGTAAGACAATTAGCCATCATTTCTGTTTAATGTAATTGTAAGGAATGCCTGAGATGCCATTAGATAAATGCTTAGAATAAAATATCGCACAGATTACAAAAAGATGTGAAAAGCACTCCTTCCGAGTCATCAGACTTAGCATTGGAATTGATGGGTCATTAAACTCAACCCCTTCTTATGGGCCAAAAGGGGGGACCTTCCATGTAAAGGCAAGAATTTAGTTCAGCTATGTGAACTTTTAACAGCCAGTGGTCCACATTGTTAGTCTGATTAGAGTAATGGATATTCATAATCTGTATAAACACAGGAAAACTTCAACAGTGCATTTAAAAATGGTTATATAGAAAAACCTTCTTGTACCTACTAGTTTTCTTTGGTGTAATTCTCACGCTTCTAATGTCCCCCTGAGTACGAGAGTTGACAGAAGAGGTTATGAAAAGCTGTCAGCATTCTGAGGCATTTGTCAGCAGGACGGTGATGCTAGTGAGGTTTTTTCCTCCTTTTTTGGGGGGACTCTGTAATGTTAGTAGTTTCTTTCTCCTCCTCAGTTCTAGGGTGAAATTTGCCTTCTTTTTATAAAATGTTATCTACTTCTACACTTTCATTCCACTGGTTCTATTGTGCAGTCTTTTTGTTTACTTTGTTTTCTCTAAAACTGGTTTCACTGGCATACAACAAGGTTATACTCCTGAACTGATCATTGACTGATTGTTATGATTTGTGCTTATATCCTGGTGCCTCTGTTCACACTGCCTTTGTGCTCTTCCACGGGACACTTTTGCTAGAATGATAGCTCATTTATTCTATGCTGAATAGCTACTTGTCATCACTATAAATTAAAACTAATGGAAACTAATTGAAGGAACAATGACCCAGTTTCTAGACAATTGCTACCATAGCTAAACAAGCCCAGGAAAGTACTGAGACTCTGCACTGTCTGGGCAGAACGAAGTTTGTGGCCTTTTACTTGTCATCAGAGAAGTTGTATGTCTTGCTTTCCAATACATCCAAACTCATTTGGTTTGGGACTTTTTAGTTTTGTTTTGTTTTGTTTTTTAATGGAAGCATGGAGACAGAATGTGTATTTCAGGTCCGTTAAACAAAAGACATAAACATGAGTTGAGGACACTATTGTTGCTAAAACCTGGCAAAACTTGAAGTTTTAAATTGTAACTATGGTTGTTTTAGAAAATGAGAATACAACTATTGTGAAAATATTTTCTAACATAGACGACATTCAAACATAGTTATCTCATGGTTCAGTCCTTTAAAATGTAAAATACTACTTTTATTTCATAGATGACAAGACCTTTGTTTCAACATAGGATGAAATCTTGGTTTTCCATTTAATTAGTTGCCTAAGCACAGTTTGTCTTTTCTATACCTTAAAATATGGCAAGCACAATCAGCAACAAGGTGACATTACTGAAGTTTTTTGTTGGTTCTTTTTTTTTAAGAAGCAACTTTCTTTTCTTTACAGATCCCTTAAAACACTGTTATTAAGCGTTGGGAGGTGAAGCTATCAAATGAAATAGCAGGAAGTCCTCAACTTCTTCAGGGGGGTCCAGTCTGCAGGAGTCCTCAAGACAGCTACAATCTCCTGCAGCAAAAGCTTTTACTCTCAACAGGTAAGTCAGTCAGCTCAAGTTTTCTTTCAATGTTAACCAAAATCCTTCATGTATTTTATTTTAATAACATCTTCTCCAAGAAAGAGAGAAGTAGGACAGAATTAAATACAGAAGTTAGCTTAAACAATTGCTTTTTAGATACAGGAGCAGGAAGAACACTTAAGTTTTGCCTTGTCTTTGAGACAGGAATATTTTCTATGTTCTTTCCTTTTGGTTCATTTGCGCATACCTAGAATCAGTGTATGCCAACTGTTTTCAACATCGAAGCAATTACACCATGACAAGATGCCTACTGCTTACAAAGGGCCCAACTAATTGGACTTTAGCTAGGTAGAGTACTTAAAAGCTGGAAGACTGTGAGAACTCCATGTGTATAACAATCTAAGGCACTGTAGAAATCTCTAGGGAGAGTTAATCATCGTTGGATAGAACACACAGCAGCAACCCTGCTGCGTGGAGAGCTTTTTGGAATATCTAATCAGAAATGCTGAACACTGTCTTAAAGCTTTCCTTTGTTAGAACACTGCCCATTTGAAATGGGAACAAAATAGATTTTAGTCCGTAGTTCAAGAAGCCTATCATAAGGACATCAGTTGTTACAAAGTCTAAAATCACTCATTTCATAGGCTTGTGCTCTTCTGATCAGTAAGTAATCTTAAATTTGACTGATGATCCAGTTTCAAGAGGGTAGTAAAACATTCCCTCAGAAAAGCTTATCACCCAGGGATTAGGATGCTCTTGGGGAGGTATGAGATAGGGACCCAAGTACCTTCAGAAGGACAGAATTGCACTGAAGGCCTGCATGTTCTTGGCAAAATGCTGTAATTGTCTTCCTGACTGTAAGGATGACTCAAACTATTATCCCCAGATGTTTTTCTAAGTAAAGCTACTAGGCTACCGCTATTAGAGCATTGTTTTTTTATTAGCATATTCTACAGGTAAGCAGTGGGTATGCCTTCTGTTTCCAGCTTCCTAAAGGAAACAGGATCACAGCTGGTTTGTGGTTTTGTTCTAGGCAGAGAAGTGAGATAAGCACTAGGGAGTGATTGCTTTATTAACTGATGAGGACTTCAATATTCCTTGATTCCAGTGAAAATATACAATTAAGTAAATGTTCCTAAGGTGAACTGGTTGAGTACCTTGGTTCTATGTTTTCATGTTTTGGGTATCAAAATTTTTATATTGATTAGGTCTGAAGTGTATGGTAAAAAAATTGTGTTTGCAAATGAAGGCTAATTTCATGTGAAGTGCATTGCAGAATACATAAAAATGAAAACAAGGCTGTTTTCATGTACATAAGACTTGACAAAATAGTTTTGTCAGAAGCGCAAAGAGGTGGAATCATCACAAGTCCATCCTTTCTGCAAGAATACCGGATGCATGATTAAAATAGTGTCTAATACCAGAGAACTTTAAGTACCCAGGAAAATTTATGATACTGTACTTCATTTGAGTTTTTCAGGCTTTTTTTACGTTTTACCCCACATTCAACTTTAATGAAAGTTAGTAAGAATTCTGTTTTAGCTTTTTTTATTTTAGATTCTTTTTTATTCAAAGGACAAGTTTCTCATTTCATTTCTACCTTCTGAAGGGAAAGAAGCTCTACACCAACGTAGTTTTATGAATGGCCTGGGGGCAACAGAGTTTATTTCAGCCAATTAAGATAACAGTTACTGTTAGAGACAGTAATGGGAACACCCTTTTGCTAGTTAGTTCCACAACCCAGATAGTATGATTAAAACTTTTCAGCTTCAAATTATTGTATTGCACTGATTTCCCCTTCTCTGCAAGATTTGGTACAATTGCATGGCACAAAATTTATTCCATTTGCATGGAATGGACTCTCTACAATGACATGGTACAAAACTTACTCCATTTGTGTGGGGATTTTCACAGTTTGCTTGGCTGAAAACAGTATGTTGGTACATTTACCAGTGGAAACTATAATATTTGATGTAAAATAAGCTCAGGTTGACTGATCTCTTTGGGTCATAGATTATTATGTATGTTTTCAGATTATATGCAAAACTGTATGTTGAGCTGGTTGAGCATGACTGCACCTTCAACGCTGGATATGAATAACAATACATTTGCTAGATTTGATGGTTGAAGTTTTGCAGAAGATTCTGTTGGATCATCTTTACAATACTACTGCTTCATGTTATTGTGTGTCTTGTTTGAGCTATTGACTTGATTATTTCACTGGGCCAGTTACAATAGCTTTTGTTTGTCTGTCACACTTAAATTTCTGCAGGGTCTTTGATAAGTCAGTTAAGGTATTCTCAACCGCATGTGGGTGTTTTTCAATAGGCAAAAAGGAAAATATTTTTTAGAGTTCAATCCTCTTAAATCAGGAACAGCTTGATTAAGAAGAGGGAAGATACCTGTTTATTCTTCCTTGTGATCCTTAGGTTCCAAAGGATTAGAATGATTTAAAACTACATATGTACTGTTCTTTATTATTGTGGCTGCATTCAGCCACTGCATTGTCTGGTTGTCTGTGCAGGAGTGTAGTGTAGAGAAATCTGAAGATCTTGTCATTACTCTGCTAACTTCTATATCTTAATAATTTCTCCTATGGAAAAGTATTTGTCAGATAGTTGATACATGGCTGGCTTCTGTATCTCCGGATTACTGTGTCGTGATGCTGTGGAAATTTTGAGCTCTAACTGCATTTACTTTCAAGAGACTTTAAAAAAGAAAACAATTAAAAATCTTCATTTGTTAGTATAGGTCTACTTGGAGTTCAGTCTTATAATCGGTATTAAATACTGCTTTAACCTTGCCTTCCTAAAAATTCACTACATATGGGTGTCTCAGTGTGCCACATTAAATTCATGTCTCATACTGAAATGTTATTGGAATCTGGGTATTCTGATTGCCGGTTGTTTTCTCTAGCTGTGCTGGTGTTCTCTTAATGTATAGCCAATGCAGTTGTGGATCTGCACTTCAGAAAACCAGAAGGGCTAACACAATTGTATTTTTCTTTCACAATTTGGAAGTGCTTTTATTCCTGTGACAATATGTAGGCTTTGGGCTGTTATTGGTCTTTTAAATTCTGTTATTATTTGAGAGACATCTCACGTCTGCGTCTTTGTCAATCTTCCATTCCCAAAAATGGATTTAAGAGCTTTCCACAAATAACCTTTGGTCTCTTAATGTTAGATCTAATATTTTTCTTCAACTCTCTAAATGGCTTCTGCATTCAAATAGTGCTTCATGGAAAAGTTTGCTAAATTCTGGTAGATCAGAAATTCTTGACCATTGAGACTTAACTCTTACTTGTTTCTGTCTGACATAATGTGGCAGAAAAAAGGATGAATTACGAATTTTACTCTCTGTTCCATGGGTATAAATGTAGAGTCACTAAAATAATGCCAGTGCAGTTACTCTGAGTTCACACCTAGGTAACTAACAACAAACATGCCTTTGAAATATAACACCGTTTTCAATAAAAAACAAACTCCAGAAACTTTCTCAAATTTACTCAGCTGAAAATCCCTCTTGCTTTCCATTAACATACTCTAATTTATAGTCACAATCTCACCTGCATGTGTGCCAACAAACAAAAAAATTGAAAAAGAAAAAAAGTCACTGCATGTCTCACAGTGGCTCAACACAGATACGATTGTAGTAGATTCTGTTGGAAAAAAAAGACCCAGACAGTGGTAAATGACTCGGGTGTGTTCTTGTCCCCATTTATGTTGTGCTAAGATAGTGTTGGTGACAATCTTTTCGAGCAACACACATTTAGATTATCTTTAATATGAAGGATTTGTATAAAGGATTCCCATCCCTTTCCTTCTTACATTTTTAGACAAGAAACAAAATTAGCCATCATGCTTACTTGAAAGTATGTGAGTAAAGAAAGAAAGGATTAGGTGGCCTCAGGGTTCCAAATCCAGTTCTGAATTTAGGTGGCCCCAGTTGCTGTATTTCTGCATTAGATGGGAGGTAATTCCTAACATGTATAACAACATGATCTTTTTGTGAAATAGGGAACTAGTTATTCACCTAGGCAGATACAATTTTTTTTCCTCATAGCCTTAAAAAAACAGACTCAGAGCAAGATAGTATTGGCTGCTTGTATGAGTTTGACTTAGATCACAGGACAAAATGGTTTTCCTGTTCTCTGCTGCAAACTTGTGGCCTTATGGATGTCAATAACCTTATCAGTTCCAATGCAAGTATCTTTTCATTTGTGGGGACAAAAGTCTTCAAGATGAATGCCAAATGGATGAAGCAGTACTGCTGGGTAGAAAAGAGAATTCTGATCCTAGATTAATGAGAGTGTATTTGAACAATTGTCAACTAGCTCCTGTTTAAAGAGAGGATGATATGATTAGGCATGGCTTAATATGCTATGGGGGCAATGTATGCCTGTGGCTCCTCAGGCTGGCATAATGTATGCCCTTGAGAGTGCAATAGCTACACAAGAGAACAAATCTTACATTGGCTCTCCATAGATGCCTGTCCTTAGTAGCTTTCTGGTTTTCCATATGGAGACACTATTTACATCGTGGGATCACAAAGGCATCATGTACTTAGCTTTCTAGTAGTGTAAAGTTAGTAGATCTGTGAAGTCTGTGGCCTTCAGTCTTATGTGTTTGTATGATTTTGATTTAGGTAGCAGTTCATAGAAACACAATCATCACATGAAGATTCATAGAGTATTTACAGGTGCTTGTAACTTCAACAGCTGAGAATACAGCAAACGAGCAATTTCCCTGAGAGCAACTGAAAAGCGAAGCACACCTGCCAAGAGGGAAATGCTACCGCCTGGCTTCCTGTTTAGCTCAAATCTCTTGTTTATTCCATAGTAGTTCTGCGCTGAATGCTGCTGCAAAAGAGCATTGCTGTGGTATAAGATCATATTCTAGAGAGAAAATGGAGAGGCTGGATGCACTCTGTGGGACAGAGGAGGGAATGATCTGGGAATTAAAGTAAAGAAGAGAAGGGGCAGGCATAATGCTCTAATGAGCCTTGTCCTGCTTCTACCAAGCTGTTCTTATATCTGAGCCATCTGCTGAATAATTTGAATCACCTCCTTGTTACTGGACTGAGTTGGAAAAAATAAACCATTTTTAGGAACTTTCATTGCTCTTGGTTCATTTCACTTGCATTCCATCATTCAAGAGTGATACTGAATTTCACTAGCCAACTAAGTTGAAGCTGAATTTGGGCAGTAGCTATAGTTCTTTACTCAGTCATCTGCACAGATATATTAGCTCTGCTGTGTTCCAAGTGACCCCCCATACAGATCAGTTTTGAATTTGTGTAATAGAAATTCCTGAAAGACCAATAGCTAATCCTTCAGCAGTTGTCACCCTGCATACCGCAGCCACAGGACTTCCTTTTTGATAGAGAGCTGTGCTTTGTTTCAAATCCCGTTCTGAATTTTAAAATGTCCAGAGTTTGTAAGTGTATTATAGCACTTAGTAAACTGCAAGAGAGGTTGATCACTTGAAGTATTAAAGTTGTGTATTTCCAGTTTGAATTTGTGATATTTATGCGTCTAGAAGTTGTTTTATTTTTGATGGCTAGACTAAGAAGTCTCCATTATTAAATGTCTGTTTTCTATAAATAAATTAAAACCAAACCATCTAAATAAAGGACCAAGACATTGCAGAGCTCATCTGTGTGGTACCCATCTTTTATATATTTAATGACTGGACCCAGAATATCTTCCCTGCGGTTTGGGGACCTTATTAAAGACGGAGTTTCTTTTATACTCAGCCCCTTGGTGAGCCACAGTGGCCTTCTTCAAGATTGCAGTGATGCTCCACCTTTCCTTTGGGACACAGGCTCTGAATTGTCTCATAGATGCAATCACGATTTTTTATTAGAAGACAGGGAGATGCTATTCTCTTTTCAAACCCAGTATTGACTCTCCAAACCTTGAATGTGGACTACAGCCTGTCAGGTTTCCCAGGTGAAAGCACTGTAGACTGAAAGATAGTTTTGCACCCTGTCAGCTTCTCTCTTTCTCTCCCAGTAAATCTTGATAAATTTGCAGTGTATTGTGAAAGTTTCAAAAGAGAATGTAGCTCCCACTCCTGCAAAATTTATAGTCTGGTAGCTAAAGGAATTGTTATTGAAATAGAAGATTTATGTCATTTATGAAGATTTATGTCATTTATGTCCCTCTCTCCTATTTTTTTTCTCATTATTTTTTTTTTTTAAATAAATTAATTTCTGGTTTCTGTTCTGTTGGAATTCAGAAGTTTACTGTGTCAGCCAGGCTAACTGAAGCTGATGACCTAGAAGTGTTGCTACAGCTAACAATTCTTGCTATAGATAAGCTGCTAGCCTTTTCTTTTATCAACAAGAACAAATAAAAGCAAGAACAAAAAAAAATTAAGACAGTGTGTGTGAAACAGTTCAGGTTTACTAATTTTAGGAAGAAATGACCAAACCTTCTAGCTTATCTCAGAAATTCAGTTATTTTCCAGTCTTTTAGTAGCAATAACTCTAAGCCAGAGAGATGTAAATATATTTATTATGTAGCACAGATTCAACTTCTTTCTTATGCATCCTTGTTTATATTATTGTCAGGCACTGGCAGTCTTTGAATTTCTGATATTCTCTTGTATCCTATGGATCTGTGTCATAAAAGGCACGCTTACAGACATTTTCCCCCAGTATTCTTCCTCATAATTTTTTTAATTTATTAATGTTGGTAACATTCAGAAATGCTAATAACATTGTTGCGCTTTCTCCACCTCTGCAGCTACTGGTTGTATCTGATTTTAATTAAACCCAACTTTTGCTTTGATAGAAAGGAAGTTTAACATTTCTTAGTGGGCTGCTAAGTGGGCTCTACAAAACTCTAAAGACAAAACTCTAAAGATCATGTTTCTATGTGCTTTCTTTGTGGGTGATTGTGCGTATGCTGCTGTATGTTGTCCCCATGATTTACAGTCTTTGCTATTGACTCATGCGGTTACTATAAAAAGGATATCATTTTCAAGGCAAAGAAAATTTTAGCGTCATCCATTTCTTGACGTTGCATTCTTTCTTCAAATGGAGAGGAGAATGACATGGTATGTAATGTTGGTACATAAAACTATCCTTCTTACTGAATTTGCTCTGTAAAGCACCAATACCAGTAAGAGTCCAGGGTGGTATTAGACAAAACTTCCCTTTCCTGCACATGCAGAAAAAATACATGTAATTCTGTCATGTATTTTTAATGTATATGTGGGATCAGTGATCAGTTTGAATACTCTGGTTTGCACAGCCTTACAATAATTTTTTTCCTATTATTGACAGTTCAGCAAATGTTGTGACCAGCGAAGTACCTTTACATAAATATGTTTCTTTAACATATGTATCTTTCTTGGTCACTGTTAGGAGAAGAGATAAGCAACCAGATGTGCTTCTAATTTGAACTATTGTAGAAAAAAAAAATATCTAGGTTCACCTCAGATATTTTAACTCAAGTACACTGTAACCACAATTATAGTTTCAACTGTGTAGCTCGTTAGTGTAATGGTTGCGGAATAAAAATAATAAGAAGAATATTTAAGAAAACAGCCAGAGAACATTGCCATAACATTTTTGCAAAATGAATCATTTAGCTCTGTCAAGCTGTTCTTACTCCATGAGTTTTGATGATGCCAACAGCTGATGCTCTTCATTTTGAGAGATGTCTGAAGTAATGCATTAATATGGAGTTGGATGTCGATGCATGTCTTTAGGTATCATGATGTATTTTTCTGAAGTAACGTATTGGTCAGATTAATTAAAGTCACTAAATATTTAGCAAATAGGTATCATATTGTTGTACTTAACGTGGCTATTTGCACTGCTGGTGTGTTGAGCATGGTAGGATTTTTAAAGATAAAATCTCTGATAGCAATCTCCTCAAGATAATGTTGCTCTGGTACATATTGTTTGTTACCTAAATAAAGAGATAAGCCTTTTGAATACTTCTATGACAATAGGTATATCTTCATTAAAGTCCTTGTTCTGTATGCGTGTGTAGCAGGTCTGGAAAGATCTTTTGGTGCTTTGTAGTTTTTCAGTGGGAAACCTTGGGCCCTGGAAGGTATTTGGGAAAGAAATTAAATATTTTTGTCTCTGTTTCCAAAACTGAAGTTACATCAACACTGACAGTACAGGACTAAATTCCAACACCTTACATTCAAACCTATATGTATCAAGTTTTACATACAATTCATGGAATTATCAAAAGTAGTCATGTATGAATGTTTGAATGAATGTAGAAAACAAAAAACCTCAGTGCCGACAATATTTAAATCGACTTGTGTAATGGTTGTGGACTTGTTAAATTCCTATATAAAGAATATAAAGGAGTGTTAGCTACTTATCTGTGTGAACACGCTGGTTTCTAATTGCAAAATAGATTTGTCAGAAACTGGGCCAAACATCTGGTGTTTTTTTTAAAATGAGAGACTTGATTTTTTTCCTATCATTTCTAAGATCACCAAGGGGGTGGGATTCACTGTTTTGTGGTTATACCATGCTTATTATAAATGTATCAACAGCCTCAGGGAAAGAAAGCAACCTATTGCAAATGTGTAGTGGCAGCAAGATGGGGAGCTGTTGTCATTAGTACTGCTTAGATAGTCACCTGGTGGAAAAACACTTCCAGTCAGCATTGTTTTGCCTGAGAGGCCAACCAGGCTGTGCGCTGCTTCTACTCTTCCACTTTTCTCTTTCCTACATGCTTATGTATCTGATCAATTGAATTAATTAATGAAATTATTGATACACAGCTTAATTACCACCCCTACCACCTCCCAGCTCCTCTTTTACTAGTAAGGGATAATTGAGAGAGTAAGTAGTGTTTGGGACTTACTGGAAAGAACTACTGCCTCAAAGATTTCTGGTAATAGTCTACTTTGTATTGGTCATCCCATTGAACTTAATTGATATGTCGAAGTGCAGCAGTGAGCATGCAAAACTGCTGCAATAATAGTGGGCATCCTACACACAGTAGTACTATTCTGGATTAGAGACATCATTCTTATTTTCTAAAATCTCCTTTATCATTTAATCTCTTTGTCATCTTCATAATTTTTCTTTCTCTCCTTTTGGGAGGCTTTACGTAGCAGAAATTTTATTTCCTGCATGAAGAAAAAAAAACTTTTTGTTTGTTTGCTTTGGGTTGAAATTTATTTTATGGTACTTTTTAGCAGTCTAGCATTTAATACTACTATTTCCTTAGAAGACAGAGGTAATAACTTTTGAGTTTTCAAGGTTGAGATAGGTTTTGAGGGGAGGAGCAGGCTCCCTGTTACATTTTATACAGGGCTTATGTTCAAAAGGATTGACATTATATGTGACAGTATATTACACTGCATAGCTTGGAATTTACTGGAAGAAGATTTTTGACCATTTTATACTGTGTTGCATTGTATTGTATAACTTATTAAACGACAATTTGGGCAAAATGAAGCAACTATAAAATGGGACAAGGAGGTGATATTTTCCAGGGAAGTACCTAGATTATGGATTACATGGGGGAGGAGAGTGCTGAGCAATTTGGTAGAAGTATAATGCCTATTTTCTTTCTGGAATAGCTTTTAGTGTGTTTATAGCATCTGTATTTAAAAAAAAAAAAAAAGTATTACTGTTACTTCATCATATATACAATATAAGAGACTGACCTCCAGGATTAATTCCTTTCTATAAATAGGGCTTCATATGCCTGGAAGTGTGGGCTTCTTGAATCCACACATCTGTATATGCTGTACAGAGCTTTCTACCATTCTTCAGATATTGTTAGCAGAGCCTGCAGTACATACTCCACAGTGCAGTCCTGATGCTACATTGCAATATTTTTTTTTCTTATTATATGATGATGTGTATTATTTTTATGTAATGTATATATGAACATATGAATACTTCAAATAAACATTTGCATATTCCTTCGCATCATAGTGTCACAGAAAACTTTAAAATTGTGGCCTATAAAGAGTATTTAGCGCTGAAGACCAGTCTGCTCTGTTACAGTAGATATTCAAAAAAAGCCTTTTCTTTATGGGTTTATAAATCACAATACATTAAAAGTAAAATACAGGGCACCTATCACAGAACACCAGGTGCACATTGTAATGAGCCTCGGAGAGGCCATACATCTTAGAAATTAGATAAGATATTCATATATGCTATGATCAGAAAGTGTACAAAACACTTAATTTTTCTTATAATATGTTTTCTGTAACCCTAACTTTCTGATTGTTCAAGAATAAAAGTCAAATTGAAAATTTAAATAATAAATCTAGTGATTTTTTCGTTTTGATGTTTCCTTGTCTTTTCATTTAGATGTAATCACTGTAACGACAGACTGAGGGCAAACGAAATTAAACCAGTTGGGTGAATTAGCTCAGCAAGTGACGGTTCACAGGAGAGTCTTTATCTACTCTTTCCACAGACTGTGTGTGCATAATTGCAGGTAAGTGCAGTGGCTACATTTTCTTCAATAGAACAATTATAATAGAAATTATAATTAAAGGTCTGATATTATACTCATGACTAGATATTTGGGTCAAAATTGTACATGCACTAGCTTGAAGCCCGTTCTAAAAATGTATTTGATTAAATTTATATTTTATTGCATCCCTTCAGGGGTATGATTATGCAGCCAAAATTACTCAGTTAATTTCAAAATTATGCTTATAAAAGCTGGCCATTTTTATTAAGTATTTCAGACTTCAAATGCACTGTTTTTTATATTGAGGTATTGTTCTAACGAAAGTCCATATATGCATATCTCTACGTTTTGCATATTCTTGTAAAATTTTCCAAAAATATTAGGTGTATGTTGTAGAACATAAATTTGAGGTATCGATGACCTTGTGAAAGGCCATGGCAGAATCAAGCACCTAATTGCCATCCGTGACACCAACAATCTCTTGTAAGTGTCACAGTGCTGTTATTCAGTAGGAATAGAGACATCTATTAGTCTGTGTAAAATACTGTATCTGTTTCCATGATAGCTAATAACATAAAACCTTATTTGTCACCACTGAAAATACAAATCAGGAGGGAGGGCTAACACTTTAGCAAAATACCTTAATTCAGACCATCTCTGCTAAATACAGCATAGAATGTGGAAGTTACTGTGAGCTCTATAAAGATGCATTTTTGATAGTTTAATATAGGACACAAAAGTGCAGATATTAAAAATTGTTTTGCTTACAGAAGTAAAATACATACGAAGATTTAGTAGACAATATGGCCAGCTACTGTATAATAAATAAAATAATTGTGTTGATCTTCAAATCGTAGTTGGTCCAGTAATCCAGGTCTTGGCTTCAACTGATGTTAGATCAGTTAAGGAATGATCTTTACCTTTGCATATTCTAAATATTTTTGTGAAACGTGTTACATCTGTTAAAAAAACCTGCTATACCCACTTATTGCTAATGAAGATTACAGTAACATAGAAATTTCTGTTTACTTAAAAATTGTAATTTGTTGTATCTTAACATAAAAACAAGTAGGATTCCATCCTAAAAGTAAGGACTCTGTTCTGCCCAAGCCTGTCTATCCCTAAGCCTCGTAGGCTCAATTACTGGTTTTTGTTAATTCTGTGTATGTGTCTGAGAAACTTGGTATCGTCCCAGCTGAGAAATTAATGCACTTGTTTTTTTCATAAGCTGAATCTTTGCATCGTACCTGCGTTATGAGTTGCTGTTTTCCTATATTCTCTTTGTGAATATTTAACAAGTGTAGAAAATTTTTTCCTTCAGTCATCAGTGAGAACAAAACCAAAAGTTTAGCAAGATAAAACCAAAAAGCAATGACCATAAGTAGATGAGAAGGTTTCCCAAGTCCTTTGTTTATTATAGAAAGATTCTAAGTGATCTTTTGATATGAGATCCTTAAAATGTTTGAGAAGTACCTGTGGTTTTTGTCTGAGTTTCTCATTCAGCAGACTTAACTAGTGGGTTTTTGGTACAATCTTCCTCAAAGATTAGGATGATGGATAAAATACCACTACTTTATAGACAAGGGAGTCCTAGTATTAATTATATTTTTAGCTGGGAATGGTACTTGTGAGATTAATATAAAGTCTGTGTTGGTAAATAGTGCTTGAATTTTAACCCTGGGTAGGTTTAAATTTAGAAAATGAAAAAGAAAATTTACCGTGCATTAAAGCCTTTCTGGTTGAACATGTATGTAAAATTCCTAATCTAAAGCATGCATTACATAAAAGTAGCTATAAAAAATGAGAGGTTATCTTTGTATATATATGACTTCTCGTACTTTCTCAGTACTAGCAGAATTGTATTCATACCACTTGCCAATACCGTTGTCTGATTATCCAGTGAGTAGGTGTCTCTCTAAAAATGTATTTAAATGTAAAAGACATTTATCTCTTCACATTCTCAGAGCTAATATCAATAGCATTCTGTAGCTACATTTTTATTAGTTCGCATTCTCACAATCATTATAGTAACTCAGTAAACAAGGAAGATTGCAAACTAGTACTAAAGAATGAATAGCAAGAAAATAGGAATTCTGATGACCTAGATTCCTGAGTTAATTATGCAAGTCAGCTCCTGTGTTTACAAATGGAAGACTGTAATGTCTAGATTCAGAGATGTGTAGGTGCCTCACTCCCATTGAATTCAAATGAGAATTAGGCTCCTAACTACCTTTCTGAATCTGGGATGAAGTGATTTCAGCAGCATTTGGTGTCATTAGTGTGGAATTTCTGTCTGCTTAAATGCAATTATTTTGGATTTACTCTGTCTTAGTAAAAATGAAATTCTGGACATGGAGTTAATTTGTCATCTGTAAATGGTCTGTGATTTTACACTTTTGAAAGAGAAGCCTTACAAAAGAAACCCTGTTGAGAAAGTGTATTTGTGATGTGAAGAAAAAACATTCTTCTCCAAGATGCATCCCCATGCCTTGCTTAGATTGCATGCAGCAATTTCAGCCATTACTGCAGAGTCTGACTTAGAATGCAGAGGGAGCAATGTGTCTATATATTAGTAAGGCCTTTCATTAAATCTTTACTTTTAAAAATAATTGGTTCTTTTAATCTGTAATGGAACATGGACTTACAGGCTGCCTGTGATTAAAATTAAACCTTATTTGTCTTTTAATATGGTGCTATGTTCATCTGTAATTGAGTAGGGATCGATGCCAGCCCTGTGATGGGCAGTAAGCTTATCCAACATGACGGAGATAGATTTCAGGGAAGACAGACTTTGCTGTTTCTATGTACAAGTGGGATGAGTAGACCATATCAGCAACATTTAATTATTTTGTAGGTAATTATTCATTTGGGGGACACAAGTTTCAGAGCAGTATTGGAATAGAAGGAAGACCAATACAATTACTGTTTGGCTAAGTACACTGTTTGCACTGGTAGCTGGAAAGTCATAATGAGCTTTTCATTATGTTTGAATAAAGGAATGTTTTATTTAATAATAGAGGCTCAGACTAATGTTTCATGTAACAATGTTGACTGATGAAAAAAAGAAAAAAACAAACAAAAATTCAAATGATGGATCAGTAGCATGGATTTTTTCATTTATTGTGCTTTGGGACAAGTTGGTTTTTTTTTCTGTTTTGTTAAGATCCTTTGCTCTTGTAGAATTGAACAACAACTTGGTTTGACAAGGACCTCTGGACCTTGTCTGGACCTCTGACCTTGGTCTGGACCTCTGGTCACAGTAGGTCCACTTAGACCAGGATGCTCAGGACTTTGTTCATTTGAGTCTTGAACACCTCTAAGGATGGAGATTCTGTAACCTCTCTGGGCATTCTGATCCCTTACTTGACCACCCTCGTGGTAAAAATAAATAATTTTTTCCTAATGTCTGATCAGAATTTCCCATATTCCAACATGTTTTTATTGCCTGTTGACCTATTGATGTGCTTCTCTGAGAAGAGTGTGTTTCTCTTTTCCCTGTATCCTCTGAGCAGGGAGTTGCACACAGCAATAACATGTCCCCATAGCCATCTCTTCTCAAGGATCAGCAAACCTATCCCTGGACACCTCTTCATGTATGCTGCATTCTCCTGCCCCGACCCATCCCGTTGGTCTCCACTGGACCCCTTCCAGTATGTCACTATTTTACTTTTATTGGGAAGCCCAGAACTGGACACACTGTGGTCTAACCAGTGCTGAATTGAAGGGAAGGATCACTCCCCTGGACATGCTGGCTTCACCCCTGCTAATGCAGCCCACAATACCATTGTCTGCCTTTGCTGCAAGGACATATCCCTTGGTCATGTTCAATTTTTTGCTTACCAAGGGTCCTTCTCTGACTGACTCCTACCAGCAGTCAGCACCTGCTTCTTCTGGTGCGTGGAATTACTACATCCCAGATGTGAGACTTTGCATTTCCCTTTGCTGAGTTTCAATAGGTTCCCATGAAGCCATGTCTGTAGTCTGTCCACATCCCTCCTAATAGCAGCTGTGTCCACCAGCAGCTCCATCATTCACAGACTGTCTGAGAGGGCACTTTGTGTCTTCGTGCACCTGCATTAATGGAGACAATTCCCAGTATTGGTCCCCATACTGATCCCTGAAAGTCACCACTGCTTACTTGTTGCCAGTTTGACTTTCTGTAACTGATGATGACTTTTTGAGGCTGACACCCCAGCCAGTTCTCTACAAACATTGTTGTCCATTTACCCAGCCTGTCTCTCATCAATTTGATGAGAAGACAACTATGGGATACTGTGTCAAAAGCCTTACTGAAGTCAAGGTATCCTGCATGTACTGACTTTGCCTTGTCCACTGAACCAGTCACCTCATCCTAGCAGTGATGAGGTTGGTCAGGTGTCATTTGTCCTTGGTAAACCCAGACTAGCTGCTCCCAACCCCCTTCTTGCCTTCCATCTTTTTATAAATGGTTTCTAAGCAAATTTGTTCCATAGCCTTCCCCAGAACTGAGATGAGGCTGACAGGCATGTGCCTACTGGGATTTTTCTTTCTGCTCTCTGCTTTGCCCTTTATTTTCCACTGATCAGAAACCTATCAGGAACTTCCGCTGATTGCTGTGACCTTTCAAGGATGATAGAGAGCAGTCTCAGAGCGATATCAGGCCACATCGTTCAGTACCCTCAGATGCATCTCACATCATCCCATGAATTTATATATGTCCAAGTAGGTTAAAAAATCTCTAAGTTTATCTTCCTCTGCTGTGGGTACTGCTTCACTCCCACAGGAAATACTGGAAGGAACTACTACCTTCAAAGATGGCAGGAAATAATAAATCCTCCCAAATGTTATACAGACTTTCATAATGTTTCTACCCAGCTTGAACAGTCTTACTTGAAAATGTGTTTTTATACATGTACCATTGTTCAGGAAAACTAGATTTCTTTTACTGCATTTTGTGTGTCCCCTGCACCATAAACAATCGTTAGCTTTATGCAGCTTGCTAAGCTATAAATATTAATATACTACTAGTGATACTAACAGAGGACAAACTTAGTTTTATTAGCGGTATCCGTGAACTGGAAGGTCTATGGCCAGAGCAGGTATTATTTACCTATTAGAATTTTCATCACTTTAGAGAGCAAATAATGGTGACTGTATTTCTTCTTTCCCATGGGAAAGTTCAAGGAGAGGTGTTAGAATGGACAAGCTGTAAAACCAAATGGCTTTTTGTCTTGGTTTGGACAGATTATGGTTGTTCAGAGCTCCAGGTCTCTGTTCATTTATTTCTGAGTATCTTTCAACCAAATATCTCTGTGTGTATCCAACTATAATATTCATTGAAAATACTTTCATCATCACCTTGGTTAGTGTGATGTGGCATTTGATCTTCATAACTTATCATACTGGCCTACAAATAACCTGAAAAATATTGTTCACCTTGGAGAGCAAAAATAACTAGGACTCTTAACTAACTTTTGCTAATTTTAAATTGTTGGGGTAACACTGATAATGAGCATTAGTAACTTTATACTTTTGTCTGGAGTATCACTAGTATGATCCGTAGTTTATTTTACTTTGTTCTGGTAGGACCTCTGTAATCAATAAAACTTTTTTATCATGTAGCAACAATGTAAGAAATTTCATTTTTCATCATGATAGTATCAAAAGCTACTTCAGAAAGCAATGAGTTAGGTGCTGTAATGTGCTTCCTTTGAAGATATTTTTAGTAGCTGATATAATAAGTAGCTCAACTTAGCTTGACTGTGTTATTAAGGAAAGAGCAACTGAGAAAGGAAAGCGTTATTTTTTCATGCAATTCCCCAGATCAATAAGTAGCCCCCAAGTACATACAGGGACTTCCATATGATGCCTCACCCAGGGGAATGGATTCAGCACTTTATAAAACGTCCCACATTCACCCATATGTAGCACTTTCCTTTTTTGTTCACACTGCAGAGAGAACCTTTGCAAGAGTCAGATTCTAATCCAATTGCGAACTAATGCTATAATTTTCACAATAGTTTTATGAAATCTTCTGCAAGCTCTGTTTTGGTGAGTGTTAAATCTGAATTTGATAGCCCATGCATACTACTGGTTATAAAACATTGTCAGTAATTCACCTAATTAATGACCAGTTCTTACTTTATTCTAATTACAGCTAATTATCATTGAAATAGCAGCTTGTTCTATCAAAAGTCTTACCACAACAGCAGTCATAGTTTTAGTGTCTATTTTAGGTGCTGTTGGACAGCAGAAGGAACTGGCACTAGATTTAAAGATCCTTTTGAAAAAGTTTTGTAACTTTTGACACAAAGGGACTTGCCAGATCGTCTGCCAGAGATATCTACCCTAATGCACTAAAGCCTGTTGAGTGCATAGATATGATCGTTTTCTTCATACAGTAATTTCCATTTCATAATAAAAATATGACAGTAACCAATGCCTTTTAGGCAATTATTGTATTTTAATGGTTCAACTCACACAACACTTGGCAGCTTCTTCCCCACCATACTTGAGGCATGCAGTAAGAACTTGCTCAGAAATGGAGTGTCTGTCTCTTAGCATTCATTGATTGTAGTCATTGATTACTTATTCATCCAGTTTCCATAAAATCCAAGTGGTAAGTTGCATGTAATTTACACAGATAAATTACATGCAGCTGTGGCTTGGAAGTACTCACATAAGCTACAAGTTTTTAAAAGTACCTTGAAAGTTACAGTGATTCAAGTTCTAAATACTTTCCTCAGATTTTCTTTCATCTGTTATATATAACAAGGACAGCCTAATAGAAAATAATGGATGATAAAATAATAAATAATGTAGACAAATGCTATGAATTTAAAAGCTAGAGTACTTTAACCAAGCTATATTCTTTGAGAGCATTGAGGAACACTTTCTTTCCAACACTTGCAGAAAGCATTGTGAATTGCTTATGAAATAGTAAACTTAATCTACATGTTGTATTAAGACATTGAGATGTTCCTAAATGCCATATCTAAAAGGTGTTGTAAGGAGAGAGTGAGTATCATTTTGGTACACAGATTCTTTTGACAGCCATCAGGGATATTCTAACTAAAGGTGAAATTCTCTTTGCATATTCTTGTCTTGAATTTGTGGGGCTTTTCTGTAAAAGTCATAATTGGATTATTTTTTTTTTTATAACACTTGTAACAAAGAATGAGAGCCAACTGTTCACCTTCGCTAAGATTGGTAACAAAATGAAAATTAAATGCATAGAGCAGGATAGGGTAACATGAGAACCTTGGTCTTCTTTAAACTAGCAATTAGCACTTGTTCACTTAAATCAAATGAATTCTACCAACTTAAAATTAATCGATTATGAGAGAAGGCAGAAAAAAAATTACTAAAAATATTCATAACTAATTGTTTCATTTAGGAATAAGAGTGTTGGTCCAAAATAATCACTATATTCCTGAAATTGATTTTTAGCTGTATAATCTGGAATGATGCCCTGATGCATGATAAATGCTGTCAGACTAATCTTTCCTTCAGATATATAGTATATTCAGTTTAGATTTTTAAGTAATTTTAAAAGTTTTGGTGAATTCTTAATTTAAAGAACTACACTTAGTAATGACAACAAATTAATTCACAAAAATTAAGTAATCTGTGTCAGCAAAAGAAATTTAGATTCTACTAGGAATTTTAACCATTGTCACGGATCTTTCTGATAACGTTTTTTCGTGAAAAAATGCTCAGTTTTTGTCCTACAGGAGTTACAGTTAATGAGTAAATGACTAAATATACAGCCTAATACTTCAGAAAGGGTTGGAACTTTTATTAACAGGTTTCAGCATTGTTTATGACTTGTGTCGTTTTTAAAACTCGTAACAGTTTTATGCTTTTTCTGCCCCAAAATTTACTATTCACTTATAGAAAAGAAAAAAATTAAATAGCACAATAATTATTTGTCATGATTTTGAAACAAAGTATGGAATTTTTTTAAATTCCCAAACAGCTGCGGGTATACTCTTAAAGATACCTTTATCTCTCAGAGATAAATACCATGTGTAACTCCAAAGACTGATAGAAATTGGCTGTCACCAGGGAAAGTTGTTCACGGTAACTTATAATGATTTTTTTAATTTCAATTATTCTATGTTAGATTCGCAGTTTATAAATAATGGAGTTGACAGTATGTGTGTGTTTCTTAAATTTTGCTTTCATTCTGGCCCACTTAAATGTTTATCCCTGCAAATATGAAAGCTTGCTTTGATTGCTGAGACACAGACTCACAGCATCTACTTCCCTTACCTTAGACTCCTTCTAGCATAATAGCAAGCAAAGGGAGACTTGATTGCTTTAATTATATACAGGAAACAGTTGTGGAGTTGTAGATCCAGTATTCATAATTCAAAAGACCAGGAATTTAGAATAGAATTTGTGATTATGTAAAAGTCATGATGCAAGTTGAGAAGTTTATTTGGGATTTTTTCGCATAACTTTCGTGCACAACAGCAAAATCTGCATCTAAGATTTACAGAGGATACTGAAAGAGAAAAGCATAGATCACGTAAAGCTTAATTAAACAGGGAGGCATAGGATGTGTCACTTGAACATGGGGATGCAGATATTTATCTCCATTTGTGACAGTGAACATTTATTAAAATGTAAATCTAAATAATAAACTTCAGATATTAAATGAAGTGTTTTATAACTCAGTTGCTGTAGTGAAAGCCTAAGTAACGTGTCAGGTTTTACAAGTGTTAAAATTTCTTGACCACAGAACATCCCCATACAATTGATGTGGCAGTAAAAATTACCCTGCTAGTAGAGAATTCTCCCAGATAATTCACAGTAATGACATTGCTGAATGGCATCTCTCAGCTCTAACACATGGTCCAAGTATTTCAATACTAGAAGGATCTGTGCTTGACAGCAGCCCATCACTTCACCTAGAAGCAAATTAGAGCTGCTCTAAACTCACTCCCTTAATCCATTTGTACTGGTGTAAATGTCATTACTCCACCTTAGAGACACTATGGTAATCGCCAAAGCAATACAAGAAGTGGTTACTAAATAATGGCAGCATATTTTTGCATTTGTTTGTATATTTTTTTATTATTTTTTTTTTTACGTGAGTGTCACAGTCAGTGTCACAGTTTGGGCAAGGATATGGTAATAAAAGTCTACAGTAAAAGACTGAAACTACTGACCATTGTATTTACAATGAAAGATAATAGTTGTTGCATGCTCAACCATGGGTTTGGGGTGGTTTTTTGGTGGTTTTCTTTTTTCCCATAGAAATGCACGTAGTGCTATTGTACTGTTAAAAAGTGACACAAAAAAATGTAAAAATGCATATAGACAAAGAAAGAAAATTTCAGGAACCATTTTAAAAGTGCAGATAATTAGTTCCAAAGTTTTCCATGACTATCAAATATGTTATTTCATCATAATAACGGCAAATTAAAAATACTGTTTAATATTTTAAGCTAAGAATACATTTGGTGTTAATTTATTGTTATGAAGTTGAATATTATAGAATTAATTATTTTCTAGAAGTAGTCAGCTGTATATCATGATACTTCTTTACCACAGAAATGGCAACTGATGCAATTTCTTGCAAGAATGAATTAACCTCTGTTCAGTATGCTTTAAATACATTAAAAAAGACACCCTACCCAAAAAAAAAAGTTTAAATTGCCTTTATTGGTATTTATAATAGCAATTTGTTGATACCTGACAGCAGTGAGCTTGATATGTCTTCATAAATTATTGTGGAAGACCTGTTAACACAGTGTGAAAATTCAGTCTTATGGATGTTTTGACCCTGCTAGGACATGAAGAAAATTTTAGTATCTTTGAATTGTGTTATAACACATAAACCACCTCACATAAGCATATAAGCCCCAGAACTTTTACTCATTGATTTTTAGAGATTAATGCAATTTGACTATGTAAATCTGTTTAGAAGAGATCTAAGCATGTAAGAAAAAAGTTGCGAGAACATTTTAGCTACTGTACTGTGTCCACCAAGGACAGGGTGTGTATTTTGGAAAATTCATTAGTGAAACCGTCTGTTCCTCTTTCCTTATGAGTTCTGCAACTTGATGTGACTTCTCTGTCTCTAAAATATCTATTGTTCTCATCACAAAGAGCACTATCACTAACAGACTGAAGAAATCTTTCCAAGGATCATAGATGATGGGTGTTTCCACTTGCTTTGTTCTTCATAGAAATGTGTTGTAAAATAGTTTTAAAACTAATTAGTCTGTCTGAAGTCTGTGAACTTAGCACCTGAGTCTTTTTAAATTTCAGAAATTTTTAGGGAATTACCCTTTTTAAGTGCCTGTTAACATTAGAGCCTCATGAAAATGTCAGTGGTGCTGCATCCTTTTTTTCCTTTTTTTTTGTTGTTTTATTTTGTTTGGTTTTGTTGTTTACTTGGTTGTTTTTTTAGAGGTTGGGCTGCCAGTTGTCATTCTAAAATGAGACACTGTTGTTTGGGATGAAATAGGTGGGTGAGCCTCTATCTCATAATCCATATTTTTAATAATCTACAAAATGATGTAGAGATTAGTAAAAATTGGGTTAGTAGAAGAGGGATGTTATTGCTATCGTGGTGCATTTTCTAAAAGCCTTTGTGCAGCAGGAAAGAGTGGTTTATATATCTAGGTAATAGTTAAACCAAAAGAAGTGAAACTTAATTGAGTAATATGTTGCAATATTATAACTAACTGGAGTCATTGTAGCTGTTTTCCATTCTATAAGTAGATTTGGTGTGAACAGCTAGAGCAAAAAGTAAAGAAAAAATGAAGAAAATTTAGGAGACAGAAAGTAATCCTGTGTTTTACAGCTAATGAAAAAGACATGTATTGTAGTAACCATAACTCCTTATGTTGAACCTGAATCTCAGAAAGCAGAGAAGATACCGTTCCAGGCACTCTGCTGTCAGACCAGTTCTCTGGTTTCTTTCTGGAGAAGCACTTTCTGGTGATATGAAGGGTTAGCAAATACATGCAGTGGATCAGAACTCAATGTCTTAGTATAAACCGCACACCCAGAAAGCAAACAGTTCACTCCTTTTTTATGTGTGGTGGTTTTTTGGGTTGTTCTTTTTTTTTTTTTTTTACATTATTTTGCTGTATGAACACTTATCAGTGTATTGATTCTGAAGAAATTTATTTGTTTTTCTTTATTCGGTGCTTGACCTATATTACCAATTAGGCATGTTGTATTACCAGCTCTCAGAAATTTAATACTGGTTTTTCAGTTTGCTAGAGTAGCAACAGCTGATGGGGCATGTGGCATAAACTGGAGGTGCGTCACTTGGCGTCTTTTGAGACTGATTCCTCTACAGCAGGAATGGAACAATACAAAATTGTCTGGATGTACCTCAGAACAGAAAGTATTTAAGACTTGCTGTGGTGTTATTCTTATTTAGGTGGAGGTAAAAATTTGCATGACATGCCTTTTGAAAGCACCCCTATATTCATGAGGTTCACAAAGCAGCATGGCCTCTGGCCTTTAGTGCTTAAGAGTGAGTAAATAAATAAAGGTTTTCAGTTATAAGAGTTGAAATAACAATGTTACTATATTCACAGATCAAATCCTTTGCCATCTTTGTCTTAACGTAGAAATATTTCTCTATCTTCATGGTGTAAACTGGCATATGAACAGATCAAAAGGTATAAGTTTTCTTGAAATCGTAATCACCTATTTCACCCAAATATGGAAATGGTCAATATTTCTGAGTTTTCAAAATCTTTGCCATGAAAAGAACCAACGCTTTACAAAACAGTAAAACTAACTTTTTTCCAGTGTTTGATTACCTTGCTGATAAATATTTTATATTCAGTTCAGTGTCATTTGGCTTGCAGTCTTTGTGGTTTGCTCCATTACAGACACTGATATATGGCACATTGTGGTCTCAAGGTCTAAAATTTTGAAAATTAGTGGATAGTTTTAGATCATTTGCAGTCCAAATTAAATTTGTCAAATCCTGTTGTGGTTCTAGGCTTAGATAAATATGCTGTAGATAGGCTTAGCATTAGTTCTCATGTAATTGCATTAAGATGTTACTATCATATTATACAAAGTGAGTCACTAGATGATTGAATTTTTTACATTTTTGATCTAGACACTGTTTAACTAACACAAACATTGAAATCATATTGCCAAATAATGGACAGAGTTGTCAACTGCCTGATTTTGGATATTTTAGTTCAAAATAATTTACATCTCAAAAAAAATCCTGTCTACTGAATCACAATACTGTGATCACTTCCATAAATATTGCACATTTTAAGATTATTTTTCACCTAGTCTTCTGTATATTCTCTATGTCTTAAAGTTCAGTCCCAAATGTGAAATACACAATTCTATCCAAGGTATTCTCTCTAGGCAGAAGGTAGGTCTGCACTTTAGGGTTTGTGTAATTGGTATCACAGACAGTGTTCAAGACTGCTCTAATATTGTATTCCCAACGGTGTCACATATTTAATAAAAAAAGATCACTGCAAGATGTGTTCTTATTAATTAGTGACCTGTTAAATTTGCTGGCTTTTTTGGTAAGCAAGCTTTTTTTAATGGAAGTTAATACAAGTTACATGCTTCTGATTTATGATTTATTTTAAATAGAATTTTGATCCTGAGTTTGTCTATGTTAAATTTGCTTTGCCACTTTGTTAGCATTTTTATGGTTTTGTGCTTTTTTTGGACTTTCAACAAACAGATATGCACACAAAAACATTCTCTAGAATGGATTTTTGCATGAAAACATGATACTCCATTGCTCCATGGATACATCCATTGCATTGGGTATTAAGTTGCAGACTTTTTAACTATTGTCCTTAATTGCTTAAATTGTACTTCTTAGAAATATTTTTGCTGACTGCATGCTTAATGAAATTCATCATTTGAATCAGCATCAGTACTTAGTATGAGCTGTTCTCCAAGCATTTACTAATAAATGCTTCTGGTTTGCTTCCCTTTGAAAAAACAAAAAAAAATTATTATAAGAATATTTCTTTCTCAGCCCATGATACTTTCTTCAGTAGCTCAGTTTTCCTCCTTTAGTGTTGGTTCTCAGTGTGTGGGTATATAGGTCTGTTTCTTTAACAGAAAGCACATACAGTACTGTGCTTTTTTCATACATTTTGGGGAAAATAAATAGACTACATAAAGAAGAGACAATAAGGAAGATGCATTTTATATTTCCCTTAACTTACTCTACCCAGTTTCAATGGCTTTTCCAGAGAGAATGTACTGGTGGGAGAAAGTGTTTTTATCCAGGGTAGTGATTTTTAAATAGCTGTATCCACAAGAATGTGGATTTGGCTTATGCTTACCCAGTACCTGACTATATCCAGTAAAGTAGTGTAACAAATAAAATATTGAAGTTAAATAAATAAAATAAGTTGTTGAAATATTCCAAATCCTCCCCAAAAATAATTGAATAAAAGTGAATGGGGATTCAACCCAGGTGAGCTGCAATCTCACAGACATCATGTGAGTAAAATAAAAGGAAAAATTATTTAGGAAATTATTTGTTTAGTTCTAATGATGGGGTTGTCGTAGAGTATTTTGAGTTAATGTCAGAACAGCATCATTTGCTTAATCTTTACTTTTTTCTACCAGTATATCCAGAAGTAGAAAATGCTTTTCATTTATGGAAGGCATCTGGTGGGTCAATCCCTGCATGCTGTTGTTTGCCCTAGATTATGGAAATTAAGTTTCCTATTCTAGATATGATAATTCCTGTTTTTTTAGGTGTAAAAAAGAAATTGTAAAGCTGTCTGTACCTTTTTTTTTTTACACTATTATATAATAGTACAACAAATACACACACATTTGTGGATTTTTCTACCCTTCTCCAAACTGAGCTTGAGTGTGTGTACACAGCGTATATGAATGTAATGCATGCATATTTAGGTACCTTTAATTATCTGCCTTGGGCTAAGCAAGAAATCTAGATAAAAAAAGTGCTGTATGGACTAATGCTCTCAGCTGTGTGTTGTCATGGCTAGATCACTTTCAGAAACGGTGTTTAAAGTTAGGCGACGTCTTGTGGACTATTTTATTGACTGTAATCACAATAATTTCCACTAAATTCCTGGCTTGCTACTGAACTTTTTGATAGGGAGAATGTTTTCTCTCTTTTGACATTGGCACACATCCATTTTAAATAGCTGAAAACCAAAGTTATTTGGAATTCATGATTTTTGTTTAAGGAATTTTCAAAACACAAACCCCACAATTTTTTTTTTTGCTCAGAGATTATGATGTAGCTTCGGTTTCATTTTTCCTCTTTTATTCAAACTTCCAGAATCATCATTTTTCTACAGTTACAAAGTGAACTATTTGAACACTGCTATTTATATTGGAACAATGGTTATCAGTGTAGATGAACATAGATATCAGGTCGTTTATGGAGGGTTAGTTTTATTTTGCAAAAGTAAGTTGTTAATTAAAAGTTGTATTTTTGTGCCTATTAACACAAACAGAAGTTTTGAAAGAGTGAGTTGTGCTTCTTGCACCATACCATTCAAAGTATGACCAATTGTCTAGAGCAATTTTCCAAGAAAAAGTCGTCTTTTAAGTGAAGAGTTGGAATGCCAGGATTCTGCTAGGAGTGAATTTTTGGCCACACAGTAAACCCTTGGAAAATGAATTTGATAATACTGTTGCTGACAAATCCTTAGATATGTACACGTTGACAAGGACTGCCATAATAGAAAAAGAATTCACAGTGTTAAAAATTCATGCATTGCCAGAGAGATTCTTGTAGCAGTCCAAAAAGAACTTGCTACAATATTATTGTCTAGTGTTTTTTATACCTTCACTTCAAATTCAGTGCTAGCTTTAATGAAAGTCTTCATAAAATCCAAGTAAATTACAATTTTTAATTATTTTTTAAAATTGGTTCTATGTTAAATTAATTATTTCCATATATCATTTCCTATTACCTAAAGCATCCACTCGAAAATGTTGAAATACTTTTTTTCTGTTAATCTTCCCAAGAGCTCAATAGTGCTCATCAAACATGGAGGTCCTTTCAAAATGTAGTGGTCCTTTTGCGTGGCTTGATTGAAAAATGTCACTCAAGATAGAACAATTGGAAGTATGCATGCTGGGGGGACGTAGGAAACATTTGGAAGAGAAACACTGATTGACATGCCCAAAAGGGAAGCGAACAGTGAAAGATTGAAAAGAGTATCATGACAGAGCAGAACCAATTTCTATACAAAATTCCTGGAGTCTTTGGAAATAATGTCCCCCCTGCACGCCACAGGTTACTGTTGGGGCTGATGTTTGAGGATCATTACTGCATAGAAGCAAAATACCAGCATCAAACACTGAGGCAAAAACAATGATGGAGACTTCTTAAACAGGATTTTTTTGTTTGTGTTTTGTGTGGAGCAAGATGTGTAAGACTTTTGAACTGTTGAGATTTTATGTTATGCAGCAGTTTCAAGGCCCTTGGGTACCTTTCTCTTGCTTTGTACGGTAACCTTCCAAGGTAACATACACATTTGCAAAAAGCCTGAGTGTTTCTGAGACAAAATTGAAGGTGAAGCACTTTATGGCTGCCAAACACTTAGCTGTGTCCTTCCCTCTTTGGTCTTAGCTTTTTTTTCCCTTAGCAATTCTACCAGTTTCCTTATTAGCGCAAGACTGTTTTCTTTGGTCTGTATTGCTCATCATTTTTTAACTCATTACATATGAATTAAACTCAAGATTTTAACTCTGAGATAGACGGTGCAGCATCCATAGTATAGCTGTAAGCTCATACATACAGCTGTAAAGTCCAAGACGGGGTCTTTGAAAATCTGGAAAACTGCTTAAAATTTCTCAAGGATATGCTTATTCTTAAGTCATTGTTATTGCTGATCACGGTGGTATTAATGTAGCCATTTCTGCTGTAGCAGTTAAAAACCTTCTAATTCTCTGCCTAAACATGCTTATTGTTAGTTTCTACCACCTTGTTTCATTATCCTCTGTCTCAGACAGTCATGTGCTTAGGTGGGATTGGACTGAGAGAGAACTGCCCTGCTTTGAACACAGGACTTTTTAAAGAACTATACACACTATATCTCAGGGATAGCCCTAGAAGTAAATCTTTTGAAAAACCCATACCCGAATTATTATCCATTGAATTGCAGGTAGATACTCAACTGCAACATAGATGTTCCAACTATGCTCCCAAACAGTTTCTAAGTGCTTCTGTAATACTTGTTAATGATACTCCCATTGGCCCCAAAGGTATGACAGTGATCAATATATGCTTTAATTTTGACATGTCCAAGGCATGCAGCTACAAGAATCTTCTCAATTACACAGTCCGGCTGGATTTTTTACAGTTTTCCATATCTCAGATCTTCTCTGAAATTCATGAATACTTGAGAAACATTTAACCTTTGAGAAAACACTTTTAAGTGCCATTGAGATTCTATTCCCTGTATTGTTTCTTTCTGCCTTTTTATTAATATAAACTTAACAAAAAATAAAAATAATAAACTTAATAAAAAATATCAAATAACCTAGAACCTTAGAAAAATATGGTTGTGACATGATATGGTGGATATTTGACTGCTCATTCAAGGTAACAAAACCTCTTAACAAATACTTAAGTCTGAGATAACATAATAAAGAAGAGGTGAAGCTACAGAAGAATAAGTACTTCTGAGTAACTAATGTAATCCTTCGCGTTATCTGAACACTACATATAGAAAGCGAATGTGACAGAGAGATTTAGTGTTTGTGAATTTTCAGGTTATAAATACTCATGTGTACAGTTAGACCAGCTTCTGAAATGAGAGCTTGAGCTGTTGGTATAAAAAAAGAAACCTCTTTGCCAGATGAAGTCTTAGTGTCCTTGGTAGGGCTAGGATGGAGATTGAATGATCTCTACCGTAAGTGCAGTAGTGACCCCGCTAGCTATGCTTCAGAGGTCTGAAAAGAACAGTGCAGTTTAGAATTGACCTTTCCCAGATTAATTACCAAGTTCTGAACCTGATTATGTTTCATATGCTATTCTCCAATATTAATTCCCTGTACAACACGGTTGAATGCATATGTACTTGTCAGTCTTATTTTGTAAGAATTAATTAATAGGAGGTGTATGTATGAATTTTAAACTTTTTTGCTGTTGTTTCCCATCTTTATTTTACTTCGTACTAAGCAATCCTTGCTTAGAATACTCTTCTGTATATGGTAGACTGTATAATGGTGTATTCCCTGTCTAAATTAAATCTACTGTGTGCATATGTATCTACATATGAAAAAAAGGAAAAAATTAAATGTAACACTTTTCTTATTAGAAATGTACACAAGAGGGTTTTTAAAATTATTTTTCTACATAAATTGAGTTCAAATTAAATGTCAGATATAATTTGGTATAAGAAGTTTGAAATAGTTGATAGTCCTCAGAGAAAAATCTAAGCACTCAGATCTCCTAGCCAAATTGTTATTTGCATAATAGTGAGATATAAGGTTATATATCATTATATGGCAGAACGCCAGACCATAATCTGCACAGTAAAGCTACTGAAAACTTCAATCTCAAAAGCATTCATCTTAGAAAGGACTTTGCATCTTCTAGAAAATATGAAGCATATTGAATTGGTTTTTTGTTTGGTTGGGTTTTTTTCTGTTTGTTTTTTTTTTTTTTTCATTGAGCAAACAAAGTACTGCAGTCTATTTCCAGCATTCTTCTAGTTTAGCTGTGGTAGACACAAACGTAAAATGAATGTTGACATATTTGTTTAACATCCCTGAACAGATTAAATAGCTTTAGAACTTTTTCAGTAATCAGCCTCGAAAAATATAAACTAACATTTATATCCCTGAATAGATTAAATTGTTTCAAAATTTATTCATTAATCACTCAAGGAAAATGTATTTTAAAAAACATAACAGCACGTTCTTTGCAAATATGCTGAATTCATATTCTGATCATATTAACCAATTTCAGCACATAGTGTCATTCTTCTTATACATGTGTAGTTAAGACACTATTTTAAATTGATATAAAAGGTGTTTTTAATTGATGACAAGTTGAAGAAGAGCCTATGAATGAATTATTCAGAAAAAGCTAATATTTGTGATTATATGAGGGTTTTTTCATTTTCTTGTTCCTATGGACAGACAGTTGTATGAGCTGCACTTGGCACTGGCATTAGCCTTCACATAGTTTTATGGAAATGTTCCAGAGAGTGCTGGTCTCAGAGATTTACCTGCAGTAAGTGGGACTAGCTGGGGAGACCAGGATCAAGAAGAGGCAGATTCTTGAAAATCTTTCCAGGAGTGAAAATAATACAAAAAGATGTAATAGGTTATGTTCTTTGCGGTTCAGAAATAGTAAGTAAAATAAAGCTACATTGGTGATGCTGTGATTTGATCGTAGTATGTTCCTAGTCTGTTTGTAGGTAGAAAATGGCAAGGGATGTTCCAGAACAAAGTCATGGGTGAAAGTGAAAATAATATTTGTGATTTATATTTTTTATTATATCAAGAGCCTTGTGCTTAGGATATGATTTAATTTTGATAAGCAGATGAGCATTTTGCTTGATAGGAGATTTGGAATCCTAAAGTATCTTGAAGTACCTAAAGTGAGCTTTATTAAGAATTTCTTTTACTTATAATACTTTTATTTTCAAAAAAGTGAGTTTATTATCAAAAAGTTATGCAAATATGTTGATAGTTTTGCACTATCAAATAACTGCTTAGTTTTAGCTTCCTTTTATGAAAACTGCAAGTGAGGGCCTGCTTTTTCAGATGCCTGACTGTATCACTGGATAGGTTTGGAAGCATGTGCTTCTGTCAATTATCTGCTAAGAGTTTATGGTGATGCACTGCTCATGATTGCATACGTTCTCCAATTCTTATGGTCTTCCTTACTGATTAGTGGCCTCATAAAGAAGGTATTGGGCTAACTGGACTTTCATCCTGGTCATTCGAACAGAACAGTCTTATGTTCCAAAATAGTGGCTCCAATGAAATAAGAAGCAGTTATACAATCTTTTATTTTTTTTTTCCTTCTGTACCTGGTGTCTTCAAACCTGCATGAGAATCTCTGTACGATAAATATGAGGGTCAGCAATTATGGGATGTATATGTTTTCTGTATTGAGTGAATGTCACCTCAAGTACGTTCAGAGGTACCAGCTTCTGGACATCATTCATGCAAACTGTTGGTGATAAGAATGTCCAAATTAAAAATATTTTTAAATGTTCTAATCTGACTAAATTTCTTCAGTGTGCTGTAATTCACTGTTGCTATCTAGCATAAAAATCTTTTAATTGAAAAAAAAAGATGGCATTGGTTTTCAGAGAGCCCTTACTACAAGTTACCAGTTACAAATGTAAAATTGAGTAATAGTAACTTTCACTTCATATTGCCACACTGGAAAACCCAGCAGGTTCTTAAGTTTCAAGGATTGCAGTGAATGGTTTAATCTGTTGCAAACTTACTAGGCACTAAGAATTCTTCAGGGACTGTAGTAGGAAGTGACTGTAGACGCGTAATTATTTTCATGTAATATAGTTCTTCCCAGTTTGGTGCAACTATTTTGATTCGTGCAATTAAAAACCCTATTGGCAGAAATAAAAAACGGGTAATTTTGCCAGTCATGGTTGTTTAGGTGCAAAGTGTTTTGAACTTACTCTAGCCATTGATAATGCTGATACTTAGCGTTAACATGAAGACATACATGCATAATAAATATTTGATACACATTTCCTTTTTAACAAATCAACACAAGGGTACGTTATAAAAATCAGAATTCCCTCCCTAAAAGCTTTGAAATGTAACAAGATCATTTCAGGTACTGGGAATTAATGTATCTGAGAATGAAGGCAAAGCAGCAGGTATCTAATTCTAGCAAGTCACTGTTGCCAGGAGTTATTGGTATTTTTCCAAACTGAGCTCACTTGTTATTTAAACTACAGTAAACTGATACAACACCTAGTGATATCCAGAGGCAATTTGAACTCTCACTGAACAGCAGTACCACTCAGGTCTATAAAATATGCAGCAGCTTTACATCAATTCATTACATATGTCAAAAAAAATCCAGCACCAAGTACATCATGGTTTTTCTTTAGAGGTCATTTAGATAATTTTTATTAATGATAATTTATATGAAGATTCATGCATTTTTTAGGATTTGTAATGCTTTTAAATTGGGTTGGCATTTTTTTCCCAAATCTAATAACACACAAATTTTAGAGAGATTTCAAGTTAGTAAAGCTTGTAAAAATGCACCAAAAAAAAAAAAAAACCCCAAGCAAAACCAAGGAACTGTATAAAAATTATAGAATCTAAAAATATATAATTACATTGAAGGAGATACCATAGTAGGTTATTTGAATGAGTTCAGTGCAAGTCCTTATTTGCAATTACTGCCTTGAGCTCAACCTTCAGAATTTTATAGTGATTTATACTGTGTCTAAGCAATGGTTGTTGTTTTTTAATACCTTCACTTGAAATGTTACTACAAAATTTTTAAGTGGAAACAATTAAAGCTTAAATTTGATTAGGAAATAGAAGAGTTTAAAAAGTGAGGATCTTTTCTAAGTATTCAAAGATGAAATATGTGCATGTATATGTCTTCTATAGAACTGGGCCCCTATTCTTACAAAACAAGAATCACAAATCTTCCTAGAAAGGATTCTTGTTTATTGGTATTAATTATAAGCAAGGAAACTAATATTTGCACTTCCAGGGCAATAATTTCTAGTTTGAAGATAAAAAAATTATCATACGTCGCATTTTACTGATTTTTCAGACTCAAGGGTTCAGAAGTTGTTTATCATGTTATAAATGTATTTTGTAAATGGCATATAAATATATTAAGGCAGCACCTTTGAAATGCTGTAGAATGTAACAGTTTACATTATGAAGGAGAAATAACACGTTAATAAGATAAGCTAAGTGAATGTATGTAGGAAATAGCTTAACGAGAGAAGATATCTCAAACTAAACTTTCAGAAAGTAATTTGAACTGAACTTCTTAACCTCCGGAGTAGATTAGATTTAGAAAAGTTTATTTATTGTTGTCTACAAAATGGTGTTCTCACCCGCACTGAACATGTGCTCAAATGTATGGAATAAGGTACACAGACCTCCACACATTCTGGTTTTGGTCAAAATAGAAGCAGCAATCTGCAGAGGGCCTCTTCTGAAGTGGCTTCAGGATTAAAAGTAAATTCTTTTCAAGTAGTATTTTTCTGGTCACTTGTTCTAAGCAAGTAGGACCATGTGGTTCTCTAGGAACTCTGTCTGGCACAAAGTTCCTGATAGCTTCTTGTAGATGTTCCTATTTTTACCCTGTGTGGAAAAAAAAAGTTTTTATTTTCGTCTCGACTGTAAACCCTGGTCATCTCATGTAATGGTCATCTCATGTAATTTAATGGCTTACATAAACTTAACTCTTTAATTATTTCCATGTCTTTTCTGATTGGGTCTTACATTATGCTGGCTTGCTACTTTTTCCTCAAAGGCCTCATTCCCTCTTTGAGAAGACAATTATGAATACACTTTAAATGCATGTAATATAAATATTCATATAGTATATGTACATAACTTCCTTTCAGAAGACAGGTAAGGTGACGAATTCTCTAATTCAAACCACAGCTTTGTAAATGCTACTAATAATCCAGTGGTCAAAACTCAACAACTTTAATCACTACAGCTAAATTTGGGTTTGGAGCTCAACAGTGAGTTAATGGTCAGTATTGTAGTGCAAAATACCCCTAGACAAAAGCATCTCTCAGTAAATGAAATCAGATATGCAATATATACATATTAAGTCTCTGTGACTAGCACCATGCACTAGGTTGTCATCTCTCTTCCTGAGATATCTGTCTAAACATTGCTTGCCGTTAACAGTGGCAATTGGCATTGGCAAATTGTCAATTGGCAAATCTGGTGACCAAAACATGTCCTGTCTGTAAAAGAGAAACATGTGAACTCAAGCCTGAGATGGCTGCTGTATCCTTCATGGAAGGAGGAGCTGTGAGACAGCCATTGTTGCGAGGCCTCTGCAGATATGTTTGGTCTGGTGAACCCTAGAAGTCCTTCTTCCACCTTCCTATGCAGGCAGCGGGCAGTGTGCCTGAAGAGGGTGGGAGTGGTGACATTGATTCACCTGTGTAAGACAGCCCTGGAAGTGTTCCAGTGAAGTAGAGAATGCCTTAACTTTTTATATTATAATAATTACATTCCCGAATTAAAGGAACCTATTTAAAATACAGCTTTCAGAGTTAAAAAAATGTTAAATACATAACTGCTAACAATTAGGAGATGCTTCTTGACTATTACTTATGAAGTCAATGAATATCAGAGTTCATTATATGGCTGTTAAATTTCAGTAAACATTCATTCAATAATCAATTCTAATCCTGCAGATTTAGAATGTCTGTCACATTAGATCTAAATTAACTGCACCTCTGTGAACTTGTATTAAAAGCTTTCCTTTTACTTTTTCTCTCCTTTGAGCTGTGATAACACTAGTAACTGGTAACTCTGCATACTGCCACTGTATGCACAGGGTCTCATTCACCTCATCCTTCTAATTGCAGTTGTTTTAAAAAACTTCTGCTAAAGAAAACTGTAATCAAGCCCAAATCTCAACATTTCTAATATATGCTGCCCCAGTAGGAGTTTTTTCTTTGAATTTCTAATTAAAAACCTTTTAACGAAAGACAGCTTGAGTCTGAAGCTGTCAGGTCTCCCCTTGTCCTTGTTGCATACCATGGGGGAAAAGATTTTAAAAAGCAAGAGAGAGGATTATACTTTTAAAGAAGCTCCAGTTTCTTGAGACATTTGTATTCAGATATTATTCTTTTTTTTCTCATGGGAGCACAGTTCTACCCTTCAAATGAAAAAGAAATAATAAAACACATCAGGAACAGTGGACCTCAGACCTACTCTTTCTCTCCTTGTCTTGGAATGTTATTTCCATATAGAAAGCTACTCTAATGGGACACTTGCAAACAACAGGGAATTTAGCCCTTGTGGAGTCTTCTCCAGAAATTGGATTTTTGCTTAAGCAAACAGCAAACCATGCAGCAGGGAAAAAGCTATTTATTTGGCTGCCTGTTGAAGAGCCTTACAAAAATACAATTCAGTCTGCTACAATCAGTGAAGTCAGTCTAGTATGCACTGAAAAAAGAATTATTTTAGCTCAGTTGGATGTTGAAGCGATCTCTTAAGTGCAACAAAAGTTAATAAGAAATAAGACCAAATTTTAAAATGTATTTATAACAGTGATCACCCAATCCAGCTGTTGTCATGAAGCACAGATTTCACTAATGGTTATCAAAAACTCAATTTCTGGTTTTGGTTCTAGGATCTCTCTAGTTTATGGAGAATATTAGAATCTAGATATATGGAAAGAAAATCAGGATCTTATTTCGACTTTTTTTAATCAAAGCTCCTTGGTTGAAAGGTGCCATCAATATGAACTCTTGTCTCTCTGATTTGGACACTTCATTCCCTTTTAATCTGTGCCCATTAATTGATTTATTAGTAGGAAAATATTGTTATAATTTCTTTCTGAAAATACTCTGCCACTAACTTGAATAAATTCTGTCAGCTGAACATGAGTACGTGCTTACTGACATCCAGAGTTTTTACATTCTGGGTGCTTATCACTTCTCAAAATGAGGTCACTTCCTGAATCTGGTTACATTCCCATGATTTTGTTATGCATGGGTGGAATCTGTGTGTCACAGTCTTCTTGAAGAGAAGAGTTTTCCAAAGGTGTAGAGCAGCTCAACTACTAGGAAGGGCCTGTTGTGAAAATTTAGCTACTCTTTTATGATGAGCCTTAAAAAAAACCTGTACCTATAAGTACACCTTTTTGTGTTTTAAGACAGGTTATATTCCGGCTGTTAAAGACCAAAGCAGTTTTTACAAACAGTAATTGACAAATATTAGGTATTTTCAAAAAAAAATAAATTCTTAAGCCATTGCCCCCAAGTTTTAAAAGAAATTGGAAATGCACAGATTTAAGTTTGATTTGAAATCTTAACTCATTTTAACTTTTGCAATACAACAATATATTGAATTATCTGTAATAACTTTTCTAGAAGTCTGCTGTCTTCCTAAATGCACGAATTTATGTACTACAATAGTTGATCAATATGTGATCCATGATCATACTGCTCCAACTCTCTCCTGAGATGGGAATATATACTTCTATTTCAGTCAGCCTTTTGTATCTGAACAATTCATAAATATTAAACACTCCTTTTGACATCTTTATGAAAGAATAAGATCCCCAGTTTATTAATGCAGAGATTAGATGGGGGCTTAAGTTCCATATGACACCTGATTTTTCATTTTGTTTTGTGTAGTATAGAGGTCAAAAGAATATTTTTTTTGCATTAAATGCTAGGATTTTGTTAGACTGTAGATTTTTTAGTTCTGTACAAACATACAATGCATATAATTAACAAATCAATTGTAATGTCACTAACACAGCTAGCATTATTTTAGTTGGTACTAGAATCCAGTTGTGTAGAGCATCCTCTCCTCATCCCTTGCCAAGCTTTTATTGCAAAATCAGTAGGGGCTGTAATTTCCTTGCTTGTATAGCAATGGCAGAATAACTTGTAGGAGGTTTTATCAGAAAATGTCAAAGCTTAAATTATGATGATATGTAATATTTTGGACTACAGGATTCAGTTTAAGTAATCTCAATTGGTGTCTATTCTACTCCGTTTTTTTAATTCTGAAGTTTTTTCTTTAATAAGTTTAAATAAATACACATACATATGTAAAAGTGATGAATATTATGGATCCATTCAGCTATTTAGATATTTTATTGTTATTAGACAATACACAGTGTTATAATTCATACACATGATTTTGTGAAACTGAACCATAACTGATCTTTTCTTCCTTGGTATATCAGTTATCTGTTTAGCTCAAATGAATACATTTCAGATGAAATCTCATTCATCCTCTATCATCTGTGATACTTTGCTTTCCATTTTAAAATTTTCTAAACCTATACTTCTTTTGCTAAGCTGTATATTAAAAACGTTAATATGTTAATATGTTGTTCTGTGTAAAATTATATTTTCAGAAACAGAAATAATTATTTTGACATAATTAATAATTAATAATTAATACATCTGCCTTTTGTTTCAAAAGCAGATTAGCAGAGTGAAAAAAATGACAAAACCCTCATTTTGTTTCCAGCTTTCCTCCATCACTTGTATTCCACACATATGTGGCAATGACCAATAAAAATCCATGACTGTTCTTTGAAGTAGAAAACAGTTTAATTGGGAGAGAGGGTGGCAGAAGGAGTAGGGGATTGGGGGAGAATTATCAGAGTAAATTGTTCTATTGTGATATTTAAGAGCTGCTTCAGCTGGGGCTAAGTGAATACTCCCAACAAGGGAGACTGGCCTTTATAATTTTAACTGGAAGGTAGGTGATGATTAATTCTTTGGCATCTTTCTGTTCAGCCAGATACAGAATCAACTCAAGTGCATTATAGAAGACGAAATAGCTCAGTGAATTACACTTCCTCTCCATTATGGAGTGAAAAAAATAGCATTAACAGAACTCCAGAGTGAAAGTAACAGTATTTGAGAGTTCTCTAAGCACTCAGTCCATGATCACGCAGGAATTATTCACAGGCTAGGATGAGCATGTTCATTAAATTCTGGTCTTGAAACTTCTAAGCAGTATGTGATTTCATGATAATAGTCTCACCTCTGTCCCTGGGAAGATAATGGAATGACTTGTTCTGGATGTCATCTCCAAACACATTGAAGATAAAGAAGTTATTGGAAGTGGTCAGCATGGATTTACCAAGAGCAAATCATATTCAGCCAATCTGATAGCCTTCTATGATGTTATAACTAGATGGCTGGATGAGGGGGGAGCAGCAGATGTCATCTAACTTGACTTCAGCAAGGCTTTTGACACTGTTTCCCACAACATCCTCATTAGAAAATAAAGTGTGGGATAGATGAAGGGGCAGTGAGGTGGATTGAGTCATGGCTGTGTGACAGAACTCAGAGGGTTGTCATTAATGGAGCATGGTCAAGTTGGAGGCCTGTAACCAGCGGTGTACCCCAGGGCTCAATACTTGGCCCAGTCCTGTTCAACATATTCATCAATGACCTGGATGAGGGGACAGAGTGTATCCTCAGCAAGTTCGCTGATGATACCAAACTGGGAGGGCTGGCTGACACTCCAGAGGGCTGTGCCGCCATCCAGGCTGGAGAGCTGGGCAGAGAAGAACCTAATGAGGTTCATCAAGGGCAAATGTAGGGTCCTGCACCTGGGGAGGAAGAACCCCAGGCACCAATATAGGTTAGGGGTGGATCTTCTGGGAAGCGCTACTGAGGAGAAGGATCTGGAAGTCCTGGTGAATGGCAGGCTCTCCATGAGCCAGCAATGTGCCCTTGTGGCCAAGAGGGCCAATGGAATCCTGGGCTGCATGGGGAGAAGTGTGGCCAGCAAGTCGAGGGAGGTCATTCTCCCCCTGTGCTCTGCACTGGTGAGGCCACAACTGGAATACTGCATACAGTTCTGGGTTCCTCAGTTCAAGAGGGACAGGGAACTACTGGAGAGAGTCCAATGTAGGGCAACCAAGATGATTAAGGCATTAGAGCACCTCCCTTACGAGGAAAGGCTCAAAGAGCTGGAGCTCTTTAGCCTTGAGAAGACTGAGGGGAGACCTTATCTATGTTTACAAGTCCCTAAAGGGTGGATTGAAGGATGATGGAACCGGACTCTTTTTGGTGGTTTCCAGCGATAGGATGAAGGGCAATGGGCACAAGCTGGAACATAGGAAGTTCCATTGAAATATGAGGAAAAACTTCTTTACAGTGAAGGTGACAGAGCCCTGGAACAGGCTGCAGAGAGAGGTTGTGGAGTCCCCTTCTCTGGAGATCTTCAAGACCTGCCTGGATGTAATCCTGAGTGATGTGCTCTGGGCAACCCTGCTTTAGCAGGGGAGTTGGGCTAGATGATCTCTAGGGGTCCCTTCCAACTCAAATTTGTGAATCCATGACCTTTTTTAGTATCAACAAAAGCTGTTCAATGACATGTATCTATTTAGGTCTATAACTAGTTACATCAGGGCAAAAGTTATACTGTGAACAGTCTAGACCAGTGGAATATTATAACTCTAATGTTCTACCTGTGGCCTAATTTACAGTGAAGGATGATTTTATTAATGAAGTGAGAAGTGTGGGAGAATTAGTAGAGAGCTGACAATTACATGAAAATCCCATTATTTTTCAGCATTTATCCTCTGTAGTATTTTTGTCACTATGCTTCAGCTGCTTTTCCGTGACAATCTAGTTCATGAAGCTTTTGCACCATAATAGTGTAAATTAGCCAGATGTTTGACATGGAAATCACCAGGGCTGAGAAGATTTAGTCGCTGAGATCAGATGAGATTGGTGCATGGAATATAGCCAGGCTGGAAGAATTTGTAATATCTTACGCTATCAATGGCATTAACTCTGTGCTCTGTCGGAGCAGGAGGCTGCTCACTATTAGGGTAAAGGAATTCACATTATTCGTTTGAGGCTCACACACTTTGCCACACACTGGTAATGGAGAGTATGGAAACACCAGTGCTTTAGCTCTTCCTCTTGGCATTATCTTCCACTGGGTTATTTATTTTTTTTTTTAGAGGCTTTCAAGAGGCAATAATCCTAAATACCACGCATGGAAACGATAAACTGCTTGTTGTGACTTTACTTTGAACAAGTTCTCCTGCAGAGTATCATATTTAAGTAAATTGCCATCAAGTACAGCAAGGAACACAATCATTCACATTCAAACGGAGCCTTTTGATCATATTCTACAATGCAATCAAGAATCACATGAGAATTCCACTACGCACCGACCTCATTCAATGTTAACTAGGTGAGAGAGAAAGGAGGATTAATTGTTGATGTCAACTAATTGGCTGATACATTAGCATATAGAAACTTGCACTAGTTATATGTAATAACTGCATTTAATTGTAAAAGGCTCATGTTCACAGTGTTCTGCAAATGCATGGTTATTCACAGCTGAAAGACTATTGACCTTGTTTCATGTGGGTACTCCCCTCACGCTCCCCCACTCCCCCCACTTTTCTGAGATCAGAAAAAGATTTGGAGCTTTTTATCCACAAGGCACATTAAGGTCACCGATTGGGAATTGCTAACTGATGGGTTAATTGGGGAAACTTATAGACTCTGTTGAACCTCAGCCAATAATTTAGCTGATAGATTTAAGCAGGGCAACAGATGTGGAGGTGGAGGAATGCATGGCACTGGCAGAGCACCATCTCTGCCCCTATTTAATGACAAGTGGAACAGCAATGGGACAAGCAGGTGAGAACTGATGCTGTCTGAAAATATCCCTTGGTTGAAAAAATGGTGCACATTAGAAAATAAATCTTTCTCAGGGAGAATATTCATCCTAAACTCACACAGACTCGAGAACAGTCTGTAGCTAGAAACTTGACCACTGCTGGTGCTACTCATTTGCAAATAACTTTGTATGCTCCTCTATGAATTCTCTTCTTCAAGTGCTTTCTCTTAGGTCTCCTGGGAGTTAATTTTTTCTTTTTTTCCAAACCCAATCTCCAACTTGCCTTTTGCAAGTTTGGCTGCTGGAAACTAGCCACCTAATGCTGCTTTTGTTAAAGTGCATCTGGAAACAACAGTTGTGTCTAATGTTCCAAGTAAAACCTTTGTGACCACATGACTCTGTTTTCCCTACTTTTTGCTTCACATCTTCAAGTTGTGCAGGTTATGGATGAAATTCTGAAGTAATGGGAGTCACTCGTAGGACTCCAATCAACTCCCACAGCTGGCAGAGTGTGGACACATTGAAACCTTGGAGAATATTCTAGTGTAAGCAAATATGATTAACGATCTATCTCCTTCCATCATTTCTTTACTCTTGGATACTCTTTGTTTGAGTTTGGGAGCATGTGCTTTGAGCTCCATCCTTCAGGGGATAAGAAAGTACCTTCCACCATCTTGAAGCCTACCTGAAAATGAACAGAAAAGAGGGTTGTCTTTCATGAAGTACTCTTCCTTCTACTGGGCAGTGAAATTAAGTTTGTAAAGGAAACTGCCCATCTAAGAAGCCTGGGCTGAAGTGCATCATCCCCTGAAATCTGCTGGGACAAGCAATTGCTATGATTTACTGAGTAGCCTGAAAGAGACACGTATTCACTATTGCTTCCCACAGTAGTTTTTTGCTTTTTAGTGTACATGCACTGTTTAAAAATTCTTACAGTGGAATATGTCTTAGGGGCACAAGTAATTGTTGCCTGAAAACACCGCAAACTTCATTTGCTACTTCCCCCTCTTGTTGAGAGAAGGAGAAACGGAGGTGGAATGAACCTTCCCTGCTAGCCTGGCTCTTGTTTTCCATCCCTAAATGAGATTGGCCACACTGAGTCTGGGCATAAAGGGGACAGCTTCTTAAAAGTGGTTCCAGCACTGCCTCCTAGCAATGCATAATTTGCTCTAGCTGTGGGCATAACAATGGCTCTGCTTTTGCAGAACCTGTATATAATAATTTTTTAGGATGACTATACATGCCTTTACCATTTAAGAATGAGAAGCATGGTGTGGAAAGATTTTCCAGTTTTCCAGTAGCTTAAATCTTCTTGGCTTTATTTTATTATGTTTGATATGGGCATTTTTGGGGCAGGCAGGGAATGAAGATGGCTGTGTTCAGGCTGCAGTCAGACAGGCAGTTCTGGCTGCAGCTGAGCTTGGTCACCGACTACTTTTTGTTCATCTTTTTCCACTTCCCTCAGCCCTTATCCTATTCTCCTTTGCTTCTTTACTCTCTCATTGTGCTTGGAGGAGGTAAAAACTGACTGGAGTTTTAAAAATTAATGGATACAAGTGAATCAATGTAGTGGTTTGTTTTTTTTTTTTACAGCTACATCAGAAAGGTAGATTTTAGGGAGTGATATCCTCTGGGGAAGAGGAGGAAAAGAAGATGCACATCACATCTATACGTTGGTGCTGGATATGTTCTGGGTGGCATCATGTGGGGGAAGAGGAGCTGATCTGTGAATAATGTTGATTTCTTATTAAGCCCTGTTCTTGAAAGCTAGGGAAAACCGTTTTCTTGAAAATAAATGCAAATATGAACTTATCTGAGATTTCAAGACTAATCTTGTGAACCAACAAAATAGCATATTTCACATCAGTGATATATATATGTATATATAAACCTGACAGCTTAAGGAAAAGGGGGCATAATTGTGCTTCTTGCTGAGTGGTGCAGAAGGAGAAAAAGATCATGATTGGTCTGTTATCCTATTCTTTGGCAATTTTAAATGTTGTCACCAAAAAGGTAGAAATACCTCAGAAGATCTATAAAATACTTGAACTGAGTACACATCTAGCACATTCAGGTTCTTTCATCTGCTGGTAAAAACAGTGACCTGTCTTTAAAGATTTATCCATAAGGTACCTGTCTAAAAACAGTAGAGAATCTGTGGCAATGAAGTCAAATAGAACTGAACAAAACACTTGAGACACCCCCTCTCTCTGGAGACATGGGGCAAATTTGATCACACCTTGCAAAGGGTGGTTTGGACTTAACGTCTCGCATGCAGATGCTCTTTAGGTATGCAATAGGCATCCTTTGTGATACCAGCATTGGCTTTTCACAGCCTATAGATGAGGAAAAAATTCTGGGTATGCTAGGGCCAGGGCAGAGGGCTGGGTGCATTTTACGGTGGTAGAAGGCACTGCTGAAAAGACTAGAAAGGTCTGGTACCTCTCTTTCTCCAGCCCGCCTGGGAAAGGATTCAACATCCCAAGATGCCAAGTATTAAACTTCTGTGTTTCCTAGAACTGTGTTTCTCCAAAGGGTAGCACTAATTAGGGCAAAGACTTGTGTTCTCTGCAGAGCCAGTATATAGTTGCCTGGATCTATACAAAAGAAACTTCAAGAATTGAATGAGATTTCTTGAATTTCCTTGCTTTTGTTCGGTTTGGTTTCACTCGGTTTTGGGAATGTTTTCCTGAATAGTTGTATTTGCATTACTGTGGCTTCAATCGTGCCACATTTTGGTCATTAACCCTATTCTGAACCTCTGTAAGCATCTTGGATATCAAACAAACCTGCCCAAATATACTTAATTTAGACCATATAGAAGAATCACCCTTTCAATAAAAAAGACAGTTTACCCAGACATGAAAGAATCTATTCATCCTAGTGGGCGTTTGAATTCCTTGGCACTAGCGCCAATAGTTTAGGGTGTCTACCATGCACTGAGGATGTTTTCCTCAGTACCTCGCAATAGAAAGAGTATATTATAGCCTAGCTCTGGTGAGTGACTAAGGACCATGAATACTTTCGCCCTACAACCCCTTTCTCTCTGTGGTCTCAGTCCTAGCTTCAAAGCCAGATGGAGGCATAGAAAGAATATCTTAAAACCCTCTTCAGGTCTAAGAGGTTACATGAGACTGCAGAAAAAAACAACACTTTGCTGAGCAGGGCCCCAAAACTCATATGAGATGGAGTACATAGAGCATCCTAATAGCCAATGGAACAAGGAGTCTTCCCTTCCCTTCCCTTCCCTTCCCTTCCCTTCCCTTCCCTTCCCTTCCCTTCCCTTCCCTTCCCTTCCC
>JAOTQQ010000052.1:34898439-34915336 GCA_026546715.1 Gallinago undulata | reverse complement strand
TGTAGGGTCCTGCACCTGGGGAGGAAGAACCCCAGGCACCAATATAGGTTAGGGGTGGATCTTCTGGGAAGTACTTCAGAGGAAAAGGGTCTGGGAGTCCTGGTGGATGGCAGGCTCTCCATGCGCCAGCAATGTGCCCTTATTGCCAAAGGGCCAATGGAATCCTGGGCTGCATAGAGAGAAGTGTGGCCAGCAGGTCAAGGGAGATCATTCTCTCCTTCTACTCTGCACTGGTGAGGCCACAACTGGAATACTGTGTCCAGTTCTGGGCTCCCCAGTTCAAGAGGGACAAGGAACTACTGGAAAGAGTGCAATGTAGGGCAACCAAGATGATTAAGGGATTGGAGCACCTCCCTTATGAGGAAGGACTGAGAGAGCTGGGGCTCTTTAGCCTTGAGAAGAGAAGACTGAGGGGAGACCTTATCTATGTTTACAAGTTCCTGAAGCGTGGGTTGAAGGATGATGGAGCCAAGCTCTTTTCAGTGGTTTCCAGTGATAGGACAAGGGGTAACGGGCATAAGCTGGAACATGGGAAGTTCCACTCCAATATGAGGAAGAACTTCTTTCCGGTGAGGGTGCCAGAGCCCTGGAACAGGCTGCCCAGGGAGGTTGTGGAGTCCCCTTCTCTGGAGATTTTCAAGACCCGCCTTGATGCAGTCCTGAGGGATGTGCTGTGGGCAATCCTGCTTTGGCAGGCGAGTTGGACTAGATGATCTCTAGAGGTCCCTTCCAACTCTGTCAAATCTGTGAATCTGTGAATTGCATGTAATAGTATAGATGTGAACTATTATATTTCTTCACCTTTTTTGTATCTATATACATGCTTCCTATAAATTAAACCATTCACAATTGCATACAACAATATATTTTGCAAACTCTTGGTATGCTTCCTTGTACTTACTAACATACTTCCTTGGTCGTGATTTTAACTATTGGATTGACCTTAGGAGAACCTGTTACTAATGAAGAAGTAGTTGGACCTTACTGATGCTGTATGTTTTGAATGCTGAGAATGTATGTGGTATCTTTATCAGTCTTTGTATTGCTGTATTTAATACCTGAAAGTATGGAAAAATCTGTAGGTGGGAAAGGCTTTGTAGAGCAGTGACTGCAAAATCGCAGTTGTTTGGTAGTTATCAAAGCTGTGGCTGCACACAAGAAGGAAAGACGAGGAAATTTGAAGTACACAACTGAATCGTTGTGGTTTAAAGTGGTGAACTGCATTAATATGAAGAGACTCGAGGGGAGCCTGGGTAGTCCGTGATGGTGTTTGTCTATTTAAGATGCCCAGGTGAACTGAAGCCCATGGAAAGAAGGGGAGACTGCTTCCTCTGAGTTTCCAGCTGACCAAGGCTCACTTTGACCAGTAGCAGCTCCTTGGTTTGTGGCTCTGGTTTCTTTCCCAGCAGCACAGGCTGCGTTTTAGCAGAAGATGGCTGCAGCAACTGGGAAATTTACCCAGAAGCTTGTCCAGCAAACTCTAGCTTGTTCCCAATCCATGCTGTGGCTGGGCATGATGGGATTTTCAGCCGTACGTACTGCTTGCAGGAGAGCAGGAAGAGCAGCAAGGTCAATGATGTGCTTGAGGCACGTACCACAGGTAGGGAAATTACTGGGTGACTCAGGGAGCCTGGAGCTCTTGCCAAGAGCCCAGAAGGTTACAGGGAGGAGAGAGGAAAGACTAGGTGGGATGAGAAGGAAGAGAGAACTTGGGAGGGGCCTGAGGGGAATTTGACAGGCGAAGTCACTGTTAATTGTCTCCAAGTATGGAATAAGGATCTGCTTGCAAGGATGCTATGGGCAATGGAAAGAGCTGTGTGTAATCCTGTTAATATCTATTGGATCTGACATAATAATTTATTTTTCTACTTATAAAATGTACAATTCTTACTTTCTCTTTTAAGTTGAAAAGTCTTTTAGCCTTTCTTGGTGAGAGCAGCAGGGAGACAATAGACACACCTCATACTTCTGGAAGACTTGGCTTTCCATCACTGCTGTGACACCTCTCCTGGAAATGGGCACACTGGCAAAACTTGTAAAAAGAAACCAGTAAAGGTTCCTCAAGATTGAGTCCATTCCTCTCTGAAGTTACTTTGCTGTTAAAGAATTTATCTAATTTTTAAATATATTTTTAGAATTGTTCGTAGTTTGAGGATAACTGTAAATTAAACCAAACTTAATTTGGAAATTGGAATCGTAGAATCACAGAATGAGTTGGGTTGGAAGGGACCGTCATCAACTGGTTCCACCCCCCTGCCCTGAGGTTCTACCCCCCTACCCACCAGACCAGGTTGCTCAAAGCCCCATCCAGCCTGGCCTTGAACCACCTCCAGGGATGGGGCTTTGAGCTTCTCTGGGCTACCTGTTCCAGTGCCTCACCACCCTCACAGCAAAGAATTTCTTCCAAATATCTAATCTAAATCCCCTCTTTCAGTTTAAAACCATTACCCCTCATCCTGTCGCTCCTCCCCCTCATAAAGAGTCCTTCCCCATCTCTCCTTTTGGCCTCCTTTACAGACTGGAAGGGGCTATAACGTCTCCCCTGAGCCTTCTCTTCTCCAGACTGAACAACCCCAACTCTCTCAGCCTGTCCCCATAGGAGAGGCGCTCCAGCCCTTGGATCATCTTTGTGGCCTCCTCTGGACTCACTTCAACAGGTCTGTGTCCTTCTTAGGTTGGAGCCCCAAGACCTGGACGCAAGACTCCAGGTGGGGTCTCAGGAGAGCAGAGAAGAGAGTCAAGATCTTGACCTGCTGGCCAAACCATAGAAATTCTTGATCAGTGAAATTGTTCTACTGGTTAAAAAAAGCAACCAACCCCTCCTCCCTACAATTACTCTGTAGATGTCTAATTAACAAAGCATATAACAGTAGTTCTTTTGGTATGCATATACACATCAATATGAATATTTAATCCAGAGCACTTGATTATTTTTTCTCCCCACTAGTAATAATACGTTCAGAGCAGTAACACCTTTTTCACTGTCTTCACATGAAGTAGGAACAGGACCTTAAAGATTAGCTAAATTCTCGATCTGATTCTACCAGTATTTTTACAGATTAAAAGTTCTGATTATTAAATACACTCATTTTTCTCATAGTAAGACCTTTCCAGTTTTGTTGAAACTACATGCATAATAGAGCATCAGCTTTTCATATTTTCTGTAATGTTTATTTTCATATTAAAAAAATAATTTTAAAATAAAACAAAACAGCAAATACTAAATAGTGGTGGAATTGCAAAGGTTTTAATGTTAGCACAACAGCAGCATAAATTCCGTTGAATTAAACTGGGTGCTAGCAAGGTAAGGAAACTGTAAGAACTACTTTTTTTAGAACACAATAGACTGCTGTAAAGTTGAAGCCAAAAAAGGTTTCCTTTTATTAAGCAAAATAAATTTAAAATGCTGTTTTTCTGTCTGTCAAAATCTCTATGCTGACTTTATGATATGTCTTTATTATGATATATAGGCTATATATAAAAACATTATATAATGAAAAAGGCATTATCATTTTGAGGTGTTTTTAATTAACATTTTCAGATAATTGAAACATTTCTTGTGCTTGTGCCAGATACCTTATAGGTTAATACCAAAAGATTTTATTCTAATAACACTAACTATAATTGAGAGTGAATACATACGAATTCTCAATGGCACTGGGGGGAAAACTGCTCCAAAGGCAGAGTAAATGTATGCATTTTGTGTTTTAGGGGAACAGCAGTGCAATTACTGTATAACCCTCACTTACCAACCATTTTAACCTCAATTTAATGTGTGTGGCAGTTCTCCCAGAATGACCTTGATGCAGTACTGAATGTTTTGCATTTTTTAACAGGCTGAAACAGATACAAAGAAATGTAGTCCCAATTCATGGGCTATTATATTCAACCCCTATTTAACATTTTATAAATTGTATTTATAGAAAACTTCCATCTATTTACAACGTATTAAGTAAAATCCCTTCAGTCAGACCGGATCACTTTTTTGTATTGTGCTGAGCACCTGATCGGTTATTAGTTTGTACATGGAGAGATGCTATTTAAAGACTTACAAACTCCCTTGAAGTAAATTGTACCCTCCAGCTAAAACCTGACACAGTGCAAATAATACATACAGCATTCTGTATAGTTTTCGGTGGCAGACTGCTGTTTTTGAGATCCCTCAGAGGCTTCTCCATTCTCAGTTGTATCAGCCAAACTTTTGTGGATTGGTACCTTTGAAAACTTCAAATGCTGTCCAATGCTATCAGGGCAACAGAGGAGCTGATCTCAAAGTCCACTATTAAAACTTCCCTCAAGGACATTTTCATTAGAACTTTGTACATGGACAGTTCAAAAGACTTGGCTATTGATTTTTGCTCAGAAGTCCTCTCTCTCTTTTCGTATTGTTCAACATTTTGACAGAATTTCAAAAACCACAGGCTGTGGCAGCAGAAGATTCCAGCCAGGGTTTTATGCTGTTCATTTGATTTCTTCAGGCCGCATTCTTCCTATGTCCTTGTCAACACTAAAAGGAGAGGAGCCGTCTTAGAAGATTTGCTAAAAGACAGAAGCAATTTCACAGCAATCTTAAAAAAATCTGACCTTCCCACATACAGAAAACCTCTCTTAAGTAAATAACCTTTTTAGCTGTAAAATTTTGCTGAGACATTCATTTATCAAAAACATAGATAAAAATCACAGTGTGTTTATCTCTTCACCATTTCAAAATTGCATTAAAAAGAACCGACCACCAATGCATGTGGACTGTAGGAGAATGACCCTAGCAAACAAAATTTTATTTTTTTTTAAATAGAACTGTTGATTTAAAGTTTGTGATGCTGGAAGATGAGCAATTAATTATTGCCATCTGCACTTCCTATCTTTACTCCTGTTGCCATTTTCATGGACACTGTGTAATGAGGTTCATTTAGCCTCAACTGCATTTCCAGGATATATAGTAGTTCAAAATTAATAGGATTTATGAAGAAGTTAATGAATGAGCAGAGTAATTATTTCTGTTTAAGGAAAAGCATGATCTACTTGATCTTTATGAAAGATATTGCAGGTCTTTTAATTGCTAGGTGCTTACATACTACATTGATGGTTGACAAGGCTGACATTTTCTCACCTTTCACTTGATTTCACTGAACACGTTTTGAAATTAAAAAAAAACAAACAAGATAAATAAATTTCCTAAGGTGAGGGTAACTGCACTTGCTGTTGGAGAGAGATTTCTTAGGGCCTTTTGCAAGCCTTTTTTTTTCTTTTCATATATTCTCGTCTGTTCCATTTTATTTTATTCATGGTTTATATCATCCTTCTTTCTATGACTTCTGAATTCTTAAGGTCTCAGACTTCACAGGAACATTTAGATCGATACTTGCCATCAAAAAAATTGTTAGGGCCATATCTTATTCAGCAAGACAAGTAAGCACAGTTCATTTCTTGAATGTGCTCAAATCTTTATTTCCAAGACAGAAATGTCTCACACATGGATGAGTTAGCCAGCATAGAAACTAATATACTACCACGTATTTCAGTATATTAATAATAATATTTTAATTAGCCTGTTGGTATACGTCTTTTAATAGCTCTCTCCAATTAATAGGATTTCATGGAAGAGGAGCTTGTCCATGTTAATCAGATTTCAGTATTTCAGAATTTTCAAATTTTTCATTATTAGAACATTTGTCTGCACAGCAAGCACAGTTTCAGTTTTAACTGTGGTGTAAAAGAGAAAGATCATTTGGAAAATGAACTTTGAATACTCCTCATAATTTTAATACTAGTTTTATAGGTGGCTGAGTAGCTTCTTGTACTGAACAGATTACTGTGGTCACTGGGTTATGAATTTTCTTCTAACACATTATTCTTTGAATATATTTTTGTAAATATTGTTTTAAGAGAGACAAGATCAGAATAAATTAGTTAGGACTAATTGCTACTAGTTGCTACCTATTAAGCTATTTTTTCTAATTGTTTTCTAACAATAACACAGGATACTTATTTGTTGATCCTTCTTTAATACATAAAATACTTTATATGATTAACAGTCGGTTAAGCAGTGTTTTATATGATTAAAAATACTACATTAATACATAGGGCATTTTCAGAATAAGAGAGTACTTTCTAAAAAACCTAACATATTACTTACATATACTTAAATAAGTAAATAAAAATCCTTGTATCATTCCCCTCAATAGAGTTTATGAAATTTGACTTAATTTTTCAGTTTTGTATTTCCAACTGTATTTTCCTCAACCCAGCTGTAGTCTCACAAACACAACAGAATAACACAGGGTATGAGAAGAGGAATCTTCAGCCCCAGTGATGGTGCTGAGGTTATTTTGCCAAGGCTGAAAGATGAGATCAAACCACACTGATCTGTTAAGAGACAGGCTCTAAATAAATTGCTGCATTTGTCCAATGACAAGAGGGAGCTTACAATATTTTAGCCAGCAAGCCAGGTACTCTGATTCAGAGGCAGATACAGTATAGGAGTTTGTGAAAACCTTAGCAGCAGATCTGCACTGCACAAAATTGAGGTCAACCACACACATTTTGTAATCTGGACCACTTGAATCTAAAATACAAAATAGTGAAATCTTTTTTTTTGCTCCTGTTTTCAGAAATAAGCTCTAAGATTTCCTCCTTGTCTTTGGCTTTATGACAGTGTTTCAGTGGCTCATTACACAGTTCTTGCCTTCATGTTCTGGCAGAGGATCTCTCCGGAGTGTTTAAAAGAGAGGCCAGCTAGGAAGGCCTGCTCTCCAGTCACTCTTTCAGATCATAGTTGATGAAATGCCTGTTTTTCTGTTCCTCTGCTTATCCAGTGGATCCTTCCTAGCTGGCATTTTATCTCAGTTTGTGGTGTAAGTTGCTCCAATGCCAATTAGTAAAGCTGGTGCTTATACTTGGATCCACAGCCTGTATTTTCTTCTTCTCAAGTCACCATGTCTATGAAGTTTGGTTTGTAACACTTAATCATATTTTAAAGTTGATTTCTGTTGAATTAATTCAGAGAGTTAATTCAGACTTTTTCCTTTCTTTTAATTTTTACATAGAGTGAGATGCAGTAAGTGGGGGGCATTTCATTCACATGAATATCCACGTCAGCTCCTTAGTTGCAATGAGGTATATTTGGTTCTGTATATTCATTAAAGTTCTCACCTTTTCATGAAAAAAAATGAATCCAACAAACAAAGCCACGTACTATACTTGCAGTGTTTTATGTTTTTATCATTAATATACAGGAATAGCATCTTTTCCTTGTACAACTCACTGTTCCATCTCAGATTGAAATATCATTCTAAAACTGAGCAAAACTGTACAACAGCATTTCTATTTCTTCTTTTTTTTTTCATCCCAAAGAATTAAACTACTTCCCTTGTTCAGAAACCCTGATAATGATATTTTCAAATAAGTAACTCTTCTTAGTTATTAATGAAGATAAATATCTCTAGATTTAAGAGTTGTCCTTCTATTCCTAGTGAATTAGGAATTCCTGTTTTCCATAATAAATAAATTTGAGAAATATATTCCAGTTATCCAAGAAAGCAATACATTTATAGTTATGGCATTTTGATTTACTAGAAAGCAATGTTAGGAACTATGAATTACCCTATACAGTTTCCAATGTTACCTGTATTGTGCTCTTAGTAAAGAGGGAGATGGTTTTACAGAAGAGTATTTATCTTACTTTTCGTGCTCATAAATATTTTTAAAATTTTATGAGAATATGCTTTCTGTGGAGGCTGTAGGATAAGCAGAGTAACAGGATAGTGTTTGATGGATCTCTTGGCACTCGGTGAAGGCAAGCTGTGCTCCAAGCATATTCATGCTCATATAATCTTCCTAATATACCTTACCATTGCACAGATACAGAATGTCATTGAAAAAAATTTCCTGTGTGGAAGGAAGTTGGAATGAAGATATTTTGGTGAATTTTTTCTGCTTATAGCCATGCTGAATTTTTGTTCTCACAAATGATCTGGAGAGTTTTCTCTTAGTTTCTGATCTGTTAATTCTAAAATGTTTTGACAGAATATTGTACTTCAATGTACCCAGTAACATGGCTTTGACACAATACAGCTTCCTGTGCACATACATGTCTCTGTTGCCATTAAAGATGACGAGAGTAGAAAAAACCCACAACAAAACCCCATCCATCAGGTGACAATTTGTGCAGAGCTGTGAAGTCATCATCATAGCAGTAACAAATGGCTGTAAAAATACCATATGACTCCTCTTCCTGCCTCCTTGGTGGGAACAGAACTGATACAGAAGGATTGGGCTTCAAACCAAGAAAGTGAGTAAACAAATTCCACTACCATTTGGTACTCAGATTTGAGAAAATGCTATCAGGAAGAATCAAGTGTGGGAGAATGGAACAGAATTGTTCAGAAGGGAAAAAGGACATCCAATAAAAGATATAAACAGGGAAAACAAGGATGCAGAAATGAAGACTTTCAAGTGACATGATTCACCACTTCATTGAAACACTTTCTTACCAACTAAATTCAGTGAACTGGCAAAAACCCTAGTGATTTTAACAGAGTTGCAGTAGAATTAAGCTACTCAAGTAATTTGGACAAATGAGTTAAAAGCTTACTGACAATAGGGATGTCCTAAAGGGAACAAAAATTGGTCTCTACAGGAAAGAAGTGTCAAATCATTTTTATTTGGATTAATATTACCCTCCTTTAACATTCTAGATACCATAGAAAATACTAGGAGCTAGTTCATTCCCATGTTTAAAAAAATTATTTTGTCTTAGAACTCAATGAAAAGAACTCTATTGACTGCAACAGGCATAAACTTGGGCTCAGATAAAAGAGGGGATGGTGAGCAGGTGTTTCTCCCTTTAGTTATCAGGCAAGCAAATAAGCTCTCCACAGCCATCCGCTGTCTGCTAATGCTGCTGATTTGTTCATCTCGGAAATCGGCTTCTAAAGCCTAGCAATACTTCATTGCATCTCACTTAAACCAAATTATCAGTATCTTCACGTTATAGATTACATTTGCATTCATTCACGAGCTCTTTTTGGCTATTCTCTACCTAATTTCACATTTTAGGTATTATTTCCTAATTATATGGCATCTGAAGCATTTAGGAAAAGTTTATGTTATTTTATACTGGCTTAAATCTGGGCGGCTTTCTAAATTACATTATTGGGACCGTATGCTGTCTAGTACTCTTTAACTTATTCCAGCAATTCTCCTTGATATTGATCAGCACAGTCTAGCATTTGAAGGAGTCTGAAATGTTTTAATACAACATTGCCCAGAACATTTGCATGCAAATTAAATATAACAAAGCAGTGATGCGATAGAATAGCTAGACCTCAAAACAGGTTACCTCTTTGAAGGAACATACTTGAGTTGTAGACTTTTGGCCATACCTGTATCTTATTCTTTTTATTCCCTTTGATGGAGGGAAACTGCCATTTTATGGATTTTGTAGTATATGCATATTGCATCTAAATACTACCTACTGGCATAAATCAAAAAGCGGCCAGTAGTTTGAAATGTTCTTTATCATTTCAAAGAATGACAGTTAAGTTGACAGAAAATTGCATTCTCAAACCATAATGCTGTCCTGAAAATAATATGTAAGAAATGAAGTATGGTAGCTGATCTTGCAAACTTAATCTTTTTAAGTTGGTCTCTTAGTGGTCCTAGTGGACACTTAGTTGAACATAAGCCAACAACGTGTGCTTGTGGCAAAGAATCTTAATGGTACCCTGGGCTGCACTACAAAGAGTGTTACCTTCAGGTTGAGGGAGGTGATGATCCTTCCACTCTACCCAACATTGGTGAGACCAACACTTGGAGCACTGTGTCCACTTCTGGACTCCCCAGGACAAGAGAGATCTGGAGGTGCTGGAGAGAGTACCGTGAGGGACCACCAAGATGTTTAAGGTCCTGGAGCATGTCTCCTGTGAGGGAAGGCTGAGAGACCTGGGACTGTTCAGCCTGGAGGAGAGAATGCCCAGGGCAGGAGTGTGGCATGGATTTCATCAGTCTGTACAAATACCTGAAGGGAAGGTGCAAAGAAGATGGAGCCAGGCTCTTTTTGATGGTGCCCCGTGTCAAGGCAAGAGGAACTGGGCACAAACTGGAACATAGAAGGTTGCCTCTGAGCAGAAGGAAAACCTTTTTTACTGTGAAGGTGACCAAGCACAGGTTTTCTAGAGAGGTTGTGGAGTCTCCATTATTCAAAAGCCATCTAGACAGTCCAGGGCGGTCTGCTGTAGGTGACCCTGTTTGAGCAAAGTGGGGTTGGCAGGAGGAGCTCCAGAAGGCCCTGCCAACCTTGACCATTTTATGATTCTGTGAAGAGTAATATTCACATTTTTATAACACTAAGGTTTATATTGTGCAACTTAGAAACAAACTTGGTAATTCTTTAATGTGGAACTTGCTATATGAACTTAGTCAATGGCAATTCCTACCTTTCATTTACAGAAAAGAAAACCATTCCAAAGACAATTTTCTTCTTTGCAACCATTCATGAAGATTTATAAGCACCATGGTATAGATGAAGAAATTCAGATGCAAAGCATGATTTGCTGAATTGTACTGTGATTTCTGACAGTGATACGAACACCAGCAGTCTACCTACCACTGGTCTACTGGCTTAAATGGCAAGTGGCAATTTCAGTGGCTTACCTGTACACAGTTTACATGAGGTAGAGTGGTTTGGAGCAGACTTGCATTCTTCACTCACTCTCCTGGTTCTTATGGCCTTGTCAAGACTCTTAACCTTGTTTCGATCCAGTAGTCTGTCTGTGTATGTTCTTATTGCCTTACCCTTAGAACTTTCTTGCCAGTTCCTAAATTACTAATCTTTTGTTTAAGCAGTTGACTTTGTAGCCTTTGATCTCTTAATCTTAGATCCATTCATTTTCTTATCTGCCTTCTCTTTCTGCTTTACCCTTTTTAATTCATTCTGTTGCTTCTCTCAGTTGATCCTGTAGTATTTTTATGCCATTGTCTTCCCTTCAGTCCTTTTACCTGAACTATTTGGCCACTCTCCTGTTTAATCCATTGTATTCAGTTCCTTCCATTTCATGCTGTGTGACAAATAGTTCTTAGCAGTCACCTTTTGTATCACACGTTATTCTAAGTGTGTGTGCAGATAACCCTTTCTGTTAGCAAAAACTTGATATACTGGGCTCAAATTTATTTGAGTCAAAGCACATCACATGAATACTAGCAAATTGAGTCTCTTATCTTCTGTAATGAAAGCTTTTTTTCTCTTAACAAAAATACTGACCCTGAGAACAGTAAGAGAAGCACTTTTCAGAGACATTGTTGGAGCTTAAAAACTTAAGGTTTTTCTAAACACTATCACATTAAAAGTACAGTTTTCTTATAACATTAATAGTCCAATATGAGTTTCTGTAAGTTTGTAGAGGAAGGTAGGTCTTATCATTTCTGTTTTACAGTGGTAGGAGAGAAGCACAGAATAGGATAATCATAAAAGGTAGGTTTAACCTAATGTATTCATTTTAGTAAGGTTTCTTGGTACTCAAAAACTAATGGTTCCCCACTAGAGGATTTCCTTTCAAACAGGTACCTCCTATAGCCAATTTTGAATTCCGCTGGAGTATTATATCTTTCTCATCTACTATAAAAGCTGTCTCAGAAGATGAGATGTGTTTTGCTAATTTGTCCTCAGAGGAGGTAGGCTTTCTGTCTAATGACATATAGGAGGTGAGTGGTAGGAAATGGACTGGACCCTCAATCTCATTCTTATACCCTTCCTTAGAGCTCCTGTTCACAAGCAAGATCTCTTTCTATACACAAGGAATTAGCTCCCATCATGAAGGACTTATTTTGTGACTTCAACATGAGTGTTTTACCTCTCATTGTTTATTTTTGTGTTAAACATCTGTATCCCGTTAACTTACAGGTACAAAATGCAGCATCAGACATTTTCTTTTTAGTGATTCAGCTTATTTCAGAGGACTACCAGTAACATATATGATTTTATTCACTGATCGATTCTTGGTGTTGAGATGTTCTAACAAACATGGGAATTCCTGTTTTAAACTTTTTTGAGACAATGAACATGTTTATTTCCAACTGAGGAGGTGGACAATGAATGTTTTCTTTAAGGGACTATCAGATTTCCTCAGTTAAAAATTCTAGTGTTGCTAGCCCTAAGTGTTAAGAAATATCCTGTTGCCAAAACTGAAGTTTGGCTTCAAAATAGGAGACTCTGATTTATTTATTTATTTGCCTTCTGATAATGAAGGAATGGTGTTTTCCAGATTCTTAAGTAGAAAATTCTTTTAAATTTAAAAAATAAATAAATAAAGATAAAGCCAAAATATTTGTGCATTTAATCTAATATTCACTGGCTGTTGACATAACAGTTCCTGTGCAATCATATACAATTTCAATTAATAGTTTTAATTAAATGCTGTTTTAACCTTCAGTCTTCTTTTCCCCTTCTGTTGTTTCAGTCCTCAATTATGGACTGTTCTTCAGCTCTCTTATTTTCTTCTCTTCTCCGTTTACATTTTTGCTCATAAATGTTTGTATTTGCTGTTAATACTGTTTTCTTCTATTTTTATACTGATTTTGTCATTTTATTTGAGATAATTGCATACCACCAGTCCTGTTCTTGACTTGTAATTTTCTTCATCTTTGCTGTTTTATTTCTCCACTTTTGTTTATTTTTCTATGTGCTCCAAAGGTATGCATTTATCTCAGTGTCATCCAAATGTGTGTATATTCTGTAACAAAAGGTTTAAAAATTCATAAATAGCTATTCTTTTAGTATTACAAAAATATAATTTTAGCTGAATAAGAGTTTCTAATCTCATACTTAAAAAAAAAGTGGTACATGTGATTAATCTCTGTTCTGAATGTCACTGTGTGTCAGTGGTAACTTTGGAATTGCTAAACAATTCAGTCACATTTGAAAGATTGAAAGAGAAATCAAAGACAGTAAGTTTAAGCAAGATCTGTGAAAAAAAGTTTCTTGCAAGAAACCCCCTGTTAATGCCCTCATGGTGGAAAAGACTGCTGTGTCATGTCATGCCTTGCTTGGCAAGGGTTAATCCAGATGAGATATTGATTTTGGAGGCTGTGTATGGTTATTTGTGGTGATCAGAGACCTGCTTATAAGCCAGTTGAGCAGCACATAAATCCACATACAAATTGTTCATGTTGGACAATACAGAGAGAAAGCCCACGTGTGTTGTACATGGCTGCATATGCACAACCTATTGTGAATGCAGAGAATCTCAGCATTCTCCTGGAGCAAACCAATACTTGTCTCCTGCTGTTTTCTTAATAGCTTTTATTAGTGGTCAGAGATGGGAGTACTTGCATTGTTTTCTCATCAGAAGAAATTGTTCTTATCTTCTCAATAGGGACCGTATATGCTCAGTTTGGTTGCCACAACCTATCAAATTGTACAACAGAAAAAAAATTTTTCCTTCCCATTACAGTACATTCAGCCTTTATCCTCCATAACCCAAAACTTAGGTGTTTGCTCTGCCTTTTTATTTGGAGTGAGTTTGTAGCGTTTCGTTGTTAATAGGCATAGCATTTTGCTTTTTTCTAGTAATTCACACTGACTTTTGGGCTTTTTTTCACAATTTCAAAACTCAAAGACAGTTGCTGCACAGATGTGATTTGACAGTATTTGAGATAAAAGCAGGATGTTTAATTTAGCAAGAAACTCATGTTAAGTTCTTATAATGAATTCTAGGATAGACATTTTACAACATCATCAGCTTTCTGGATCATATCAGATGTTGTCACTTAATTGCATGTCATGTAAGATCTTCCACAATGTTGAAAATATAGTTCTCCATATATTTTGCCTTTCATTCTTTCACCTGCATTTCAAAGGTAATTTGTTATCTGGCCCTCACTTCCATAAAATCTTTAATACACTTATCCTTACAACCACCTTCACACTTAATGAAATCACAATAGTCCCATTTTACATATTGTAGAAATGTAAAAAACAGAATCACAAGGGATGCCAAGAAGTCACGAAGTTGTCTACTCCATCTCCCTGTGTTAAGGGAAGCTTAATTATGTCTGTGATAACCTTGACAAATATTTGTCTAATTTGGCCTTTCAAATCTCAAGTAGATATTCCTCAGCCTCCAAAATCAATCACTTGTATTTCTTAACTACCCTTGCCATAGGAACACTTTTCCTTAATACAAACCTGAATTTCCTTCATTGCATTTTAAGCACAATACTACTTGCCATAGCTACTGCTGTCATTGAAGATGGGTTAGTCATATTCCCTTGCAAAGTTTTGCATTTGAAGGTGGGAATCTTCTTTCTCCTTACTCATCTCATCTTTAGTTTATACAACTCGGATTGTTTCAGTCTGTTCTCTGCGAGATGTTTTCTAGAGCCATGATGCTTGCTTTCCTCTGGACCCCCTTCAACTTGTTCTGTGAAACAGCACACACGGTGCAGTAGGCAAGGCTTTTTAAATGCCTGGTGCAAAGAAAGTGTTCCATTTGGAGGTTGCACTCCCATGTGATGTGTCTAAGAGCATAATGCTGTGGATGTGTCACGCATGTTCAGCTTGTGATCTGCTACAAACACCATGTCATTCTTTTTTAAACTGTTGCATCTGTCTAGGTTCTGCAATGTGTATTTGTTGAGTTAATAGTTTCTCCTAAAATACAGGATCTTAAACTTTCTTAAGTAGATACTGTATATATAATGTATGCAGTTTGTCTGTCTTCTGTATGACAAGCTGGACTTCCAATACATTTGTGGTTCCTCTCTGATTTCTGAAAGCTTTAGAGAAACTTTCCTTCTGTTCCATCAGTCACCTGGCAAAAATATTTGTACTGATCTACTGAATTCTACTCCATGGATGTGTCTTAACAACTATCTCAAAGTATGGTTTTTCAACCAATTCCGCTCTCAGTTTTTCACAATTTGATGTATCTCCAGCTTACTTCTGAGAATGGTATGAGAGATAGTGTTGCAAGAATAAAGCCAGGATATAGGATATTTACTATGTGTCTCCTATGCAGACAGTTCTATCAGGGAGTGTAATTACCTCTCACAATTTACTTAAGCAGGGTCTTTCTTTCTCCTCTGCTGATGAACTTACAAGTTTTTTTTGCAAAGTGGTGTTTCTGAACTAAGAACCCTCTCTCTACTGAAACAACCATGGAAAAGCTGTGAGCACTTTTAGAAGGACACAGAAGCAATAAGGAGGCAAAATCCCAACTAACTGGAGACATACAATTAAAGACTAAGTGTATCTTCTCTTCTATGTAAGTCGAATGTAAGTAGTCCAAGCTATGTAAGCCTCTTCAGACTCGAGACAGTGTATATTAGCTGTACAGTGCCTGTGATATTGCCAAATTCTTCCATTTAGGAAAGATTCGTGTTCTATTAATACATAGTTCACTTTTGCATCAGTTATTATGATAAGCCTGACTAGCTTTTCTAGTGACAATATTAGAGCTACTTGCTGCCATCTTGAAACTCCCTCACTGCCTGCTGACAGACAAATGTCATATAAATTAGAGCAGGAATGTGGGCTTAATATTGTACTCTTCCTCTTTTACTCTGTGTCATTTGCTGACACCATATTTTCTTTCATTTTCTGGTAAGCTTGTCATCACAGGTTTTTTTAAAGCGAAAGCAGTAAGTCATCTGGCTTGACATTCTTTACCATCTTTTATAAATTTTGATGCCAGTCTCACAACCACAAGCACTACAGACAGAAGAATAAATCCTTAGACTATAGCTGGATAGTGCATAGACAGATGCGACTAGAGATTATAAGAATTATTACTAACAGAAGTGCTATATATTTTCCACTTCTTTGCATTTGGGATTAGTACAGTAATGAATTCATTTTCCATTTGATGACTGAGAAGATTAATTCAAAAGCAGTTTATCTCTGGAATCCTCTTTCAACATGATATAAGCAAGAGTGGTAACGTGCCCAGTTAGCATTACTCGCTAGTGACAATTTAAGCTAATTTCAATTTCAGCTATTAATTTCAGCTATAATTTTTCACTAAATTTGTTAGCTGACAACCTATGTTATAATTAAATATTATCGCTATTTTAATGAGGTATGAAACACGTGATGGTCAGACACATGATGTGCACAGACTTAGAAACCTTTAAAAATATACCAAAGGGATTATGTTGTTAAAGTCAGTCAGTAGATAAAGCACTGATTTAAACAACACTGGGGCTCATCTCTCTCTCTGGACACTATTAATAAAACCTACAATTAGAACATTAGTAAGAGTGAAACTGCAGTGGTTTTCATAGACATTTGCTTCACTGAACTAAAATACAGAGTGTGGTTTGAAATCTTTCCAAATAAAAAGTGGTGGAATGTTTTTTTCTTCTAAAAATAAACTTAGACACAATAAAGCTAGTTTCTTTTTTTCTAACTGTTATTTAATATTGTGATAGGTGTGATTGTTGGTCATCTGCAAATTCCATTCAGGCATCTATTTAACACACATAAATTCAGAAAATGGAAACAGCAAAAGAAGATTTCACAGCTTGATTTAATTATATCCATTGTCATGGTATGTAGATTTTGCATAGCTTTTTACAGATACCAGATTTAGACTACAAAATTTATATTTAGTCTACTTTTGGCTAACCTAAATACTTAATATAATTTTGTTGATAATTGTATCTCCTTGACAGTATCACTTAATTACCTAAAAAGAAGCTTAGAAAGGAACACTGTTTTATTTCTTTTCTCACAATGGGATATTTATTATAATATTATATATGTTAGGATACAACATAAGGGAAGGAAGGTGTGGAGGTATATGGGATCTGTTGTCTCCAAATATTCACAGAATCAGAATCACAGAATCACGGTGGTTGGAAGGGACCTCAGAGATCATCAAGTCCAACCACAAAAAAAAAA
>JAOTQQ010000052.1:34885759-34895776 GCA_026546715.1 Gallinago undulata | reverse complement strand
TTTTTTTTTTAATGTGGTTGGACTCGATGATCTCAAAGGTCCCTTCCAACCACTAAGATTCTGTGATTCTGTGATCTTTGGTTCAGAACCAAAGAAATGTCTCTTCACAGCCACAGATTTGTAAATAATAGACCTATAAACATTGAATAGGAAAAATAATATGTATTCTTTTTCTAATACTACAAATCACTGACTACACTATGGCAACAATGTGTAATCATTAACATTTTTCCTATTATTAAATTAAAAGTAGTTTCTTTATGTAATTAATCAATTAATTTTGAAGTGTGACACAGTCCTGAAATCCAAGTTGCTTATGTACCTTATGATCACAACTAGACGTAAAGTATAGTGTTTTTTCTATTTACTGCATTATTGGCTGAACTCTTGTCTCAGCAAAACACATTAATTCATTCTCTATTTGGAATCTGGTATGTGTTTAGTTTTTTTCTGGTTTATTTTGTTTTTGAGAGAGAGACAGAGCAAGCGAGCACATCTTGGCTTTGTTGTCCGTGACCTGGTAAATCAAATGAGCAGGACACAAACCAGCTCATTGCTATTTGCATTCTCAATCTGAATAAAGCACTGTGCATTGTTTTTTGTAACACAAATAGCTGTTCAGGAAAAAAGATCACAATTACGGTTAGAAAGGGTCTACTGGATATTTTATATTTCTCATCTTTTTTTGTATTTCACAGCTGCAGCCTTGGTGATTGCTTTTATTTTTTTTTTTACTTGGGATTTTAAGATACAGTGATGCCAACTACAAGAACTCCCACTTCTGTGGGTTCTGAGCCTTGCTTACCTTTACTGTGCTACTGGTATTTTTTTCCCCTACAAATATACAAAGAATTTCACATGCATAACGAAAGGATAATTATAAAATTCACACAGAATTTTGGTTTCTAAGGCCAAGTAGTTTGAAAGCCAGAAGGTACTGTGAGTGCTTTATGATTACATTTACCAACAGCATGACAACATACACTTCAGTGTATTCAAAGGAAAACATAATCAGGTAGCCAAAGGAGGACAATTATCTTTCATACTAATTGGCAAGTTCCTTTTAACCTTTAATTAACTGTGAATTTTCAATAGGTCTGAATAGTCTTGCTAGGCTTCTTGCTGGTAGAAGGTCATGGAAATATCTTTTCTCCTGATTGCACAGATGCAGTATAAATAAAATATAGGTGCATATACAATATATAAGGTCATAATCCTCATTTGCACTTTGAAGTGCATAAAGTATAAAAATCTTACACTGCTGAAAGCACTGGTGCTGCCAGAAGTTTTTACTTGTAGCTTGAAAAGAAAATTCAAATAGATTTTGCATTCTCAGTTTGTTTCTCTTGGCACATTTTTGATACAATCAGCAGCAGTGACTTGAAAGGCTCAGAACTGATTAGCATAGAGCCTAATATGCCTTCTTTAGATGCTGTCCTACAGAATATTCCCTACAGAGCAAAGGTTAAGATGCACAGAAGAAACAAAACACCATTCTGAGTGCTGAGTTATTCAGCATTCTAGAGACTGCTTCCTTTAAGATGTGCTAGTCCCTTTTCGTGGGTGGTTTTATTATAGAAGATTCAAGAAACGCTACATTTTCAAAACATTTCAACCATATTATCTCTGCAAACAAATATTTGACAATGCAATATGTTTATGTTCATATGTATTTATCATACAGATTTACGTATTATATACCTGTAAATTAAAAAAAGGCATATATATATTTTCCCATATAAAGGCTGGGAAAGGGTGTTAGAAAAGAAATAGTTTGGATCAAAACCTCTTGTGACACACCATTTTGCAGGTGTACAGGCAGTAATAATAAGCAAGACCTCAGACCATTCCAGTCATATGGGTTACACTGATTTGTTTCCTGATTAAACAAAACAGGTAGCAAAGCAACATGCATTATGCATGGGATGAACAGCTTCTTGTTTCCAGCCTTGGTCAGGTTCCAGTTGAAAGGCAGTGGGGAATCCTGCGACAATGGTTATTGAGTCCTCAGTATCCATCTTACTTGTGATTGACTTTGTCGTTTTGGTGTGCTTTTTGCTTTCAAATTATAGTCACATTAAGCAGCTGACTGCATTTAAATATCTTTGTTATATATAAATGCTGCTAAAACTAATTTCTGTATAATTTTAAATCTTTTTCTTAGTCAAATTCTGAGATGCCTTGTTTCTTGCTTAAAGCATCATTCACATGCACATTCTTTGTTGTCTTGCATCAAATTGTTTATAGTATCCTATCAGCAGCAATTAGGTGACCGTATGTTTGTGTTTGTAGATTTTCTGATTACTTGAGGCATAATGAAGAAAGAAAACTCGAGCAGTGTGTTACCCAAGTTGTCATTTCTTACAGATTCACTCAGAATTATGGGGCAAAAGAGATGGCCCAGCCTTATAAATAGCAGAATGCAACACTGTGAAGGCAAAAATAGAAATCAGATAACAAAGACCTACCTATTCTCACTTCTGTCTCATGTACTATATGAGCAGTGTACTTAGCAGAATTAACTATATGAAGCCCTTTCACCTCCTTATATGTGATATAAACCTATTTTGATGAAGAAAGAATGTTTTCTAGACAGTACAAGAACTCCCTGGCAAACTGGCTCCTAAATGGCTGCTACGGAAAAATTGGGTCTGCTTTCCTACTGTATGCTGAGTAACATCAGTGCTGGTGTTAACAATAATTTTACGGAGCGAGGACTTGGGTAGGATGTATTGTCTGCAAAATACATTAATAGCTCTATCAAATAATGGATTTTTTTCAGTTATTCAGAGGCTGAGGGTCTTGGGTATTTTGAGAAGAGAGACTTAGGGGGGATCTAATCAATGCTTACAAAAACTTAAAGGGAGGGTGTCAGGAGGACAGGGCTGGTCTTTTCTCTGTAGTGCCGTGACAGGACAAGAGGAAATGGGCACAAACTTGAGTGTAAGAAGTTCCACCTAAACGAGAGGAGGAATTTCTTTACTGTGAGAGTGATAGAGCACTGGAACAGGCTGCCCAGGGAGGTGGTGGAGTCTCCTTCTCTGGAGACATTCAAAACCCGCCAGGACAAGTTCCTGTGCAACCTGCTCTGGGTGGACCCATTTTGGCGGGGGGGTTGGACTAGATGATCTCCAGAGGCCCCTTCTAACCCCATATGATTCTGTGATTCTATTGTTTGATTCTGATAAAAAATTCTCATTAAAAAAATGAGAGAAACAGAAGGATTTAAATAAAATAGGGTCATGACACCATTTGAACTCAGCTGTGCAGTGTAAAAACCACTTTGACCACAGTAAATCTAGTATTACTGTCTGTGGGTTACTTTTGTTTAAGGTATAATTTACTTGGAAAACCAAAATGGACTGTTCATGATCAGCCAGTCTTCTCTGCCTTTGGAATCAAGGCTATTCTTTGGAAACTGTTTTGTCAACTAAGGGCCAAATGGATCATACAGTAAAGATCATTTGTGCAACCTGTATCTTAGACCTGCTAAAATAAGGTGACTTTATCTCATGCTGTAGGCTGTACTCTTCACTCCAGCAGCATTCATAAAGGTAATAGATGAGGTATAGTCCCAATAGAGACATATGTTGGAATATAAAGGAAGAAGTGTTTCTATCAAGAGAAAACATGTTACAAAATTACATACTGAGTGAATTAGATGTTTCTCTCATACATAGAAGAAACATTGTGCCATGCAAATAGCATATCTTCTCAGCAGTGGCTTAGAAAGGAACAGTCATTCTCACTGGAACCCTGGAGAGGGGAAAATGAAACATTTTCAGAAATTACTAAATTTGCTTTCTTGGATTTCTTGTGATATGACAGGCCAGATTGTTTTGGCTGTACTCACATGGATGAATATCTTTCCGTACAAGCAGTTACACTAAAATAATAAGATTATTCACTTAGGCAAAAAGCTTCTTCAAAATGCCAGATAGACATACAAATAGGAAGAATTTGTCACCACCTAGCAACATTATTTTACAGTCTTTCATTTGAAAAGATTGTAAGATGCTTTAGGATTCTGACTACTAGGTTGTAAGAAATATCAAGCTCTGTATCAGTAATTACAGGGGTTTTTTTCAAACTAATATCTTTCCAAGGAAGTCACAGAGATAATGAACAGACTATTCCTGCCATATCAAAGATAGTATGTAGGCTGATTGCTGTGGTGGTTCAATGGAACACCTGTATGGCTGGAAGACCTCTGCATTGGCCTGAGGGACAATATTTGCCTAACCTTTGCCTAAGCTTCTGTGAGTGTACTAATTTTATTGCTTTGTTGCATTTGAAAGGCTGAAACTATAGCTAGAATACTGAACACACTCAATTTCCCCTAGCCATTTAGCAAAATAATACCGTGTAGAACAAGTTCATTCGTTTCCAAGAACAGAAATATCTGCTTCTTATTAATTTCTGGCAAGGAAATAGAGCATACATCCTTGAGGGACTGATAAGCTCTGTTTCCAATGATAACTATTGTCTGTATAGATCTGAGAACTAAGAATTTTGTTTGTAACGTAAACTAGCAATACTGTGATTTTAGATGTCAAAGATTAAATCAAAATTTTTACTTTCTTCCTGGAAAAAAAAAATTCAAGTGGTAAACCCCATCATTTTATATCTAAAGTAATTATACTTTCACAGCAATCTATGCTTACTGTGGATCAACTTGAGAGTTTAGCATGTTGCTTCAGCAGCAGCTAAAATCCAAGAGCTGCTATAGGTCCCTATTTTGGTATGATATGAAACAAAGGGTAGAAGCTGCCTGTTTGTCTCTGCTAGATGAAGATTCTTAAGCTGGAATATATAAATCCTGTTCCACATCTTGAGATGGTCTCAGCTGGCACTGCCTGTGAACTGCATTATAGTTAACACAATCCTGTCTCTTCCATAAAATAAACAGACTTTAAATTTACTTTCTAAAGGTAGTGGCATATGAGGATGCCTCAATGAACACCAGTATTTTTCGGGTTCCAAATGTGTCAAAATAATTTTTCTTTTTATATATGATTCGTCTTTATGGAAGTACCCCTGACAAAAACTACCATAAATAAGTGTCTAAGAAGAAATAAAAGTTCTTGCTATATATAGGTTTAGCAAAAACCTATGAGAAAAATATGTGATAGTCAATTCACTACAAATTTTTGTTCCAGGCCCAAATATTTTATTAAGTAGTGTTAAGGAGCTGAATAAAATGCAATTTAAAAATCAGAATAAAGCAGTCCCCTCTTACTGGCTGGTTTTGCTTTTGGCATTGGAAAGATGATCTTTATCGAGTAGCAGATAACTGTCCTGAGCCAAAATATACAGTTGTGTGATAACAGGATATGCAGCCTGCACTTGTTTAGGAAGTAGTTCATCACACAGCTTCTGACTGTAATTTAGTCTTTTCTAAAAGAGGTTTGCAATCTCTGTTGTCATGAAGTCATGTTGAAGTACTTGTCCCTCCCAGGGACAGATTTTATGACCTCTTGCCAAAATATTAAGTCAGGAGTCTAGAAGATCAGTGATTTCTATGAAGAATGTCTGATATTACTGAGGAGTTCTTTCCTGACTGTGGAGCAGTTGGGAAGCATATCAGGTCTTTCCTCTCTTCTCCTATAACTTCTATAAACGATCAAGAGTTAGAGTGGGCTAATGGAAATTCCTCCAGTATTTAAAATGGGAGTAGAGTGAATATGTAGCTATCTCCTGTACAGGTCAGTAGCATTTGGATGGAGAAGGAGTCATCACATGGAGTACAGTGAAGATACTGACCTGTAAAATCTGGAAGAAGCCCAAACAAGATTACTTCTAAAGTAATGTAACTTAAATTCTCTCTTGCTTGTGTTGGGAGGAAAATCAGCACATGGAACGTCCTTACTGAAAACCCACATAGTATATGAGAACATTTTTTACCTTCACCTTTCTTCCTTTTGGGCTTAGCCTTCTATATTTCTCCTTTGAGGGGAGAATATAATGTTGAATGTAAACAAGAAAACTGTTATGAACTTCAAAGATAAGTCGATAAGCAAAGTGTTATACAGCCTAAAGTAAACAACTGGATAAAATTTAGCAGTTAGACTGATTTTATATCACCTCATTAGGAAAAAAGAAGCCCTTAAAAATCGAGGAACTTTTTTTTAATATTTTATCTTTCCCTTTAAGATAAGTGATTATACTATTGCTGCAGAAAGCATCAAACACCACGTCAAAAAACACCAGGTGGTTGAGTTTGCTTTTCTTCTAGTCTATGTTTAAGAGTTTGAGTGTTGTGAACTAATCGAATGATCATTAGAGCTGTTTTCTTTGCATGTCACTCTTAAAGACTGGCTGGGAGTGCTGTAAAATGCAGGTGCAAGCCGAAAATATATTAATCTGCTTTGTTAGAGCTTGCTTTCTGTCTCAGAAGCATTCTCTAGTATTGTTTCATTTTCAAAGAAAATTCTCGCTCAAAGTAATGCTTCCTTAATTTTCTTTGGAAGGAGCCCACTTCTGTTATGTAAATGTAGCTATTCTCCTGAAGGAAAAGAATACTGAAAGATGCTAATGTATTATTAGATGTGAAACTTTATTTTAGTAAAGTATATCTTCAACATCGTAGATGTTTCTTATATACGAAGATATAACTAGACCAGCTTTCCCCCAGTTATCTGAAGTAGACATGGCTGATCAAACGTAGAACATAACTCGCTGTCTTTTCATATTTGTATTCTATATCTTCTGCTCTGGAAAGCTAATGTGTACAATTTCAAACACTGGAATTTCTTGCCAAAAAGCCAAGTGAGATTGTTTGCTTTTATGTTGTATTGTTCCCGTTGTAAAATACTATATTCATTTGGGAGTGTGTTCAGGCAATGCACTCATTAGAGAGGGGCAGAAGTGAGATTGCGTGAAATATGCCCTGAACCAGTCTTTGGCTCTGACAGTACTCTCAAGCTCTTGCCTGTGTAAGTATGCATAAATTCTGTCAGAAAAGGTGCCAAGTTATTCCTACATTTTGAAGATTTTGCTAGCTGCTGCTTAAGTACACCAGGGCATAGAATTCATGACCTCTTTCTTTATTACCCCATCTCCCCTGGTGCTTTGAATCACAGATACCATCTTTTTCTGCAGACTTACAAGCACTAGAACCAGTCACTGATGAAGGTTTTCACCCAACCTCAACATTATGCTTGCAATAAGCAGAAACAAGCTACAAAACTGTTGGAAGCAAGAAGATCTTGACACGTTCAATGTGTGATGAAACAATTTATTTATAAAGAAGGCAAACAGTATTGCAGGAGATTGAGTATACCTGTGTACTCTCAAATTTTCATAGGCTCAAAGATAGACAGAAAAGTCACCAATGTATGAAATGTCCTTTGTTTTCCTCCACAAACACGTATAGAATCATATTATCATAGAATGGTTTGGCTTTGAAGAGACCTTAAAGATCATCTAGTTCCTGTAGAAATATAAATGAATCATTCTTCTGCTTTCGTTGCACATGCATCTTGAAGTCTTTGTCTCTTATCTTCTTTTTAGTCTTTTCCTCTAGAGCAAGCAATATTAGGACACTGTACAGTATTGTTTTCCAGCTGCATTATTAGTAGTCATAGATGTTTCCAGAATTTCAAGGTTGTGCATTTTTCCTGTGTATCCTCTTTGCTTGGCATTCGTGATCTAGGATAACCATGATTTCCTTTCTTTTCTTAGAGGTTTAGCTGTCAGATGTGATAGTATATATAAGTTATTTGTCAGAAGAGCACAGGAACATAATAACAGTGTTGAGCAGTTAAAGATGATCACACAGTTTAGTTTGGTCTCAATTTCCAGTTATATCTATAGCAAATGTCCCAACAAAGGCTAGTGCTGGCAGAATATTATAAAAGTTTACAAGATTTGATTGAATAAAGACCAAAAAAACTTGAAAGCACTGAGAGTGCTGTGAATCTCTCAAGACTTTTCATATTTCATTTCTTCCTGTCTATGGACAATTTTGAAGAATTCCAAGGGACACATTTTTCTTGCAATTTTTTTTTCCGTGCCATTAGCAGCAGAATTTGAACAATTGAACTACACTGCTTTTGTTATGAGGGTGTTAGCCATATCTTTTCCTATAGCATATTGACCTATCTAATTGCTTTGAACTATTTTTCCCTCTCCCACCATCAGTTTAGATTGTGAGCTCTTTGGTGCTGGAACTGCCTGTCTCTATATGTTTTTATCATGCCTAGCATGGAGAGATCATTACACTATTATCTAGGCGTGACTCAGGTGGAGATAATAACAGAGCCTCAGCTGGTTTGCCAAGTTGTGAGCTGTTCTTTTTAGCAAGTGCTTGCAAGCACCGTACGCTCTCAAAAAGTTTAAATCAGATTAAGGTATGGTAGAACATTTGGGGGGTTTATGCCATCATTCTTCTATAATCGTGAATTACAAATGCTCTGTTAGGAAGAGTAAGCTTCCAAAACCTTGTAAATGAAAAAAATCTTCAGTTGGGTTGCCAAAAAAGGCTTTCAACTGTATGGATTCATACAAAGAAGAGGAAAAGAAAATACAGAGACAGGAGACCACACTGCTGCACAGACTTTGAATGTATAATAACGCTAGTGCCAGACTTCCCTACTTCAGAGTGCCAAATTGGCACGTACTGTAATCCTCCCCTTTCCTAGTGTTACACTCAGTAGTCAGAAAAACCTGGAATGAGTGGAAAGTGTTGATTTAGCTCTGGGGAAGTCTGATGCCAACATTTAAAAGGAGGATAAGGAGGATGCAAGTATAAGGAAAAACAGAAGAAGAAAAAGGAAAGGAGAATAGAAAAAAGAGGGAAAGGAGAACATGGGATAAAACCAGTGATACAAAGGAGCAGAGAGTGCGAAAGCATATGAAAAAGAGATAATAGAAAAGAATATTTATGATGGATGTAATAGTTAAAAGTTTTGCCATCAGTGCATAAAAATTGCATCTTGTCTTAGATAAATCCTGAGTATTCAAATACTTGTAGAGGGGCAAAGATCCCTGTGGCAGAACTTCCCCATTGAGTTATATTTTAAGTGATCTAAACAAAAGACTTAGGTTTTTTTTGTAAAGCCTCTGTCAGCATGATATTATACCAAGTATCATACACACTTTTGATAATCAAGAAGAGTAAAATGCAAGCAGACACACACACAAAAAAAGACCTCCAAACCCAAAACCAAACCACTTGTGAATGCAAAATACCTAAGATGCTCCTATCTAAATATCACCAAAAGCCAATGGGCTTGCGAGAACAGTCATGATTAATTGTTCTATAGCATATGGTTATCCCAGGAAATGGCTCCTTAGGTAGGATGGAACAAAGTAGGATTTGTTCTGGGGTGCAAGATTATTGTCTAGTGCACCAGATGAAAAACTTATGTTAGGACATCTTGCACGTTACCTCTGCTTCATCTTTTAGGGCTAGCACTTGTGCGTTAGGGAGGCCAAGTATGAGCACACACAGAAACAACCTGGAATCTCTACTGTTAGTTGGCTAATTCACTAATGAGTTGTTAGGGATCCTGGTGTTTTCCTGAGTCATCAAAGCTTGTTTCTGAAGAAAATGAAATTTTTCAATTATATACCGAAATAAAAGTGGGGGAAATCATCTATAGAATCTATGGAATCATAGAATAATAGAATTGTTGAGGTTGGAAGGGGCCTTTAAGATCATCTAGTCCAACCATCAACCTAACCCTGATAAAAAAACATCATTTAACCACGTCCTTCATGATTTCTCAAAAAGTATTGTGTCTTCAAAAAAGATATTTTATGTTATTTTCTGTGCAAATAATGAGGATTTTGACCTAACTTTAATGATCAAATGAAGAAATAAGTGAGAAATTGTGTGTCCACTGCCCTCCCCGTCCCCCCTCAGGATCCTCCTCTACTTCAAATCGTGGCATAGGTACCTGACAGAATGTTTCTAATTTTATCTGATTTGGTGATTTGTTGTTACTTATTTTGAAATAAAAATTAACGGAAAAGCTTCACAGGCTTGTTGTCGTAGGGGAAAAGGATAGCAAA
>JAOTQQ010000052.1:34834282-34885546 GCA_026546715.1 Gallinago undulata | reverse complement strand
TGTTGTTACTTATTTTGAAATAAAAATTAACGGAAAAGCTTCACAGGCTTGTTGTCGTAGGGGAAAAGGATAGCAAAGATGAGTTGGATATGTTGCTCAAAAGTGTTCAAATTCAGTGGTAGTCTGAACTTTGATGAAAATGATTGCACCTCTGGTGGGACTGTGAACTTCATGTTGGGAAATGTTAGTTTACTTTATAGAATTAATAAGCACGTGCAGAAGTGCAATTTTGAAGTGGTAAAGTGTTTTCTCTTGTGGTAGAAAGAAAGGAGAAAAATATCTGTAGATGATGTTTACATTTACCCCAAATTAATCAAAAGAGTCAATTTTTTTAGTAAGTACAAATAAGGTGTGTGAAAAAATGACAAGAAAATGTTTAAAATAAATGTTTTCTAAGGTATGTGATAATTACACTTCCTTTAAAATAGGAAGAGGCCACAGCTGCCTTAATTTCATTATTTCATTCCTCCTGGGCAAAATTCATGCCGTTTACAGGAATGATCAAGACTGTTTCTCAGTGAAAGTTCCAATTTGCCACAAAGTACATAACACATGGTTGGGAATGGGAATTAGTGAAAAGTGACAATATAAATTGTTTTGAATACCGTTTAGTTCCAGGGAAGATCTGGTTTCTTAATGAAGACTATACATTTTTATCTTAAGATCACACAACCTCATCTGCTGTGGTATCTGGTAGATTAGATGTGGTGTATCTCTTATTGCTCCACTCCATTACCATTCCTTTTATGAAATTTGTGTTCAGCAATCAGTTTACTATGATATTTTATTCTCTTTTGAAATCAAAGTTTTAATTCTGGGCAGGTGGCTCTTGTTTGAAAAGAGGAGAAGGCAAGGACTAGAAAAACATCTTCAGTAGTTAGAGGTTTTCTGCCTCTGTTCTGTTTGACAAGGGCAGTCTTTACAGGTGATTGAAATAGTTCCCTTTGTGCAGGAAATTTGTAATGTTGCTGTCGCTTTGTGCATGCAGATGACAAGCTACTGCCAGCTGTACAGCATTGTTTGCTGCAGCTTCGGGGACTTCAGTGATTTCCACCCATTCAAATTGGTCCAAACTACTGAACTATTCCCATCTCCAGGATTTGTAGAGCCAGACCAATTTGCCCTTATCACAACAGAGTTGCCGACGGCTTTGTGAATTACACGCTGTTTCTCATGTTTATTGATGGACGGATATTTGGGAAAGAACCAAAATAATAATAGTAAAAAAGTACAGTTCATTTCCGTTCATTTCCATTGGAATTTAATTTTTCTTTCTTGCTTGCTTTTTACCTTCCATTTTTTCTTTTCCATTTTTGGGGGAATGGTAGGGGGATAAGGGGACACGAGAGCTCACTTTCTAAATGTGAGACCTCTGGGAGAAGAAACCGAAGTAATTGAATTGGATTAGACAAGCCAGCAGAACAAAGTCACATTCCATGAGGTTTTTCCAGCATTGAGTAGGCAAATAGTAATTATTTAAGGATTAGTGCAAGTCTAAGATGTGGTCCACTCTGAATACTCTTCACCGTATATAAACAAAAGCAAGATGTAATATATGCTATTTAAGCTTCTTTTTATCTATAATAGATTTCTTTTAAAGCTGCAAGAACTTGAAAAAATCCTGCATGGTGAGTAAGCACTCTTACTGCTTTTCAATAAAGAATTAAACCCTTTAAGCTTTAATTCTAAAGAGAGCTTAATTAAAGATACTTACTCTAGCTTTAAATTATGTCCACCCTCATTCTGGTGGCTTGTATTTTTTTGGGTTTTTTTTTTTGAAGTAGATCCTTGAAGAAGAGAGGAATTTTTTTAAGTGACAGGTTCAGTTGTTTTTTTTAATGATTTATGGTATCCATATTTTTTGTAGTTTCTGGGGTCTTCTAGCTTCACAGTTGTGCCCGCTTTTGGCCACACCTTTAAAAGTGACTTGTAAAAATAATTTTAAACTAGATTTGAATCCCAGTTTTTTAATTAACTAGTGTTCAAAAAAGGACATTAGAACATAGTACTTCTTGACATACCTTTAAAAAAATAGTGTATTTTTTTCATTTCAAATTCTGTCTCCCGGTGCATTGTAAAGATTACTTCCGTTGCATTACCTGATAGTACCACACACATCGGAAGAATCATCCTTTGCAATAAGCTGTAGTTCCTAGGTAATTCTTCTGGAGGACCGTGAAGTAGCATAGTGGGAGCTGAATAAAGATGAGGTTATGGCTGTGATTCCTTGTTCCTTCTGCATTTTGGGAAGTATTGGAAATAGTTTTCTATCTTCAAGATTGGATTGCTTTTATTCCCATAAGACCTTTGCTCTTTTTTCCACATATTTCATTTAATAAAGCTTTTGTTGTGGTTTTGGTTTCCCTCCTCTGTCCATATTATGAGATAAATGAAATAAAGAGTAGATCAACCACCAGGTGACCACATTGTGAATTCGCTGAGAATAACAGGGATTTATTACTTAAGCATAAGTAAAACATTTGACTTCCTGAAAATTCATTCAGGCACTGCTCTTGGGAAATTCCACCATTCTAACCTTTATATATCCTGTCATTTGGGAAATTTCAGGAGCTAGGTGTTGGAGAATATGATTCTTTTTTATTTTTTTTTTAATTATTTTAGTGCATTATTCACTGGATTTGGTTCGTTTTGAGCCAGATAATCTCCATGGCTCTTTCTATTGTTTCCAATTGCTCAATAGGTTTGAATGAATTGAGACCTGTGAATTTTTAGGGGTTATGTTCCTTTGGAAGCTAGTGTTCTATGAATACTTGGGTTTATGACCCCAGGGATTTGTACTCAGGGGATGGACATTTGGGCCAGGATTGAGGGGGCAGGAGGCAAAATCAAGATACAAGGGCTTGAAGGCAGAGCCAGAGGCCAAGGTACAGGAGCAGGAGGTTCAGTTGTTTAGACAATCCTTAAGAGTAATGCGTAGCTTGTCTACAGATAGGGCCAATCATGCCATTGTCAAAGGAAACCAAAATACATTAAATTCCTCTTTATCAATTAAATATTGTAGAATATTTGAAAAAATAATAACATGGTTGACATTTTTTCTTTCACAAATCTGTAGTTTTCTGTACTTCACATAAAAGTAAACATTGCTTATTTCCCCAAAGTGTAGATAATTACATTCTGAATGTACTTACTTTTACAATTTGAATGCAATCAGGAGCAAAATTCTATGAATTTGAGCATTTCGGGCTAGTAGCATTTAGTTGCTTGTGTAGCAGTATGTATCAGACCACTGGTTTGGGTTTTCTCTACATCAGAAAATTCGTCTGGAAAATTTGGCATTTAACTTTAAAGCTTCTTTTAAACAGTATGTGGAAAATGTAACAAAGACTGAGAAAGATTCACTGTCTGTGTTTGTGAAATAAATGGAGACTGTGACTTTGAATTAGTGCTTAGAGATAATCTTCTGTTAGACCAATTAGTAGAACTGGAAGAAACAGACAAATTCTTCAAGTATGCAAATTCTTCTTCCATTGGAAAACAGGCGATGCAAGCTTGAAGGTAGCCACAGATGAGAACAAATGCCGTAAGTTTACTATGTGTCACATACGTCATCTGAGGAGAAGCGTAGTCGAAAGGTACTGTGGAATAGAAGAGACCTCAGTATGAGGAAAAGATGAGAAGGTGTTCTGCCTAGGAAGCATAATACTTGAGCAGCCTATGAGGACCAACTGCATTAATAGAGTGGGATGATAAAGAGGATGGCCTCCCTACAAGGAACTGAGGAAGGGCATTAGGCCAGCTTCTTACACTTGGAGGATGGATGCTAAATTCAAGGTCTGTTGAGCTTTCAGTAAGCTGTAGGGAACATCTGTGTTTGTTGATAGACTGATAAGCCAAACAAGATTTGACTTGTTATGCTAGGAAAAAAGCAAGCCTGAAATAAACAACATACAGAACTAAAAAAATCACACACACAAAAATGTCAGCAATACGAGTTAGGTTTTATCTCGGTACATATCTCTCAGCCAGCAAAAGAAGTTCAATCGCTACTAATTCAAAAGAGGCAAGATTTTTTACTGTTGTAAGACAGTCAGGAAGGGCATTTACTTAGACTGAAGCCAAGGTAATTGCCTGTCGTGGTAGAAGAACAGGGCACTACCCAATATGTTGCATTAGCAACGTGAAAAATATTAATACAGTGTTACAACCTTTCATTTGTGATCCCTGGTGCCACTTCTGATGAGTGAAGGTCTAAGGCACGAAAACTTTCCGCCAACTCGGCTTTGATCAAGAGATGTTTCTACTGTCTGTATGTATCAGACTTTTGCTATAATTGGCCTTACCAATTTTGTTCACACTTCAACTGTGCGGAATATGTAGCACACCGGTAACAGGCTGTCTTGTGTTGATAACAAGCTTTTTAATAAATCACTCATCCTTCCTATAATAATATGACTTTCTGCTGTGTTTTCTTCTCAAAAGTAAAGGGAAAAATAATTCTGCCACCTGTATTGTAATTTTCTTGTCTGTCTCATTTTCATTCTTTCGTCGCATGACATGGTGCAATATAACAAGATAGAGAGAAAAACTGTTGGTTTTCTTTATTTTGCTTTTTACATGGCACACTACTGTTGTTCTAGAAATCAGAGGACCAAAGAGAAGTTCAACCAGAGGACAGGGGAAGAGGGATGAGGGTGTGCTGAGGTGGCCAGAGGAAGGAAAAGGAGCAAACAAAACAATGCTAGGCAAAAATGGAGGGAAAAAGCTGTTTAAACTTTAAACAGTATATTTTCATTCTCTAAGATGCTTTGTCATGTAGCTTTTTCCCTTGTAGTGAGGAGTGGGCTGCTGAAAATGCTCAAGTTTTAAGTTCCTCCAATTGATCACCTATGCTTTAAATTTTATTACTTAAAACACCGAAGCGTTGTCAGTTATGGAAGATGTAAAAATACCAGCATAGTTTGTCCCTAGAGGGAACACATTCCCTGTATGAACATACACTAGTATTTAAAAATTCCTACACAAGATATGTCTCCTTTAATTAAAAACAGATCATTTCTTATTGCAATGAATCACAGCCAAACAGCGACATTTGAAATGTGAAGTTTTTCATTCAATTCAGTGGGCCTTGAATACAACCCTGACCCACTGGACTGTCTAAGAAACTCGCTTTAAAGAACAGTAAGGTATGTAATAGTACTTTTTATAATGTGGACAGCAAGATACCTCATTTCCTAGCATTTAATTTTCACAGAGAATAGGGCTGAGAGGTGCTTGGAAACCAAGAGATTATCATCTCCTCTATATCTTAAATTTGTCATAGACCATCACAGGCTTGAAATATAATAACTTTTGATTATGGATTTTCTGAAGTTTCCTTTATGTTGAAGTTCAAACTTAATTTTTATGCCCTCAACCAGGAAGAAGCTGAGTTTATTTTCCTCACAAGATGAGCATATGTTATATGTACAATTCTGCAGTGTGTACCTAGCCTTCTGTAGTCAGAAATATGTCTCTACTTTGTCAACTCTGTATTTTAATTAAGACTGAAATGTTATTTTTTGAAAGAAAAAATGTACCAAAGTTGCATCACATAAGCATCAGAGCATCCAGATGAGGAAGATTTTTGAAGGCTGGTACATCAGGCATTATCTTTAAGCTGAGAACCATATTTTCAAAGACAGATAGGTAGGCAGTGGGATTTTGAACACCTTACAGGCACATAAATTCAGTAACAGAGGCTTTAAAAAAATCCCCCTAGGCATTATTTTCCTGCTTAAAGAGCAGTGAAAGTCAAGCTTTAGTACATATGGGCCCTGAATATATATTCTTCATCTTTCTCTTCTCCTTTCCAGTTACTTTTTCCATATATTAGTAGCTCTAGAATTACACAAAGTATGTGGCTACTACAAGCTTAAACATAATGCTGAACACATTAGTTTATCTGTTGAATTTTAGTCCTGATCAGGAATAGGGTCAAATTTCTTCTCGTCTAAAGCAACGTTCTTCTTTGTACTTGCACACATTGTCTAGCAGGTCCTGCTGAAGCAGCAATTCTCCGCTTTTCAGCATGTGCACACCACACCTTGTACAAAAAGATGGCCATGCTTTCCCTCCTCCAAGTATGGCTATATCTTTCCCAAATAAAATTTTTATCACTTCCCTCATTAAGATTATGATCAACTTCCTTTCCTCATATTAAAAAGGATGCTAAATCCTTCTTTCAGGTCATTTTATCTCAAATGCAAATAGTCATTTGTTCTTGTCTCACAGAACAGTTCATGTTCTGAATCTATATAAAAGAACAGTGACAACACAAGAGACTAAATCTGGTGCTAAGGCTGCCTTTGAAGAAATTGGTTTATTTCTGTAGCACTGCCTTGAATAGTTATGACTTGTCAGATGGGTGTTATGATGGATCCAACTCCAAAATACATGAAATGAGTTTGCAAATCTTTCATTATCTCCTACCTCTGCTCTTCTGTGTGGAGTACCCTCAAATACACTGAATTTCCTATTGTAACAGTTGAAAGCACCCTTATTCTTCTTAATTATTATTATTTTAGTCCGCATACATACAGAAATGTGCTAACATCCAATAACCTTTAGAAGATGTGATCTGTCTCTGTGAGTGAGATAACTGAATAGTAGGAATTTTTAAATATAAAACCTATAATTCAGTCTGGCATTACATCATACTGGATTGTTCCTCTTTAAGAAATATGCTACATCAGTAACATCATTATTGGATGATAGAAATAAGACTGTAATATTTAGTTAGGTTGCAACAACAAAGCACATTTGGGAATCATTTACTGGAGCTCAAAGAAGATGGATAAAAATCAATATTGCATGTTGCCTACATAGCTGTTTCATTCTCCAGTTGCCAACAAGCAATAAATTGGTGCTAGAATTAGAATTCTGACATATCATTAATCAGAGGAATAAATATAAAACAGCTTGATGAACCTTGGTATAAGAAACACAATTTCAAATAAAAAGTCATCCCATATGTGACATTTCTTGCTAGGGCCTTATATAATTCAGCAAATTGTATCATAAATTTTGGCAAAAGGGACACCAGAGCTGCCAAATTAGTTTTTTTAAAGGGAAAAGCTCAAAAGATAATATTAGTTCCACGTCACACAGAGTAATCCTGCCTTTTCTACTCTTATATGGATTTAAATATTGTTTTCAGTAATGAGGGTGCGACCCTACGAGGGCTGGTTTGCACCTGATTGGACACTTTTAAGTTCTAGTATTTTACATCTCTGTTTTGGTCCAGCTGTCTGATCTGTCTTACTTTCCATTGCCTTTCAATCTACATGGCCATTCTTTTGTTCAGCCAGCTATACTCAGAATATTAATGGCCTGATATCAGTAATGAATTTGATTCACTGAAGACAAACAAAAATATTGCTGTCAACCTCCCCAGAGGCACGGTTGGACTCATTTGTTGATGATAGGCACATCTCAGTACAGACACCTTCAGAGTTTGTGCCAACACTCCAACACTACTTTTTAAGAAGAAAAAGAAAAGAAATTGTGCTTTGGCTATCTTGGCAAGCGGAATTAATGAAACGGGGCTTTTTTTTTTTATTGTTTGTGTTCTCTGTCTCTTAGTGTTTGCCCTCTCTATTATCCGTTATGAGCAGCATCATTTAACTCCACAGTCTGATACTGAATGAGAAATGCCGGTACCCATCAGGTAGTGTCATACTGTAGGACTTCATGGATAAGGGGTTAGTATGTTTCAAGAAGAGGGGGCCACTTCTGAAGTGTCCTCTCCCTTTGATCTTGCTGTAGATGAAGAGTAATGGAGTTCAAAATGGCAATGCAAAGTTTTCTTATCTCCTCCACTACTGGAGAAAAAAGCTTTCCTCTGTTCCCTTCCTAGGAACCAGAGTGACTGCTCTTCTGCCATGTTTTGTGGGGAAATGGGAAGAGAGGACCAGCTGGGGGAAGGAAGTGAAGAGTGCAGTCAAAATCACCCTCCTTTTCCGCCTGCTGCGGTGGGGAGCCCGCTCGGGCAGCACGGCCGGGCTCTAGGTGTGGGAAGGGACGGGACAGAGCGGGGAGGTTTTGCAACACTGGGCAAGGAAGGACAGAAGATTGTAGGGCATAAGGTTGCACAGGCACTGCAGTGACACAGTATCTTCATCTTCAACATTTTCATATCGCTTGGCTTCTACGCATGCATTGTGTTGTGCGCATGTAGAATTGCCGTGTTGCCGTTATAACAGTTTAATCATCCAACAACATCCAACGTATCTGCTTCCTGCTTGGAATGCAGGCTTAGAGGCAGCAAGGACTGGGGCTGCTTTCAAACTATCTGTGCAGGTTGTCTGGCCAGCAGAAGTGTGTTGTTCCCAGGCAGTAGCTTTTCTCTTAGTCGGGCTCTGCTTTTTCTGAAGGAAGGAAAGTGCTAGTAGCTCATTTTAATTTAGAAAAACAAAGAGAAAACCACCATCACACTAAGGAAAATAAGCTGAGAAATGTAAAAATTAGATAGACAAATAAAATAAGTTAGCAGTCATGTGTCAAGCTTTTGGCCTGGGACAGGGTAAATCTTCATTGTTGGGAGGAGTTTTACTGGTTACTTGGAGCTATTACACCGTTACGTTAACTGAGGATTTTTTATTCTGTTAGTGGTGTTGGGGGAAGGAGTACAGAGAGTGTGAAGATCAAGTCTCTTGGTATGAGGGTCTTATATTGCAGAGATCAGCTTATAGTCAGCTATAATCAGGTGACTACACTGCCTGTAGTCACCTGACAACGTGCACACACCTGTACAGTCACCTGACTGGGGTCAGTGACTATAGAGATATGTATATGTTGTCAGCAGACTTCCTAAATCACAGAAGGTCAATGCTGTGACATACTCTTTGCTTTCCATACGAGCCACCAGGTTAGGGCTGGGGACGGAGGGAGTGGATGTTTCAGTCTCTGGGGGGGTATGTCTGCTGCCAAGCTTAGCTGGAGTTTTCAGTCCCTTGCAGTGTTTTGATTGTGCCTCTCTTCTGGGGTGCCTTTAAGCTCTGCTGTTTGTATGTCAGCATTAATTCTGCCACAATGCAGTGTTTCGTTCTTTGTGTGGTTTTGAATTAATCCTATAATCCTTTTACGTTCTAAGTTGTTACATAATTTGGACTAAGTAAATGCACTGTATGTGCTTCTGGCCTGCTTTACAGGTACACTGAGCACTTAAAAATCACACTGCTTTATCAAAAAATCAAGGCATTAAATAAGCAAAAAGTTGTAATAAGATTAAAATAAGTACTTGTAATTGCTGTCCTGGATTCCAGGACAACAGATGTACCCCGAGTCCCCATATTTAGTCTACCAAAGACGGATGTTCCTAGTTACTTGCCTCAAAGCTACAGGGACAACAGGCTGGGGCAAACTGTAGTACAGATAAATAAACATACTCTAGGCTGCCTGAATGCTCATTTTAAGTCTGAGTAACTCTGAGGTGTTATAAACATATGTGTGGTCCAGAATAATCTGCTCAAAAGTTATGAATTGGTATATAAGTATTTCTTGTAAAGTGTTTTTTAATTAGTAGAAAATATTCCCATAAAGTTAAGTGTCAGAATTAACCTTTTGGCTTGTCTTCAGTAGCCAATTTTCTTACACACTGTATTTCACAAACTGGGTACGTGCACACAGACACTTCCAGGGATACAAGGAGAGGTGTGAGAGCCAATGAATGCTGTGAATCTTCTCGGTGTATCAGTTTCCAAAACACCTGCATTAATCAGTGTTGAATGGATCTAGTGTGAAAATGGCTGAGGTGCACAGGCTTTCAATTCCATATGATTTAATATAGAAAAACTGTTTGGGGAAGAAAAAAAAAAGAAACCAAAACATCTTTTGATTAATTTTTTGTTAATGACAAAAAGTTCTAGTATTGACAGATTAACAAAAGCAAAATGTACTAAGTTTCCCAAAAGTGGGGTTGCCTATTTGAGTAAAAGCATGAGGTTTTCACCAACATCTTTTTTCTACTTAGGATAGTGTAAGACTTTGTGATGTTAAGCCTTTAATACATGAGCCAAGAAAACTAATCAAATTACTTGAAAGCATGTCGCCAACTTTACCTGATCTCAAAAAAAATCTCAAGATGCAGTATCTTAAACAGATATATTTATAACACTGTCTGTTCAGCTAACTGCAAAATAAATAAGGTAGTTTGTGCGCTAACACTTGCTTTGCTGGATTACCAGTGACTTCAGTTTAGGCTAATTTACTCAGCAGAGAAACAAGCCGAATTAGTCTTTGTGGCTTTTCCATGCATTCACTGGTAGCATGGTTTGGCTGCTTCTGGAGCCTGAAATAGCTCATTCAAAGTTATCTTTATGTTGGTGATCAAAGAAATGTGAGAGTTTTACAATATTTCTTTTCTCAGGAAACATTAGCTGTTCTGTTTACAAAATTGACTTTGTTTGCTTTTATCAGCTTTTAAATAAAGTCTGTCAAAATAGCACATGAGACCCCTGGTCTGGGACTCGAAGCTGTGAGCACTGCTGAGATTTAGCGGAGGAGGGCTGGTCGTACTTACACCTTGACCAGCATTTTTTCACCATTAAATTGCTGAAGGGGAGTAGATATTAAGAGTTTATTTTTCTAGGGGTGACAGAGGAGTAAAATTTTGCAACAATAACTACTTGTTGAAATAAATACAGATAAATCTATACTGCATGAACCTCTTCCAAATGAGCTATGTGGAAATCATTGTCTAAACTCAAGCAAACATACTGGTTTTCACTCCTTAATAAAATCCATCTTAGACTGATTTTGAAATTGGTTCCAATGGAGTGTTAAATGGCACCTCAGTTTTTATTTGTTCTCTCGACTACAGTATGGATATAGCAGGAACAGAAAGTCCTTACCCATTCTGTATGAGCTTTAATCCATTTTTGAGTGAAGGAAATGTAGACTTCATTTAATTTTAATAAGAAATGAGACAGCAATAAATATATGAATGCTTAAGCTGAGAAATAAGGTAAGCAATTAGAATGATAGAATAATTGAGGTTGGAAATGGCCTCAGGAGTTTATCTTGTCTGGTCTTCACTCCAAGGAGGCCGAAGTGACCTAGATGAAGTTGGGCAGGGCCTTGCTTGGGTGTTGCTGTGACAGGGGTGCTGCTTTACAGCGTTCATATGCTAATTTTTTTAATTGTAAATAAGAAAAAAAAATATTTGAGCAGTGTATTACTGTATGCATCTACTTGCAATCAAGAACTAAACCAGTTTGGTAGAATAAAAATAAGTTCAAAATATATTCAAAATGTAAGCAGCCTTTGTCAGATTTAATATTTGCTGGGTTTTTTTTCCCCTTTTCTATTGGCCTCTCCAATGAGTTTTGCTTTTAAGATTTTGGAGGATTAATCCAGCGTATCTCTCTAGCTTTGCCCTCTGTGATCTCCCAGGATAAACTTAGAATTAATTCCTCATACCCTTTCTGATGGAGGAGATAAGCCTTTAGATAAAATGTTATTTCAGTTGCTGTCTTATCCGGATGTTTGAGCTGCCAGTTAAATTGTAAATTAAAGGCTCAAAACTCTGGATTATGGACTCCAGCTTCATTATTAATGAAAAAATATGCCCTTTTCACAGTTTGTTCATTTTTCTGTCTTCCAACAAACTCTCAAAAAATATGGTGAATCTTTTCCACTCTCCTGTTTAAATAAAACAAAAATACAGTGATACAGTCCTCCCATGTGGAGGATGAACCTTCTACCATAAATAATTGATTTGTGCCTATTCTGTCCACTTCAGTGACCAGCCTATGGAAATGTGAAGCTACTTTTATAAGGCACTTCTTGCTTTGGAATAAAGAAAAGCCTGAATCAGACTTCTCTCATTACGCTAGTCTGCAAAGTTTGTGTCCCAAATTTTCATGTGGCAGAAACTTCTCCATTGTCATTAACCTTTGTATACAGCCTGTCAGTTTTGCTGCTTCCATTGACTCACTCAGTGGGGATTTATCTCAGTCGTCTCTTCATACTTTTAAATCAAGACCATCAAATGACTAAATAGCAATTGACCAAAGCTATTTATTTTAATGGACCTTCCTGTAAGGAAAGACATTCTTAATAGAATGCCCCATATACTTAAAATTTTGTATTACGCGCAATCTTTATGCAATTATGTTTTAGATATTAAGAGGGTAATCTCAGAAGAGAAGTGGCTTATTTGTTTGATCCACAAGTTGTTGGTTGGTTCACATACAAGTTCTAGCTCTTCTTGTGCTATTATTATTTTTGTCTGTAGTATATCTAAGTGGAAAAGTTTATAGAAATGAAAAAAGTATGTATTGAAAAGAAAAAAAAGCTGCCTGCAGTTTGCAGTCTTTCTCAGTTTGTCCTGATTGACTTAACCTTCCTCCTGCCATGGCATATGTACAAGTGCAGATAAAAAAGAAAATCAATGTGTACCTGCAAAGATTTTTTTAAAGCCTTAATTAGAAAATAAGAGCATCACAGAGACATAACAGATGCTTTGAGGTACTGCAGCATGCATATTGTTATTTGAGGGTACTAGGATATCATATATTAGGGTAAAGCAGTTATTCCACAGCTGGGTGATGTATGAATATGTACGTGACTGGGAAGTTACGTTAATATACAGATGTAGTCCTGTGATGTTCTCAGAAGTCTTAACAACTGTAGTGCCTTTTTGAAAGTCCACCTGATAGTATTTATCATCCTCATAGGTTTTCTGTTTAGTACAAATGTGGTAGGCAGGCAGCCCAATTCAAGTAGGGTTATGAAGTGATCAGCCAAAAAAATGGGAATTTTTAACAATTCAGTGATATGCGTATATCTGCTTTTTTAATCTCTCTCCAAATGATTAGTTCTTCAATCTCTGTTCGAGTTTATCTTTTAAAAGCAAGGCTCCTCTGAGGCAGACAGCATGCTGGCCTTCTGTGATGGGCCAAATCTTTCGCCCTGCAGTTCGCTGAAGTTGGACTGTCGTGTCAGCTTGCAGCCTTCAGCCTCTGAAATTAGCACTGCTACGTGCTGTTTAGATTCTGTGGTGCCTCCCACAGGTATTTGCATTTTTTATATACTTCATGTGTTAACTGACCTTGCAAATCTCTTAATGTTGTCACCATTTGCTTGAAGAGTATCCAATCCACTTACGGATTGGAACTGTACTTAGTGAAGTGTTTTAGGGCACTTTGAATGGAAAACATTATATGTACATTATTAATGACAGCATAAGTACTTTGAAACGGTGTATATGGCATATTGATGAATGTAACATGAACTGCAATCTCAGTAAAGAGCTATGAAAAGAATATAAAACTGATAGGATAAAAAGAAAATAAGCCCTTATGTAAAAGGGTATCAGACATACCCTTTTACAAACTTTCTCTGTTTTCTATTACACAGCACCTTGAGCAATAGGGACTGTGGTGAGAAAGGCTGAAGATGCTCTGTTCATTGTACAGGGCAGAAAGAGATGAAGGTGTTGCCTCCTGTTTAGAGCAAATGAGTGTGCTGAAAGTGTTTGCAGAAATGCATCTTGAAAATGAGACTGTGTTTTGAGAAACAGAGTGAACAAAAAATAGGATGAGGACTTTAACAGTTTATCTTGTTGGAAAGTAATAATAGTTCTTAAGTGGTCAGGAGACCTATTTTCTATTCTTAAGTAACTTCAGTGTCTCTATTACTTATTCTTCCATGCTCCTTTTTAAAACCAGTCAAAACCACTTATTTACCTTCCTAAAGCTCCAAAGCATGCTGTGGTTTTTTTAAACATTGCTTATTTCTCTTAGAGGATTTTCATCTGATATAGTCGTTGAATATAAAAAAAACCTAGTAGAATGTGTTATACCTTGCTAAATGGAAGGGTGAATTATTCTGTTGGTGTCAGACACAAACTTATGGGAGTCAAAGCTATACTCTGAACACTTGTTTTATGTATATATGTTGTTCCATTATAGCTGCCAGGGTGGGTTCCCTGAGACACTTCTGTAGATTACAACCCTTGGGTTTTTTCGGCCCGGGTTTCTGTCATTCCCTCCATTTTAATAAAAGACTATCTTAAGCTGTCAAGTTGTCCATGCAACCGGGTTGCATGTGATTTTCAAACTCCAGATTCTTTTGACTTGTGTGGATCAATATATCCTTCTTCTGGCATCTTCTTAAGTGGTAACTGTGGTAGGCTACCATACTTCCCACTTGCCTACTAATCCTTCCTTAAGGTTTATTCTCTCTGTTTCTTGGTATTAAACACAAAGGAATGGATTCACTGAGGAAAAAGTATTTCTATTGTGGCCTCACACCTCCAGATAATCAGGTGCTCTGATGTGATGTATCCATTTGACTACCATAGCTTAAAAAACAGCATAAAATGCTCCTGAGAGAGGATTCTAAATTTTTTCCATGGTTTAATATCAGATGAGTACAAATTCTGTTTTTCAGCTAACCATAATCTTTAGAATTTAGAAGAGATACTAAGTTATTTATTCAATATTTTCAAAATTTGAGCAAGATATTCTGATCAAAAGGTAAAGGGCTAATTAGAAGAAGGGAAGTGCAAATTGTTGAATATTTTTCATTAAACTGCTCCTAAGACTCTTAAATTTTCAGAAAAATAAATCCTTTCTACGTAAAAGGAACTTGAATCAATAGCAAGAATCTTTACAAGACACAGCAAGAAGTGTCCACACTGGTTTTGATTTTTTTTTCTTCATTTTAAGATTTTATGTCATGTACAGCAGACAGCAGCTTTCAACATGTTTTTTATTATTTTGGTTTTCTGGTTTTCTTCCAGTAGCTGTAATTTACACAACAAGGGGGATATCTTATTTATTTTATTCACCACCAAGATAGAAGAAAACTTTGTGATCAGAATGCGTCTAACAGTGAGATGCCTTGGGTTTGTTGCCAGAGTCCTTTGTCAAAGATGTTCTTTTTCTTTTAAAGTAAAAATAGGTAGGATAACTAAGTAAAATGGCAATGTATGTCCCCAAGGGAAGTATGAGTTGCTTCAGAATGAAGCAAAACTAATATACTTAAGACCAAATCATGCAAATTCTTATTTCCGCTCTATTAGAATTGCTGCATTGTGATTGGAAAGAAAATAATGAATTGCTAGGACTGAAAAAGCTGATTAATTAATCCTCTCTCTTGTTATTGTCAAAACAGCAAGTCTGTTCATTAAAGATTCAAACTTTGATCAAAGGAACCTGTCCTTTCATCTGAAAACTGTAGTCCATGAGATTGTCAGGCAGGATTCTGTCCATGTTGTGTCCTTAAGAAGCATGTGTTACTCCCTTATAGACTTGTCCGAGTCCATTCAGTCCAGGGGCACTTTGTGGGAGAGTCACTGTAGTGAAAGTGACTGTCTAGTTTTTAAAGACTTATCAGAAGGTTTTTTAAGTGTCTTGCTCTGTTAAATGTTTAGTTTCTTAAAAGGCTTTGGCTTCTTAGTACAAAATTTTGTTGTACTCTGAGGATCAACTTAAGAAATTATATCATTGATTCATGTATAATATTTATCTGATGACTGATGTACCTTTGCTGGCAAAACAATTAGAGACTTAAACATTAGTTTCACTTGAATGAGAAGTTACCTGAAATAAGGAACACAAACTTCCTTTTTGTTATGTCCAATTAGGGACTACATAGTCTGAGAGTGGTTTTTTTTTCAGTATACAATGCTATGGAAGACACTTGAGCAAGAGAAGATGAAATCTCAGTTTTCATGCAGTCACTCTCATCCACTCTTTCCCTCTCCCCAAGTCAAGTCACCTTTTTTTTGCATAATAGCAGTGTTCTGTAAGGAGCTATAGAAATACAATTGTTTAGCTATGGCAAGTATTTTGTTGTCCTTCTATAAATAGATGCAAGTAAACACAAGTACTACAGGAAAAATGACAAGTCATTGGGAAAGTAGTTTAAACTGACTACAACTGAGCATAACACATCTAGGAGGTACCATGCTGTAAGCCACAGTATGTAACTCCTTCACCTATTTCATTTGATTAAGAGCTGTGTTGTGACTGTCCATCCCACTGCCATGCTATAAACATGGTGGATGAGAAGGAGCAGTTCCCAAAACTGGAGTCTTTTGTCACATTCTCAGTCGTCTCAAGGGGAAGATATCTACTTCCTACACCAATTTATTGAAAGTATGCCCCCTTTTGATTAAGTATGCTGGAGAAAGCTGTAAAGAAAATGCATTAAAAAAAAAAAAAGCAAACACACCACACTGAATAGAGAAGTTGCATAAAGGAGAGGAAACCCAACCCCAGCAATTAAATTCAATTAACAATATGATATAAATTATTTCCCATCCCCCTGTAGGCAGCAAGGCACATGCTTACAGCATATTTGGATCCACTTCAGTCATATAGCTGACAGATTATTTTTCCTCTTCCAGAATGTTTCCCCAAATGTGCAGAAAGTGGAGTAAACATTGTCGCTAGAGGCACAGGAGTCAAAGGGTGAGCTCACCCCCCTGTGCCAGCCCACGCTCCTGTCCCATCATTTTCAAGAACCTGTTCAGGACTGGCAGGCTGATAAGGCACTGATGTATCTTTTATTCCTCTTACTTAGACAAAACCATAGCATCTACGTACATGAAGAGAGAGACAGACCTTTAAATAAGCATGCAGAAAGGAGATCTGTTGCCCTCTTGCTTAATGTGACGTTTAACAAAAGACAGATGTTGTTATTTGTGTCTAGTTATATATACTTCAAATTCTCTTACGTATTCTTTGAAGCTAGTCGTATAGGTCTGTAAAAAATCTCTTTTCTATCAGTCAGAAAATCTTTTTGCTTTTCTGTAGAATGTGGGTGAAAGATATAATCATTTCTGTCTAAAATAGATATTAAACCCCTTTCCTTTAAAGGAAAATTATAAGCAATTTCTGGTTTAATTTTAGCATTAGAAAATTAAAACTTTTACTTAAAGAATAAAATGACATTAGAATGAACTTTGGACAAAATCAATTTAAAGACTTCTAATGACTCTAATAGGTTTTGGACCAGGCCTGAAAAAGATAAATTATGAACCTACCTTCTTCTTCTCCCTCCAGGAACTCAGGAGATCTTATCATCAGAGTGTAAATCTCAAAGGAACAGCTTGCTGCTGCTTTTATTTATCACCTCCCAAAGTTCATTGCAGTTCTTGGGGGAATCAGTTTAATTACAACAGTAAATACTGTTCTAAATTTTTTCACCCCATGATGAAAAAGTATACAACCATAATTACAGTCTGTGCATAGCATGCTTTGTCTCTGATTTACTTGTTTGCCAAAAAGCCATTTTCATGTGCTAATATTGCAGCAGTAATAGTGTCACATGAGCCACTTAAATAGCAAGTGTTTAGCACATAGCTGGAGTCATTGCAGAGCATGCATGCTAAATATACTCTTTGCAATAGTTATAATGACAAAAAAATATGAAATTTAGGTTAGAAAAAAAGAGGTTTTCAAATGCCACCCATTTGCATTAGTGAGGATTCATTATTTCTGCCCTTCTCGTTGGAGTGACTGTTTCATTACATGAGGACGGAAGGAAAGTATGGAGAGAAAGGATGTAAGATATATGGCTTCTACAGTCCCTGTCTCTTTAAACAAAGTATTCTGAAGGGTCTTTTTCTCCCTTCATTGAACATATTTTATTTTAAAAAACAAAGGCACTTTTTCCCACTTCTTTTTATTGCAATGACACATGCTTGCAGGGATGGCTTAAGCACTCAGCTGGAAGGGTTTGAATCCAGTTATTCAGAAAGTGTGGAGAAAGGCAACAGAGTTTTTGGGCAATGCATGGTGGGTGGCTCTGACTTTAATTCTGACTTTAATAACATCAGGGACAACTGAACTTCACTCTTAATTGAAGTTCCTCTTTCTGCAGGAGTTCAAAAAGAGCTTACCAGGCTGGTGTGAATAAATGATTGTCTAACTGTCAAATACCACAGACCACCTTGATTTTGCTGCTGCCAGGTCATCCAAAAGTGCCATCTCTCTATAAAAGAATCAATCCTGTGAAAGCACTAGATGTCTGTTAATAGATTTTTCTTTCTTTCTCAAATGGGATTGGTTTTCTGTTGGTGTAAAGTTTCCTCCTGGATCACCAGCTATCATACTGATAAAATGAAAGCCTAGCTAATTCACAGAAAGGAAAGGAAATATAGCAGCATACAAAGATGGAGAGTTTTCAAATTAAAGCCCAGACCCAATCCTCTTATGAACCAGAACACATTATCTTAAGCAGTAGCTAGTAAACTGGCAATCACATACAGGAGGAAATTTTGGCATCACCCCATCAAATCTCTGATATGTATCAGAGGGAGAGACGAGAGAAGACTTTTTTTTCCCTAACAACATCATAAGGGTCATTTAAGCTGCTGCTCCTTACAGAACATAGTAGTTTATATATATATAAACAAATATATATGAATATATTTTGCTCCCTTAGTTGAAGTGTAAATTAAATTCTATGGTAGATGAACACTGTGAAATTTTCTTGTTGTGAGGTTTCTAAGTTTCACACTGACAGCAGGTCTGTAGTTACAACGCACAATATATAACAGACTATTGAGCTATTGTAATCATTGTTTAAAATACATCATGGAAATAAGTTAGTTACGTATTTTTATTTATTACATTTATTTTAGTTATGAAAGATTTCCTTTTATCAGGAAGAACTGAACTATGTATCTTTTCCAGGAAAGAAAAAGTAACAGATAAAATAACCTTTCCATGTGTTACCTTTACGTCATCCTCTCCGAAACAAAAATTAGCATTTTTGGAAAACCACTAAATTAAATCCCATGTCAAGTCAAATATAAAGAATTAGAATTATCATGTTTTAATAAGAGATGTGTTAATTGCAGACTCCGTTGAATAAGTATTTACAAAATCCCCTCAGTGTGTTTTCACCGCATCAGGAATTAATGTCAAGTAAAGACTTTGTGTGTGAAATGCTTGGCTAGTGACTGATACAGTGATTGAGTCATAGAGATTGAAATAGCTTAGGAGTTATTGTCTATACAGGGAAGTGTGTTAAAAATAAATAAAAATATGGATACTTGTAAAGAACAGGGACCTGTTTTCCTATTCCTGCCTAAAATTGTAATCCTGCGCTGAGCTTAGCTGTATTTAATAGCCTGAGAATAATTAATGAGCAGTGCTGAACTCTTGCAGATAAATCCTCCATGTCTGCTATGACGATTTTGCAAAGGCCCTCAGTATGAGGGGGTTTGTTTTGGGGTTTTGTTTTGGTGTTTGGGTTTTTCTCTTGTAATGCCACCAGACAACTTTGGGGTTTTTGTAAAGGAAGCTTCCTAAAACCAAACAACAAAAGTGTTGTGCTTCAGCTTGTCATTTCTCTACTAACTATTGTTTTGATGTTGGAATTTAAGCTTGTCAAGCATCCTTAATGAAACAAATGAGACAGAATGAAGGATGTGTCATACCAATTCAGTTTTTGCTGCTTCCCCAAGTGAAGGCAAATTAGAAGGCAGATGGAAGTTGTAAAGGAAGCAGGTTTGAGGGTTGTGCGGGGACTGTTTACAAGAATATACAGGGAGACCAGCTTTTTGTTCTCTCTAAATGAGGTGTGTGAAAATCAAGAATATGACTAGGAGTGCATAGTTAGCTACAACAAGAATAGCTTGTTGTAGCTGATTTTCTTGGTTGCTCACTCCCATTTTTATCACTGCAGTATTGTTGTAATTTTTTGCAAAGATTGGGCATGAGAACATAATGTTCTTTGTGGAGTAATTAGGGTGCTCATATAGCACAAGCAAACTTGCCTCACAGCTGGAAACCTCTCTTTTAGAAATTACTTGGAGGGAATTTGCTTTCCAGAGCCTTATTGAACAGCTCAGTGCAACAGAGGAGAGATTTCCCATCCCACATTGAAGGCTGTTTCTGTTTCTCAGCCATAGTGAGCAAGTGAATGACTACAGCCTTTAAAAGGAGGTTTGCTTCACTTTGGACTTGGAAACTTAACCCAAGATCTGCTGAGTAAAGATTAAGCCATATAAATGGAAGTGGTTGGATTTTGTCTGAGGTGATTTCTGTGGTTTGATTTAAAATAAAGTAAAGCTTGACCTGCTTTACTTTGCATTAGAAGATATGCAATTAGAAGCACTAAAAGCTAGTAAAGAGCGGGTTGAAAATGGCACTGGTCTGAGACTCAAGTTTTGGGAAGCTTTTTCAAAGCAGTAAGATAGGTCTCCCTATTCATAGCAGCAGCTCTTTGGATGTAACATTGATACTTTCACACAACAGAAAGATGGGGTGTATTGTTTCCAACTCTGAAAAATAATTCTCATTACCATTTTCCTGCTTTTCAGATGTATTATTATTTGGTGTTTATATCTAGTTCATCTGAAGCTCCTAGCATCCATAACAAAAGCCTAGTACTATTTCATTTTTGAACTTCTAAGTACAAGATGTCAAGGGTAAAGTCTGTAGTTTAAAGCTGTTAGGACAAATCTACCCTGCAACTCTTCTTTGGAAGATATCAGTTCATATGCCAGGTCTCTGTCTCACACGTTCCGTGTGTGCACATACACCTTTACTGTCAGTAGCTCTTGTATGTTTATGTTGCTTAAGACCTTCCTAGACAAAGGATTTTATGACCTTTTTGTGAGATGCACTAGGAGCTCTGTTGTTTGCAGAAGACTTTTGAAATTGAGCCATGGAGTCAGAGCATTGCCTTTCTTTGTCCTAAGATTCCCTCCAGGTTTAGCTGAGGTATAAAGACAGTGTCATCAGAGAAATGTTTGCAGAAAATGCATTTAAGCCTTCCAGTCTAAGCCCAGGTTCCTGTCATTGCTGAAGGAACATACTGCTGTTATAACCAGGACTAAACTGAAGGAAACAGGAGAGAGATCTGAACTGGATCTCTCACATTAATCTTAGCAAGGTAGGTGAGAGCATGATGCCCTCCTCATATACAAAATTCTACAGAGCAGAAGCAGTAGCAGTAACTGATACCTCAGACAAACAAACACTGCTATTTCTTCTTCCAGTTTTTAAGATGATCAAGATTATATTGACCCAACTAAGGAATTTTAAATCCCATGTGATTATAGCGTTGTCACTGCTGGATTTACTTGCAAATGAATTCTACTCAATGTTGTGGCAAATTAATTTTGGAAAGGCATGAGAGGCGTTGAGGTATTCAGGTTGTAAATCAGTTTGTTCCTGTTGTACTAGGCAACACCTCAAAATAATAAAACAAAATAAAAAATGTGGAAACATTACTAACAGTAGCTGAAGGGTTAATAAGACTTTAATTGAGTCACTACTTGACCAGGCAAATTAAATCACTATTCAGGATGTGCCATTTATGCAAGTTTTCCACGATTTCTTTCCTAAGGTAATAGGCCTAGCAGCTAGCTGGCTGCTGCTGCTGCTATGCTTCGGCAGCTGTCATTTTGACATATTTTATGCTTTCTTTAGAAGAGAGAGGTTGATTGAATGTGAGAAAAGTGGGACTTTGACAGGCTGTCAGAATCCCTTGCAGCACAAACCTACCTGCCAGCTAACTTGTTTCAGGTTTATTTCAAAGAAGGTTTCCAGCACACAAACTTCCATTACTAGCTCAAGATGGTCTTAAATAGGTAGCTTCCATTTTGTCAAAATCTAAATTAAATAATTTTCACTTCAGATTGGTTTAAATTTCAGGAAGTCCAGGTGTCTCTGAGAAAGCAAAAGCACATTCTCTTTCCTCTGTCCGTATTCAAAGGCCTACGTGGATGAAAGAAATGTTAGTCTTTGCTTTCCTTCATTATTTTTATTACAATAAAGTTATTTGTCCTCATTTAAGAACAGACTTCGGGAATTCTGAAATCAGTTCATGAATTGGTCAGGAGTAGGCATGTTGTAAATGATCATTCCTTAATAGGGAATCAAGCTGGGAGGAGATGGTACTTTTATTACTAATGGAATCAAGCTGTAATAATTAATAGCAGAGAACTATCCACACAACACATTCACTTACTCACATAATTCACTTATAGCCATCCTGTTGGGGCAACCCCATCAGCGTGTTCAGAGGCAGAGGTTGGACTGGTGTCCTAATGGCATCCAGTTAGGTGTTTGGAAAGTCCTTCTGAGTGCTCTTTGTTTTCTAGAGATATAAACATATATTCCTGAATTCTTCATCTGCATGTAGCAGCCACTGTCCTCAGATCCGGTCTGAGTCACACAGCCCAGAGGTGATGCCAGTGTGGGCTAGTGGCCTTGGACAGAATCAGCGTGTTCTCCGTGTCCTGTGTTTATCCATTCTTGCAGGTGCGTCGGGGCTACTGGTCTATTGAGTTAAATTGGTCTTGGGAACCATTCACACAGTATCTTTCAGCAGATGCTTTTCTTTTCTATGGCCAGGAGTTTTCTGGTAACTATGTCACCATCTAAATCTAGGAATACCTGTAGAAACCATTCACTCAATTCACAGATAGTAGTCTTTATTAAAGCCAGAAATAAATAGAATTGAGATGATTTCAAAGAAAAGAACTTTTAATAATTTTGATCACCCTGCAAAACATGGTTATATGTGTCATTTTCACTTTGCTTGGTCGCTTGCATGAAAATATTTAGTAATAACATGCAATATTTATTCATCTGCTTTATCGGATGCCTTTTGAGGCATATCCATAGCATTTCACATGTACGAGCTTTGGTTTTTGCATTTACCTTTATTTGCTAAACTCAAGTTCTTTTGCCAAACCGCATGCAGTAATAGTTTTACCTGTGAAAATATCCTCTGAAGTATATACATTGATGAAATTAAACCCTACATTCCACTCTGGTCCTATGAGAATTATCATACACCATCTCTTCTGGAATACTGTCCTATACCTGCTGAAGTAGTCACAAAGCTGTCTGATTGAAGGGTGCACCCAGTTGGGTTCTCAGCCTGAATCCACGCTACCTGCAAAGTCTCTGTCACTCTTAATGATTTAAGGAGGTTTATGGAACTATTTATAACTAAATAATCATGGAATGGTGTAAAATGCAAAGGTTGGTGTAAACAAACTGGTTGAGATCCAAAGTGAATCATATGCCTGATAGCTACAGCGAGTGTACAAGTGGAAGTAAATAAAAGAAGATGTTGACCCATCTCCTCCTAATGCATTTGCATAAGAATAGATGCTTGGCTTACTGTACTTAGTAAAACCTGGTGTTCTTTTTTCTCTGTATCTTGCAAACGTTTCATTTTCCCCGGCGTGCTCTCAGCACATGTTGGACCCAATTTGCTTTTCAGTCATTATGGCTGAAGGCAGTCATTATGGCATACAGGAAGGCGGAAGAATCCCAGCTCTGGCACACGGAACAATTTGATTATGTGGTATAAATTTCTGCCTATCCTCTGGTAGGCAGTTTGCAGGATGCTTACAGCAAATTCTCTCCCACTCTAATCCTAGCAATCCATAGCAAATTTTGTTCTTAAGAAATGGAAAAAAAGCGCTATTGCTGAATTATAAAAGAAATTTAATTCAGACAAGGTTCTGCATATACTTAATTTTCCAATGGAGGACCAGAGAATTTAGAGAGACTCTTATAACCCTTAGAGACAAGTTAATGTACACTGTGACCAGTTTCCCATAGGAATGAAGGAAGAAGTTGTCAGAAATCTATCTCTTGTCTCAGGTAATTTTTTTGTCTCCTTCTAAACATGATTTTCCCCACCCACACCCCTGCCACCCCCCTTGTGAATCCAATGTTTTTGCAGTATGGGTATCCAAATTATTCCTCACCAAAACACACAAACTTCCAAATATGAGTGAACTTTATGCAGCGCTGCCAGATATTGTTAGTCAAACAGGTAAGATACAGCAATGAAAAGTATTTCTCAAGAGAATTCAGAATGCTTTTGGAAAATCATCTAGTCTGCCTTACTGCTTATTTATCCACATTCTTTGCAAATGAACATAGTAATTAGTCCCAAGTAAAAACACTTTGATTATTCAAACTGTGATTATCCAGTTAATGACTGGAAACCCAGAGATGACTTAGAGGTCCATTCCGTACTGGGATTCTTCTCTTTGCAGACATTACCAGAAAAAGAGTGGAAAATTGTGAAGAGTAGTAGACAAAGCTTGAACAATTATGTGGTTTCATTGCTTGGAAGGGACTGTTCAGAAGCAAAGTCATTGTAGGAATTTCACTGTCAGAATAATTGAGAGTTTTTATTTAATCTGGAGTTGAGAGACCTTTTAGAAATTGTAGTCAGAGAGCTGAATTCTAAAAGCTACACATTACCATTAAAAGCAGCACATGATATTGGAAAGCAAGCTAGGTGTCCTGACTGAAACTCAGAACCAGTTTCTCCATCTGAAAGCAGGAACATGATGGATTAGTTGTTGATTGTTGTTCAGAAAAAATCTGCAACTTTTATGCATTCATAGAATCTGAGACTTTAACCCAATTCAGGTTTTCAAATTAGGAAAATATTAATAATTAAATTAATCCATGTTTTAATTTTTGACGTGAAAGATTTTTCCTTTTCAGAGACGTGCTCAAGTGACATCTAAAAAGTCATTTCTAGAAATAGATTTCTGTACATCGTTGTTTTCTCTTATATTTCTGTATTTATTTGGCTACTCATCATTTGTACTTCATAAATTCAAGGGTCGGGCATGTAAAGATCACATATAGATTTTGGAAAACTGTATAGTTTGCAAGATTTGCACATGAATCTATTTGTGTGTGACAGAAAACCACGCTGTATTCTGTATAGGGTATTAAGGAATGTGAGAATTTGTACAGTTTGTTTGAAGGCTAATAAATCACAGAATTACTTTATTTTCTGACCATTGGGACTTGCTGCGTAGAAAATACTCACTTCAACACGCTGAATTACCTTTTTCACCATTTTTTATGGCAGCTCAGATCATTGATGTTTGGTTACAGAGCAGAGGTGTCCTTAGTGGCAAGGGAAAGTGATTGTCAGTGCACGTGCAGCGTACTTTTCCTTTCTCCCTAAATTTGATGATGATAGCATTAGTTGTTTAATTTTTCATTTTCTTAATCTCACACACTTTTCTATGAACTTATAATATCATTGTGGTATTGCCTGAAAAGGATGTGTGCATGCACAAGTGTGTGTGTGTATGTGCCTTTGTCTGGTACTCAAGGTTCTGGTAGCCAGGTGAACTGGAAGTTAGATTAGGTATCTGTACAATGCAGTGTGATTTGTATGTTTAGTTATATATTTTAATACTTTTATGTATATGTGTATAAGTAAAAATTTATTTATACAAAGAGCTCACATAAATTTACAAGAATACATGCAATATGCATAATATTTATATACATATATGAATGTGCGTTAATATAGACGTGTGTATGCAAAGATAGTTTTACTCCTTCCTGAAATTATGGACTGTATTCATACTTTTACCAGACTCTTCCTGTAAGGCACGTTATAAACTAAATGCATTTGGGTGAGGAAGAGGATGGTCCTCCCAGACAGTATTTTGAAGTGGAAGGAGCTAATTTTCTTCAAAATAGTAAGCAAAACCAAAGACTTATCAATATAGTACAGGACAGGCAGAGAAAGTAGAAGCATGCTTTCATGTAAAATTTGTCTATTACTGTTGAAATATTTAACAAAATCCTCCTGTACAAAAATGGGGCAAAATGACAACTCTATCTTTTACTTTTCTAGCTCAACGACAAAAAATCTTTTTTAAATTGACTTTGCTACTTCTGGAACAAAGAATGCTGTTTGCCATGTTGGGCTTCCCCCCAATGCCATGAAAACAAACAAAACCTCCTTCAACAGGTGCCCATAATCATAGTGATACACCATTCCTCTTCCCATGCCAAGGGCCAGCCTCCTAAACACAGGGCTATTATTTCTCTATAGAGCAGAAAAAGGTCTGTAGAACATGCAAGTTGCAAAGGCCATGAGAAGATTCTAGGAAGCCAGCACATAGAACCTTGAGGCAGGTTTATGTGGTTAAGCTGGTTGAGTATCCTTTGTGCCCCACCGAAATCTGCCAGGAATTGAGTACTTCTCAAGAGGAAACACACTGTTCACTGTCCATCTGTGGCAGCATTTCAACATCAGAAGGGGCTGGAAGACCCTTGTCAAGTGTGAGGCTGAAAACGTCAAACAGTACATACCAGCCCAGTTTGTCCTCCATGCCAGTGAAAGGAATTTCTTTCCTTTTGAAGGGAATAAACTAGAGAGAACATGGATTAAAATGCACATCTTTGGTAACAAAGCAAAGGCATTTACATACCTCATTTATACACACCTGTGAGCATCTACTTGATAGTATCTGTATGTTTGCAAGAGGAGATTAATTTAAAAGTATAGAAGAAACACCTTTTTATAGCATTTCTTGTGGAAAAATCATTCTGGTGATGATTGTAATCACATTAATCCTCTTCCACTTATTTCATTTTCTCATCCTGAATGAGGAACTGGATGAATTCTAAGTCCATTTCAGATTTGACAGAATGCCACAGAGTAGAGGCAAACAAGCAGCAGAGCCAAGGAAGCCCACTTGTGTCCCGTCCCGTCCCCCCCCCCCCCCACCCCGGAAAGATCGTAGAGTAAACTTGGTCTCTTTGCCTCACAGCCAATTTTCATGTTCTGTGCAGAGCTCTCACACTAGCTTAGTATTTAAATTTTCTACAAGCAAGTTTCATGCTGTTGTAATTCTAATTAAATGCATTTTTTAGTAAAATACCAAATTATTAGTTTTCTTAATTAGCTTTGATATTTTAGCTTACCATCTATCTTTCCGTCTTTCATGCATATTCTTTGTATTTTTTTCTTTTTTCGCTTGTTTCATACTTATATGTGAATTTTTCATTTAAAGGATACAACCCTAGTTTTCTTTTTCCTCCTTTTTCTTTCCTCCTTAACGGTTACTAAGGAATAATGATTCTGTGCAGAGTGGAATAACTCAAATAATGATTGAAATGATGATTTGTGGTATAATGATGTCAATGATACTTAGATGCTACTATTCATTCTCCTTGTTGAAGTTATTATTAATACCAGTATAGTACTTGTGACCTATATTCTCAAGAAGCATCTGCAGCTATTTTACTGTGAATCTTGACTCTTCATATGCAGAAGCATTTTACAAACACGGCAGCGTCAGTTAGGAAAAAAAGAAAAAAAAAGGTACATTAATCTCCTGCGTCTTGTGGCCTCAGCCCAACAGGAAGAGATTTAGTGAAATCCCGTTGTTTATGATGCATCTGAAAGGCTAGACAAGAGCTGCTCGATGTGGGTATCGAGGTCTTTTTGCCTGTCGTGTTGGCACTGGCTTTGAGTTAAATATGTACATTTCTCTTCATGCCAAATGAGCAGAACACTCGGGAGTGAGAGGAATTCTTTCAGTCATGTATCAAATAATATCATAGATTCTGCATAATTTTTAATGTATTATGCACAATTTTTATAAGTTTCTCATTTTATACAGATACACAAAATTAACAAACATACTCGTTTTTAAAGGAAGCACATTCCTTTTAAGGAACACATTTGTATTACTTTTTACCAGCCGCTAATACCTGGTCATTTTCTTTTGACTTCTGAAAGCAAAGCTGTTAGAGCATAGAAAGCCAAGTAGTAGTACGGATATGGAAATTAACTTCATGTTTTGTCTTACCCGTGGAGGCTAAACGATCATTTGTCAATTCTCAGTAGCAAGAAGGAATAAAACAAAGGGAAGTTAAAGTTCAGCAGAGAGGAGAAATTGCTGCACTGCAAATATTTTGAGTAAACAAATGACAAGTAAACACGGCTGTATGGATGCTGTCTTCCTGTCCCCTACTTTGGGTTTTGATAGGTGAGAGGAAAGTAGAGCAATAAGTAATTTATTCTCCAAGGTGAGTCAAATCTTCATAAAGGAAAACAGATACTGCCACTCTTGCTCCTACCTGTCTACCAGCTGAGTATCAACCACATAATATTAATATACAGTGGCTTCTGATTGCAAGATATTGGGAAGACTGGAAAGAACCTTGTTACCTTCAACATTTCCATATGAAAAAATATGTCATTGATGATACTGGGTGCTCATCTTTTTTTCACAGTTGAATAATCAGAACCTAAATATACTGTAGAGTTCCAAGTAAACTAAATACAATGTAGAATAAAAAAATAGGTTGTCTTATATTAAAAGTACTGTATTTTGTCCTTGTGACGATGTAATTCAATTTAAAAGTTTAAGTCAGTGGCTTTTTTATATATTGTTAGGTGGTCTGTAATTGATAGCAGCTAAAATTTAGTTTTCTTCCAACAGGATTTGTTTAGATTGTCTCAATTGTCATTAAAAGCCATGTGCAATGGCTCATATTATGTGATATATACGTGATTTGGGTGATTGATTTTCAGCAAATGGAAAAGTAGGTCTAGAAAAGTGAAGTGCTCATTTAAATACCTTGTAACTCAGTCATGTGTCCTGAGCTAGTGCAATGTGGTTTATGCTTTGCAGCATGATATTATTTCCAGCAACTGGGCATGAAAAAAAGCTTTTGAACAGCTACAGGTCTGTACAGGGGCAGTGGCTTACAGAGCATATTTAGTTCTGTTCTTACAGTTCAAGTTTTTCCTACTTCTTGATAAACTCCATGCCTTCTGCTGACACACAGAGGAAATTGCACTCTAAGAAAAATGTGAGAGATAGAGAGCCTCTGGAAATGTTATTTTAATGTTTGTTTTTATACAAGTATGGTTCTGGATTTGTTACTCCAGTAAGAAAAAAGTCCTTGGTTCATATCCAAGTAAGGTAATTTGAACCTGATTTTATATCTCATTCAAGGGAACAGATACAGAATTTTAAAAATGCTTAAATCACTAGGAAATGGCATTAATCTTGCCGGTTCATTGCTCTTCTGTTACTCCAATGACTGCTAATGAGGCTTTACGAGAGTTTTACAGGTAGAAAAGACACTGCACAGTACGTATGTTTCATGTTCAGTTTTGGTGGCGACTGTAGAAGCTATTTATTTTCCTCTCTGGCTCAGATTTGAAGCATCGATAAAAGCTGCAGGACTGAACTGGGAATAGAGGTGATGCCCATGTTGGGACAGGGAAGAGAACTGGAGTTACCAGAAGGTGGAGCATGGCTATGGCCTCTTTGGGAGTCCTGCAGCTCACACTTTCTCCACCATGTTTGCTTTAGAGCAGGATCCCATAACATGACCAATATGCTTCTGAATTGAGGAATGGGGGGAAATCACCTCTTTCGTTGGTGTCTGATGTGGCTTACCTTGTTTATCATTGACAAACATGCAAATTCTGGAAAAACGAATGAAAACAACAAAGGATGAACTTGGGATAAATAGTGAATGGAGGGAAGGATTGGATGATTGTAGCCGTTTATTTGAAAAATAAATGAAAGAGAAGAATTTGCAGATCAGGGGTTTTGGCAGCATTTTAACAGCTTAGCTGATGATTGCAGCTGACTAAAGAAAGGCTACTGAAAATAGATTAGGTGTAGTGTTTTTTCATAGGTTATTTTCTGAGTTTCTATCAGTCATTAGATTAGGTAATTTGTGAGATTTGAGGCTGCCCTTAATGGACACACTTGGTAATTATTTATCTTCCCTGCTTTGGAGCTTGATGCCTTCCCAAACTCGTGTGACAATGAGTTCCGTGGTTCAGTTACGCAGCGTGACATGGAGGTTCCTTGGTTTAGTTTATGCCTCCTGCCTCAGCACTTCACTTGGATAACAGTCTGTAATTAACCAGATACTTCCCAGAGCTCTTTTAAAAATTATTATCATATTTGTAACTTTGTATTTCTCTGATACTTAAGAAAATGTATGTGATCGATATGCAGCATAGTCCCTATATTGATGTAGACTTCTCTTGAACCAATGTAAAGTTTTAGGCTCCATCTTTGGCCAAGAAGCTCCTTAGTTTTAATCTCATGCTGCATGAAGGACAGCACTATTTTTTTATACTTGACACGGACAAGTTTCATTTGATACCTTCTAGAAGAGATAGTGAGTAGTTTATCCCTATCCATTGTCCTAATGACAGGCATGATTTTACATATCCCTTAATTGTATTCCTCCCTTAAGACAGCAGGGCAGCCCTAGCTGACATAGCTGCTGCTTTTACAGAAGCTGTTCCATGATTTCTAATCCCACCCTGGAGAGTGTCTGTAAATCTAGATTGGGAGGTGACAGCAGTGTGACGTGAAATAAAAATCTATTTCTCTTTTTTTTTTATATAATTTCTAAAAAAGGGCATTTTTGTATTCCTGGTCAGTTGAGTTGGAATGAAAATGTTTGAGCTCTACTGCTGACTTGTCAAGCCATGTGATTTAATCACTTCTTCAGAGACTTATCTGCAAAAGTATAATAATATTTTTGTAATATAGATTTAATGTTCTGATGATGACAATAATAATATGACCATAACAAAAGTAAACCAAGATTGATGTTATGAGGCATAATGGGTTAATATTTTGTAAGTGCATAGAAGGTAAGAAAAGGAGGACACTAGAAATGCAAAGTACAGAATTGTTTTGTTATATCATTATTATATAAAACCTGGGTAACCACAGTACGTGTGTGAGGCAGCATTTTTACAGCACTCAGTATGTTCATTACAAAGAAATTCTCACATTCGGTGTGTTCATATACTTATGTCCTTAACCTGTAAAATATTTACTTCCTGGGTAGTTCACAGATGCATATAAATATTATGTTTTCATATAATTCTCAAAATTGTTATGTTGCAAAATCCTGACATCCTGCAATAGAACTCATAATTTCTGCGTAAAAGCTGCCCAGGAAAACCAGGGTTTTTTCAAATTTCTTTGTGGGAAGGAGTCCACTGCACCTCACTGAATCATAGCTGTATTCACCACTTCCCAAATGACAAATTCAACCAAAATATTTCCATGAAATATTTTAGCATCTGTACAGCAGTGATATTTAGATGCTCTAGCTTTATTCATTAGCACGCCTCAATAAAATAAACATCCTCAATGATTTTACCTCATTAATCATAGCCAGGAAAAATCAGAAGGAAACAGTACATTGTTTTTCATGGCTTGTGCTAAGCAAACAAAGTAGAACTGATAGATGGATGGTGACCCATACTGTCAGCTACTATTTGAGTACAGGGCGGAGGGAAGCACCTTTTGCAATATGTCACTGACTGAGGATTTTATAAAAATAGAAGTGTCACTACCTGAGTTCAGATTAGGAAACTCAACCTGTCAAGTACCTGATTTTTACAAACTCTTCCTTTGCCCTACAACCTGCATTTTCATGTGGCTTTATATTATTTTTTCAATCAATAAAGCTTGAGAGCAGTGCCTACTTGTTGAGATCTAAGGTTAAGTTCCACACACTTTTTCCAAACAGAATTCTACAAAAGGCTCCCTGATGACAGCTATTGATTAAGGCTGCAGAGCTCTTCTCTATTACATGACACCGAGGCGAGAAACGTGCTAACCACCTGGAAGTGCTGTCAGGGAGTTAGCATAAGAGGAAGGGCAACACCTGGAAATGGTGAACCTACAAGAACAGAAAGTGAGGTAAGTAACTTACCTCTTATTGGGAACAATGGGAGAGGTGTAGAGTTAAAAAAAGAATAAATGAAAGAAAAACTTGTCAAATATTATGGTTGTGTAATAGTTACTCTAGCGGTAACAGAGTCTATGATGGAGTAATAGACAATAAGAGGTTAGTAATGGAGCAAATTTTGTTCTGGGTGAAGGGACAGCGTGTGACTGCTTGGCTGTGCATCTGTGCTTAAGCCGGATGACACTGGAGCAAGTGGATAACACTCCCCCTTTTCACTTTAGCTGTGTAATGAGGTCATACCCGTAATCTCACTTCACACTATGAGTGCCACTCTGCCAAGTGCTGTTAGAGGAAACTTTTCCCTGATATCATTGGTTTCCTGGGCTCTTAACTGTACCCTTTTCATCTGATCAAAGAGGTTACCAATGCATAAGCTTTTGGGCACTTTTCCCAAACAGACATAAAAAAACCAAACACTATGGAGCTCAGGAATTGGTGGCTCTTCCATAACCATCTCTGTCCCCTGTTGTCATGCCTGGAGGACAAAGGGTTACCAGGTGCCAGTTTATGTGTATTATGTATATGATATATATATTTTTTTTTTTTTTACTTTGTTGCAAGCTCTGGGAGAAGCAAGCAGGATTATAAAATAGAAAAGCAAGGATTACACACATAAACCCTGAATAATCAAATGACTGGATAAAGACTGCACTTTTTAAATTTTTACCATATGAGGCTATTTTACAATAATTATACAAGCTAGAAAAAGTGAAGAAGTCTCCAACTACTCATGTGCCAAATATTTTCATATTCATTTAGTTGGTTTGTTTTAGAGGCACTAACACTGAGCACCAAGATTAGCTCTTGTAAAAAAATCCGGTCTTGTCCTTGCAAATAAACTTGTCTTCTAAAAGGGGAAATGAGCAAATGCATGTGGGTGAAGAGGCAGAGTAAGAAAAGAACCCCAAGGAGATCTTGACCCTGTGATCTTTGATATTGCAGCTCAGCGTGTTAACATTAGACCACTGCATCACATCGTGCAGAAGTGTGAGTTTAAAGGCCAATGAACTCCACAGATTTTCCCAGTCTTTCACAGTTAAAGAAACACCTGCTCTAAATATATTTGGGCTGATGATTCAGTAGCCATCACAGGGTCCTTAACAACTGAGCTGTGGTACCTGAGCTGTCCAGTGGAAATGCAGTGGGGGCAATAATTTTTACTTGCCTTCATGTTGAACAGGTATTTATGCCGAAGGATGGAAAACTTTGATTTTTTTGACAGATCATTTCTAATGTACACCACTTTTCTGAGGAGAGCATATTAAAATCTCTCTGAAAAACCTGGGCTCTTGTTTTTGCAGGCTGGTAAAAGACTGGCTTTGAGTAAGTGTAAGTGCCAACAGAAAGTGTCAAATCAGTATGTTCCTATTATACATCTGTTTATCTCTGTGGGTTTTTTTCTGTAAATGGACAATGACTATCTTGGCAGCACTACAAAATGCACTCTGTATGTATGTAAAGCACATGAATGCACTCCATATTATCTTTCTCACAAGGATTATTTTAAAATACTTTGCATATTGAATCTCCACGAACTTTACAATAACATCAGCAATGTGCTATAAAGACACTTCAGGGAAGGGAAAGTAGATTGTTAATACTAGTGTATCACCTACCATCTGGACCCACTTAACACATGGTGAGATGTAAAGATTCAGCCATTTGTGGAATTTGATCCCAGAGCTCACTTTCAGACAGGTAAAGCCATGTCTGGACAGGCACAGCTGTTGTATGTACATCATGTAGTTCATTTAATTTATGGCTTGATTGTGTTAGAATAATGCTGTATTGGGATTAGTGCAAAACCACAGTGCTCTGCTAGGTGAATTGGTGACAGTCAAGTTCAAAGGAGCGTGATCCATGCCAGTGTCCCCAGTGCATGGCGGCATATATAATAGCTTCATCAAGGTGGTATATTCCCATTGATTTAGATCATGGTCATAGGAGGGCAATGGAACAGGAATTTTACATTTACCCACTGTGTGGGTTATGCTAAAAACCCCATAGTAATATCTCCAGGGTTATCCATAAAATAACCCTAGCAATTCTGGTGAATCTTCAGGTACACTGCAGACAAATGTTGATGCCTCCATTGTGCCTTTGGGCCCAGGGAGCATATGTTTTTCCTTTACTAGCTTTAGCATCTATGGGCCTGAACATATAAGTGGAATCTTACCTAATATAGACAGCTTTAAAAGGTAGATAGTGGCAGTGTGCTGTAAAGAAAAGAAATGTGAGTACGTTCTGAGGTGTACTTTACTGGAGCAGTTCCCTCTATTTAAGTGAATAGTTATGTTTATGGAGGCAGCCATACTTACAATACTCACATTTCTCTGCAAATTCACAACATGTCCTCAAAATGTATTTGTGTGGTTCATTTTCCTGTTTAGAATATCCGTGTTCTTTCTTGTTTTTCGTTTACATTGAAGTGTAACTCTTCTCTAAGTATTGTCTTTACATATCCGTGTTCTTGGAACACATGCTCCATAAGCAAATGCAGTCAGTGAAATCAAAGCTATAATGACATTGCCAGGCACCCTCACTGGTCAATGTATAGCTAGCTTTTTGTGGTACTTAAGTGTATGTCAATATTGAGCAATATGATATATTAGTTTGCATAGCATCTCTGAGCCTCCTGACTGAATCTATGTATTAAGTATGAACACCAAATCAGCCCATTTCATATTTGTTCGGAGAGCTATAATCCTCGAGGGCCTGCCATCTGTTACCTTCGCTAACATAGACATACCTACTACGGGGTAGGTATGTACATCTTTAAGGGAAGGTGGTGGCATCCATTTCCAGAGCAGGGCTGCTATTCGCCACCACTTAGGTTGTTGAAACATGCTAAAAATTCAGTGTTCACCATCTACAAATAGCACCTCTGTTATATGTCCTGTACCTAAGGAAAGAGAGCTGTCTGTTGCATGGCCATCTCATTGATCCCCAAAGGCTGGATGTTGTGAGGAATACGCCACTCAAAAGTTGACATTTAAAGTGTGAATTTAGCATTTGTCAAAAATTGCTGTCTATATGTGATATCTTTCCTAGGAATATATTACTCTTTGAAAATTTTTACCTAATGCTAAAATATCCTTATTTACTTCTAACAATAACAAGCTTATCTTCTTTTTATTTCTGAAGCTACAGAAGGCCCTCATGAGTTTCTGCAAAATAATAACATTGCACCTCCTTATTTCTCTGTTGAAGATGACATACCTTTTCCTTGCTTTTACTATAGATTCAGACTGGCTTTCATATTTTAAAAGCTCTATAAACAAGGCGAGTGGTACAGAGTTTTGTAATTAACATATCAAGGCAGATAAAGGCAATAGAAATAGGAACAAGAATTTGAAAGGTGTAACAGGGAAGCAAGTTTCAACTCTTACTTGGAGTGATGCTGTCTGATTGGCCATCAGCCACCTGGAAAAAAACAACTTCTCTCAAACTCCTAGAAAATTAGTATATTTCTCCTTTTGATGCTTGTTTCAGATTTTATGGCTACCCATGCTGACTTGCCCCACAGGATATTAAATAATAACAGTCTTCAGGCAGCAAAGAGAAGAACTAATTGTCGTTCTTCTTCTACTTCACCACTGCTGCTGTAATTGGAAGTTATCTCCTTATAATTGCATCTGTAGTGAATAGTAATTATAATTCTTATCATTACCTTTTTCTTTTAATTAGTTTTTTACCCTGATAAAATAATATTTTGTACTAGTTCTTGTCTGACTTCAGAACACAAAAGCAAAGGAATACACAAGGACAGTATATTAATGTTGTTGCTGCTGTGTTCTTCAATGCAAAGGGGATTCTGCACAGCGAACAGTAAACTTGCAGCATGATGAGTAAAATGGAGTAAGGTAACAGCTGGAGAACAGGAGCTATGAGTAGGGGAGCAGAGCTTTGATTTTAATCCTTCCTTAGTCTGTACATAGAGTCCTGAACCCAGAGTTTGGGTGCTATGACTCAGTATAGCTTTGAAATTAATTTAGGTGAAACTGAATTACTTAAAAGAACCAAGAAATCAAGCTTGCCAGCTCTTATCCAAATCAAACAGATAATGCATTTTAAAATCATTTGGTTTGAAATCATTGTTTTAGCACGTATTAAGAACGGGAGCAAACATTTTATCCCCAGGGTGTGTTCTGTACCCTGTAAGCACGGTGAAGAGATTCCCAAGCTCGCTCTGGAGTGAGTGTTTTGTCCCAGGTAAGAGGGAAAGCTCATCTCATCTCTTTTCTAGCAGTTCAGATTTCTTAGCAAAGAATGGTAATTTTATTTTTAAAAGGTAAATATTCTAGAATTATACTGCATGATGCAAGAGGAAGGAGAGGTGTAAAGATGGCCATGAAGTTTTATTGGAGCCCAAGTTTCCCCTATATCCCATAAGCATGGGGCTCTTACGTGTTTGCTCGCAAACTGGGAAAATGCTGATAGTTTTAGCAAATTAAATGTATTTTGACTGCCATTTTTTAATTAAGTTGGGCTGTAGCTATTCATTAAATGTATGCTTGTGTATTACTATTCTATAGTAATTCCTATAATATAGTATATATAATATAATATTACTATCACATAGTAAATACTATTACTTCATTACTGTATGCTTGTGTATGACTCTTGTGTTTTGTAACATTTCTTTGTGGGTCTGGCCTGGTTTGGGAGGGAGCAGAGCCAGGGTTCCGTGCAGGGGAAGAGGCCGTTGCTGACACCCGTTTCCATGGCAACCAGGGGTCGCTGCCTCGGCTGTTTCCCCCTGCAGGGGTCGCACCTGTGGGGAGGAGCGGGCAGGTCAGGTGACCCGGGCTGACCAATAGGGTGTTCCCTCCCCTCTGCCTCCCTCAGTCTGAGAGCGGAGGCAGCACAGGCCGCACAGGCCTCGGGTGGACTCCTCTGCAAGGGCTCTCTTGGGAGTTTGTCTGCCTTCAGGACCCATCAGTGTGTTCTGAAATCCGGTTCCCATTTCTCATTGAGACCAGTCTGGAACTTCCCCAGCACCTGCAGGTGACGTTTTACTGGAAGCTTGATAAGTTTAAAGCTTTTTATCTTTCTTCTTCCTCTTCTTGGAGTGACAGGTGGGGAAGAGCATCTGTGTTCTTGTCGTTGCCAACCCAGCTTAAACCATGACGAGGTCTAAACAGCAGCATAAGGTTAGGCTTGCAGCACCCAGTTGAGTGAACGCTGGTTATTTTTTAAATCACTCTTCTGACCTAACTTTAAGACTAGACAGCAAGAGTACTCATAAAAATACATGGTAAAGTGGTCTACAATGCACAATGAACTCCGTAAGCATGTTCAGTATAGATTGTGATTGATAATACTTGTAGAATCCAGTCCCACTGCACTTCCTGCTATATTGTTACTCAGACTAAAGCTAGTATATGTGGCCTTTTCATCCATTTTTATCCAACACTTTGACTTTCAGATGTGGTAGGAATCTTTCCTTCTCATTTTTCAGCTTAGCCCTAGTATTGTATAGAGAGCGTTTCTTAAGACCTTGAAAATCCTAATTTTCCTCTGATGCATATCTTTTCCCAGTTCCAAAATTTGGCACAATAAATGTAATCAAACCCTCTTTTTATTAGCATCGTGCACTAAATATACAGAACATGTGTTCGACATTTTCATAGCAAAATACAGACCATGTGTGGAGAAAATTGTGTTGTAAATCAACTTACCTGTTTACTTCTATTTTTCCCTTGGATAAACAAAAGCAATTGGCAGATGCAAAACTTTTAATGAAGAGGAAGCTATTTTTGCTTTCTGTACATAAAAGAGAAAAATATATAAAACTATAAACCTTCTCTTGTCTTGCTTTGTTTTTTGAAATGGTATAAAACAACAACAAAAAAGTCTATATATCTCTAAAGTCCTATTTATCTATCTATAGATGTATAGGTAAGTTTTCACTTCTAGAATGAAATCTTGTATGCCACATTGTGGCCTTTAGGGAATTTTTAACAATGAGTTATAAAACCCCAAGGAACAGGGGTTTATAATGGAAATGCTGACACATACTTAACTAAAGTGGCAGAAAAGGCAAGGATACAGTATAATTAAAACAACAGAAGTCCAGAATGTCAGTATCTAAGCAGGTCTCCTTGACAAGTTCTCTGATTTTTAGCTTTACAGCTTTAACAGCATCAACTGTTTTTTGTGGGTGGCTTGTTTTTGGCCTGATTTGGTTTTTTTTTAACATATATATTAGAGGGAGATTTATAAAACTGCAGCAGAGGGCAAAACAGCAGTGAAATGATTGAAGATGTGCATTTGAATCAGTTTGGTTTACAGGGATTAGTTAGGCTATATGAAAATCCATGAAGGTCATAATGACATTTATGTCGTTCTAAAACTGATGTGTGCTATTTTTTATTCCCTTTATACACTGAACATTAAACAATTTTAAATGTACTTTCAAATTGAAAAGTAGTTTTATTCAGTTTTTAGTGCAGAACAAACTTCTAAGGAAATGTATTTATAATCTAAATTCATACCTTTTGGAGCTGAGTAACATTTTCAACTAAGCTGCAATTTGACTAGAATTAAAAACAAGTATCTACTGCTGCTAATTAGCTAATGTGTAGTTTTTGTAAAGAAGCATTTATGGGGGAGCCTTAACCAGTTCTTTTTTAAATTTGGAAGACTCTCTCTTGCTGTCAGTAGTGACTGAATTCTGAGAATCAGGAAATACAGACGTCTTCCATTTCATCTATGTCATCTGCAAGTTTCCTATTTACAAACATGACTTTTTAAAAATGATTTTGTTATAGGAACATTTAGATTACAAATTCATAAATATACTTATAAATATATTCATAAATAACTGCTACATTATAGTTTTCAGTAGGTATGTGATTTTTAATAGGCAGGCATCTTGAAATAGGAGCGCCAAAGTTAAATTAGTTGTATTCATAAATCACCGAAATAAAAAACATTTAGTTGAAGCAACCACATTACACATGGCTTTACTGTTCTGCCTTTATATATTTGACTTCTCCCTCATTTTTCAACTAGAAACTGAGGGGAGAAAAGAAAGCTGATATTCATAGAATCCCAATTCATAGAACTGTGAACAGTGAAAATACAACACTTAGTATATTCAAGTATATTCAACAATATACCTTGTTAGCTGAGACTCTTTCAGAAAGCATTTGCTTATAAACTTTAATTTCTGTTTACATGCTCTTCTGACTCTCTTACTAGTTATTTTATATTAACAGATTCCTTCTCACACTTTTTTTTAACCATAACCATATTTAAATAGATAAAGTGTGTTCTGATTCCTTAATCTTTATCCTTTAAATAAGTGGAAGTCAAGGTTTACAACTATTATTTACCAAACGGCCATTGTATTGTGTGCGCCTTTGATCACCACTGACCAATAGTCCTTACTGTCTTCTTAACAGCAATATTGCTTAACCCACATGTACAGCTTTGCAGATATCAGTATTTGTACTTAATTTAAAATATTACACCGATTACATGGCACTGATTACATCTGAACGTCGAATTGTTTTGTAATGTGAAAAAAAACATATTTTAATCTTTATAATTTAGAGCTGTTCTTGTAGCAATATTTAACTCAAAGCACTGGTTACACCTACCATAAGAACAAGAATTAGAGGCCATACCATTTTGGTGTTATTCTTACCATTTTAACTCAAATGTAAAGCAATGCATAGAAAGTAACTCCTTAACTTGAGAGAGTGGGGAGAAAAAATACGTACTCAAGCATTGAAATGACTGAGGATCAAGGCAAAGTTAGTAAAGAGAATCATATTGCTCATGCTGTTTGGCTCAATGCTAATAAAATAGTTTTGGTGTTTTTCCCAGCAATTAGAAGACTTTTCTAAAATATATTACTAAATATTTATGTAAAAGAAGCACACACAGCATGGAATATATTTATTAACCGTCTTTTTAACTTCAAAGCTTTATATTTTTACATAATTTCATCAGTAGAAGATATATTTTTTTAAAATCCTTCTGAACTGTGTTTGGGTATCTTAAAATACAGTAATCAGAGCTGATCAGCAGTTGGTAACATTAATACAAAGTAACTGTTTATTCAGTGTGGCTCAAAATTTAATCCTTCAGCTTTCAAGAATTTCAAACCCTCACAAAACATAATTATATCCTGAAGATGTTAATATGTAGGGGAGAAAAAGTTGTCAATACAATTCATAGACCACAGGCAGTGCATCTGGAAGAGGGATCGATTGAAAGAGGTCAGTTCTCAGTTATACATTATGTCCCAGATTACAGAAAACATCACTAGAAATTTGAAAACTAGACACAGATTTCCATGATTCAGGAGTTCACAGTTCCATTTTACATTTAACAGGAGCAGTTTATACACAAATGAAATGACACATTTTGGACACATCCTTTTGTTATAGTCAGAAAGAGCATTCCTAAGAACTTTTTGATATTTTTCAAGTACTTTGTTGATTGAGGAGAATTTTTCTAGTTACTTCTATGTATTTCTACTAGAATAGCATCCTTTTAAAGACTTATACTATAGTATAATAGCATTTTTCTTTGGCTTAGCTCAAAGGTTTTCCTGGGACTCCAAGAAAAATGCACAACCTTATTTGTGCAAATATATTGGTTTAAACCTACATGTCAGGTTACGTAGAATTTTCTGCTGTGAAATAGGAATTCACATCAACTTTGGAACATGTCATGGACTTGAGGTATCACAGACTGTAGTGGTCCCAGAGTAGTGATACTCTTGAGAGAGTTAGATACTCAGACTGATTTTTTGCCTCCTGTAAACCCATGAAGATCAAACCCCAGAACTTACCATTTCAACTAATGTTTTAAACTAGAGGCTAGAACTTATCTCCGGTGCTTTGCCAGCTGCCTTCTAGACTTGTTGGGAGGTTGCGATGAGAACCATGTGGAATAACAGGGTGCTGCTCAGAGGTACCTGGCATGTTAACAACTGACCAGGACTGTTCTGCAAGCAGTGTTTGTGTCAGCACGATACAGCATTGCATGGGTACTGTCTGCTTTTTTTACAGGGATAATTAGATGAAGCAAAACACAGAACTAAAGTGGTTATATTGTTTCAGGTACCCAAATCCTTTGTAGCAGAGCTGGTGCTTGTATGTCTTGTATGCACACCATGGCATTATGTTGTGCGGCCACATCAATGACTGTAAAAATCTAATTTTGAAATTAAGAGCAACAGTTTTGCTTGCATCAAAATGTTCAAATACATTGAAACATTGTCTTTAATCCAGCCCAGTTAAATGATGACTGGTTACCACTGCTAGTTGGTTTCTCATTCCCAAAGAGATTTCACAAGAATTCATTACCCGTGCAGTACTTGCACAGTGGTGAGGAAGTTTCACATTGGTAAGGGTTAGAGGATAATGTTAAGTAACGCGACAGGGTTTATATTGTCTACCACTATTGTCCCACTTTTTCTGGATGTATCCTGAAGAGTTTGCTTTCCCGTCACTGAAATATGTAGAGATTTGTGTGTTCCTCAAAGAAGCAAAGATCTGATTGTATAATTTATGCAGCATGACTCTTGAGTCTTCTGAAGTCTGTGACAGAGTTGTTGAATTAAGAAGGTGGAATGGGAGTCAGGGTAGAGTGGGAGGTAGATCTGGGGATGATGGAGTCCTTTAGGTGATGACCCACAGCTAAGGAGATGTGTTTTGCAAGAAAATAGCAAAGTCAAGGGCTTCTGCTGCACTGATGCGCATCTCTGAATAGAAGGACCTATTTGTTTAACCGTAGAGCTCTTCCTCAGCAGCATATTGGCTCATAAAGTACTGCTGCTAAACTACACAGAAAGCACTTCTCTTGTAGGAGGAAAATGTAGCAGGTTATAAGGTATATTTCTGAATATTACAGAGCTTAATAACAAAGTAGAACTGAAAATGGTTGAGAGGAAAATGAGAAATCAGTAAAGATGTTTCTATGTGTATGTTGTAAGAGATTAATGCACGTTTTCAGGACAGGGAAAAGTGGAACCCTGGACATTGTTTAAAGATGCTGTTTGTTTTGTTGTGTATTTCTTTTCACATATGTTGATAGTCTTTCACTGCATTTTTGGTTCATAGTACTTGGGTTATCATGATAGATTATGTTGGCTTCAGTGGAGTTTATATTTGTACCGGGTCATTCACCAAAGAGGGAAAAAGAATCGAAGGAGAATAAAAAAAAAAAAAAAGGCAAGAAAAGACTCTGAGAGCTTTGTAAGAGCTATTGCATTTTGTGAAGATCAAAAAGTCCCTCAATAAACATTTGTCCAATGGTCTCAAACTAGTATAATGTACTGAGTAAATAGTGTGCCAAAATACTGTGCATGTATTCCTGGATGCATTTAGAATCCTTAAATGCAATGAATCTAATTTTTTATCATAAATGCCTCAATCCTCATCTGCCTACTGTGATCAGTAAGGAGACCCAAAGAGTCACGTAGGAACTGCTTCATTTCTTCAGTACAGAGAGCAGCTGAGGCACAGCTGTTTCAGGAGGTATGTTTTATGCTTTTGCTTGAAGAAACTACGGCATTAGTGTGTCTACTAAGAGCATTGGGTAGAATACATAAATTCAGCTATCGAAAACTCTGCCACAGATATTAATTAATATAGTCCCATAAACAAATCTTGATATTTTACAATTATGTATTTCAAAAAAGTTTACAGGCTAAAAAGAAATGCTGAGACTATTTTCTGTTTTAAATGCACTTCAATATGATTGCAATTGTAATAGTTGGTATATAGCTTGGTATTATCCCCAGATTTCATACGTTTTCTACTAAGAATTAAATACCTGAAGCCTGCCTAGCACAGTGTTAATGCAGTGACCAGTGGCCGAATCATTACTCTGTAGAAAGTAAGAGTAACAACAAGGCAGAAATATACTCCTAATGTGAATGAGCCAGACCCACTCCCTTCTGTGAAACCACAGGACAATAATGTTTACTGTGTGGGACAGGGTACACACATTCTTTGTCCATGCATCTCCCGTGCCAGGGGCCTTTGCAGGGTCACCAAAGGAGCAAGTGTGTTAGTACTGGTGTGCTACACAGTCCACAAAGAGGTACAATGGCATGGCTCTCCCCAGCTGCCAGCATCAATGTGGGTACTGTTGTCAGGACACATGATGCTGTGGCAAAGGAGCAGAGAAATTGATTAAATTTTCTAACACCCTTCCTCTAGCAAAATAATACCTGAGTAAATAGGGAACACTGCCATTTAATCCTGAAACAATGAAATTTGGATCTCTTTTCTCTTTGTGAACTCTGCTGACTGAAATCTCTTTGTACAACTGGGTATATATGGAAGTAGACTGTAATGGTTTTGACTGTTGTGAATGGACTCCCAGAAAAGTAAACAGAATATCAGAAAATTTCTTTAGGTGAAGTTTCTGCCAGGCACTGTCAAGGATACCTATGTGGATATAATTATGGGAATTGTAATAAGAACATGTTTCTAATTGATTAGTTCACCAATTAGAACAATATGATCATCACATTTTTCATGATCATCAATAATTCAAAGTAATCAATGTGATGCTTTGGTTCACCACCTGATGATTTTAAAACAATCCCATCTGTTATGAAAGTGACCTATAGAAATAAAAGAGATTAAACCAGTAGAATTTTATACAATTTTAGCTGCAGCACTTAAAAATAATTCCAAGATTACAGAATTGAATAAAAAATACTTCAATGTTTTATGTAGTATTTTCAACTAACCCGCCAAAGTTCGGAGTTACAATAAATAGGCTGTTGGAAAACTCTCTTGAAAAGATTTCTTTTCTCTGATAAAATATAAATTTCTTTTCTGAAATAACGTACTTAATTTACGAAACCCTGACAATGCAGAAAGAAGACGACTGGTTGGTTGGTTGCAGTAGGACTGCTTCACATTGCTTTGTAGTTGACAGAACACACTGGTGGATCCAGCAGGCTCCAACAGCTGTTTGTGCTCTCTACTCCTACATAGGTTCCAATTTATTTTTCCATTTAAGTCAATATGGAGTCAGAAACCCAAATGCATCACTGCATATGAGTGATGGTGGCTGTCAGAATGGGCTCTATAGCCATTACAAGTAAGACTAAATCAGAGTAGTCCCAAGGCTGTAATAATTTATGCTGGTGACATTTACCCCAGGTGGTCAGGGATTATAATATACCAGAAAGTCATGTTTTCCCCCAATTTGCATTACATAAATCATAGCGTAGCTAAACATAAATATCCAGCTTCAGGTTCAATTGCATGTCATATCAACTACCAAACAAAAACTCAGAATCGGTTGCTATGACTTTGAGCATTGCCTAGTTCATCGATGTTCAAATACTCAGATTCAAGGAAAGGATTTTTTAGAAATCAATTACATCTTATTAATAAAACACTCAGCAATGTGGAAAGTCAGATTTAAAGTAATTTCAAACTTCCTGGCTGTAAACGAAAGCATGTGACTGGGCAAATCATTAGTTGTTTATATCTTCAAATATAATAGCTGTATTCTACACTACATAAATGGCTTAGGAGCATTGGGGTTCTTAGTGTCTGTAAGCTACATTGTTCGGACTTGTTTTTAAATATTTATAAATCTGCTGTTAAGAACAAATCATTTTCTCAATCTATTTCACTAACAAATTATTTATAAGTATATCATTAATTATTTATTTTTCCTGGTATTATATTTACATTAATAATTAAATGCATCTAATTATTAAATCATATAAATAAGATTTCGTTTCATTGATGAGCTGAAATGCAAACAGCAATTCTGTCAGTGACTGTAAACATTTGAAATGAGATACTCTTCCGTAACAAGCCCCTCTTACTGCTAGAAGTCATGACAGTAACCTGCTGAGCTAACTTACTCTCAGTGTCTCTGGTACATAATTACTGTGACAGGTTTTGGCTTCTCCTGCCCACAATCAGCGTTGCCCACCTCTCACAGTTATTACAGCACAGGTAGCCAGCAGTCATAATGCCAGTGTCTTTACACTGCCCACCAATTACCTCTGTACTACCTAATGACAATTTAATTTTATGGAGCAGGTGAAGATCTGATACACACTCCAGGAACCATTGGCCGTCTCCTCATTAAAATCTTCAGAGTGCCACAAATGTGTTACACTGTGCCTTAATCCCAGAAGTTATAACGCATCTCAAGGGGCACTTTGATTGCTGCAGTGCCCCAACGTGTGCATTTCTGCAACGTACCAGCAGCATCAGCCTCCTCAGCCCAACGTTTCCAGGCTGTAGAGGGGTGAGGTTTGTGCTCTGTGCTTTACAAGATGACCCAGTTAACAAGTGCCTGATTTCTCACTCAGTTGTGTCTTGTACAAAATACAATTACGTGATGAGTAAAATGTAACCTCTTTCAGGCCCTGATTATGATAAAGTTAGACTAGGTTCAAAAGCCTGTCATTACCTATATGAAGTCTTCTGGTGATTATAGTTCTTTAGCGTAAACCTTCAGCTAATGCAGTCCCACTGCTATTTCTAGCCTTTCCATTATCAAGGATTACTCATGTTTAGTGATTATGTTCAGTGGCCACATTTGCAACTTCTGTGGCAGACAGATGTAAAATCGTTATATCTTCTGAAGATGTGGAATGGCTGTTTTATAAGATTTTTTACTGGCTTTGGACACAAGTCATCATTTTGAACCTGGCAGCTGAAGACCTGAGGTCTGGACTAATGAAATTTGGTTTTAAACATTTTTCATCTTTTAAATATTTAGATGGAACCAGACACAAAGTGCATAAAATCTTCCTGGAAGCAGTCTTAACAGAGGTCTTTTCAACTTCTCTTTGTCTTTCTGATTGCCTTTGGGCATAGCCTAGTAAATCATAGGTGCAAACTTTCCAGTTAATTACAAATAGTGCAGATTTTCCAAATGGGATTTCCTGTTGTTCATAACAAGTAAGCACCTGTTATAAATAGCTGCCCTTAGTTGAACACAGACATAAAAAGTTCATAAATGTTTATTATAGCTCTTCATGTTTTCAGTATCAGCTTGGTATTTTCTTGTCAGATCTGTAGTTGGTAATGTAATCCTGAAATCTTCAATTGCCTGCTCTCATCATGATTTCTTTATTCTATTAACCTATTTCCAGCCATGCTGATTTATTGAGAAATAAATATAAGAATAATAATGTCAATGCTTTCCCAAGAAAAGGACTCAAGGGAACACTTTAGGACAATGTGAACTGCAAGGAGAAAAGAACTGAACTAATGCTAACTTACATGAACTTTTAATTTGGGGATAACATTAGAAGTGAATCATAATGTTCAAGGCAAAGGTATACATTACCTTCCTAACTAAGCTGACTTAACCTTAACTGTGAAAGTGATATTAATTACCTGACACAACTGTTATAATTATGTTTCCAGTGCTACAAAAGCTGAAGAATATTTGTTTTTAAAACATGATGCATTGGCAGAGTGTAGATATTCAAACAATGAAAAACATGCAATTGGCATGAGAAGAAATTGAAATGACCTGCTCTAGTGGAAGGTGTCCTTGCCCGTGGCAGGGGGGTTGGAACTCGATGATCTTTAAGGTCCCTTCCAACTCAAACCATTCTATGAATCTACGAAATCTAAGAAATCTTCTGCTCTGTAGGTCTCTGATATTCAAAGAGAATTTTCTAATATGTCTGCAATTTTCTTTCTTTGACTAGTTTTTGCTTTAGTGTGGGCTTTGGTCATTTGGTTGGTTTACTGAAAAACTGAGCTGTAATCACAAAAATGTGATGAAGAGATAGAAGACTGACTGATATTGTGCACACCATAGGAAGTGGGCTATAATAGTCCATTTCTAGTTTTAGCAGGAGTAAATGGCTAGTGAACTTCAGAAGGGAGCATGCAAATAGATTACAAGCATCATGCTTTAATGCTTTTATGCTGGAAAGACCTCTAATTTCTCATGCAGGGATGAGAAGTCGGAAATTAGAAAAATCATGACAGTAATTGCCCTCAATATAATGACTAAAGTTCAGCCAAAACTGTCTAACTTTCTGTCATATCACAGTCCTCCTTGATTTGATTATGTACAGCTGTTGAATCTAATACCAGACTCTGAATTACCTCAAAAGTAACCTTGTTTTTAATCTGACTCAATGGGGTTTGCATCTCTAAGCTCTTTCTTTCTCCAGCTGTCTCAATCTATAATAACAGATTTTCTTCTACCAAAGGTACTTTGCTTAAATTATTTATGCGTAGACAAATTTACAGATGAAGTCAGTTATATCAGTATTCACATGTACCCAAGAATTCACTGAATCTCTTTTCTGGGAGGAATTCCAGTGCGTACTGTATTTTTGCTTGCAGGCTGTTGTATTCTGTATGAAAAATTGTCTTAAAGAGTGTAAGGAGTCAGCAAAATGTTACGAAGACTCTGCAACACAGAATATGATCAAGTTCCAGAGGGTATCACACTGGGTACATATACACTGAAATTCCTGAATTACACAGGCTCTAAAATAAGTATCTCAGATACAAACAACAAGAGTAGCTTCAGTGGTCCATGGCTTAGCAGAAATTTTAAAAGCCATCCAGAGCCCTACATAAATTATCAGGCAGCTACTGAGTTTTCTGTAGCTATGCAGCTGCAATAACCCTTGCTAAGCTCATTTATAACTTGCTAAGATGTGTCTGCCTGAACTGTAAGTACTACTTGAAATATATAGCTGAGCTTTTTGTATAGCCAACCCTGTGAGATGGTTTCATACTAATTTATATATTTACTTGTTGATTATGGACCTACTAGATGTACAGAAAAGTATTAGTTTCTGGGTGTGTCAAAAAAAGGCCTTTGGTTTAGGCATGTAGCTGATCCGCGTCACCTTATATTCACCCAGCTAAAGAAAGGGTCTTGCTTCGCTGCCATTGCTTTGGTGTCAAATAAGGCCACAAATAACCACATATAATACTGTTAAAGCTGGGCATGTGGTCAGAAATGGCAGTAGCAGATTGGAAACAGCTCTCTCTTGTCAGTAGAAATTTTGCTTCTCTGAACTATCATCCAATTTGCAAGTAATTAAAATTTAATGCTCTTTAACATGATTAGGCAAAAATCTTAATCATAAAGCAGATTGACCTACGTGCCTGATAGACTGAAAAAATGCCACCTTAAACAAATTTCTTCTGATTGCAGTTCTTGATTGAACCAGCTATTTGGGGATTGGGTTTTGTAGACTCTGGACACAAGGGTATCAACAAGTGGCTTTCAAAGTTGATTAAAGCAGTAGAGCTGACTTATGTCATCTTAATGAAGTGTGAGTACTACCAAGCTGTACTTCGTTTCCGGAAGACTTACGGAGTTTCTATGCTTTTCTTGTAGCCAATGCTTTTCTTTTTTTCTTTCTTCTTTTTTTTTTTTTTTTTGAAGTAGTTGGAGTACATTTTAAGAGTAAAATATCCTGAGAGTGTGATTGGATCCTGATGAAATCTATGGTTGATGATGATGAGATAAGAAAAATGAATTTTGTTAGCAGGATAATGATGGTACAAGAACACATATATTCAGATTTGTCAATAATAAACATAGATTGGAAAACAGAAAAAGATTTCTAAGCTGTAGCTGAAAGGAAAGTACTGAAACATTCCCTGACAAGGTGGAGTGTGACGGAGACAGTGTAATATGATAGAACTAAGAAATTAGTGAATTAAAAATTAAAACTTGTGACCTTTGTCTTTGGGTGTTCAATTTGCTAGTATCCTCAAGAGGGGGCTGTTAAGACTCTTAGTTGTCATTTGTTGATTGTTGCTGGTACGGAATTTATATTGACATTAATTAAATCCGTGCTTGAAGGGTTCAGCTTGGAGACTTAACATGGCTGGAAAGAGATGCTGAAGGGATGCACTAACATGCCTGGAGATATTAAGGAACCTCATAAGTGATTAATTCATGTACCCTCCTTTGCTCAGGATTAAAATGGTCACTAGATTTGTTTCCCAGAAGACAATTTTCACCATATCACATTGTAGTGTATAGGATTTGGGATGGGTAAGAAAGAAAAAAATCTGCCTGTTTCTGTAGCTGGGGAGCACTTACCTGGATAATCTGCATGTTTTTGCCTTAAGAAATTCTCTACTGTTGCAGGGACAAGGAACACTAGTAAATCACACTTTTCCTCTAGCACAGAGATAATTTTTAGAATCTTACATTTCTGCCGTAAGGTCATAAGCCTGTAAAAGAACACGGCATACACCATCCCGTGTGGTATATGGGATGAGGGTCTGTGGCTCATTCTGCACAAATCATCTTTTCCTGACTGGCTGAAACTTCTGACTGCTGGACCCCTTCCATCCACATGGATCCCCTAGATCCATGTCTGTACCGAAGCCCCAGGTGGAAATTCCCTTCAGCTTTTAGATTCAGAGATCCATTTTTAATTTAGGTAAATATTATCAGGGATGGGATGATATTCTTGTAGGTCTTACTTCTCTTTTGTACCAACAGCTGTCTACTTCCAGGGGGGAAAAAAAATTGTAGCTTTCCAAGTAATCTATTAATTCCTACTGAACATTAAGCAACTATTGTCATTGAAATATCTATTATAACTTTAAGATTTTTCTTGAGTGGTAATAGCTAGTTTAGATCCCATTATTTTATATTAAGTTATAGTTGTTTTTCCCTGTAAGCATTATTTTGCATTTATCAAAACTGATTTTACTCTGCCATTTTATCATTGAGACACTAAATATCATTACATATACTGTAAGACTTCTCACCTTTCTTTTTTACTATGCTTAATAGATTCGTGTCATTAGAAAATTTCATCCCTTCCCCAGGTCATCTATGAACATGTTGAGCAGCACAGTCGCCTGCATAGTTCTCTGCAGGATTTTAACTGTAAAAACTGGCTGTTTATTACTTAACTGTCATTTCAGATTTTTTATTTGCTTAAAAAACCATGCAATAGCTGTATTTTGTGTACCCTGACAGCTAAATTTCAAGAGTACTGTATAAAAGACAGTAATGAAAACTCTTTGCATATCCAATCATAAACTTTCCCATTTAGTACTTGGTTTGAAAATTTGGATTAGTTCTAAGAGTAAAATTCTGAATCCCTACTTTGTAAAAGTGATATCATATTTACTATCTTCTGTTTCTTCCATGCTGAAGCAGATATAAACAATACAATATATGTAAGACTTGAAGGGGATTTCCAAAAGAACGCTTCTCGTTTGGTGAAAATATGGGAAAGAGAAGTAAATGGGGCCAAATTCTTGGCTAGTATAAGCTGACAATTTTTGCCCATAATGTGCTACTGATGTAATTTGATGTGAGTAGCCAATCTACCAGAGAAAAATAATCAACACTTCAGTAGTCATAGAGGTCAGTGTAAATCACATAGTTTGCCTGGGAATACACCCAAGTGACCAATTGGGCTTTACAGCTCCAATTTACTACTGCTGTAGCGACAGTGTAGTAATCAGGATTCATTCTAACTAGGCCTTAATCAAACAGTAGACCCACCATAGGGCAGAACTTTGTCTGTCTACTGTAAGGACGCTTCCTTTCTGTCAGGCCAGTCTGTCCTTTCCTTAAAGGTAAACTGAGGAGACCTCAAGTGTGAACAAATCAATCCATTTTTGTAGATTTACAAAAAGCGTTAGTCCCAAGCGAGAAATACAACACCAGAGGCCAAGATTAAAGTAGTTCAGACAAAAGATTTTGCCTCAGTCTGCACGGTTCCATTCTGGGTGTGATTGCTACCTAGATAGCTGCGAGTTAATTGAAACTTTTAATCTGGTAACCTTTTAAGCAATATGTCAGTAGCACTTTTTTTTCCCTCAGCCATTTTTTATTTAAAATGTTAAGTATATGTGATATGTTATCCTAATAAAATAGTAAATGTGACAACCTCAAAGTATCATTTTAGAGTTATGTAGCAGAAGGCTGTATTTCAGGTTTTTTCCAGTAAAATATTATGAATGCAGAGGTTGAATACTGTCAGGCTGCAGTGGAAATGCTGTGGTGGCATACTGAAATGCAGGCACTGTGGAATGGGAAGACCACAGTTTACCAGATAAGTCAGGGATGTTCCAGTGGAAAATGTTCTTTTCATTAAAAAGTTAAAATTTTCATGAAAAAAAATTACTTTATGTCTGACCCTGGCTTTAACCTGGAGAGAGCTTATTGTTTCTCTGTGTAGGGAAACGAAGGAATAGTGGGGATTGACTCTACAAGAAATATGTACCCACTTGTTTTGTCTGCTGAGATCTGTGAACTCAAGACCAGACAGAACCTTAAAAGGCTTACCGAAGGGTTCTTCATCAGGGTCACTTGGAGTCTAATTTTGTTAAATACCTGTATCACATGCATTTCTATGCCTCTCTCTGCACAATTTCTTGCCCTTGAACTTAAAAAGGGGCTAGTTTTTTGTATTGCTCAAAATTTTGTGTTTCTCTGTTATTTATGGATTCATATAATTTGCTGACAACACCAAACTTGGTGGCGCAGTTGACACGCTGGAGGGAAGGGATGCCATCCAGAGGGACGTGGACAGGCTGGAGAGGTGGGCTCGTGCAAATCGCATGAAGTTCAGCCAAGCCAAGTGCAGGGTCCTGCACCGGGGACGTGGCAATCCCAGGCACAAATACAAGTTGGGCAGAGAATGGCTAGAAAGCAGCCCTGAGCAGAAGTCCTCGGGGGTGTTGGTGGATGAGAAGCTCAACACGAGCAGGCAATGTGCACTGGCAGCCCAGAGAGCCAACCGCATCCTGGCTGCATCAAGAGAAGT
>JAOTQQ010000052.1:34801782-34834182 GCA_026546715.1 Gallinago undulata | reverse complement strand
GGATGGGGCTTTGAGCAACCTGCTCTAGTGGGAGGTGTCCCTGCCCAGGGCAGGGGGGTTGGAACTCAATGATCTTTCAAGTGCCTTCCAACCCAAACCATTCTATGATTCTATACCATTTGCCTTAATGAAAAAATTTTTAACCTTGATATCATTTTTAGCATAGCTTAATTTAATGAAGGCAGATTCTACCTGAAGTATTTCTATTTAAGAGGGCTTATTTGTTTCAGATAATATTTAAATGAGATTAAAATCGGCATGTGAAAATTATTCTTTGTGGAGGTACACATTCACATCAAATTTGAAGTTAAATATGTAACAGAAGACTTTGAATATGTACTATTGATACCTGGGTGTATTAATTTCAAAACATATAATGCTATAAAATATGTTTATGGCATTGTAATTGATAATGCTATTAATGCTATGTAGTATTAGCACTTGCAGTTGCATCACTATAAAACTAATATATACTTATGGTAGTAGTCTCTGACATTCGGCTTGAGAACTAAATACATTTTATAAATCCATAAAGTATTTTTGCATGAAAATTCTGCATTTCTAAATAAAAAATAATTCATATTCAAGAAGCTTAACAAGAAACAGCAGGAATTACATTTTCCATAGCCTTGGCTGTGTCCTTCATTGTTGCTATAGGTTGGTAATACTGCTCGGGGAAGCTACGTGGTTCAAGTATTCACCAGACTGAGTCAAAAAGGGACCATACCTGTTTGGTTTTTTTCTTATTTCAGAGATGTCTCACAGCTTTTCCTTAGCAAAGTGAGATTTGTTCCTGATATAATGCTAACACCCATTTGTGCTACTGGATGAACCTGTTATTTCTGATTACTTTTTCTGTCAGGATCTGGTCAGTGAATTTACATGATCAGGAATAATCTTGGATCCAATGTTTCTGTGTAGTCTTGTTACAGATCAAAATCTATTTTGAACTTTGAAAATTCTCTTGAAAGTTTCCTTCAGTATCTCTGAAATAGGTACATAACATCGTACAAGTAGAAAAACAAAAGCCATTTGTGTGGTTATTGCATGACTGGAAGATCTTTCTGTCCCCACTGTAATAAATTCTAAATTCTAGTTTTAATAGATCCATTTTGTTCGCACATGCAGTGTGGGTTACATTGTGCCACTGGAGACCATCTTCCTTGTAGCCAGCTGCATTCCATTATCTAAACTGATTTGATGGTCAAATATGGTGTAAATTTTAGGAATATTGTGATTTGAGCAGAACTTTTCCGAGTCCTAAGCCAGATTCATTCCCTCTTCTAAGAGCCGGATGTATGTAATTGTGCAAAGACCAACATGCTGTCTGGCTTGCAAAGTTAACAGGTGAAGAAAGGACTTCATTCTGCCAATAACAAGGGTGAATGAAAATTTGCAAAGTATGAGTGGACAGACTAGTTTTATAATTTTTAAGTGGAAAGATAATCTGTCACTTTTGCCTTTCTGGAACTGATGGCTTACAGAGGAAGGGGTCTGAGCAGTTGTCTGAGTCCTTTTTCTATGCGTTTGGGCTGATAGGGGATTCCCAGTGGAAAATATATATTTACAAAGCTCTTTGGCATACTCTGTGCTTTTTATCCTGACTGATAAGCTACTCCTTAGCTCCAGGAAGGCTTGATATCTTGCAAAATAAGCCACACTGAGATATCCTAGTGGTTGGCCCCCAAGACATGAGCTTCACTTTGTCATTTTCTTTCATTCCAGGCTTACATGTTATTTTTGGAAGAAGATTACTAAAAATCATGCAATCTATAAGATTGATCTAGTTGTATCTGTATGAATATTTCACAGTTTGTTACACGTGTGATTTTCTTATAATCCCAAAGTTACCAGGCTATTTTAAACAATTGAACTCGTGCTTTAAAATTAAGAGCAGATACAATACACGATAGCGTAAAATGACTCGGAGGTCAGTCTGTTTCCCACTGACAGTTTCAGTGCCCATGAACACTGGTGAAAAGAGGAAGAACAGAGCTTTCAGCATCCCAAACCAGATCCCAGTCTCCTGCCCTTGCCATGCTCCCAGGCAGCCAGAGCCCAGGCGCTGGCTCTCACCACGTTCCCGTGCCAGCGTGTGGCTGCGCAGGGGCTGTCCCGGGAACCGCTGCCCCACATGGGAGCAGCTTTCTGTGCGTCCGTGGTTCCTCCTTCCCTGCTGTGAACTCCTCCTGCCTCTCCTGCTTTCACAGAGATACAGAGTTCACCTCATACCCCTTTACCTGTGCCTGTGCCCATCCTTCGTCATAAAGTCCACCCTGAGCCTGTCCTGTCTTAGCATGAATATGTTTGTCATTAATACTGTATTAGGGGCCTCCAACACAGAGAGTATTCAAACTGAATTAATGCACGAGGATCAAACAAATCTATACTCCAGCAAGCTCACATGCTAGCTGGGAGCAGGGGACAGCAGGCACATGTGGACAGAGACAATATGAAACAGTAAAACCATAGTCATCCATATCATAAATGGTGATTTATTTATTATTTAATGAATGCAACTAAAACCTGCAAGCCAACTCTTTGTAGGGTCTGTGACTTACTCTTAGTTATTAACACATGGGTTCCAGCATGTGTGGGAGCTGCAATCTCTTTTTTTTCTCTAGACAATAGTAATAGACATCTTGCCAAGATTTTTACCACAGTAGAAAGATATCTTTAAAATTGAGACTGTACAATTCAACTTTCTAATCTATTAGTTTATGTTTGCATAGAGCTTTCCTTGCTACTATGAGGAAAAATATTTACTCCACAGAAGGACGTAAAACTGTATTTCTGTGAAATCCAGCTGCATGTAAATAAGAAAACAGCTCCTTAGGAACTGCCTCCTCTCATTTGGTTAAGCAGGCGGGGAAGTTTTCCAAAAATGTTTTTGAGGCATTGCTTTAAATTGAGAATAGGAATAGAAAGTCATTTCCATGTTGCAGGAAAAAAAAATAAATAATGTTTTCTTTGAAGATCCTTAACATTATCAAAATCCAGCTGTACTTTCTCCACTTAGAAGAAAACATAAGTGGGTAAAGGCTACAAAGAGTTCATTACGGTGCCGGGAACAGCTCAGGAAAGCTGTGGTTTGGTCAGGCACGCTGAGGTTAACAGTTAAGCAGTGTACCTGCTAGTGCTGACAGCAGGGCTAATGATCTGGGTTTGGGCAGGGTCCCAGCCAGCCCTGCTCACGTGTGAGATCACCCCCACAACAGAGGAGTGACTGCAGCTTTTGTCTGAAGGACCACTTGTGTGCTGCACCGGGGACCGCAGTCTTGTGCTGCATCATCTCTTCGACTGAAGAGCCTACACCCAGCCAGACAACCTGTTCAGCTAACAACGGCAAGCGGGCAAAGGCTGCCAAGTAGTTTACTAATTTGTGATATAAAGTGAGTTATCCCCTTTGCTGTGACTTTATAACCAAAATCGCTTTAGTCAAAAGAAACCTAGTTCACCCAGATCTGAAATTGGTGTGTCCAGACAAAGCAGATTTAAAACAATAAATCCCTTGCCTTTTCTGCATCTGACATTCCTGTGACTCCTCTATGTACATATGATTTAACCTTGCTATCTTCTGTTCTCGAGGAGGAAAGTACAGTCCGTTTCTCCTTTATCTGTCATCTTGGAGCAGCTGGCAATTTGTCAGCACCCCTTCTGCAGGCATTTCACTGCTGAGAGTAGTACCCCAGCAATCTGTATTTACTTGGCCTTGACCAAGTGGCTGCGTAATCAGTAGCCAAGGAGTCACTTTCCTCACTGCTGTGGCATTTGGGCATTTTTGCGGATTCATACTTCACCTACTACTCATTATTGCAGGTTCTCTTAAGCAATCCTCCCTATTATAAATAAACAAGTCTTTGAAGGTAAACAACAATAGTCTTGCAAGCAATAGAGATACTTCCTCGCTTTCAATAATTCCCACTTAAGCATGTGCTTAAATTCAAGCAAGGCTCTCTTTGTAGCTCGTGGAAGCCATGCGTGTGCTCTTGAAGGACTGAGATCAGCTGAGTTGTTTTGAGAAGTTGCTGTAAGTGGTCTTTGCAAACAAAGATCAAGAAAAACAAGGTGACATCCTGCCCTATGGAGCTCAGAATGCATTAACAGAACAAAAATGTATATCCTGCATGCAAATCTTAATGCAATTGGCGATTTAAAATCACAACTTTTTTTAAAATGCAGGTTTCCAAGTCCCATTAAGTTCAAACAAGAGGATTCATATTCTATTTAACTAGATTTCACATTGAGCTACTTTTCATTTACAGTATATTCCTAAAGGTAGAAGCAGCAGGGAGATGAAATGACTTCATTTACTGGAATTACAGCTTCTTTTATATAAAACGTTAATCATTTTGTATATGACAACCTTATGCTTAATGTTGCTAGAATACTCCTCATAAAACATTATTTTGTGAATGCATAGACTCTCCTACTGAGCACATAACAGCTTTCAGTGGATGTGCTAATCCACTTTGAATATATGTAGTATTTAATCTTAATTATGATGCTGAAGTCTATACAATGTTAATTATTCATTTTGCATGTTCCTTGCACTTTATTGTAATTCATAATTTCCTTAATCAAAATGTAGCTTTTAATTATAACTGTAAAATTTGGATGAATCCTGCCTGGTAAGCATAAGCAGACTTTTTTTTTTTTTTTTTTGCTTAGATTTTAGTGTAAAACGGCAAGGGGAAATTTGCCGAGTTGGTGAGAAAAGAACAACATTGAACCAAGTGAGCAGCAGCTCCTCACACCCTCAGCCTGCCCCCTGCAGCTGCCAGAATCAGCCAGGGCTCTTCTGCTGACATTTGCTAAATCAAAAATCTCAAGGCTGGAGAGCGCAGGGTGATTTTAAATCTGGTATTCTTGCCTCCTTGTCGTCACTACCAGAACGTGGTAAGCTTCTGCAGGTAGCGTAGCACGTAGTTCTTTGAAAAGCTTGCAAACAGGATGACTGTCATGGTACGCAGAAAAAACACTAAGTAGAATTAAAAGAAGCCATTATGGTTCCTACATCCTTAACAAGATTTATTAAAACAGATGAGAAAACTTAGCAGAAAAATAGGAGAAGAAAATGGTTAGTGAGGGTTGCTCTGAACAGAGATTAGGAGTAAAAAGTGTCTCTTCTGTAAAGGATGGCAGGGAATAACATAGAGTGACAATTTTAAACTACTACTGCTGTTTATATATAATAGGTTTTTAAATAACAGCTAAGTGTCAAGTCACAAATGTTGGGAATGCTGAAGATGTTAGTGTCATCTCATTTAATTGAATTGCAGCATTTAATTGAATATTGATATGACACAGCAGAATACTAAATTCTAGCTTTTCTGGTTTTGTTTCATTTTAAATTGCACGTATTTTTAAGTGGAAAAGTACTCCAAAATGACTGAAGGGAGCACAGTGTCATAAAATGTGTACATTAGCAAGCAAGTCAAGAGATGCATGCCCTCTTTTCCTTTTTATTCTTTCTGGAGTCCTGGAGGAATAAACTCAGAAGTACTTACTTAGGGTTCAGATTATCATCCAGGGAAGACTAAAACATATATAGTCTCGTAAAGAAAACCTCTGTGTCTTGCCAAGTATGTTCTTGCAAACCCTTGCCATGCCAAATTTACAACAAGCTATTGATGAAAGTTACTTGTGAAATCACCAGGGAGGAAATCACGTCTTTTTAGCCTGAAAGATATATTGGCGAATATGAACTGCCACACAAGCTTTGATATGAGCTGCAGCTCCTCATCTGTCTTGAATGTCATAGTTCAGTAGCTATACCTTTGGTCAGATGTTCTGGGGCAGATCCCAGATGACTCAAGGAATATATCCTTTCTCATTAGTTATGTAGTCTTGAAATGACCTTTAGAAGGGAAAATAAAAATTCTAATGGAAAAAAATTAATCTGTGCCTTAGGATCTATTTTCCTCATCTAGTGTTTGACACTTCAGTTTTGGTTTACAGATAGAACTACTCATGTTCAGAGTCCCTATACGAGAAAAATAAGCTTGTTTATGAAGTTACCTGTTGTCTCCTCCTCACCTGGGAGTTGCTGAGCCAACCAGCTCCCATGCTAACATATTGCCAGTATTCGAGAGTGAGCTCCTTACAGAAGCTGAGCACAGAGAGAAGCTAGGAAATTATGAGGCACACGGATTTGTTGTTTTCAGGAGTAACAATTACAAGTGTTAACCAGGCAGACTGTCCCTCTTGCTGGGATTCACTTTTCCAGAGATCAGTGCTGCAGTAATCTAAAATTGACTTTATCACCTTAATAATGCTTTATCATTATCCAAGGTTCTTTGACCGGTCTGTTGAGATGTATGTATCATGTCTCCTTCCCCTGCGACCGTTTTACATTCCAGTTTTTGCCATTGAAAGGCAGTACCTCACAGCATTTTACATACGCAGTTGTAATATCTTGCAGAGATGATACATCAGTTCTTTACTCAGTTGTATCTTGATATTTTTTCAAAACAGTTCCATAAGAGGAAAGAAAGATAACCCATAATTAAGCAATATATAGTGGTTTATGGCTGCGGTATGCAATTTTTAAATCGTTGATATTCTGCAGTTTAGAGGCTTTTGCAAAAAATACTGGTTATTCCAGTGATGCTGCAGACTTTCATAAAGCTGTTGTGACATTTTAGAAATTAGCTGTGGATAAATCAGGGGTCCTCTGGAATGCATAGTGGAAGTGCAGAGCAGTTGGAACTGTAGGGGTCATAAGCAAATAGTGATCACTGGTGTTATTTGTGTACAAGTTGATTTCACGGAGAGATTTTTGGTTTATGTGTTAAATCTGAAGTAGCTCAGCATAGAGTGGTTTTTAAAGTTAATATAAAAGCTCCAAATAAGAGTTTCGGTAAATTACACTCCTTTCAGTTCTAGAAATCTTGTTCTTTTTCTGCTTTTAGAGTGTTTATGGTGTAAGCATACAGTCGTTCAAAACACATCTGTTGTAGAAGAGGAATTATCTTTTCTGTTTCCAATCATCTCTACAGCATTTATAAATATTACAGTCCACTGACAAGGGTATACAACTTAGAAGAGTGTTTCACTACTTTCTGTCTGTCTGGAAGTTTTGAAACCTTTGTGTATGTCTTCTTTAGAACATAGTGCTCCTATTCTACAGTTCCCACAGCTGCTTAAGAGATGTATTTAAAATTAATTTTTAAAGTTTCGGTAATTAAACAGCTTCAAAGATATCTGTTTAAACCATTTTGTTTCTTCTTTAAAATTTAATATCTTCTCATTCCTTTCCCATTTTCCTAAGCCGTGTTCTTCTAAGATTTGACCTGTAGCATAACTGAAGGCACTAGAAAAATTCCAACAACAATATAGCCTTTTCAAGCTTTTCCTAACATTCTTTGTGTTCTCTTCTGTTGTCATTTTTATCTTTCGTTATTGGCTATTTCCTGGCTCTTTGGTGTTTGTGTGAGACTTTGCTTCTCTTCTTTGGCTGTCGTCCACGGTTTCCAGCTCTTTGTGATGTTCAATGAGTTGATCACCTTGTGAGATTGTACAGAAAAGATATTGATGTGTCTTTATGATATCATAACAAGACTAAAGCCTGTTACATGAGTTATAAATGAATTACAAAATAAATATTTTAAAGTTTATTTTAGAAAAGATTACCATGTTAACACAGATTTTGCAGAAGCTGGCTAGGTTTAGAAAATTACAGGGGTGTGGGCAAATCAAGAATAATCAATGACAAATTGTATTAATTTATTTTCACAAATCATTTATGTTTTTCTGGTTTTGGCTGGTTTGTTAAGTGTATCAAATTATTAGCTGAAGAATTTATGCAGGTTATTTACACCTGTCGTATATTCAGAATTTTTGCAGTATGATGATTTACTGTCATTACTTGTGTCATATGCTTATTCACCTAAATTACATGATATTTCTTCTTTCTTTAATGGATTGTTGAGAAAAAAAAAGTAATAAAAATCGTGTGTTTGCTATTCACCTAAAACTAAGATTCTTACAAACCATTTCCTAAATATTTAGAGCAAACTTAAATCACTGGTACTAATTAATAACTATGGCTCTATAAAGCCGTAGGACAATATTATTTAACTGTTTAATGTAAAACTGAAATTGTGTTACAGAAGAAAAATTGCACCTTGTTTATGACCTATTCAAAGAAGACTGAGATCTCTAATTTGTTTTTTAAAAATGTTCTTTTTCTCATAGCTGTCTCACACTGTGGCACAACCTCACAACCCTACCCTGACTATGGTTCACTGACAAATTGCAGTGTACTACATCAGAAAAGAGTAAGTCCCAAATCCCTGAAAAGGTTTAATTTTATATTGTATTCAAGTGATCTGTCATCTGAGACTAGCAGTACCTAAGCTGCTGTTGTTTTTTAACTTAGTCATGATTGATAACCATATTTTAGTCTTTTAAATTCTATGAACTAAAGCTTAAGTATTTAAAATGCAGAGATAATAAGTAAAATATGAGCTCTACAGAAATTGAGAGCTTTTATGCCAAAATGTTTCATATGATTATCAAGGAAGTAGTATTTCCTTAATTAGGCTTTTTAAAACACGTAAAGATGTTTCTTTCTTGACAAATACATGTCTGTGTTTTGTTAAAAAAATTAAATATTTAAAAACTATACTGAAATTATATTGAGGTGAACAACTGAAAGCAAAGATTGTGTGACAAGGCTTCTATGGTCTGTGCTCAATGTAGTTTCAACAAGCACGGGTTTTACTCCTGTGAAGACCATTGATTTTAACAATACATAAAATATTTGTGAAAAGACTGAGATGTATTTCAGTTGCTTTTTGTTAACTTTCATCTTTCTATTGGTATTTAATCATTAATACTGAGTAATTGGTTGACACTGGAATTCTACATTAAAATGCTACATGCCTTGGAGGTGTTGGCTCAGTTCTAGCTTGGAGCTGTCACGGGAGATGCAGTTCAATATTACTGTCTACTGGAACCCTGAAATAACCTGACAACTTGTACTTCGTGGCACAGTTTGCGCAGCGCAGCGTCATGTCACCACACAGACACTTGGGGATTTTCTGTACAGAGTTGGAATCCGAGGCACCCCACTGAGAAAAGATGCATTGCAGAAGGACTGTGCTCATTGTCTTAGAAGGACATTGGCAGGGCTGCAGAGGGGCACGGGCAGCTGGCTGGCCAAGGGATAATAGAAATAACAAGTACGAAAGCAAAATTGCTCTCTGCTTTTTAAAAAATAAATTACAGAGAAGCTACAGAGGGAAGAGGAATTGAAACACCCTATTAGTGCTCACGATGATAAGAGAATCCTGCAAATAGGCCAGGAGGAACACAGTGGCTATCACCCCAAACTACGTAAAAATGCCAGCTGTGTCCAACACTATTGACTGCTACTCATCAGGTGGGACAAATTAGGTGTCCCTGAGGTGTATTTATCCAAATGCACACCTAAATGATTAATGTTAGATCAGTGCATCACACACATGTACAAGGACAATCTCAACATAGAGAATATGTATACCTAAGTATTTTGCTTATCTGGCTCTAAATGGAAATTACAGCTAGTTTGATTATTAATCGTTACTATATTTTGTATCCTAAAACATTTGATATGCTGAAAATACTTGTCATGAAAAGGCAATATACATATTAAAATACACACTGTTCCCTAACTTACAGATACTGATTTCTATGATTCTGTGATTTCTTAAATATTTCTCATCTTGTGATGCAATTGGATTTACAATAATTTTTTTTGTATTTGCACTTTGTTAGGCTTTAAAGCAGGATGTGAGGAGCAACCATGTGGAGGAATTTCCTTTGTCAATGCCTTAGGTTGCTTTCAGAATGGACTTTCCACAGTATTCAAATATTTGTTACTTCTGTATCAAAACTATAGGACTACTCTGACAGAATATTTGTGTCCGAATCCTAGCTCATCATTATTCCCACTGCTTTTGTAAAATATTCCATCTTCCATAATCATTCCTACCTGTTGCTGAATTTAATACTACCTGGATTATTCAGCAATACTTGCTTATGCATAGTGACACTAAAGACTGTAAGATTAAATTCAGCATGCACTCATATAACAGAATTGTAATTTGTAACTCAAAATTAAGCACTTGAAAGTGCTACAGAAGTAATGCACTTTAATGACTCATCATATAATTAATAATAATCACTTTTTTAAAAGATAAACTTCTGTTCTTATTTGTGACCTTGCCAGAGCTGCAGGTTAACAGTCAAGGTTTAGGGATTCTGCTCTGGGTATTACCAATGTATTTCTTGGTTGAGTTGAAGCAGTTCAGCAATTTTTCTTAATTTTAGTGTAACCAATGATAGAAATTTTGCATTGTTAACATTTCCCTCCTTATGAGGGCAAGAATATTTGATGCAAAGGATTCAACATTCAGCCCAGTAATTGTGTTGGAGGGTTTATTTCAGACCAGTTTGGTTCTGTGAACTGAATGCCTGCCAGCACCACTTCAGGTACTTTCCCTGTTGTCTGCTTTAATTTCCACATATTGTGCAATTTCTCTGCAATGCAAACCAGAGCATGAAACTAGGGACAGTTTGGAGACTGGCCTAAAAAGCAAGTGGTTCAAACTGAGATGCTGACATCAACGCTCACCAAATAAAAGACATAAATTAAATTGCTTCCAGTTGACCACATGTGAGGATACTTGGAAGGTTCAAAATGAGCTCTGGACTTCTGAGTTTGTCCTGTGCTCAAAGTACAAGATCTTACTCCTTGTTAACAGGGAGTTACGGAGTTAAAATTTGGCAGAAATTTTATTGGCACCAAAGGGAAATGCTTTTAAGAGAAGAGACATCCAGAATGGATGCTGTAAACCAAAGAAGCGTTGTTTCATCGTGGCATGAGAGCACCTCTTAAACATTCCTCTTACAAAAGAAATCCACAAGAGACATAACCTAATGGATTTTTATTCCCAAATGAAGGCCAGATACGTTGACAATTGACAAGGGACAAATTTCCCTGTGGCTTTGTTTGTAGGAACTTCAGATTCTTCAGATACTAGAAGGCAATTTTTACTGCCAGTTCCGCACACCTGGAACTGTGTAACTCCACTGATGTGAGAGAATTCAACGGTAGCACCTGTCTTCTCAAACTATTTGGGAAACTAATTGTTTTCTAGAAAAAAGAATTGGAAAATTTTGAAAATAAACTAGGAGTCAGTTTTATTTCTGTTTTTTTTTGGTTTTTTTTTTTTAAGTACAGGTGCTCCTTGTAAACAACTTAAAGAGTTCTTACTTGCATTGGCTTGTGCTCAGTAGGAATTTGCTTTTAACAATGACTTCAACTTTAATAAGCTGGTACCCATAGCTCGTGCCATGTTGCTTCAAGAGATGAAAGTTTATGACTAAAATAAAAAGGCCATAGGATTTTAACTGCCAGCCAGAAGCAGAATTAGAGTTATGTTAGAATTGTTCCTGTTTTGTGTGTTTTATTAAAAAGAAAATAATGGTTTACTTTAATTTCCTCAGCACTATTCCTTTATTCCAGAAACTCCTTTACTTTTTTTTTCTGGTTTTGGTTGGTTTTGGAGGGGGTTGTGGGGTTTGTTAAGGATGTGCAAGTCTGGAGACTGTTAATGCATTGTATATTATTTGAACTTCTACCTGGCTTACAAAACACTGCCAGCTTCTAAGTACCAAAGGCAAGGTTACAGCCACATGCTCCCTGTGTCCTCTTCAGTACTCGTAGCAAAGATGTATGCTTAACGTTAATATCACCATTTCCATTTAGTATCCTCTTCAAAATATCTGTCACTGCCTAGTTCTGAAACTCAGGCAAAACCAGAGGCACAAGGCCCCGCTGACATCTCATTAAACAGAGGTAGATCCATATGCCTCTGCAATTTCTACCCACTTAAATGAAGGTCCAAATAAGTACTAGTATTTACTAGAACTACTCCTGGACTTTGAGCCAAATTGGCAAAATTTGGCTGAAATTGTCATAGAAATATTTTAGTATATTTTAGGTTTTTTTTAGTAAGTTTGAGTTTGAGAAACCTTTTAATTATAATTAATCATTTCAGATCCTAGTGATAGGGACAGATTATGCATGTAACTGATAGTAGAAAATTAACAGAAAATAAAAATGTAGGGTTTTTTTAACTATTACTTGGTTTGAAACAATATTTTTGAGATAACTGTATGTGATTGCCTGTATTGTGATTGGAGTAAACTATGTAGTAGAAGGATGCTAAAAGATGCTATTAGCATCATACTTCCATATAACCTTATTCAATGCTTGCTAATGAAATTGAACTAAATATTCAGGACAAGGTCCTCTGATGTTATACTTGCACCCAAAAGAAAATTCCTCTTACTGTTAATACTGCTAATTCATATTGATAGGTAAGAAATAGAGTAGTGAACTGGAACATGTGGTTGGCATCATTAAAAAAAAGTCCTGTCTCCATGCCAAGAAGTTATTGAATACAGCTGTAAAGGATTTGTTAATTGTGGACATCCTCAAAGGAGCCAGCTGATCCTGCTTTAGTGGTTTTTCCAGCTGCACTGCATGAGGGATATTTGTTTAATATATTGCTGGGGCTGAGAGTGGTAATAGTTGAAGCATAAATTTCTCAACCTGTGTGTGTGCAGGGTTTGGAACTTTTGCATTGCTGACAGTGAGTTTTCTTGCAGGGTTTGCTGCTTTTAGCAGTAAGAAGCCGTGGTAGCATCTGATGTGAACACAGCATTGGAGCCTGGGGTGAGTGTTTAATTTCAGTGTTGTCATGGGGTCCTTAGTCTGTGAGCTTTTTTTTGTGGCTATGGCTGTTACCTTTTTGGAAGAGGTAACGGCCCAATAGCTTTATCCAACAGGCAGAGTTAATTATACACTGCTTGATCCATATGCTTATATTGGTTGTGCTCAAATATGTAAGAAAAGTTAACTGTCTCCATGTGAACGCTGCTGGTTAGCTGGTAACATGCAGTGATGGGCATTTTCTGAAGCGTAGGGTGTGTTATACTGATGAGGTAGGTATGTTCAGCTTGTACTGGTGCTATATTTAAAACACATAAACTCTGATAGATTTATCTAATGATAAAGTATTACCTGCTTTTGCCCACAAGCACATTTAAATTTCCCTTTCCCTCACCCTCCATAGTATCATTTTTTAGGAGCATAGGAGGACTTAAATAAGCAATTTCCAGAGTTATTATAAATTGTAGTGAAAGGTAAGGAGTTGTGCTTAAATCAGGATGAAGAAATCATTGAATGTCTTTAATGCTTTTTCAGATATTTTTTTTTTGAAAATTAGGATTCTTATTTTTTATGTAATAAAGATTTGCATAATACACAGGTTAAGATCTTTAATTTAACATGGAAATGAACTAAAAAGAAGAGCATTTTAGTCTCTCTGAATTTGCATTTGCGTATTTGCATTTTAATGAATTATCTGTATTTCACAGACCTAAAATGAATTTGAAACTAATAGCTGAACCCTCTACATATGGTGTTCTCATGGAGGGTTCAAAGGAAAACTCTGTTACCTACATATCATATTCTAGGTTATAGTCGTGAAAGGATAATGCGTACAGTAACATAAATTACAAATAGTTATAATATGTAAACAAACTCATACACTGTTTGGTAGCACTGTTTGGTGTCTTCCATTTATGTCCCAGTTCCTCTTCTGTTTCTAGAGACCAGAGTAATTATGAAACAACTGGGTAACTTTTTTATGTATCTACACTATATTTGGGTTATCCTGTTCCTAGAAGCAGAAAAAGACGTCGTCTTCTTATGTGTATGTTGTGTATGTCTTTTGCAATTAAATGTAAGAAAAAGTAATAACAAGAGCCTTATCAGGAAGTTTTTGGTAACTTTAATAAAAATTGGGTGCAGGCTACTGTTCAAAGGACTTTGCTTATTCCTCCCCCAACAAGTCAGCTACGTCAGAACAGTTACCAGGCATTGCAGGAGAGTGTTGATACGGCATCGCTTGTTGAGGTTTATGCCATGTGCAAGGCACTATTCCTAGCTCTGGCTCAGGAGGTGCCACACATTGTGCTCTGATTCCATTGTCTGCTTGTGTTTCCTAAAGGCTTTGACAAAACTTCTTACAAAACTTTTATAAGGGCAGTAGAGGGAAGATCATAGCTTTGTAAGCAACCATTACAAGATAGGGAAGGCAGAGTAGGAGTATATAGCCAATTCTTATGCTGTAGTTCTTACAAGAGGTTATTACAATTGGTCAAGCTTACCTGCAGGCTTCTGCTGAGACCTGTGTCATAATGTGCATTCGTCAAGTATCTGGAAGGTGGTCTGCTGTGAAGCAACAGTTTTTTGACTTCTTTCAAGGTAGTGGGGGTGAGCAGTGCCTGTGAAGGGTTAGAGCAGAAGGCCAGTTTCAGCTGGGATAGAGTTAATTTTCTTTCTAGTAGCTGCTGAGTTTTGGATTTAGTATGAGAATAACGTGATAACCAGTTTTTGTTGTTTACTTAAGTCAAGGACTTTTCAGCCTCTCAGAAACTGAGAGGGAGCATAGACAGGACAAGCTGGCCAATGGAATATTCCATACCATTGACATAGACATTGTGCTCAGTGTATAAATGGTGATTTCCCAAGGAGGGGACAGGAATCTGTGATCACAAGGGATCATCAGGTGTTGAGATCAGCTTGTGTTGTATTGCTTTACTCTGTGTATTCTTTTACCATTAATAGAACAGTAATGGAAGAGGAAAACAATGAAAAATTTTATCTCAACCCATGAAGTTTACACCCACCCACCCCCCAACCCTGCATTGGCCTCCAAGCAGATAAAAACCCTTATGTCTTGCTCCAGAATCATAATTAATAGGAACTTCCATGGAAAAGCCAGGTATAGCCATCTCGAGGAAATCATGCATAACAGTTACTTGGGAAGACAAATGTCCTAACTCCCAACATCCCTCCCTTCCTCCTCCTTCCCCATAGCCCGGGTGTACGAAGGCATCAGTTTTGGTGTTAGAGCGTTGTGCAGAGCAGGTGTCAAAGGGCCTTAAGCTATGAAATAGTGAATGTCGTGAGAAAGTGAAGACCAACAAATTTGGCTGTTGTGCTGCACTTTTTTTACTGAGAGATGGTGGAACTTTGATCACTACTGCTTCCATAACAGGGTGTATTTGTAAAATAAATGCTCCAAATGGTTCCAGTTTGACTTTTGCAAACCAACTTTCATAAGCTGAGAGTCGAGATAACTGCTGCTTGGACTTCATTTTACAATTACCTGATGATGCCTCATGTTATGAGTCAACAACCTTTTATCTTGGCTTGGAGTCATCCATGAACACAGGTGAACAATTATGAAAATCTGGAAGATGACTTCAGATGTGAGATCTGCAGTTGTTGGGTGCTGGTGGAAGTGTTCTAGTCTTTCATAAGCTGTTGGTGCTAATTAGGGGTGCTGGCCTCATTTATTATTTCTTGAGGGGACTTGTTTGTGATTTGGGGGTGGGATTTTCTGTTTGTGTTCTTTTTTATGTTTTACTGCAAACTGTGCTAAACTCTTGTTTTACAGCAAGTGCCACAGAAAACATCTAGTGAAATGGTGTTGGCTTGTGCAGATTGATTCTCTGCATTATTGTGCCCAATGATGCTATGCGCACAAAAAGGAAATATGAATAAGAATGAAAAGATTCAGTTGGCAGATGCTTATATTGAACATGTATGATTGCATCTTGTATTAAAAGGCTTTCATGGGCTTAGCGTTTTAGACTCGGTAGCACATCTCTATCTCTTTTATGAGATCTAAATTATCTTAGTTATTAGTGGTTTTAGAAAAATGTAAGTTAAATTACAGAAATAATCATATGCCTCTGGTATTTATTTTCCTCATTACGAAACATTTAGTAAACACAGTAATCATATACGACAGAAACAGGATGTTTCCTTATGTTCTTATCCCCAGGTAGCTTGACTATTAACCTAGTTGCTTGGCTACTTAGAATGTGGAGAGGGGGAAAAAAAAGGGATTTGAGTCACAAAGCCGTAGTTTAGCTGGAGTTAACAATTCACACTTTAAATAGACTTCTGACTTCTTGTGGTTCTTTAAGTACCTCTGCTATGATGTAGAAGTACCTCTCAAATAATTAAAACTGCAATAACGGGTACAATCTCTTACTCTTCTTTGCAAGACAGTAGGAAAAAAAACCAAACCCAAACTTACCAGCTTGTAGAGACTTTGTTTGTAGAGTTCAGCAGACACAGTGTTTGTGTTTTAAGAGAATGAATTATTTAGGGAAAGGTAATTTAAAGAAATGAGTTCTGCGTTTCGAAATGAAAGATTTTGTATTTTGTTCCAAACTATTTTTTGAAGTTCTCTGTTACAGTTGTACACTTTCATGTGTAAATTGCTTTGATACTTTTGGGATAAGAGTCATATCAGCCATTCAAAGCTGTTTCAAAAAAGAATCTTGGGTTTCGTGAAAGTCAACTTGTCAGGCTACAGTGGCCTGGAATTGGGATTTGAATTATAGAATACCTTTATGAACCAGTTCACATTAATTAATAATTGGAAAATGCCTTCATGTACCATGCATGCTTGAGCAGTTTATAAGCTTCATACTCATCAGCTAGATGCATTCATAGTGATATCATGTTTAGCACCTACTTTAACAAAACATTATGGAAATGAGCAACACCTTGAATATCAGCCTGATGGTTTGTTATCATTAACCCAACACTAAAAGCAGGTGAATTTCTAGGGGTCTTCTGAGGTTCTGTGTCTGGTTCATGCTGTTGAAGAACTGTAAGATTTTGAAGGCTCTGTACCTTGAAGGCTCAGTATCTTGTTCTTTTTTGAATGATGAAAGGATAAGTTATTTTGAGTCAAACTTAAATACGTACACTAATGTGATACAAGAATTACAGTAAGGTCCCATAATAGCAAGAAATACCCTGTCTGGAAGTACTCATTACTTTGTTGGAAACGAGAAACTGTTTCATAATGATTTTATAAGAAAACATTTTTTTATTTTCATTTCCTTCATATTCTTTAGTGTCATCTTCACATCAAAAATGTCACTACATGACTGCTTTTCCTCCCTGCTCCTTTATCTTACTGACAGTGGTATGTTACTTTTTTTGGAGGTCCTAAGAGTTTCCCACAAAGCTAAATAGCAATGTAGAACACCTCACAAGGTTTTTCTCCTCTCTTTTTCTTTTAATACTATCAAATGATTATGGGAGACCAGATACAGTTTGACCTCTTCTCACCCCCCAGAAACATCTTCTTGGTATGGTTGGTATCAATTTAGCTTTGAGCATCAGAAGAAAATTCTGAAAAGCATCCGTAACAGCACAGATATGCCTCTTCTCACAAACATGAGTGTCTCTGTTTTACTCTATAGACATTAATGTCTAGAAGGTTAGTCTTTTGAAATGTAGACATGGATTTATTCAGATTGCCATATTAATCAAATACAGTATGTATGACTTGAATATTTCATAGTCAAAGGGATATTTTGGTGGTTGGTTGTTTGGGTTTTTAGTAATACCTATATAAAATAGCATACCATTATTAAATTTCTCCCTATAGTCAGACTTGGTTAGTGATATACCTGAACTTCCATCATTCCTGGAGAAAAATCATCCATTACATGTTTTGCTATTGCTGATATTTACTCCTTGCTCAGTGTGCACATGTAATGGTTATGAACATTATTAGATGTTATAAGCAAACACTTCCAGAGCTACGATCCCTACAGATCGTACAGGGCTACAGAGTAAGACATACAGTCTGTGCCAAATCCCAACATGCATGCATGTAACTAGAAAAGAAGCTCTAACCCCTGGGAGATAGCTTAGAAACCCAAATCACTTTAGGGCAAACTTCTCAACTGTCATTCATTGTGAGAGATGTCCCTCATTTTGCAGCTAATTTTACCTCTGGCCCACACAGACTTGAAGTTGGCTCACAGTGGCTATTGTAAATTATTTATGGGAGGAAACACTGAATCATGGAGCTGAGAAGATCAAAATCATTGTTGGAAAAAGACATGATTAGTACATCACGTAGAAATGTCTTGGTTCTATAATCTTTTCTAATTAGGTTGCTTTCTCACTTAAAGCACTCGCCATTAAAAACTTTGAAAAGTTTATAAATGGTAATGGAGCTACAGGCTGTTTACTCAATGAAGAATGTGTTTGAATTCTGTGTTCTTCTAATGCTTTATTATGTGTGCCCGTTTTATATTAATTTCCAGTAACTGTCCTTTCACTTTCAAAATTGAAACTTGAAAAATTGTGGCAAAATGTAGTCTGCAAGTATGTTCTGAATTTAATACAGTCCTAGTTATGTGTGAACAACAAATATCCTGTAAATTAGTTTTTCCTAATTGGTTTTCACCAAATTGATACATGGTTGTGTTAACTAATCTGTTGTCTATCACTAAGCAGTACTTCTGTTTTATTCAGTCTTTTCTAGTATATGTGAGCATGCTTATACTTAAGCTTTTTAAAGTTTTGAAAGGAAAATAGCATATGGGGGGAAAAATAAAAAAGGAAGTTACATTTGCATGGCACCAACTTGAATTTTTAATTGAGTTCCTTTGTTAAAGACCATGGGTCGTATGTGAAATTTCTGGCCCCTGATTCCTGATCCCATTTTTTTCTGTACTAATAGAATAAACATCTACACCCTTGTTTAGTAAGGGCACCACTTAGCAATTCAGGGAAGGAGGAGGAAATCCATAATTTTGAAACTTGAGGAAGTTGGAGGAAAAGTGAGGATTTCTTTAAAGAAAAATATTGCTTGAAAAAGTTTTGGTCACTAATAGGTTCCCCTACTTGAAAGTAACATGTAATTCCTAAATATATGAACTAAATGTTGCTGTTTGGTATATGAACATCCAAAAGCTGTTATACTGTCAACATTAGTCTGCACCCTAGGTGCACTTTTCCCAAGAAACGGTTCCCCAACATTCAATGTTGGCGATGCAAATATGGTAAAAATACTGATGAAACATTATTTAAAGTCTTAAGACTCTCAAACCTGCTTCTGGCTCCCTGGTCAGCAAAACCAAGTATATTTGCATGGCTGGGTTGAATCCGAGGACCTGAGCTCACTCGGAGACCTTCACAGCCAGGCACAGAGGAAGTATTCTGTGCAGAGCGTGCCTTTTTGGGGTAAAGATATTTGGGGGTTTTGCAAGCTCTGGGCATTTTCAGGCTCCTAGGAAATGCAATATATTGAGAATCCTAGTATTGTTTGGGGGGAGGGAATTAATATAGTAATTGGGCACAGTTTATCTATAAATTGAAAGCAATAATAGCAAGCTAAAACTTGCAGTCTTTGGGACATACTGTTGAAAGAAGCTACAGTCACAGATTGAAGGTGGTAGTGATTGACGCTTCTCTGTTTACCACGGATCATTTAGTTAGATTCAATGGAGGTACTGCTTAATTTCAGCCCAGTCAGAAGAGCTAGCATTGATCAAATTAATAGAATTCATTACTTCAGCCATTACTTGACTTGCAAATAATGGTTTGCATCTATAGTAACTCCCAGCAAAAGCTGGAACCTAATATAAAGGATCAGTAAAAAGGTTCTCACTAGATGAACCACTAAACAGTTCTTACATGCTAATGGTTATATCCATATTGCACATACTGAAAAATATGGTGGAAAGAACAAAGACCAATGCAAAGAATGCTTGTATAAAAATAAAATCCTAGGAAAGCCATTTGGCACCTGCATTTATTAATAGACACATATATATAGTTTAGTAATAGGAATATATACAGGCTTTTTTTTTTTTTTTGCTGATGGGAAAGCCAGAAGCAGCCTGGAGACTCTTGAGATTTTAGATAAGTTTTATCAGTATCTCTGTAATAACTTGTGTTCCCAAAATTGGATGTTGGGAAAACATTTCTTGGAAAAAAACTGCCTTTAGGCTGAGGAATACGGCTTTATCAGTAATGCGACATATCTTTTCAGTATTATTATTGATAGCTGTGACATCACCTGAACTCACTCAACAGCTGTCCTAAATGTTTTGAGAACTTATATACCTTGTAATGACTGTTGTAATATTTTTTTTTTCTTAAACAAACATTGCATAACCCTTATAGCAAATATATTGGATCAGGTAAAATAGTCTGTTTTAAGAGACTGAAATGGAAGTCAGGTTCAGAACATGTCTTATTATTTCATTTCACCTTATTTTTTTCAGCTGGAAAAATCAACTACCAAAGTATATCCAGCTTTGCAGGTTAAAATAATTCTGGTCACCTTGAAATTTCTTTAAAAAAAAAAAATACTGTCTTTCTCACAATGTTATCCAGTTTTGAATGTTTTCCTCATTCTTTTTTGCTTTTTTCCCCCAAAGAAAAAGTGAATGTGTCCTTGTATCAGTTCTCAGAGCTTCATTACAAAGAGGTAAAGTGACTTGCTAGAATTAATAGTCAAGGATAAAATCAAGGGTAGAGTGCCAAGGCAGAACTTCACACACCGAACAACCCCAAAGCAACAAAAAACATCTTGCATCTGGTAGAGATCTCTTCTAAGTTGTGCCATAGGGTGTATTGTTTTATGGATGGACATGGTAGGAGTTTAAGGTGAGATCCAGAGATTCCAGGCAGGAGTCAGAAAAGATAATTTAGGTCATACAAGCGGTTTGATTATATGCAATATTTTAAAAAGTGAGGCATGGCTTCTAGAGGTGGTTGGTTTTTTTTCTATTTGAGGAACAACTGATATAATTGGAGAAAACAGTACCCTGCCATACAAGCCACTCTTCAAATTGCTTATGAAAGAAACGATGGTCTGTGCCACACAAGTGGCAACTCTGCAGTCATAGGCTGGAGTCACCTTCTGCCACCTGTATTTCTTGTCTTGATCAGAGACCCCTGTTGGAAAAAAGGGAGGAATCTTTTTGCCTGAACACCCTGTACAACTTGAGGTGCCACAGGGTATCCAAGACATCTGCATAGGGCTGTCAGATGCAAAGCAGGATTAGCACTTTCTGGAGTAGCAGCCAGAAACCAGGTGCATAAAAACGAGCCCTCTGGCACACATAGGGACCTAAACTGGTTAGTAACTGCATCCTGAATCTCTTCAAAAAAGCTGACCAATACTTAGCTATTGTGAAGGTAACCACAAAAACACTTGAGCATCTTGCAATAGCCTCTGTGTTTGGCTGCTGCAAAGCAGTGAGCTAGAACTTCCTTTAGCTGACTGATATAGGAGACACAAACATATAATAAACTTAACAGTACACATTCATATTGGAAATTTGTTTGAACGGCGTATTCTAACTCTGGAAAAGAGCCGTCATCCTGACAAAAATGTATCTGACAGTTTCCTCTATTTAATGATAGATAATGCTGTAAATATGTTTTCCTATATCAAAGAGAACACATCATTTGCTTTGCTTTGTAGCATTATGAATGGCATTTAGTTTAGTTTTCTGTCTTTTGTAGCATTCTCAAGTGATTTAATTTTCTCATTTTGCAGTGAGAGATGCTATCATGACAGAGAAAGTTATATACTTAAAATGGCAGATTGCTTTTCATTTTGAGCTTTCAACAGGGATTTTGGAAGATAGTTCCAAAAAATTCTGTTTCATGTAAAATACTATCATATGTAATCACCATGTTTGAGTTAAAGAATGTAATAAGAAGCAAAGTTCAGTCACTGTATATTTTATTTACATAATGCAAGTGGAGAAATTATTGATATTGTAAGCCTTGTCATAGAAGTGACGCACTGAAAGAGCATGGAAGGGCCCTAACTAACGTTAAGGTCATCAACCCGTTATTGGACCCATTTTCATTTTTCCTGTCTTTTCTTGCAGTATCAGTTATTCTCATGAAAGAGACTCTTGTTCCCTAGTGTCAGTCTTGGAAAGCTGTTCTTGAAGGTATGAGCTTTTTAAAAAAACAAACAAACAAAACAGATTTTGTTGCTGTTAAACATACGAATGGGCAGGGTAGTTAGTGTTTTTCTAGTCTTAGTTCTTGTTAAATGGGAGTTTGCATGCTAGTTTGCTGCTACTTTCTCCAAGCCAAATTTTTAGCCGAAAAGCTGCCAGAGTCAAGGCAGATGTGTGTGTATATCCATATTGATACTCTGCTGAGTTCACTGGAGCAGTTCTTGATATGGGCTGTAAAATAGAGAGCAGATGTAAGGTTGCAACATACGTAACACATGCTTTCAGTAAGTATAAGGTATTCTTTAGCATAAAGAATGAGCAAGGAAATCAACCCTTTTGTTGATAGCAATTCCTCCCAGAGTGTAGGAAGTTTCCTAACAGTAGCAGAGTGCCTGAATGGCCCCTTGCTATGCTTGTAAATATGAACACGTGCATGTCATCAACCCAGTTTGTCTACTATTGAGTATTATTTCTGTGATTGATTATGACAATTGGTAGATTCAGGAAAATTTGACATTGTGACCTAGTTACTTTAGATTCATGCTGAAATAAAAATGGAAGACTGTTGTGTTTTAAGGTATTTTTACCTGTCCTTTTCAGTAAAGTCTAATGTTTCAAGAGGCTGTGCTATTCTCTAGGGGCCTCAAATGCGTATTTGTCTTCTTGTTCATTTGAACATCCAACAGGAAGACAGTTACTTAATGATTAGCCAGTGGTATTTATTCTTCTGTCTAAAAAGGAAATCTTACATGTGATAAAGCTTTATACTGATTCAGGACATGAATATTTTTGAAATTTTATTGACTAGTATTTTAATGTTTTAAGACTAAGGAATGGTTTTTGAGCATAAATATGCTTGTTTGTTTTCCAAAATGTTAAATATCTATACCACTCTGAAAAAATACCACATTTCTATTAAGATATGCTGAATGAGTGTCTCTGTTCCCAAGCAACGCCCTTCCCTGGTGTTTGCATTACTTTAGTCTGTTTCTAAGAGACAGTCATGCACATACTGATAGCAAGTACACGTATGACAAAATGTTATCACTAGTGCACTCACTGAATTTCATGTTTGATGTGAAATGAAAGGGCACTTTTCACTAAGCATGTGATGCTTCCCTTTTCCCTTAATGTCCTTTGCAAAGGAGGTCCACCTGGAGGTAAACTGCTATTATGTGCACCACATACATTATTGCATCTAGTGTATAAATTTTCCTTCCGTCCCCTCCATAGTATCCATTCTATATATACACTTCTGTCCTTCTAATTCTTTTTTCATCAATAATGTATGCTCAAATTATTCAGGAAGGCCTGCATATATAGACCATTATATCCCCTTAAAGGTCTGCAGAGTCTCAAAGGTTTATCTGTGCTGTTTGCAGTTGAAGGAGGATTAACCTGTGCAGCTAAGGATATTAATGAATAACACTTAATACTGCTGCAGTGTGCCTTGCTATATTCTGCTTAAGCTGAAATGAGGAAATCATGAAAGGTATCATATTAGATTACTTAGTATAAAATACTAGAGTTTCAAGACCAGGCTGGATGGGGCTTTGAGCTACCTGCTCTAGTGGGAGGTGTCCCTGCCCATGGCAAGGGGGTTGGAACTCGATCTTGCAGGTCCCTTCCAACCCAAACCATTCTATGATTCTACTAAACAAAACTGCAATAATAGCCTTGAAAAGCTATAGCTCACCACTGTTTCCCTAGATATTCATAAAGCTCCAAAAGCAGTCTTCATTTGTTGATCAGCTAAACTACAACATTGTAGTTTATCTACTGCATGAGAAGACTTGCCCTACATCAATGACGTGATCCTCTAGGACATTAACCTGCAGCTCTTCAAGGATGTGCATCATCTCATTAATTTCAGTCATTGTCTGAAATATAGGAACATGTATACTGTGAAAATGCCCGCAAACAGAAAGTACGACTTCTGAATTCTGTATTTCAGTAATGACATCTATGTATTTATGTGGTTTTCTGGGGCTACCAGACACATGATTTCGTGTTCACCATTCTGAATTTCAAAGATTTGGGATATGAGCATAGCAAGTTATGTGTTCAGAGGTAATGAACTAACTTGCTAACTCAGCCTTGCAAACAGAAAATATATTCTTCCATGAAGGATAGGAGCCTTAACAGGAAAGTCAAGCTTTATAGTGGCTGCCTCTGTGTTTCTTAAGTGTGATGGTTTTAACAGACTCCTATAGCTTTACTGCTTGACTAATGCAGAAGTACTTCCGTAGTTGTAATCAGAAAAATCCTCAATCAGAAAAGACTAAACTTAGAAGATAAGAACACATAAGGGACACTAGTTGAAAACAGACCCACCTCTTAAAGCAAAACCAAAGGCACACAGAGATATTGGCTCAAAAGATCCATGAAAACGGTGGTTAGTGTACCCCACCTCCCTCAAGCAGTAAGAATTGTATTGAGAAAGCAAAAGATACTTTGCTAAGCTCTCATCTTTAGGTGTTCAGAGTAAATATTTTTGCTGTGTGACAGGGTTGCCCATTAAATTTAAATGGAAAATTAAAATAATATTACACCTTGCTTGAAGGTAAAAATAAATACGGACCAGAAAACGTAGTAGTGACAGAACTAAGTCTGAATAGCCTGGAGATACAAATAGGTTTTGCTGCTGCTATGTAGAGCTGGTCAAGGCAGAAAATAGCCTTTAAATATTATCTCTGAGTTCATGCAAAGTTAGCTAAACCAAAATCATAGTAACCCATCATTAGAGAGTAAAATGAAAAGCCTTTTGGGCTTAAACACACCAAAAAAAAAAAAGTAAAATTCTTGTATTTTATTATCTTCCCTTCCCTGGCATCCTAGCTGTACTATTAGGCCACCCCTCTGGAGTGGTGGTGATATTTTTTTTTTTTCTTAATCCTGAACACTCAGGTGTTTGCTGTTTTCCAGTGAAAGTGCACTCTGCAGCACTGACTTCTCCTGACCATAGATACACTCACATGTCCTCTTACACTTCAAGCACAGGGTGTCACCACCAAGACTTCAGAGGGCTGCGGTTCATCTCTCCAGCTCTATCTGTACAAGCTGTTCCATATTTGCGCTGTCCATGATAACAGATTTTGAAGGACAATTTTCAGGAATTCATAATGCCTGCTTTTTCTCCCCTAGATAGTGACTTTTTTTTTATTTTCTTTCATCCTGTTGATATTTAATTACAAATTTGAATCCCTTGTGGGTATCATACTATTGAGCAAAATTTTAGTTACTGATGTCGACAGTATTAAGAAATAGCTAGATTGGAAGAGCAGTCAAGGGCTTTGAGCTCCCTTTTTATGTTATTCTGCATTACTTTCTATCAGAATTATAACCCTAATTTTTCTTTATTTACCAATTCATTTTGTAAAGTAGAAATAGAATGGGAAAGTGGTTCATCCAATGCTCTCTGTTCTGGTTATTGATGCTTTATACGGGTATTTCTGTGTCGAGCCTTTGTTTAAGTGTTAAGATGGAATGAGATGGATTTTATTTTTTTTTAATCTCATACATAGGTGGTGGTTATAAATTTGCCAAATCTGAACCTTGTAGCTTGCAGCCATCAACTCCTGGGTAGACCTAATTGCTATCTGACAGTCATTCATGGCAGGCAGGGTTCCTGGATCCACCCAGTGGTGTGGAACACTAGCTCCTGTTGATTTTTCTACCTGGTTGCAAGCGAGGGGCCTTGAGGGAGAAGAGATGGGGATGAAGATGCTTATTTTTATGTAGTTTTGAGTACTGTTTTATTTGGCTGCTTAGGAATAGGTGATGGCTGCTTTTTTTTCCTGTTTATTTGATTTGAAGAGTCCTTTTGAAGGAAAAAAATACCCAGATTTTAGTCAGACATGACTAAAGTTTACAAGTAAACAATTATACAGAGATATTGAAAGACTTTAAAAAATATATTTAATATGTATCATTACAGTTGGGTCTGCAGCTAGGGAAGAACCAAGTAAGAAGATGGAAATAGCAGTGATAAAAACAGTTGTATTTACACATACTGCTTCAAATCAGTTTATAAAAATGAGAATATCAACAACTACCATCTTTAACATCTTACTTGGTACTTTCCTGTGACATTGTAGAACAAAGTTCTGCTCTCAAACTTGGAGAGTCAAAGATCAGGTAAAAATTAATGTAGATTCATTTCTCATCAGAAATCAATCTTTTATGTTTACGTGAAAGTGTGAAATACAATTTCAAATGTACCTCTGTGACTTAGCAACATAAATGTCTGGCTTCCGTAAGTAACTAATTTTTTGAGGTTTTCCATTTTATGTATTCTTAAGCATAAACATTAAGCAAGGATATGTAATTTTGTGATTCAGGGGAAGTAGTTTTGCACAGTTTTACAGTCTTGTCAGCAGAATCCCTTACATTCGTCCTCTATACTCTGGTTCGTACGTGCTTCTAACTTCAACGGGATTTATCTCCTGCATTTAATTTTTGACAAAACCAGGATATAAATAAAAGACCAGCTAAGGTAACTTCTTCAGTGTTGCACTATTTTGTCTCTGTCATTTACGATAGCTTCAGATTACACATTAGTTTCCTTCAATGAGAGCTTCTTTTCTGTTAAAGGCATAATGATTCCAGCTCACTCCTGTTGTTTCGCTGGGTTGAATGTTCAATGCTTACAAAAGAAAATGAATTTACAGCTACTTTCTGCACTGAAAGTCTATTTCTGCTTACTTTTTCCTCCCCTTGTGGGATTCATTGATACAGTTTCTGGTTTGAGTTCATATTTGTCTTCTCGGCCACATTGTTTCCTTTTTCTTCCTTGATAGTTGCACAGACCCAAGTTTATGTAATGAAGTCTGAACATGATACAGGTTTTTGATCTGCATTCAACTCAAATGCTTCATTTTGCCAAATGAATGTCTTTTGAAGCTACGTTTAGTGTGTGCTTATTTATGTCGCTAGTATAACAGTGAGTAAATGAGTTTAGAATCTCTGTGTGAACTTAACAGTGGTGTATGCTTGGGAGCAAAACAGCGTACGTGCAAGAGAGCTGCTTCTTAAAAGAGCTGAGTAGACAAGGGAAGTGACAGATGCCACCTCTCAGAAATGCAAGAATTTATTCTGCTGTAAAGTTTGAACTTTTCCTTTGTCAGCCTGTCGGGTGTGGATCTGAATGGGTAACAGGGAGAGGAGATGAGTCTTATTCTGTGACTTCCCTCCCATTTTTCAGGTATCATCACTTGTCCTGCCCATTTTTCTTTATGGCAGAGGGTAGCAAATGAAAACTAAATGGAGGGAGGAATTACTCTTGGTCATTAAAGATTTTTTTTTTTTTTCCTCTCTTGGGTTTACAATGTTTCCTGTTGTTTCTCTGTTCTGTGCCACTTCTGTCCCACCAGTTATTGGGACATGACACAGTTGTCCCAGTGATCTTGTGCGCATTGCACTGTTTCATATACTATGTGCTGAAAAATAACAAAAAAAGAGCTTTAGGTTTCTAAAGTGAATCAGCTCTCTCTTAACAGTTTGAGAGATTTTATAGTTATAGTTAACATATTCACTGTATGTGTAAAGACTGACCTCTGAACTTCCCAAAGCCAATGAAACTGTCTTCCTCTCAATGAGCATTGCTATGCAAAATGAAAAATCAAATATGTTTATGCAGAAGGCATGTGATGTACCTGTGGAGAGTGCTGTTTCATACTTCATTCACTATTAATATGAATGAGAAGTGCACACAGCTGTTTTCACAGTATTTTTTCAAAATATCTAACCACAGTTAAGTGTATACTCAGTCAGAAACAAAGAATGCAATTTATGCAGTAATGCTAAAAAGAGAGAAATTTAGGGATTTATTGTGGAGTTAAAGTAGACCAGCTCTCCTAGACAGGTTGCCCTGTGTAAACGTGGAGTGTCACTCAGGAAAGGAGGACTGTTGGGAATAACAGAAGGGCAGAATGTTTTTGTGAACTGTAAAATAACACTTTGAGCCTTGCTTTTCCCTTTACGTTGGTGTGGCTTAGTTTGTTGGTTTCTTGAGCAAAGGCAAGGAACCTATGTCTGACCACCTCCTCCTGCTGTCTTACATGGTGGAGGAAATAGCAGCTGGGCAAACTACGGGGAGTTGTGTTGGTGGGGTTTTTTTAAGGCATAGACATGGTTCATTATGAATGCCAGCTATGGATCAAATACCTATTAGAGTAATGAAGTTTTCCTTTTATTTCATTAGGATTTAGCTTGAATTCTAGGTGGAAATGGTATTTCAAGTGTGACAGCTGTGTTTAATAGCTTTCTCATTCAAATTTTACAACTGATGACCCTCAACAGTATTTACAAAGTGTCTGGATACCTGTTTACATGGACTTAGATCTGTAGTTGAAGTATGAATGGTGCACATACTGTGTAATGGTTGGCAATTCAGAAGCTTTTGAAGAAAAAGCTATTGCAGTAGCTTGCATTTAAGAAAACATTATGACTTCTGTGTAAATTAATTTTTTCCTCAGTATTTTGTGGTTTATAATGCAGGTGAGCACTGCAGGTTGGTTGGGTTTTTCTGGGATGGTAGGTTTATTTGGTATTCTGAAAAAACACTTGTTGATTGTGTAGCTCCGTAGGATAATGGGCAACTACTGTATAGTGTGTCTAATGGAATTAATTTTTTGAGTCTTTCTCACATAGAATTATCATTAGGTGTGGGTGATGAGAAATTGCACTGCAGTACAGCTCTCATGAAAATGCACATATCTGGCAAGTGATTCGCAGATAAGCATAAATGATTTGAAGACAGCAGGGAAACTTACCTTACAGAAATTTACTAAACAAAGTTTTTGAGAATAAGCTCCTGTTAGAATTGTTTGAAGATGTTGAGAATTTATCAAGGATTTTCACGATTTAAATCGTGATGAATAAGACTGCAGTTTTAAGAGTGTACGAAAAACAGCCCAGGCAAGGCACTCATTAGAGAAAAGAAATATGAATGTATCCTTTCTCATAATTACACCATTTCCATTTTGGACAAAACCCAAGTGAATATAATACTGATAAAAATGATTGTAAACTTGTTGCCAGGTTGAAAAAAAAATCAGCCTGACATCAGATTAATTATTTATTTTTCCTGAGACAAAGAAGTCCCTTAGTTTTGAACAAATATTTGTCAATGACTGGTGCATCCTCAAACAAGTCCTTCAAGGTGCATTTCTCAACATGACAGATGCAAAGAGCCAACCTCTAACTGTTTTCTTTATTTGAATATGGAATGAATTGTCTGTTTTGTGATGCTAATGCAGACCTGTCTTTGAGCCAACACTTAAGTATAGTTAAATGCTGAAGGGTCAAAGCAACATGTGCTATGTATCAAGGTCTCCTAGTTAAGTTGTGTTGTCAATGGAAAAATAAATGTATGATGAAAATCACAGGAAAATTGTAAATAACTAGCCTAAAGCAAGATCAAATTACTGGATTAATTCCTGAAGAAATAGGATTATAATAAAAATGACAACAGAATCTTATGTTAAATGAAAGTATCAACAGATTATTAATGCTTTTTTTATAATGAAAATACCAGCATGAATCAAAGCATTTAACTAAATTCAGTTAATTAGTTATTTCTGTCACTGATGTCAAACATAGGAACAAATTACCTATTTTGTATTTAATATATTGTGACATGTCTTTTGGGGGGGGAAGGAAAAAAATTAGTCCTTACTGCCTTCAAGGTTTTGAATATAATGCAAGTACAGCTACGTGTATGTTTCAATGACTTACACAGCAGTAAAGGTGTCAAACCTCTCAAACCAAACAACAAAACACGTCTCCGCAACGATGAGAGAATTCGTTCTCTGGTTCCAGGTGAGATTTTAAGCTCTGGCTGAAGGTATGTAAAGTTTGAATGATAAATCAAAGAAAGCAATGTTTGAAACAAAAGAGGAAATGATAGGTGTGCAGGAAGGCGGCAGAGAAAAGCCACATTCTAATGAAACAAAACACATATGATTGAAGAGGGCAGATGAAGGAAGATTGCAGCAGACAAGGGGAGCAGGTCGAATACAATGAGTTACGTGAGACCTAGAGGAAAGAGATCAGAGAGGACATTAAAAAATATAGTGTCAACATCATATGGGGTACTCTCAAATGAAAGAACTACAAGAGGATAAGAAGCTTTTGATGTGGAAGTACTAGCAGATGTTCTTTGTGAAAGACAATGATTACACAGTGTGCAAAGAGAGATTGAAATGGAGCCCCACAGAGTGCTGAAGGATGTCACCAGTGACTTCATGCATACAATGCCACTATTACTCAGTGCAAGCATCGTAGGTGTCTTTCTGTTAGAAATGACACGAGGAGTAGCTTCCTTTTTCTTCTCCTCTCCCTGTTCCCTCTTGCCACTGTATAGGGTATGAAAAGAAATGGGTCAGCCCATACCACAAATGCTGGAAAAGTAATGCTTTAAAATGCCTGGAAGTAACACAAAGTAATGCTGGCAAACCACAATCCTCAACATCCCTTAGAATTTGTTAGAGGTTGTAAGACGGGCCACTTTGAAAGAGATGCAGCTGTGTTGCATGAGCAAAATAAGTTTCACAGGAGGAGCAGTTCTTGTGCTTGCCAGCTTCACAGCTTCATTGAGGACATTTTCAAAGCAAATAAGAGGAACACAATTTTATGTGTTCAATTGTGGGTGTAAGGTGTATTATAAAAGGCTTTTTGTCGATACCTCCTAGTACAGTAGAGAGTAGTAAATAACTGCTCTGTCTCGGGCATTTATGACTCGGTATAGCCCGGCAAGTGTTCTATGTTCCGCAATGTGATAACTGCGTGCACTTGCAATGGGAAAAAGAATCAATAGCTAAGCTTAAAAAAATGAAGTATTTGAAAGGCAGCTACCATCTGCCACCCAGGTACCGCTTAGAATATAGTCTTTTTAGTAACTTTCTCCAACATTCTTTATGGGAGTAGCAAGCTAGAAAATCAATGGAAATAGCTGTGGTATTTGGAAGTAAACTTGGATTGTTACTGAAGAATATATTTTTTTTTTTGCTTTACTTTATATTTTTTTTGATTCATTGCCACCAATGTATTCTACAGTTATTCTCAGTTTCTGGAACTGATGATTTATCTTAGGGTCTTTCTCTTGGTGAAAAAGTTTGCATGTCTTTTTTTAATTGGTGTTTATGTATGAGAAAGGAAGAGACTCCCTTTGAATTTACAATAATTACTAATTAATTAGAAATGGAACATGGTATACTATCGAATCCCCATTGAACGCTGTGAGGAAATCTCTTTAAACATGAGGAACTTGAAGGGCAAATGGTGGTGAAATGGTTTTCAGTCAAGGAAAGAGTACTTCACATTCTCAGGGGAAAGATTCTCTTCATCTTGCCTAGTAGGTGACACCAGGCTGACATCTATAGGATGTGATTTAATTCTCTCTTCACTTACTCTAAAACAACCTGATCACAGAAAGTGTTTTTCAATACTGGCTATAGTAGTGTTATGCCCAGTGCTCTAATTGATCATGGAGTTAGTCATGTGTTGGCAGAGGGCAATTCTGTTATATTTCACTATTGATCATGAAATCATTCTTAGGGTTGAGTGCCTTCCAGTACTGCATCCGATAGCTGACTGCTATGTGCCACGTGTGGTTCATGCACTCTTCCATCTTCCCAAGGAAAGGACACATTTACTTTGTCTTGTCATAGGTATAAAGTGTCTCTGCATCCAGCAGTGTTGAAATATTTTAGAGATGCCATAATACTATTGAACCTTTGGGGGGGAGAAGTAGTGACATCATGCGACTTGTCTAATTCTGCAGTTAGCAGCTCAGTGGCAATTTCAAGGTGAAGACAGATTAATTTGGCAGCCTTCTGCTGTAGCACCTGGCCAGTGACATTTGTATATGTCTCTGATTTTGGCTGCCCTGAGAGGCTCGCTGAAACCCACTATTGTTTTAGCACTGAGAGCAGGTACGGAAGAAATCTTGTCTGAATGGGCAACTGATCCATAACAGAGGGACACCAGAGGATGTGTGCCTGACAAATGTAGTGGCCTTTTATGGTACTGCCACACACTTGGTGGACAAGGACAGAGCAACAGATGTCATTTACCTGGACTTGTGCACAACTGTTTGACACTGTCCTGTATGACATCCTGGTCTCAAAATTGGAAAGTCATGGATTTGGTGGATGGACCCCTCAGTGGGTAATGAGCTGGCTGGATGGCTGCACTCAAAGGGTTGTGGTCAACGGCTCCAAGTCCAGTTGGCGGCCAGTGACAAGTGGTGTTCCTCAGGGGTCCATACTGGGACCAATGCTGTTCAACATCTGTGTTGGAGACATGGACAGTAGGATAGAGTGCACCCTCAGCAAGTTTCCGGATGACACCAAACTCAGTGTGGCACAATTGACACACTGGAGGGAAGGGATGCCATCCAGAGGGACGTGGACAGGCTGGAGAGGTGGGCTCGTGCAAATCGCGTGAAGTTCAACCAAGCCAAGTGCAGGGTCCTGCACCTGGGACATGGCAATCCCAGGCACAAATACAGGTTGGGCA
>JAOTQQ010000052.1:34770133-34801682 GCA_026546715.1 Gallinago undulata | reverse complement strand
CCCCATCCCTGGAGGTGTTCAAGGCCAGGCTGGATGGGGCTTTGAGCAACCTGCTCTAGTGGGCGGTGTCCCTGCCCAGGGCAGGGGGGTTGGAACTCTTTAATGTCCCTTCCAACCCAAACCATTCTATGAATCGATGACATCTTGTGCTGGCGCTTTCAATGCTCCGGTGTTACTGCAGTGGTGTATAGAGACTTGAAAATCTCAAGATACATGAGGTCACTATGTGAAAGGTAATGATGTGGCTTACCATTGACATGTCATCCACCTGTGATCACAGCCATTACAGTAAAAACACATGAACTAAACGCAGATTTATATGCTGAATGTTTTCCTGCCATTCAAGCTATTATAGATAATAGAGAACTTTAAGATAATAGAAAACTCAGAGCAGAACAATCACGGGCAACAAAAAGTTCTCCCTCAAAAGCAACTTAAACATGTAACCAGAACTACTTCAAGTGTTTTCTAGGTGATGTTCATAGCAGAATGAATGGAAGAAAGCTCCAGCTCTGTGTTGAAAATCTTGAATCCTGAAGAAATAAGTTACTTAGAGCTTTATTCTAGTTTAACATAAATACATAGAGAGAATGTGCATGTGTGAATGTGAGAGAGATTTTTTGTTGAAGCTATGAAGTACACATTTGAGTTTATTTACAAAATTCCAAGAACAAAAGGCTGAAACTCTAGCATTTGGACAATAGTACTTATCTTTGAATTTGTTATATTGTTGCTTTCTGGACAGTCTAGAGTGATAAGAGGTTGTGAGAGTTTTATCAAAATACTACTTTGTCATCTTGTAGCCATCCACATTAAAATGTTTTTAATTCCTTGGTACCTCAAAGTAACCTTTATTCTGAATTTGGGGTGTTACTAGATTTTTCATGCTATGCAAACAGTTTTGAGAAGTAGTGTCAGTCAAATTATTCCATTTCTCTTTCTGAGTAAGACACGCTGTTTTAGGTGATTTTGCTCCTGGAAAATTGTGAAGGGGTAAGGTAGAAGTGATAACAGTGACACAAGAATACGGAATATTAACAGTTTTCTTATCTGAATACTGTAACTTAACAGATACACAATTCAGGAACTTCTCTGACTAATTGTGTGAGCCAGAAGCATTTTTAAAACGGTTCTAACTGTGTAACTCAGCTTACTAAACCAGTAGCTCTGAGGTAATAAGTATGGAGCTCCTATTGTCATTAAAAAGAATATTTAGTAGAAACAACATTAATATAGTCAACTTCTTGTGTATGGCCTGCTTAAGTGACAATAACGCTTCCCCTTCTATCAATGCTTCTCCAAGTAGCTTTACTTGTAATGTTTATTTAGTATCTGTCATTACATTGATAAGAATTTAAGACTTTTAAAGAATATTCATTCTGAAGTTTTTAAGAATATTCATTCTGAAGTTGCAAATATACCTCATGTAGATGAGAGGAAGGTTGCAGTTAAACTTAATAAATTATTAAGACTTCATGCATAAGCTTGATAAACCCATTATGTAGTCTGAAATGTCTGGAGGCATAGAAGTCTCCATCATGTAGTTTATTATAGTGGAAATCAGTATGGGATTGGCTCCTTCTAGTTTGTATGAGGTTCGTTTTGTCTCTGGCAAGGTGAATTTTCATGTAAGAGTTAATTTTTTACTACTTTCAAGCAGATTTGGAGTTCTGTAGTGCAACAGCAGGCTTTTGTGGGGAATATGTTTCAGCGCTTTGGAATAATCACAGCAAAAGAAAAGTAGTTGTGTAAGCAAAGGAATCTCTGAGCATCAACAAATTTGGTGGGAATTTGTAAATGATTTGCTTATTTTCTCAGGCTTACTTATATTATCTGCTTGGAAAATAATCAAGTTTCTACCTATCTTTCCTTGAGTGTTTCAGGCAGTTCAGCTAAGTTGTTTATACTCATTTAAATTTTGTGTCAGGTCGCATGTCATAAAATGTAATAAAATTTTACATAAGTGACAGAAAACACCATATGGTGCTTAAAATTTAAAGCATAATACATTCATGCTAGTATCTGATACTTACAGTAAGTTCTGGTACCACAATAATTTGGAAATGCAGATGTGAAGGAGGTAGGGTGATAATTGTGGACTATCAGTTAGTGTCATATGGGTTTAGTCAATTCAGTCCCCGTTATAGGGAATAATACAATATAGGGAAAAAAACTTATAGTCTCCTGTAAGTACAATAAGTTACTGTGGCATCTTGTAATTACTACAAGTGACTGTTTTCTTACTAATACTCATTAGCAATGTGATAGTTCTATTAATATTGTAAGTTTAATTAAAAAAAATGGATAAATTGTTGGATCTCTAAACTGTTCTGAAGTATTTATTTGGCTTTTGCCATATCTGTGTTGAGAAACAGCACCTTGCCACCTATCAAGGTGAAGCTTGCAAATAATCCCATTAAAAAAAATATAGTTTACACGAGTTGAGCTGAATTATACACACTCAAGAAGTGAGTGTAGGAAGGGCCATGAAGAAGAGATCTAAGATTTCTCTTGTGGAAACTATCAAGGCAATTAATTAGTGAGTCCGTTTATTTTGTCATCACACATGTGATGTGTTTGGCAGCCCAAGTATGTGCTAGAGGCCTAGATGATGATCATATTGTAGACATCAGTATGCCGATAGACTTTCCCCAATGGACATGTCGCTAGGCTTTTTCTATATGCCTCATTTACTTTAATTACCCTTTTAATGTCACCTACCCATAGCTATGACAAGGTATCTTTTTATCATATCTCTTAATTCAGAAAATGCACGGCTTTTTTTTTTTTGCCTAGGACTGAATGTAAAGAAACGGACTAGCTCAAAGATACAGAAGGGGCAGGAGTAAAATACTTGTTTTAAATTAAGAAATCTACAAGCAGTAATCATTTAAAAGAATAACAAGACTCAAATATTTACAGAAAGAGGAAAATAAGAGAAATCAAAGCAGTGTGATAATCACATTCTGTGAGGTTTTTGTCTCTTTCACTGTTCTTTTTTTTTGCTTCAATACTCTGAAGTTGTGGTGGTTTCCGGTTTGACAGATTTCAGTTGTTCTAAAATCCCTTTTCCTATTCTGGAATTATTTCTTCCCTCTTACGGTAACACCCTGTATCAACCTCATCATTCATTAGTATTTTGTTTTGGTAAGAATATTGTAAAAGCACTGATAAAAATTAGTTTTCAAGATGAACAATTTGGGTCAACATGACTTAAGCTACAGTTGTAGAATGGTAGTCCTAAGCTTCTAAGACATGGAATATATAAAAATTGACAACATAAGAAATGAATGTATTTAGTCAAAAACTACAGTAACTTTTCCATTGATGTAGATTTCCTGAAATCTACCAGTTTTCCTACCAATATTACTAGTCCAGGCCAGGATTCTTTATTATCACTGGTAAACAGCCTCCTCCTGCCTTCTTTAGGCATTACTTAATGCTAATTAATTTGTTTATCTGCTGATGTGATCCATAAGCTTATTTGTCATTAACTGACCAACTCGAGCCATGCAGGCGGTGCAAATGCAAAGTTCAGAGTTCAGTATCTATTGCAATAAGTAAAATCAATGGTCATGTTCATATAAAATTCTGCCTAAAAGGAAAGGTGTAGTAGAAGTGGAAAAAAATAAAATACTGGTGGTTGGGTTCTTCTTAAGGAATCTGTAATTATAACTTGTCCAAGAAGCTGTTGATTATCAATGGGTACAAAAGCTAAGTGTAAGTCGTAAATATGGCATACACCTAAGAAGGCTTTCAGCAACAAAAGCTGTTTGTACTAAGCATTGATATAAATCTCACTTGGGATATTGTGCTCAGTGTTGGGCACTTAAAAAAAAAAAAAGGTAAAAAGAAAAGAGAAGGCTTAGCAAATGACAAGGGCGGCCAAGAGTGACTACACGAATGAAAGTCTGAATGCTTCATCAGACAAAATAATAATAAATCGAAAGCGGAATGAGGAATATGAGTATTCCTTAAAAAATATATTAATTTAATTTGGTAATATGTATGGTTGAACTAGAAATTAGAAAGTTGATTTAATCACTAGAAGAAAAGGATTCTGGAACAGCCTTCCAAGCCAAAATTGGAGGAAGAAACCCCAATTGTTTCAGAACAGAATTGAATAATTTTGTGTGAGATTGTATGAGAGGGTGGGATTGAATCTGGCCTTAGAAAAGTAAGTTTGTGGTGCAGTAGAACATTCAGTATGTATTTTGACAATAAACTGCTTCTTTGAGGAGAAGAAGAAAAAAATCTTGATCATTGTGCTCTGTTAATTTTATGGAGGGCTTTAGTCTTTTTCCAACCTTTCCAGACTACTTTGAGCTCGGTTTTGGGCAGGATGTAGTTCTGCTTTTCACCATGTAAAGAAAGTCCCCAGGTGTGTGGTGGGGATGTTGTGTGCAAATGTTCAGGCGCCAAAGGCTTAGCTGTTTACCAGTTAGGAGTGAATCTTGTCTCTGTTAGGTTGACAGGGACTGCTATTGGGAAGTCTTACAGAAGTTTTTGCTTGAGATAGTTTGGCCACTCTACACAATTGGGAAGCTGATAGTCATCTTTATTTCCTAGAACTGTCTTCCAGCACCACACTGCATTTCTGAGACTTCTTCAGCTCGTAGTCAGAGGCTTTTAGCTGTTGTTGTAGCATTTACCTGGGGCTTGACAGTAAGTGGAGGTGGGGAGGGGGGAACAGTAGGAAAAGCACTAAGTCCATTTTGTGCGAGCAGTGAACAGCAGGTTTGGCAGTGGTAGTATGATACGGTCAGTTTATATTTGGAGGAAGCACAAGAACAGAATAAAAGCATCATCAAATTACATAGGGTCCAATGGGAAGGCAACAAACCAATGGCAGGTAAGTCTTACGTGGAGTCTAAACTTGATCTGAGAAATGATGGTATGTGTCCCAATGCTTTTCAGCCCTAAGCCTTCAGAATTTACACTTCCAAGTTTTTTTTCCTGTGTTTTTTTATTGATAAATGAATTAAACAATTAACTTGCATTTTCAAATTACTTGAAAGTTTTTATTTCACAATAACTACTTTAGTATTGGATTATCTTCCTGCCTATCTTTATTACCAGTGTTCAGTTTTATGTTAAAATAGGTTCAGATGACATTTGAACAACTTCTGTCAAGAAGCAAACTATCTGCTAGTTTGAAAGGGAAATGTTCTTTCTATTCATAAGAATAACGTGTGCTTACTGTGTCATGATGATGTGTAATCCATTCTGCAAATAAGTCAGAAGCCAGCCCTTTGAAGGTTTCTTTAATTTATTTTTTTTTAAAACATAATCAAAAGTCAAAGAAGGTTTGTGTTAGTGTCACAAGCTGTTTCACCGACTATACTCAGAGCAGCTTTATTTCAGCTCTGCCATCAGCCAGAACTGGCGCTCAGCTCTTTGTGCAGGATCCCTATGGCTTCCAGAGAAAATGAAGGGAACAGAGCACCAATGGGAGCCTTTCATAGTCTCTGCTGTCAAAAGCTGCTGTTTATAAGCACTGGACTTTGAAGTTTTTTGGGCTGAGAAGTTTCCTGAAGGTTATTCCGAGCCATTCAGTTTCAGAAAAAATATAATTTTTTAATGTTATTTTTGTTAGAGAGGTTTATGAAAATTGTTAATCTTGATAACTTGTCTTTAACTTTGATTAAATAATGTTGAATTATATTAATATGCCTTTCACAATAATTATGATCAAGCAGCAGTCTTAAAGGTATTTGTGACTCAGTCCAAATAATTTAATTTTGGTATGCAAAGCATGGAATTTATTTGGTTTATAACACAACATTCATTGAATACTAGCTTTGAAAACCTGAGTTGCCTTGTAGCAAATTGCTGCCAATGAGTGTTAAAAAGCTGGACAAATAATACAGCTTTTATTCTAATGTTTTTCTGAAGGTTTAAACCAGTTTTAATCTTCTGTATTCATATCCCTGTGCAAGTTCTGTGATTGAAATTCATCCCTCTGCACAAGATCTATGCACCAGGCAATTCCTAAAATTGTTACCTTATTTTGGTACCCATGTCTTTGGGGGATAATGTATCTTTCTCTACACAGTAAAGAAAATACTGTTCATCTCTTGACTGAGGAATAGTCTCTTGAGAACTTCACAGTGATTTTAATAAGAAAATCAAATCTGTTCTCCATGTTAAAAACTGAATAGTAAGCAAGAGTGTGTGATTTCTCACAGAGGCGTTTGCCAACACATACTTCTAAAATCAATGAATTGTTTTGACATTGAATCTTGGTGTCAATTGTAGTATATTTGGGTATTTAATCCTCTAAAGTATGCAGGCACAAATTTCAAAGCTCTTATAGTAATTTCTTGGTATGCCAAGTATACAATTTGTAATAAATTTTAATTTGTTTTGGTTAGTGAAGAGTTTTAGGGGATGTGTGGGAGGATCAGTCAGGAATGTTACATTTCTACATGTCTCTTGAATTATTGGATTGCATCTCCTATTACAAGCCTTGAAGTACATCCAGCTTTTAACATTAGTTTGTGGAGGAATTTATAATAATTTTTAATGAACTCCTAAACAATTTGCCCAGTAAATCTGAAGCACAGAAATCACAGTGAGAAAATAGCGCTACTATCATTCTGTGTGAGCCTGTTTTTTCTGGAGAGAGATGAAACCCTTGAATCAAACTGAGGATTCGCTCTTACCAGTATCTTCTGTTTCCCTAGAAGAAACATGGATTAGTTTCTTTTGGATGTAAAAGAATTAAATAAATAAAAAGGAAGGATATTTAAGTTACAAAAGGTTGTATAGGAAGTCTGATACAGATCTGGGAACACGACTGTGAAGACTAAGGTACATGACACGTGTTTAATCCAGTAGACCACATTGCTTCTTGCAAATTGCTTAAAATCTCTTTACTTAGCTAGACCAACTGTAAAATCCAGCTAATAAAGCTTAACCACCCTTGTAAAGTGCTTTAAGGTCTATGTATGAAAAAAGCACTATGTGAATGCAAAGCAAAGGCAGACTGGTTTCTTTCTTCCCTCGAGGGGTAAGTGGGAAGGAAGATCCGAGTGATTTATTTGGGAAATGCTGTGACCCAGGGAGTAGTTATTGACTATGAAGCTGGAAGATGTGGGTTTTAATCTTCAGTCTGATGCTTTAGAGTGTTTTGTACTGGGAGGAGAGCTGTCCTGACTGCGTATGTAGATATTATAAGTGATGAAGCTGTGCATTTTTCTTAGTTCTGAGTGAACAGAATAGCAGCTCTACAGCTATGACCATAGGCTGGTGTAACTTGGAAGGGACCTTAAAGACCATATAGTCCCAACCCCCTGCCCTGGGCAGGAACACCTCTCGCTAGACCAGGTTGCTCAAAACCCCATCCAGCCTGGCCTTGAGCACTTCCAGGGATGGGGCAGCCACAGCTGCTCAGGGCAACCTGTTCCAGTGTCTTATCACCCTCACAGGAAAGAATTTCTTTCTAGTATCTAATCTAAATCTCCCCTCTTTCAGTTTAAAACAGTTACCCCTCATCCTATTGCTCCATTCCATCATAAAGAGTCCCTTCCCATCTCTCCTGTAGCCCCTTTTAGATACTGGAAGGCTGCTGAAAGGTCTCCCTGGAGCCTTGTCTTCTCTAGGCTGAACAACCCCAACTTTCTCAACCTGTCTTCATAGGAGAGGTGCTCCAGCCCTCAAATCATTTTTGTGGCCTCCTGGACTCACTCCAACAGGTCCATGTCTGTCTTGTGTTGGAACCCTGAGAGCTGGATGCAGCACTCTAGGTGCGGTCTCACCAGAGTTGAATAAAGGGACAAAAATCACCTCCTTTAACCAGCTGGCCACGCTTCTTCTGATGTTGGTGTGCTTGACCGGCATTACTCATTTGTTCTGGAATTTAATACCCTCTGTTAAAGATTTCCAAAGTCTTTCCTTAATTTAATACAGAAGAGGAATTGAATTGAAGCCAACTTTTAAAACAGGGAAGCTTCACTTTATGAGAAAGCTGGTTTAAAAGAAATTAGTGTTGCTGCCTACCAGTGAGGCTATTACGTCACCTGTCACATCATACATAACATCTGAGCATTTAAAAAAAGGAAATCAGTAATTAGCGTCTCCAGAAACTGTATACTATGCACACAATTAAGTATTCCTAATAAATACTTATTCATCATAAACAGGAAAGTAACCTGAAAGAATACTCTTTATTTTGGGTCAGGTGTAATGTAAGACACTATAGTAAATGGTATGTTGTTTAAACTGAAAAGGTGAAAAAGAAGCCATTTATTTCCTTTTACAAATGTTTAAGTAAATTATTTACAGGACCACTGGAAAAAGAAGGTACGCTGTTTATAAACTTCGAAGAATTTAAGATGTGGCACTTGTATGTAATCTAAATATCTATTCTAAAACCAGGAATCTTCTGGGGTTTTTTAATCCCAATTTGTGAATGTTAGTCATAGATCATTATTTTTTTGCCTCCTTATTTCTGACTGCATTGGGCTTGTATAGAGAAAGGACTTGTATGGAAATTTCAGGAGCTAAAAGTCCAAGACTTTTTGCCTACTTTGCAATAGAGAGCCCAGTTCACAATATGCATAGCTGCTTGTGCAGATACTTGTACTCTGATCTAATTGAAAATCCTGATCTACCTCTAGTTTAAATATCAGCAAAGCAAGTAATCATACCAGTGAATTCAGTAAAATTTCTGTAACCAGAGTGGAGCACCATAACTTTCTTTAAGCTGTGCTAAACTTTAACCTGTGTCACTAGGAATAATTTTGAAAGAAGTATCACTTGTCATTCATTAGATTAAAGAGATGTAGGCAACCTTACAAAAAGGTTACAAAAATTCCTGTATTTTTTCTGTCAAAGGTAAGTATTGATCAAGCTAACACTACAGAAAACACGTGTAATTTTTTTGTGGGTACTCTGTATGCATATGTGGCTAAAAGGCCTCTTGGATCAAAAAGTCGTACTATATTTTAAGTGGCTGTTTGGGAAACTTCAAGTTATGTTTCCAGGTAGTGTGGTTTTAGTGTATAGGGAAAGTCATTGAAAATCTGTACGCAGTATCCCAGTCCCCTATTTTAATTGAGGCATTTAAAGGCAGCTTATAGCCATTGAGTTTTATCGTTGGTCTCATATTTATAACCAAATGGGAAAAATAATTTGATTTCTAATTAATAATTGCCAATGGATTACAGTTCTGATGCTGCATGTCACTGACTTCTTCACTGACCATTAAGAGAACAAGTGACTTGGGGCTCTGATCTAGATGTGGACTGTACACCTGAGGTCAGTTGGCATGAATCTCTTGCTCTCAGGTGCTTCACTGGCTTAAAACTGATTAGTTTTCTGCTGATCCGCCCCAGCTGTGAAGAATCTGATATTCACATGACACATCAGTGTAAAGTGAGTTCTGTGACATAAACTTGATGCATCTTGAAACAACCCTGTCATTTGAGAGTTATCCTGTGCCTACAGATGGTACTGGAAAGAAACAATGCCGAACATGATTGTGTAGATAGTATCTGCTACTTACTGTTTCCTTAATCCTTCCACGCTAATTATGAAATATAATCCTATTTCAATCTTCCTTTCCAGTTTTACAGGCATATTTCTACATACAGTCTGTATTATGTCAATTAATATTTTATCACTATTAAATGAGATTCAGTCTTTTATCTTTAAAAAGGTAAAATTGGATATCAAAATGCAAACAATATTGGAAACTATTATTCTAACTGTTGCTGAAAATGTTTCACCATTTGCTACTTTCTTCTAATTTTTAAGAGTGAAAACACATGAAAGTAATTGCTCTGCTTCATGGAACACTGATAGGAGAAAAAAATTTAGCTTGGCAGATATTTTGTGCTATCCATTGCTTTATGTCACAATTTTAAGTTACTGAATAAGATGATTGTAGCTACTACTGCCCTCTTTAAAGATAAACCCTTTCACAGTAATTCTGCGGTAATACAGTATTGTCAGGAAATGCAATATGCTTTACCTTATGAGAAAACCTCTCTAATTGGAATCATTGGACCTTGACTTACTTGTCACAGCTATATTCAGGGTGAAGGTGAAATGTTTGAGAAGCCTGATCATGAAAATTAGACCATAGCGTTTCTGAATAAAAATATTATAAGAGGACACATTCATATGCAACATCTTTTCTGCTAATTTATTTTTTTCCTGATATGTAAGAACAATGGTGGGGGGAAGAGAGACAGACTCTTGAACAGTCTGACTTGTTACAATTAAAATACAGAAAAAAATAAACAACTACACTTGTTTCTTGTGCTGGAAGAGTTAATAGAAATCTCAATCTTAAACTTGGGAACAGGTGGGGGAATTGCAGCTAAAGCCATTGAGCTTAATGAGAATTAGTCATGCATTGTGATTGTTCGGATATTGGATGAGGGACCTGCAAGGCAAGTGCTTTTCCTAAGCTCCTAAAGTCTGGATAATAAATAGAAACAAATAATCTTCTAGTGATTAGTAGATATGTATATAGAGAATTCGTAACAGAACAAGGCAGAGTGCAGTGTAACAAAGCCATAGCTGAGGCACCCGTTTCTCCATTTATTATTGCTATTATTATTATTTAAGAAAGCTGGGAGTGAATTGCTAATGTTTTCCTAAATTATGAATGAATAAAAAGATAATTAGCTCAAGAGCAAGGGTGTGGGTTAAAGTGTGTTGTGTGCAAGACAGGGCAGTTGGTGGGGCTTGGCCCAGGAAAGGCAGGAAGGCTCAGAGTAACCGGTGCTTCAGGGTACACATAAAAAGTAATGAACATCATGAAAGGTACGAAACATATACCATGTTGATTTATATCACAAACAAGTTATGGAACCTGTGGTATGCAGGAAATCTACTGAAGATGGTGGAAAACTCCCTGGAATTAGCCAGTCAATTATTTCACATATTTGTATTCCTAGGAAGAAAAAAATTGATTGGAAATGGTCATGAGGTTATGTTCTAACTTGGCTTGAATAACTCTCATCAGAAGTTTTCAACGCATTGATCAGCCAACTTAGTATGTTGGGCTAAGGTTCTTGATTCAGCTTTTTAATTTCTGACAACTTCTATCAGTAAATTACATATCCAACTCTAAGCATTTTAATGTCCTTAATTATAATGTAAAGCAACAAGGTAATTATTTTGTAAGGATGTATTTTCTTGGTTTCTAGGAGACTTAGGTGACTGGTTAGTACAAACTAAATAAAATACTTGCTATGATATTATGTAGTTGCATTACGTTGTGCTCAGAAGGTTGGTCTTGGAAGGCCAGCTCAGCAAAAGAAGAAAAACTGTTACCCAATTAAAGAAGGTGCTGTATTATACACTGCTAGCCTGCTTGTCACTCTTGCTTGCGTGTAATGGAGATGTCTAGAAAGTAAGCGTTGACTCTTTAGTGAGTGGCTTTAAAAGGTTTGTTTAGGCTACCAAATTACTATTATTGAGTTAAAGAGTAGTGGTAAATGAGGGGAAAAATATAAATTATTACAACTCGGTGCATGACTTGTTGAAAGTGTACCTGAAACCTCTGCTGATGCACAAAGCAACTCTCATATTCTTAAGTAGAGGTTTTTATGATGGAGCTGAAGGAAATGGAAAAGCATAAAATCAAAAAGAAATTACTAGAGATTAAATAGTTTTTATTGCCAAATCAGCAACACACACAGCTAATGGAAAATGTTTTCTGCAGACAGATGGGATAGTCAACTATCCCAGGAGCATAAGTATGAAGTATCTGTTAAGATTCTTTTTTATACATTTGCATATAAATATAAACATCATTAGTAGGGGCTAATTGCCCTGTAGGAACTAAAATGTGAGCATTAGCATCTTCAGGGTTGCTGGTTGTTGGGTTTTTTTAATCTTTTTTTTTTTTAAGTATCTCTATCACCCATCATGTTTGGTACTGCATGGCTGCAACAGATAATTACTACCATTAAGAATCTCAATCACAAAATCAAAACCATTTGGAATGGCTTCCAGGGCCACCCAGCACAGTAAGTAACCATAGAAAATGACTATATTAGTTGTTTTCCTCATGCATATTCATAAGGGCACTTGATTTGAGTTTCATAGTAGGGGGCTTGTAAAAGCTCATCCACAGATTAGCCTCTACAGAAGACTGAACATCAAAGGTAAGAAGACATCATACATCATAAAATCTTTCTGAAAAGCAATGCATAATGCAAAGAATTATATATCTCCTCAGAAGAAAAAGAGTACTATAAAAAAGGGATTTCAAGTATTTAGCTTCTTCAGTTTTCCTATTGATGGAAAAGGTCAAGGATTTGTGCTATACAAAGGTTAATATGCCACGTTGCTGGTCAAGGAGCAGTTGAGTCATCTGTCGTGAATACCCTGACTTGTATATAATATTTGGGAGTCTGTAAGATGTATGACAAAGACAGTGGTATTAGCACAGTGGTGCCAGTTAAAAAACCTGCTTATGTTTCAAATATCGCTGTGTTATTTCACACTTGAGATGTTTGATTTCAATCTTAAGCTTGGACAAGACCTTGTTGACATTAAAAAAAAAAAACAAACCAAACAAACCAAACGCCAGTATTCATGACATTCAGCTAATGTTTGTTATTGCATAACAAATGCGTTAAATTATTAATTAGAGATAGTACAAAGAAATCTTATAGAATTCTTTCTCTTCTTAAAAAAAAAAAAACCTATACACACCCAATATTATCTGAAAATGGAGGGCTTATTGTTCAAGTACAACATCAGCATCATGTAACAGTGGACTTTCTCCCTCCCGTGACCTACCCAGTGTGGATGCAGAGCAGAGATCTGTGGGCTACAAGTTATTTACTGGAGTGGGTTTGCAGACACTGCTTTTGCTTTTTTTTTTAATTTGCTTCATCTGTCCATTTTCCAACTCATCTGTCTTTCTCTGCTGCTCTGTCTGGTTTCTTATTTTTCTCTTCGCTACTCCTGGCAGCTTCTTCCCTGTCAAACGATGAATACTTTCTGATACGGTTTCTTATGAAATAGCATTGGGTTGAAGAACTGGGTGCTTGCCAGGAATATCCTGCTTATCCTAACTTTACCTGTATTGTTATTTTCATACATATCATCCTCTTAACATAGAGTTGGTCAGCGCCATATGGAGAGTTCTTCTCCTACCTTCCAGTGCTGCTTGGCACACTGGGCCCTAATCTCAAGGAAGGGGAACTTTTGTGGTTCAGATATATGTGCCAGGTCAGGGAAGGACCTTCCAGTAGTAGCTTTGCTCATCAGTGTGTTTGCTCTTTACAGTCAAATAATCTGCAGGAAACTGCAGGAAATGGCAGGAGAGTGATGCCCACTGAAGAGCTGAGAGAACCAGCTGTGTGAGGTTACTTAGAAAAATCTAGCTCTAATTTTTTTTTTTCATGCAAAACTTTCAGCAACTTTGATCTTGAAACTTCACAAACTTGACAGAGCCATGTTTTCTGACATGTTTTCTGTTCATCGGAACTCACCAAGCTCTATTTAAAAACTTGCAGGAGCCACCAAGCTGATAGAGATTCACATGCTAGAGATGTTGTTGGATTTGATTTAGCTTTTCCAGCTTCAGTCCAAGCATGAATAGATTTTCAGGGACATTGTGTTACAAAAGTATGAAGAGGGTAAGAATTGAGCTGGTATAACATAATACACACTTAAACTACTCTTCACTTCCTTATCTGTTGTTGTCTCACCTTGCATTTATTTACACATTCATACCATATAAACTCCCCCACAGGGAAGGGGGAGGAGGAAGAGATTTTCTTTCCCCTTGTAAAGCACCACGTATTCCTAATAATGTTGTTAAAGAAGATGTTGGGATCCAGCCACAGTAACACTAGTAGCTTTTATTTGATCACCAGTAGGGCTGGAGAGGGGCCCAAGACTTAAGCAGTCTCAGCTGATACTGTCACCACCAACACCTGAAAGTGAAACCGGTACCTTCTCAGCTGGATATGCACCTTGGGCCACATGCTCCCATTTGCTCATTGCTTTGCTCGTTGAGAAACGTAATTCCAAAAAATGCCTATAGATCCTATGTAGGGAGTCCAGCTCAGTAAGAGTGTGTATCTGTATGAGCTAAATAGTGGTGGTGGGGGGAAGCAAGCATGATCAGTAGATGTGATGAACTGTTTGTTAAAGGATATTGTTCTCACAACAACATTAGAAGCTACCCATGAAAATTTCTAGTGGAATTCAGCAGTTTCTAACCATAAGTGATATTAAGCAGTGACCTCTGCAACTGGTATGGTAGATAATACTGAAGATGGAACATAAAATGTTCATGACAGTGTTTATAAGGTGTAATTCTCTGTACCAGCAAGGGAAAGAGCGCTCCTAGTTGTAATGCACTGTGAGACTAAGTGGAAGTATAAAGTTTCTGTGTAGAATAGTGTGAGCGGGGAAGTCCTTCAGTCCTATCCACTGCAGTAATTGGAATAAGACATTCCAGGTCTCCTGACAGTTGGAAGTTGAAAGAAATTTCAGCGTTAACCGGATGTGCTTCACCCATTCATGAGCATGAATATATGCCAGGTGGAATACCTCGCGTGCAGCTGTGTGAATAGTGGGTTACAGGCCCTGCTCTTATGGAGGAGCACCAAGTAATGTGACTTCAAAATAGATTTTCCAGATTATTTATGAAGTTGTGGTATGTCATGGTTAAAAACAAACTGCAGTTAATAATTGCAGTTGATGTATTTTTTTATTATTATTTTCTCAGAACTTTTAATTAATCTGTGTCCAAATTGATTCTTTTTGTAAGAATATAATTCATGGATTCTCTATGTAATACAGGCAGCACTCTTCCATTTCTGTAAGCATGTGTGAGAAACTATCTGCTTTATATGCCGTTGTGTTTGTTCACAAACAGTTGTTTGTACGAGGAGTATCAACTTCCAGCTGTTACTAACTATTCCTTTTTGTGAATGTAGTAAAATACAGACTTAAAGGCACTTCAACCTTTATTTGACCTTACTCCTTGTAATTATCTCCACTATTGTTATCACAAGAAAATAGTATTCAAGTGTATGGCAGCTGTGTGTGGAGAAAACATGGGAAAGGGAGTGGGGGAGAAATAAGTTTATAATGTAGTTAGTGCCATCAATAGCCATAGGTTTCAAAAGTGTATATTAAATATGTTAATTATATAATGTAAAAGCATTTGAAAAAACAACCTGCCATCCTATGCTTTTGTGACTTCATCTGATTGACAGAACATCATCAATGGGAGACAATCAGCAAACTGATGTTGATATTGTGTTAGTTTGCAGTTCTCCACTGACCTATGGCTCAGCCACGCAACGCACAGATCTCCAGCTCTGGGGAGTTTAGACTAAAATGGAAGGCAGATATATTCAAGAAGCAAAATATTAACGTCAGTTTTGGGTTATGCAAGTTAAAAAGTGAGATGTGTTTAATTGTACGCATGAAAAGAGTAACAGTTCTCCCTCAGTCACTGAGAAATGCACTGTCTGTCTGATCCAAGTTTTCTGAAGACGATCGTTTAGCGCAAAGGTCGTAGGAAACAGCACAAGTTGTGCAGTTCTTTTCACTTCGTAGTTTGAAATTACTGCTTTTAATCTGATTTCACAAATTGGCAGTTGTAATTTTACCATAGCACTTTGACGTGTTATTCTTATAAAAAAACCTAATTGTTCCAAAATTAGGACAAAAGGGCATATTTTCAAGAATGTCTGTAAATTTCCAGACTACTTGAATTTTGGTGTAATATCAAGACATTTCAGTTAAACTTCTTTATCAAACCAGGCAATACACCATATACCACTAATGCTATGTATAAAGAGTATTCTATATTTTAAAGTATGATTTAATGTAATGTATTAAAGAGGGCTGGGTTGTTTTCATTTGTATGGTTTCATACATCAGAACTCTATTCCTAAAAAATACCTTGTTTCAATAATGCAGTTTTTGTAGAAAACTATTCCACTGAAAAATTTTGCCTACATTTTTTCTCTGGGTTCTCTCATTCTCGGTCCCATCTAGTCACATCATTTTGTCATGTGAAAGTGGAGAGAAATAGCACATAGAATCATGTACCTCTTCAAGTCACAGTGAATTGATCAAATTCTTGCCCTACTGGAACTCTAAATGGATTAGGGAAAGTGGATTAGGTGGTCAGAAATGACTTTTTTTTTAAAGTGCTCAGGCATTGCATTTTGCAGATGTCAGAGTAACTATTTGGTCTGGAAATCATTTGCTTGATAAAATGAAAGGTGAATGAGAGTTAATGGAAGATAGTTCTAGTGTATGTTTGGGAGGGAAGAGAGTATTTCACCTTGTTTTCCTGATCCCCCCTGTGCATCAGCCTCAGCATGGTCTCCCACTGGTACTGTCGCTCAGCAGAAACATCGCTGTGTCAGTACTGCACACTGAAATCTAGGCTCGGAGCTTTAATGACAAAGAGACTTTGTTATTGCTGGAGAGTTAACGTAGGGAGATGTGTTAAATTAATACAGTTATTAGAGGTATGGTCTGCTTGAACTCTTAAACTCTTGCTGCATGATCCATATTCTGGGTTGCCAGATGTGGTGAAGCTTACTGCAGTACTGCATGTCAAGTATTTCTTCATCAGTCTTCCATGTTGCAAAGGTTTTTAATCTGAGGGTTTTCACAGAATCGCAGAATTTTGTTCAGTTGGTTTCTTTGTTAGGAAGTCTATTTGTTAGTAATAATCAGACATACAAGACCCCTCCACTAAAAAACAGGTGGCGTTCTGGAGGTAGACATCTTTCATTCTTTTACCTTCATTGAGAAATTTGAATATCTCATTGAAATATCTGGTAAAAGGACTGAGTGAGATTTAGACAGTTGTATAACAACTGAGCATCTAAATGCTGTTTTGGTTTGGCACCTCTCACAGTAAATTACTGAGAAGTTAACATGAGCTGAAACAAAGCAGGAGAAAATAATGCTCCCTTTCTAGTCTAAGTTGTATGAATCCAATAAATTCAGTAATTTAGATTCACAGAAGATTGCATAATATTTCCTGGCTGGTTTAGGTTCTGTTATGTGTTCAACAAAATTATTTCTGTTTAGCTACTCGCCACTTTCCTTTGACCACCTTAAAATTACTGTCAAAATTAAAATTCTCAATTTTCAAAATATGCTCGCAGTGAAAACTCTGTATCTTGGCAACCAGGAAGGGACAGTTTTTCTCTGGAAAAAGTCATCCGATCTGCCAAGATGAATTTATTATCATAATTCTTGCAAAGATACGTGAGTTTATTCCATATTTCTTCTTTGGCTCTCTTTACTGTGTGAGAGATCCCAATTCATTGATATTGAAATTGTGCAAGTTACGAAATGTAGCCCTTAAATCAATCTTACTGAAGTGGATTTAATTCAGTTGTCATAAGTTCACGTCTGGTATAGCACAGCTCCTTATAGCAGTCAAGATCTCTCGTGCTTAGAGAAAAGCAGTTCTCAATTTAAGAAATCTTGAATTAAGATTACTCTGTATCAGAGCATGTACAGCTTGGCATTTTTATATTTTTCCATATTGGAGAGGTACAAAAGAGATCTTGTGGACATGGAACTACCCCTCGTAAAATGGCAAGAGATTAAATGCAAAGAATCTTCTACTTTCATTAGATAGCTGCTATTGCCTAGGAAAACAGTTAAATAGCAGTACCTTTTCTTTTTCTTTTCTAAGTCTTCAGTCTTAAGTTTAAATTATACAAGGAAATATTAGTTCTTTGTATCATTGTTCATTTAAATGCAGGACATGGACTGGAAGCAGAAAAGATAGAGGGATATGTGAAAGCGAGTCTGAACTTCTGAATTACATTACAGAGGTTTAAATTCTTCTTTGAAGGATGAAGACAGAAGCAGACTTAGGTCTTTAAGATTAGCCACAGGAAATCATCAGCTAAATTAATAAGTAAATTGAGAACGAGTGAATGGAATAGTAGAATTTTCAAGACAGGCATTAGCTGGTTAGCCTATGTTAGACTTTCTTTAGAAATGGTAATAAAACTTCATTTTCTGGTCCTGCCATAATGTGACCTTCTCATGGTACCGATGTAAATCTAAGATAAATACACAGGGAACACGGTCCAGCACAAAAGCACGGGCTGTTTGTGCTTGGCCTTCCCACCCCGAGCTCTGTAGACTTCTTTCCTGTTTTGGGTTAGATAATCACCTACCTCAGAGAAAGCAATAGCAGTAAGAGAAGCAGATCAGGAAGAACTTGATTGTTGCGTTTTATTGTTTCTTCCCATTTAAGGTAATTAATACTACAGCAAATCTTCTGGATTTCCTCAACTGAGCATTTCTCAGCTTTGAGACAATTTCAGCTATGGCAAAAGTAGTAGTAGGAGCTCAGTAGCAGAGCAGTTGTCTCGATGGGGAGGTGGGGGTTTTGGAGTGCAGCATCAGCAGCGGGTACGTGGTGCCAGGCTGCTGCTGCCGTACCTCCTGGCGGGGGCCTTGTCCCATAGGTGATCACAGCCTCAGCTGCACAGCATGAAAACCAAACTCTGCAAAGACTCTGAACCTAATAAATGGCAAAACATATTCATATGCAAATGAATTTCAATCAATTTCAAAATTAAATTCAGCCAGATTACTTCTTTCAATATTCCATACTTGTCACTTGCTATCTCCCTATGTCTGCTACATTTTACACTCTAAACAGCTGATTATAAACAGGAACAGGGTTTAAATATGTCAGCGAGGCTGGCTGTCAGTAACTGGATGGCTCTTTACCAATTCCTACTCAAGCCGCTATCTAAATCAAAACATAGTTTTGGTAATTTCACGAGTGTTTTCTTTATGGTGAGATTCGTGTATTTGATTTAAAAAAACCCAACCCAAACCAACAACCAACCCACTAATTTTATGTGAAAAGAAATAGCAATAGTTGTGAAAAACACCAAAGCAGAGTTGGAGTTTGTATTTGAGTAAATACTTCCTGGTACTTCTTTAGGGCATTTTACTCAGTGTTTTTATGTAGTACATTTGAACAAAACAAGACAGGGGAGTTTATCCAGAGCTTAGGTTTAAAGGCTGGACAATAAATTCTCGTCACTTCAATAATATTTTTCGTTACCAAGTTCTTACAGGTTCATGCATACAATTATGCAAAGATATATATATATATATACACACACATATGTGGTTATTGATTTGGGGGCAGCCAAGTCATAATAGCCTGACGTTTAGTGTTTTTAAATGTGTGACTATGGTGCAAACAGGTTTAATTAAACAAAATGTCTATACTCATTTCAAGATCAGTTATGGGAAATAAGAAGGCAAGCTGGATGCCCTGCACAAAAAAGGAAAAACATAATAATAAGCAAAGTCAACTAAAATCTTTACGTGGACATTTGTTCTATATCATTTTAATCAGTCAGAGAATCAGACTGATCTATTTTACCATACTTAAATAGATGAATATTTTCCGAGGAGGAAGCGTTGTAAAATAACTTTTTGCCAGTCAGGAAGGTTGGTTGCCTTCTCTATAATTCACTTTATTTGCAAACCCGGCTAATTACAGTACTCTTCAAAATGATAGCACCCTCTAGTGTGAGAGGATGCAGTAAAACCTCTAGCAATACAAATTGCATTACAATTTTTTGTGAATTATAGCTCTTCTATAGTATTTCTTTAGTATTCTTTAAATACTTTCTAAAACAAGCATCCAATTATTGCTGAAATAACTTTTTGGATCCATAAATAGCTTCCTGTAGCTTTGTCAGGAAGTCCTTAGAAAGTAATAGTAATATTATTTAATATTTATATTGTAACTGGATTTTCTATTAGATCTTTGCAAATGAAGAAGTGTCACACTTAATCTTCATGCATTTGAATTCCTGTATGTTTTACCTTTTTTCATCCTTAAAATATGTTTTTAATTACCCAGGAACTACATAGTAATGTGTATTTTTTTAATATTTATTTAATAGTAAAACATAATATTCTTTGGAAATTTGTAAGAGGTATCTCTGGGTGTGATGACTGGTGTGAATCAAAACCAGTGGGTTATTTATTTATTCTATATTTTTTTTCCTTTGCACCAGCTTAATAGTGAATCCAGATAAGGATTTCTTTATACTCCTTTAGTAATATAAAAACACTTTTGTAAAAATGAAAATAATGCCCAGAGTGTGGAGTTCAGGTCCTCTAAATCAGTGTCAGAAATACAATAAAAGGGTTGCTTTTGTCTCCCTTAAACTTCCTTGAAGACTCAGCTCTTGTTTACATGTTGGACCCTTGTACAGTGTGAAATTTAGCCTGCCCTCAGGAATGATAAAACACAACTGCGTGTGTTCTTTTAAATACTCTTTGTCCTAATACATGGGAGTTCCTCTAGTTCTTCCCAGACATGGGCGGTCTCACCACAGAGGTGGCTGTCCTAATAGTTGATACGAGTTACTTTCACGTAATCAGTGACAAAGACAGCACTTTAAGTAGTGAGGTTTCCAAATATTTCTTCAGTTCTTTGAAAGGAAAAGGAATTCATGCAAAATAATAGCAAGAAACTCTAAATGATGATCAGTGCCCCTTTGCATTCAAAGCAGGAATTTCTCAGTCAACTTTTCTTTCCCAAATGGAATGCAACAAAACAGAAGTTTTGTTTTTTCCTGTGCTGCTTAAGTCTCTTTTGTGACTGGTGCTACTAGTTATTTCATGGTAGTAGGAAACATTAAGACCTGATACTACAACTTTTATAATATATCTGCTTCCACTTCTAAAGTTTATCTCTTTGTGTATGTATGACTGCAATGAAGGTTCAAACCAGTGACTCACTGTCATGGAATAAGTTACTGGGTTTTTAATATTTTAACGTTGGAAGAAATAAACTGCTTCTAGATACAAGTAAGGTAATTGTTGTCTGATCCAGTAGCACTATTTTGAGAGTTAGATATCAAAGGAGGGAATAATATTTCTCATACTCTAATAGGACCTCTTTCTGCATGAGTCACATCTGATAGAACGCTCTTTGAGAAAAAGATCAAGTTCATCTTAAATAATAATGATTTGCATATTCCTATTATGACAGCTGCATTATTCGGAAAAGTGTGCTGTGCTATTTCTATGGCTTCTGAAAACAAAAAAGGTGAATTTCAGACTGTAAAAAAAAAAATCAGAACAAATGTTCTCAGCATGTAATTAGGCCATGCATATCATGAACATTGTTCTTGTGACTGCTTTTATAATTTTTACATAGTTATTTCAGAAAGGTTAAAAATTATGCATGCAGTCTTTATTATATTACACACATAATTTGGAAAAAAACATTTCTCTGCACTAAAAATAATAAATTAAAGAAATAGATTCATTGTGTCGAGAAAAATGTATTTCTTGAGCCTCAAATAATTTAATTCCTTTTTATTCTTTGCAAAAAGTAATTTTCTCCTAGGGGGAAATTATTGCTTAACTACTGTTATGTATTCACTGGCAGTCTTAGCCACTCAGCCAAAGATAGTTCTAAAAAGGAAGTAGAGAAAGCAGATTGAAGTGAAATCCTTAAACTAAATATGAAAAATAGAAGACTTAAGGCTTTATATGTTCCTTTCACAAAGAATCTGTAATGGTCCTGACATTACAAAACCATTTATAATAAAACTACACTGACTTTATCATTGTCCTATCATGATTACTATAATTTCTGATCATTTAGATGTTTATTCCTATGAGTACCGTACTCATTTCCAGAATGGGGGAGGTGAAAAATGAGCAGGAATGAGGAAATCAATCTTAAAATATTTTTGTGCATTATGTATTTTGCTTTTGTTATTGTAAGATTAGGTTACTAACTGGGGAGGGAGGGGACTGCTAAACTAGTTTTAAGAGAAACCCTTTTCATAGTGGTCATTGTTGACATGCTTGGGTACCAGCATTAGTAGTTGTTATAAGCTTGTAATAACCACACATTCAGGCAGCTGAGACTGCTACTAAAAGCTGCTCATGAAGATGGCATTTAAGTAGACCACTAAGTATTGTACCAGCCTGTCAGGTGCAAAAACGTGAATGGTAGACAGAACTTTCCAAGTCATTAACTGCCAGCCTCATTGTATTGCCACTAGGATGTATGGTAACCTTGTACTGTATATACTTGCATAGGGCCTATGGATTATTACTCAAATACCCCAGTTGAGTCTTAGTGCAGATTATTGGTCTCTACCTCACTCTCTGCATCAGCACATACGAGATAAGATTTCTTTCCATCTGTATATGTTATTTGAAGGTGTGCGTTACCTTGAGAAACCATTCTCAAGAATGAGTATTTAACATGGGTGTTTAAGTAATGCTTATGTGTAATACTGATGGGATCTAGGTGAGCTACATATATGAGCGTTATCTTTAGTACAGAAACTGTAACCATCCAGGCTAGAAAACTAGGAAAAGTCAAAGAACAAGCACTGAGATGTTTATATGTATCTAGGATACAAAAGTAGTATACTTCCTTGGTATGCTATAAAATTTAATGCTAATTGTGTGACGCAAACCCAGTGGAATAATAGTGCTGGAATACAGGTAAACAGGATATGTTTCTCAGAGAAAGTAGAAATAAAAGGCAAGATGGGAGCATTAAGGAATTATCAACCTTATACACTGCCATAACATGCTTAAAAAGAGAGCCAAGCTATTTTCAAGAGTCATGCAGTCTGTTCAAGGGTCAAAAAAATTGATGGAAGGAAAGAACCTAACTGTTTTGGAACCTGGTATGTTTACAAACAGGATGATAGTTATAGCTTGTGCTTGGTGATACAGTTCTGTGTTTCTGTACATGTACCAATAAAATCTGCTTGGATATGGGTTTGTTTCAATTCCCTTCCAAGAAAATTCATGGCAGTACATGCAAAAGTAACTTGTACCTAGTGATTACTGTAGGTATCTATCTGGATTGAGATAAAAATAAGCTGGACTTAATAAGCCAATTTTTTTTCATCTCTATATTAAAGAAAAAAAAAAATTAATCAATCTATTAGTCATATATCAGTACCTAAAGTGAACTCTTCTCCAGTCCTGTTAATTGCTGAAGAGGCTGCCTGGCTAAACAGGCTTCATCCAGTCATGGAATCATAATATGCATTATGACACTATATTTTGTTGTCATGGAAGCAGTTGCAGTGATATTCTTGATTCTGATGTGAATCTTAACAAGTCTTTTACCAGCCATCAAGTATCCATCCAAAGGGTGGGTTCTTACTTGTTTTATGCTTTCACCTTCAGAGACCCTGTCAGTCATTTGTCACCAGGTCGTGTGCCTGATAAAAACCAGCAATCCCACTAACCTTCACAGCTTTACAACCTTTCTATTCTCATCACAATGTTCAAGTGACTCGGAAAGTCAGCCACAGAAGCTTCTAGCAGGACAAAGCAGGTGTTTGGTGGCGAGGCATAATTTCAGGGAATACTCGTGCACGTTGAGCTACAGAGAAATTGTAGAAAATCCTTGACTTAGTAGGATTCGGAAGAGAATGCTTTACACAGTTTTATGTTGGCATTTATAAAACAGAGGTTGTGCACACATCACAAAAATTTGATTTGCTTTCTGTTATAGGCATTGCTGAATCTGTGGTGTTAGCATTCTGCTGTTCTTACCAGAGAGCTATGGGTGCACCTTGGCAGTGCAGGAGGTGCTCAGCTCTAAGTACTCAGTGCAGATTTATAGTTCTCTCTTCGTTTTATTATAAGAAGAATTCTACTGGGAACGACAACTCTTTAAAATCTCAGCTTTTCCAAATGTTTCTCCTCCTCATGTAGTGTGTGTGACTTTGAATTTCATATGGCTATATGAGTGCAACTGGGAAGCTGGGGTTCATTGTCCGTTTCTCATGGCTGTTAAACCATTCTGTTCAGAAGAATAGCACGAATGCCCTCCTGTTAACAGAGGTTATTAACGTTACTTGGATGTGTGTGAATTCCAAGCTTTGGCAATGTGTTATTGACTGCCCTAGCCCACCTCATCCTGTCAGTCCGCTCCCTGCACCAGGGCAGAACTGTTCCTGGCAGATGGCACGGAGCATGGCTGTGAGAACGCTGCCCTCTCATCCCCCTGCTGACCTTCTACACAAGTATGAGTCCTGAGTAAATAATTCATGGAGAACTAACAGGGATTTCTCTCCCAATTTATTTTATTGTTTAGTCCAGAAAGCTATTGACATATCAAGGTGTTTCAGTCTTTAACATGCAGGCAGAGAAGTCATTAGAATATTTGGTTCATACGTTGCTTCAGTGAAGCATTAAAAATTGGTTTAGGTGGCTAGATAAATTTGGCTTTAAAGAGCACATTTAACAGGTCTGAATCCCACTGAAATCTTGAAAGCCTGTACCTGCCAACAGTCAATGTTAGACCAGGAAGGCCGGGAGACTTTAGGCCAGGGCAATGTAAGCTGTTCATTACAGAACTGTAATTCATTCGTCATTGGGATCTTGGTGGAGATTCAGTTGTATATTTTACTATTGGACAAGATGAAAGCTAGAAACATTTATTTCTTTTTTTGTTTGTTTGTTTTTGACTATCAAAATGTTCTGACAATACGGAATGAGTTATTACTGTTCTGGGTTTTTTTTGTAAATGTAATGTAAATGTATATTTTTTTTTAAATGAAATGTAAACCTTTTACATATTGAAGGACATAAATAGAAAATGGAAAGAGATTTTGGTATCACTTTCAGATAAGAGCATTATTGTTCACATTGTTATTAAAACAACAAAAACATCAGCATAGCACTTAAGCATATGTTCAAGTTCTTTTAAAGGCACTAGGTGTTCCACATGTATTCTATTCATTTAAATCCTGATTTCACAAATGAGTGTATGTATATTGTTTTGTGGAAGCAGAATCCTAGGCCAGGTCTAAACTAAAAATTTCTCCTAACATAAAAATTATGTAGTGAAAAGGTTTATCCTGCCTGCGCTTGCAAAAGCACCACCCTGTACCTGGTTCCACTAGCAAAACTGAGCTTTACACACGAGAGCTTATTTCATCCAGAAGGGATATTCTCACTTTCTGATACTGAGTGTGGCTTCTCTAAGAATAATAATAGTTCTAACCAGGAGTATCTGGGCAGGATGACACCCTCTTATTGCTGCGCTACCAAATAATTCAACTGTAGTCTCTCCACTGTTGTAGTCACGCTGAAAGGCTTTAAAAATTGGATTCATTGATGCTTAGATCTCCTCCTTGTGGTCTGTAAAGAAGGAATTTTATCTACCTGTGCAATGATCTTTTCAAAACCACATGCACTGCTTGTTCTTGATGATCATATGATGAGGAGTGATACACAATCACTTTATTGATGCATTTTCTTCCACTAAGACCATGCACCAAAGCTCTAGCTTCAGTAGAAAACACATTTTCTACTAAGATGCAAGCTAGGACTTGCAATATAAGATGCCATTTTTGTTGCTAAAAGATGCTGTCCTTAGCTCCACTCTGTGTGATAACAATTAAGCATAATGTTTGCAGCCAACTGTAGGGGAGTGTAAACTTCAACTTAGAAATAACTTGCTGAAACAAAAGTTACAGTTTTATTCCTTACGGAATGTATGTTGACTCCAAAGGTGTTTACCACTTGTTCTCTTACATGTGTACGTTATTAATTATCTTCTCATTGTTCACAGTCAGTATTAAGTTTCTCTAACTTAATACAAGATCTAAAGAATGGATATTATGCATAAAAGTGTGTCTGTTTTCCCAGGGAAATCAGTTTGTCTATTGAAAGGTGTCACTTCTTGTCACAACTCTCTGTACTTAAACCATCATAGCTACAATGACACAGCAACTATGATTACTTTAGTGCAAGGATGTCATCGCAATTCTTTATTGAAAATCTGCCTTATGTGTAGGAAATGTAAGCTTCCTAATCTTTTCCTGTTTCAGACCAACCCAGAAATAGTTACATTCATATTACTCATAAAATTATTAAGTCTAATAGTTAAGAATGCAGAAAGCAACACTACGTGAAAGGCACTGAATGTTAACTACATATTCTTCTTGTATTAATGGACAACCCACATCAGTACTTTAAGCTTTTCTTACTTTGCTGCACTTTGAAGTTCAAGCAAAAAAGTTACTAATGTATTGTGCCTCTTTTTTAACCTATACAAACCAGAGTTAGATTCTCTGTTAAGAATGTCATAATCAGAAAAATTGTAATTCGACTTCCATTACAGTGGGATGCAGAGGGTAGTTCTATTTCCCACAAAATCATATCAAAAGTCACTTGATGCTCACACTGTTATCTAATAGTATTATAGTAAGTGGAGGAATTGCTTGAATGTAGTATTGTGAAGGCATAACAACCACAAAAGTAGACCCTACATTAATGCTTCACATGATAACCGTTACCAGTACAAATGATATCTCACTAAAATGTAATTATGCTATTTTGGCTGATTCTTTTTTTTAAATTATTTTTTATTTCCCCCCCTCAACTTCTTAGACTTAAGTATGTTTAGTCTGTGGAGGATATGAATTATTTCATTTTACATATCAGGAGTAAGAGGTACTAAAGGAACTAGCTCCAACCTGGAAACTTTAAACTAGCATATTAGAACATTGTGGCTTAATAAGCATTTTTATATGTCAGCAGCATTTGAACATTTTGAATCCATGTCACCTTCTTGGTATTGAGTGGCACTGCTGTAATAGGAGATGTTCAGGGAGTATAAAGTATTGCATCCACTTGGTAAAGTACTGCATCTACTTGGAAGTACAAAAGCAGATAAACTGCACCCTTGAGAAGTAATGAAACACATGCTAGGGCAGAATAAATATGCTTTGGAACAGGTATGCTGTATACTTCCTCCTTTCTCATTCTCCTATTTGTCTGTCTAGAATGCCTCTTTGTGAAGGAGAAAAACAAAATAATTATTTATTAAAAACTGCTTTCCCCTTTACAGAATAGAGGTTTTGTGAGGAAAAAAATGAAGCATAGAAAGAGATAAAGTGATCACAGCCAAAGGCATTTTGTAGTCTATTTAGCATTGGTGTGTGCTTTTTAAAAATAAAAGTTACCTGAAAATCTTTTTGGACTGAATGGTAAAAGCTTTCATTAAATCGGGTGACCCTTGTGTCATGAAAAAAAAATATTTTGTTTCATTGCCTGACACCCTCCTTAGGGTCTTCTCAGACATGTCACAGCTCCACAGGGTCTAGCTCTCTAGTCTGGAGAGCTTGAACTGGACTCTGCATTCCCCTCGTAACTTCCTTTTTGATTCCTCAATGTCATAGCTAATTGTCATTAACCCATCCTTGTATTATACAATCCTTGTATAATAGAACTTTCAGGTATTGGATTCACTCGGAATGTATCTCATGGTCACTGCTAACATCCTCTTGCTCTTCTCACAAACTGTTCAGCATAAAATGAAACCACATGCATGATGGATTATTAGTCTTGTCAGTACATTCAGCCCTTCACGTGTACATATTCAGCCATCACTGTTTTTAACACACTCTGTCTCCCTTCGCCAGGGAAACACGTACACATTGTTTGCTTCTCTGATATATTAATCAAGTGTAATTATCAGTAGTAAAAACAGTTGTATGCAGTAGCTCTTCGGAAAATAATTTGATTGTCATAATATCTATTTTGAACTCTTTGGACTTCTCATTTACTTATACATAATCATCAATAGTTTATTGATAGCAACTGATCATAGACTTTTGTGTCATAAATCATCCTTCAGATTTTTTTAAATTTTATTATGACTACAACTAAAACAGGCTGAAATTTTAATTTCTTAAATGAAATCATAGTACTTATCTACTCAGAACTACCTAGAGAATTAATAGTATCAGCAGGGTTACCTTTGATTTTTAGGCTAGAGTATGTATCTAGCAGAGTAGAATTCAAAAATAATCCAGATGAACAAACATGATACTAAGGAACAGAAGAGCCTGAGGTATAGCATGAAAGTTTAATTAAGGAGACATCACTAACTTGAAACCCAGTGACTCAAAAAAACCTAGGAGTAGTTTAAAGATCTACCCTTAATTAACTTATTTTAGTAGTTTTTTCAGTTCCAAATATTTATATACTGTGAGTTTCCTGAACTTTTTGTTGAAAATATTTTTTCTAAATATTAATGATTGGTTCATTAAATAAAATGTGCAGGATTTCTGAAATTGTGTCAGCAAATTGAAATAAGAGGGTCATTACCAAGATATAAAATTTTAGTATTCAATTTGATTTTCAAGAAATGGATTCCATTTCTCTTTTAATATGATGAGTCAGTGTCTTAGCAATTGCAATAAAGAAAAACACTAAAGTAGATGAAAAGTTAAAGGAATAATCATACTATTGCTAATAATACTTGTGGAAACTTACTGAGTTAAGGCATGTATTTATTAGATGTATGGTTTTTCACCAAAAATGTAAGCTACATAAACTGCACATGGTTTTCAATGACGTTTAGTTTAAAAGTGAACTCTTGATTTCATACCTCTGTCTCAAATCAAATCCAGATTTTCTGAAACATATGTATTTAATTTTATGTTTGGATATAAAGACAAATGGGATTGCATGCTAAATTTTTAATTAAGGAAAAATATTATTCAGAAATTTCTCAGGTATTTTTCATCTTCATCTCTCTAGATTGCTGTTTTAACTCCATTACCATGGAAAGAATTGGTCACAGAAATTCTTATGTATAATCAGAATGAGGTGTGAGGAAAATTAAATGCAGAAGGCATTTGGTGGAGAAAGACACGTGCTTTAAATAGGATCTGAAATCTGGGGGCTTCCAAAAGTTAGAATATTACACATCTTGTTAAATGCTCTCTAATGTTTAGAAACCATGATGAGAATTCTTTGTCTTTGTGCTAAATCATAACTTTTTATCTTTTGATGCTACATAGGTATCAAATTTTCAAAATAGATAGACTTATTCTTGTTGATTTCTTAACTTGTCACCTCATTAACATAGGCCATTGACATCAGAAGTCCAACAGAAACTTCAGAACAGTTGCTTATGTGTATTTAAAAAAAAAAAATCATGCTAAAAGGATTTAAGTAATTGATAAAGACCTGAATATACATCATAAATACTCTTGTAAACATGCAATTCATGGATTGTGTTGAGGCTGTGAATGATAAACTCGACTACAGTGAGCCCATGTTTGTGCCAGTAAAGCAAAGTGGGTTGTCCCACCCCTTCATTTCAGTTTAAATAGTTGATTTCTCTAAGGAATAGACAAATGTTTTGTGACACCCTGGAATTACCATTGCCTTGATCCCAAGAGAAGCCCAGGCATTCCTCCTTCACCAACTTGAGATAAACCCCAGGCATGACTGAGAATGTGATGCTCCAGTCATTTTTCCCCTATACTTAGTTTTCCGGTCGAATTTCATATATCTACTTTCCTAACATCCTCTTTTTTTTTTTTTTTTTAATGCTCTATTTTAGAAAAAGTCTGATTTAGCTAGTCAAAAGTGCTTGTTTTCATACTCTCTTTTGACCAACCAGGAATGTTTATCCATGTTAGAAACAGTCCCAAGCTGGTAGCCATTCTCAAGGAGCTGATGAGACCTAGTGGCCTGCCTGTCTTTCCCCAACAGTTTGTGAGGAAATGAGAGACAGGTCTGAAAATACAAGGTGCTGTCATCTTGTTCTTCTTCTTATCCCAATTGTGTTGTATTTCTGGTTTTGATACCAGTGAAAGACAGCTCTAACACATCATTAGGTAATTTCCCCCTGCCCTGAAAAATAGCGGCTGTTTTTGTCTTCTACTCAAAAAGTAGAAAAGAATGTTACTCTATTAAAGAGGTAGGAGAAAACCGAATCTTGCTCAATTTGTTGTATACCTCTAGTTCTTTAAATACTGCTGCTACCTTTTCATCTGTATCCTTAAAAAAAGTTGGATGCACTTTAAATGGAGACTATTTGCCACAGAACTAACTCAGCTGAGGTCTAGGAACTCAAAATCCAAAACTTCGTTGAAATATTTGCTAGAATACCATGAGAAGGATCACATTAATAGCTTTTATCACTTTATTCTGCCAAAATCAGCACAGTGTGAGCCGATACAAGCCAAATGAAATGGTGAAAATGGAAATATTTACTTGTCTGTCAAACAACTTGTTTTCCAGTTCTTAATCATAAGATCTGGATTTGCAGGATGACTTGGCAAATCACCTTTAAATGGAATTAAAAGCTGACAGCACAAAAAAAAAAAATGGGGAAGTTGGGGCTTTACCCTGATGAGCTGGTAAAGAGCAGCTGGAATGAAGCCGGGCATTGCTATGAGAGGACATGGATGAACCAGGGTATCTTTAATGGGAAGCATCATGCCTGTGGGTTTCCTCCTGCTCAGTGCCCTGAAATCACTACAGTTGGGGGAAGATCTAAAGGAAGTAAGCAGCACGCTTTAAGAAGTATCCTTCTCTCTAAACCTTTCAGAGGTATGTCAGCAATGCATTTTCTGTGCAAAGCTTTTTTACTTGTTTCTTGTTCTGTGTCCAACATCACAGCTGCTGTTTCTGAGTAGAGTTAATAAAAAGTTATGTCTATAGTAGGGCATTTTAGAGAAAATGGAGTTTTCAAACAGGAGCCATTCCATGAAAGGACACATTTTAAAACAGTGATTTATTTTAGGCATTGAATGAAGCAATACATGTCTTATGGAGAGTTATAATTACCTGGAGGACAATAGACCCTTCTAACACATGGTTAAAATGGATGTGTGAATAGCACCATCATGACTGCATATGGAGAACAATAATAAATATGTGGTAAAACTTATATTGCCTAAAATCTGCTGTAATATGCACTGTGTAGTCAGATCATATACATGTTAAGAAGATTTTGTTTACACCATCACTAGATATTTCTGTTGTGTTCCCTTTACATGAAAATTTAGATGAATATTATTATTCTGCTTTTCTTATTAAGAAAATGGGCATGTGAATGACAGCAACAGATGTTAATGTCAGTTTATGACTATTGGGATTATCAGACTTTAAAGCTATTTGGGTGGAGCAGACTTGAAATACGGAAATAGAAAAACGTACTAACATACGTATTTTCAGTACGTACATTACCATAATGCCTCCAGTTTCAAGACTTAAATGTATTTAGCTGATGATTTTGTTACTCTCATAAATGCAATGCACAGCTGCTTAAAATCAATAATTTGATATGATTCGTTTCATGTATCATGAAACCTGTAATGATATCAGAGGTTTAACTGCAACAGATGAATTCAAACTCTTTTTCTTAAGTACAAGTGGAGACTGACGGGATAATGGTATAAAACTTGAACGCAATAACTGGGCATCATGACATCACATGATTTTTTATTTTTTTTTTTCCTGCTAAGACCTGCAAAATGGTGCAATAGAGCACCAAGACTTCAAAAGGAAATAACTGATTTACTTGGATGGTGTCTAAAATGTAAGTAGGGCACGAGTGGTATGCTCCGCAAAGAGTGGCAGGATTTGACTGGTCTGATAGAAATCACACCTTTCAGGATTTTTATGAAGGACCTATGAGAAGTTTATGTGAGAAGGGATGCCATCCAGAGGGACCTGGACAGGCTGGAGAGGTGGGCTCATGCAAATCGCATGAAGTTTAACCAAG
>JAOTQQ010000052.1:34613048-34769429 GCA_026546715.1 Gallinago undulata | reverse complement strand
GGCCCCCCCCCCCCCCCAAAAAAAAAAAAGTTAAAAACAGGCTTTTTTTTTTTTTTCTAATGTGGATTTTCACATAGAAAAGGTCTGGGGTTTTGTTTGTGTATTTGTTTGGTTTTTAACTAAGCATCAATTACTTCCTAATGGTATTCCTTGTTAGGAAATATTTTTTATTCATGTGTTCCCAAAACAACAGAAAACAGAAAGCTCAAAACATAAGTTTTAACCAAGAAACAGACATTACCAACAAAGCAACAAACAGCTGACATTAAGTGTTTGCTAAACATTGTTGCCTCAAACAATATTTCTGTAGGGTGTTGAGTAAACATGATTGAAGTGAAGGCAGTCATATGGCACCCGTCACTGCAGCATAGTTATCTTAGAAATGAAAATTTTATACCATCAAGAAGTAGAAGCTTAAGAGCAAACACCACTGGTACTTTTAGGATGTGTGTAGCAATGGGATGTATGGAAAAATCATTGTCTGTAATGAATCAGGTTAGGTTTGGGGACTCAACGATGCTGCAAGCTTGCTGGCGAGATAGAGGTAGTAAGGAATTATCTGTCATTGTTTTTAGAATAATACTGGGTATATATGAAGAATTAAAAATGGTATTGTAGTAGGTTTTCCTGAAAGCATGTATGTTGGAAGGAAGTCATACGGTCTGTCTTGTGCGTGCGTGTTTTTGGATGAAGTGAAAATGCAAAATCTAGTATTTTAACCAATAGTAAAAAACTGAACCCAAGCTAAAACAAACCTCTTCACAGCATATCTTTAGCATAAATAAATCATTACATCTCAATCTGATTTGTGTGAAGCACTTTTGGAACCCTTAATCAGCATTGCCAGGTGAGATTTCTTGTGGGAAGAGAGCTCTAGCTGTGCTCGTGGGACGGACTTAAAACAAGTCTCCAGGTATATTCATACGCCAGGGCATGTTTCCACATTTACAGAGCAGGTTTGTGTTGCAATTAGAGGAAAGCATGAGGTTTGTGCTGAATCAGGCTCCCAACACAGCTTTTTCTGAGTGGAGACAGTAATTGACTGATAACATTGAGTGCATTAAAATAAATTTTTCTTAATCTTCATGATAGATCTAACTAGTCGCTGGTAAACTTTGATGTCTTATAGAGGATCTTCATAATTTCATCACTTGAAGTGTATTTGTCTTCAAAAATATAGTAAAACCTTCAGCTCAGAATAAGACATACTGCAGAAAGTGAACATTGTCAACTCAACTAAAATGTAGATGGTAAACAGATAAAAACACAGATGCAAACCAGAAATGTGTACATTTTTTAAAAGTTTACTTTTGTTATTTCAGATGACATTTTACTGAATGTCACTGAGAGTGAATAAACAAGCTAATGAGGTTTTAGCTAAATCTCTGCAAACAAGTTGTGAATTAGAAAAAAATCGCTCATCCCTTAATCCCTGACTTCCTATTTTGGGACTGTTCAAGTGTCCCCTGGTTTGCAGTGATGCATTCATTCAACATGTGATCAGCAGCAAAGGCATGAAATTCCAACTTAACCTTTTTTTTGGCACCTCACCTCTTTCCAGTTTGCACTTGGAATCTCCTCCGTGCACAGACCGCTAATGAGGAAATCCTTGCTTATGAATTCAATGCAGAATTAGGGGTTGTTTTTTTTCCTTTGCATAATGTCTGCTTTGAAGTCAGGCAGCCCAAGAAAGTGATTGATCTCACCCAAGTTCATAACTTTTTCAAAGTACTGCCGATATCATTAAATTTTAATTAACCCTTTGAGCTCCTTCTATGATGTAAAGATGAGGGAACATCAAAGGCTTGTGCGTTAGAGCAGCAGTGAAATCTTTTGAGCTGCCTTAGCCTTATTGAAGAAATCTAAGCTGCAAAATATTCCGGTTCTGTAGTCAGCTCAATTCTAGTTACTGCCTCTGCTCTGTGTTGCAAGAGGCAAAGCAATTGTTACATCCTCACCTAGGGCTATTTATATACTGTCATACTGAGCCCATATTCTTGTAAATGTTCTTCCTCCTACTCAAAAAAAGTAGTCCATCCTAAAGCAAATTTATAGAATATAATACCTTATTCTTTCTTTGTTCATTTATACTTTCTTTAGTTATTATTATCCTGGTTTGTTGTCTTAGAAAAATGGACTGTAGGACTTAGTAGGGATTAAACAAATAATCTTCCATTTAAAAAAATATCTAGGTTTCATATTTTAAAATTCATCCCGTGCAATTTCTCTTCCTGACAGGCCAATTTCAGTTAAAAGCAAGCTTTGTATACTTCTAACTACATAGTTACTTTCTTACAGCGAGCGGATGGGGACCTGCAGAAGGCTTTGAGATGGGCTATGTTTTCAGGGCAAAGCTCAGTTTTGCCTCTATGCTGTGAAATTATTTATAGTACTGTGAAGTAGGTTTGAAAATATTCTGAACCAGCTGTACATCACGGTAAAGAAATCCACAAAGCACAGAGCAGCAATAAGTAGTTTTTGTTTCTTGGGACAAAAGGAAAGACCTGGATGGAGAAGCACTCTGCTCTTTAATATCAGAAAAGGCTGTTTGGGATGCAGAGAGCATGGTGAGCAGGAGAGGAAAGAGAAGGAAATATTCCTCAAATTCTTCAATTTAGGAAAAAGGGAAGGTCAGGAAATGGATACCTTCTGCTGGATATGGCAGCCTTTGATCTAATTTACTGCTGATTCTGTTAAGGAAATCAGTGGTGAGAAGATGAAGAGGTCTATTCTTCTTCAATAATCCTGCTGTTAATAGCGACAGAATGAACTTTTGGGTATGCAAAGAAAATATACTAGTCAAAGCAAGCCACTTCTGAATAAAAAAGGAATGCATTGCTTTTGGTGATTCATTGAAAAATGGATATGTTGGAGGATATTTTATCACTTGAGGGAACTTCTGAGGAGGATCACTTTGCCACTGTAATGAGGCAGGTTGCTTAACAACATTGTATTACATTTGCATCTTACCTTTAATTGAAATGTAGGTTAAATGTGAAATGCTACATTCACGTTTAATATAATATATATCTCTAGAAAAAAGAAAAAAAAAGTTGATATGCCCAACATGATTTTTCTTCTCTATTCCTGGCACATCCATCCAGCACATGTTGAATTTGGAGAGCAAATTCTAAGCTGTGGAAGGGCATTTCCTGCGTTCAGGTACATCTACCATTACAAGCGAATCAGTGTGTTCTGGGTGGATTACACAGGCCTTTCTGTGCTCTCAGACGGCAAAAAGGAAAAGAACAGGAGACTTAATTTAGCTTGGCCAAAATAGAACTGATTAAACCAGCATATCAGCATCAGGGATGAAAGTTTCCAAAAGGATTGTTTAGCTGGGACAAAACTTCAGATATTCCTCTACCACTTTCGAAGGTGAGAAGAGCATAGGTAACGAAGGGATTACTAAAATTACTTTTTCCACCTGTCATTCTTAAATCTGTTCTAGGATTATAGAAAAGAACAGCATTGAATCTGTTTTGTGATGCATGAATAAAAGTGAAGTTGTGACATCTGATAAATATGGAGTGAAAACAGACATATGGAAATGGAGGATTTGTAAGGAACTGTCTCCTTCAAGAGTCAAAATTTTCTGAGTCATCATAGTGGCCTATATGTGTGTCCCCACATACATACATGTGGGTGAAGCAGCATTTGTCACGTACTGCTTAGTACCACTTTAAAGTTCCACAGCAGAACCTATTTTTAAAAATGCTCTTCATTTATAGATAATTTTATTGCATAAGCATATACAATGCTTAGGAGGATCAGACAGAAAAAGCAAAATGCTTTCCAAAAGGGACAATGAGCATAGAGGTATTTGGAGGGTTTTTTTTTCTAGGTTTTGATGAAAAACTTTCCTTGCTATAGAAAGAGGTGGGTCCTGGTGAATGTGTATGTATGAATGATCCGGGAAATTAAAGCATTTGTTTGAATCTGCCTAATGTTGATTTCTAATTTTTTTCCTAATCGTAGCTTTCAGAAGGGAGAAAAACAAAATAGCTGAGACAGTACTTTGTTATATACATGTAATATACCAGTCATAGTTCTATGATAAATAATGCAAAGTTCCTTTAATAATAGGTAACCAATATGGAACATAACATATATTAAAGAAAAGCCCATGTCACAGATAAGAGAAACTTTGGTTTCCATTTGTTTGAATAGGCATATAAATGTACATTGGCGTATGTGAATATATTTGCAGATTATTGTAACAAACAGTTGATATGTTAAAAAAAACATACTATATGAGATATCTAAGTTACTATGAAATAAAGACGATGACTTCTTTTTAATTTTGAAAATATATGATCATTCTGGTGCCAGAAGTTTGAGGGAAGTACTGCATTTTTACTGAAGATTTAAATCCTAATAATAGTTTCATTCAGGCATCGAAAGTCCTTTTTGACTACTTTCAGGGATCATGAATGGATTCACTGTTGCAATGAACAATTCCAGCAAAAGCTTTGAGATTCAGTTTATCTCAAAGTAGAACTGTATTAATCAAAGATTACTGGTCAGTGATGAATTGGGAAGATGCAGGATAAGTAAAGGATAAAAAAAAAGTTGGTTTTGCCTAAGCCAGGCTGAAATCACTCCACTTTCAGTGAATGTTTTTGTCTGTGGTGTCTTCATAGGCTATCTATGTTATCTATTTCCTGATACAAAGAAAGAGCCAGCAGAGAGATTTGAGAGCAGTAGATAAACCTATAGCATATTAAAGAGGATATTCAGTTTTTCACTACTATGGATGCTATATAACTAGTTTCCTAAGCACTCTTCTTAGAAGAGTTACCCATATGTCAATAGATGATGCTAAAAGACATCAAGTTAACGCTTGTTTTCAATAAAAGCATTATTAGAATGGAAGACGTTATAAATAAGAGACACAGAATATCAGAAATGGCTGCTTCTTATTCCCTTTCATTGGTTTTATTTCATAAAAGGAGTTAAAGATGGTGGTTTGACAAGCTGGGATGCTTGTATTTTTTTTTTTTCAGGATGGGGGATAGGGGTTTTTTGCTGTTTCTTAGTTTTTTAAGCAGCAAGCACTCCAGTTGCTCACTGCTAGCCTTCCCTCTATGCATCAATGCTTATGTGAGCTAAAAAAATAGCATAAACTGTTTTTCCATTCCATACATACTCACATACAGTATTTTTATTATTTATTCTTGGTTTGTAATTGCATTTTTTATTTTTGACTTTAAGAAACCTCCTGAACCTTAAGAAGTTAGTGCATGACTTTGTGAGATGTTTTTGGATTTAGAAAGCTACAGTTTTCTAGATAACATGAAAATATTATGAGGATGCATCTATGTGTAAATAAGAGCTATTTTAATTCATTCTTATGGGGTACTTCAACAGAAAAGACTGAATGCAGGTAGACTCTATTTAGAAAACATTTTTGCCCTTGAGAAGGTGTAGAGACTTCAGAAAGGACAGGAAGGAAGCAGAGCTCATTACAGTAATATGAATTACACTTATATCAGATTGGCTGGAAAACAAATGGCTGCGTTTGCATTTTGCTGCTGTTGTGCATTTCAATGATCATTTGCAGCATTAATATTGCAACTAAACTGCTACAAAGCAATTTGTGTATAGTCCCAAATAATCAAGAATCCTAAATCTAGCTAATGGCGGTATTACTCACACAAATCCAAACTTCCTGTACTAAGAAGCATTACTGGATATAGAGGAATATTTATGCTATTAAATGATCAAATATTATGCTGTGTCACTCACTAGAGGACTAACCATTAATGTTGTGTAGTTCAGTTTTGTTCCATGTTTGCTCCTATTCTTCCTAAAGAGATCTGTAATTCATTTAAGGTAATTAAGTACATCAATAACAGCTTAAATATGAGTCCCAACTTCACTGCATGTGACTGCAAGGACAACAAATGTCATGTTACTAAATTCAGGGAATTCGGTAAGTATTCATTTGGTAAAAAAATATGAAATTTTAAGTGCTGTGACACTTGTGGTGGTTTCCACCTGCTTCTACTTTGACTTTTGACCAACATCACTCTCCAAGTGGTTTTCCCAGACTCCAATGGAGAATTAGCTACCACGTTGAAGTTTCTTTCATACTAGTTTTTCAGAAGTGTAAACAAAATATCAAGATTGAAGCAGTTCTTTGTCCATGCACGGCTGCAGCTGCACAAGGCTCTTTCCCTTCGATTTATTAATATGTTACAAACAGACCAACAAAAGACAACAGTCTTTTTCAGCCTTGCATGCTCTTTACTCCCACGAGGTCCTGCCTCAGGGCAGCTTGGCATGTAGTCCGTATAACAGCCATATGCCCTGTTACCTGGTTGTAATGTGCTTCAAATGGACAGGCTAATTTGGTTACAATCCTGTCTTTAAGGCTGCATTGTCTACAGAAATCTTTCCTGCGGTTTTGTCTAAGTAATGTTCTTCTTTTTTGTATTGTATCTGTTATTTATTGTCCCCGATTCACCAAGAGATAGTCACATTTTGATGGCAGGTTTAATAATCCTTTGATGTAGCAGAGCAATATTTAAAGAGTTTGCAAAGCAGTAGTTTAAATCTCAGTTTGAAACATCATATTAATAGTATTTACAATTCATGTTTAACTGAAAGACATAACAGAAACCTCAGATAATTTTAAAGACAATTATTTTAAATGAATTACTGATTCTGTGTAACTGTCAGGCATTTCCTGAAAATGTCAGAAAAGTGATTATTTAAAAATCTCTAAAGTAAGTTCAAAGAAAGAAAAAAGAAATCTGAACTTGCAGCATGACATTTATATTTTTTTTCTGGAATAGAGAAATAGCAAAATCAAAATATGTGAAAATGAAGAATGATAAGACTTCAGTATAAATATTTCACAACTTACATAAACAGTTGCTTGATGCGCAATCTGCTCATGTTTTATATCTTGTAATATATTTTTGTAAGGTTGTTTTTAACCAATAGGAGGAAAATGACAATAGGAAAAATTACAGAGGGTTAATTAATCTCCTATTAGAAGTCTATTGCTATTCCCAGAGTATTATGAAATTTATTCCTTAGTTAAAGGGGTAATATTAAACATCCCTCATTCACTATTAGAATAGCACGGTTACTAGGCAGCTCTATCAACCCTGTGGGGGCAAAAATACGACTGCTTCTTGTTACAAGTGCAATATAGTGTGGATTAAATCAGCGTAAAAAGCACTAGGAATATCACTGTACTTTCACCATAAATATGCTGTGTCATAAAACACTGCTAACAGTGAAGCACACAGCTAAATATTCTCCCCGGTCTACTTGTTTTCTTTTAAAAACATTGTGTTAAAGCAATTTTTGTCTTATTTGCAGTTGCTCACAAATGTGAGTAAATATGATGATTTGTAATAAGAAACATTCCATGGGCATTCTGTCCATTACCCATGTGGCATTCAGGAGGCTCATTACAGGTATCTGTGCCCCTTTCCCTCACAGTGCCTTCAGTGTTAATCTGGGGCACACGGGGACTGCAGGATCAGTCCAAGACTAATGGAGTTGACAGTGATCATAAAAACTTACAGCAGAGCTGGTGAAAGCACACTCTTACTGCCTGCTTACTGAACACTGAATTACTAAAGAATAGTATTTGAGAATATTTTTTCTTCCCGTGGACAAAATGAATCTTCAGCATTAGTTTTTGCTGTACGCATAGTTACAGAATCATGGTATGACTACTTTGTTTATTCAAACATCCATTTTGCATTTCTAATCTGTTCAAAGTTTTTTTTCTTTTAATAAAAACACACAAAGAGAGGGATATAGAGCTTGAGATGCCTATTTCAATGGAGCACATAGATTTAATTGATAAGGTACCTAGCACCCACTGGAGGGAGTAGCTCCTATAGGAGGGGAAGAATCAGGTTTACATTTACTGTCCTGAGTGGCTACTTAGGGAAAGAAATTAATTCCAGGTGAATTTTCACAGTATTTTAATTTTCTTCTGAAGCATTACTGAGAGGCAACAGGTTGTGATAGAAGTGACACTGTTGTTTCATATAATTTGTAAGATTTTAACAATTTTTTTTTTTCTCTAGAGCTGAATGAAAGCTTAGCACTTAGCATCAGTCAAGGAGAAAAGGCAGCTGAAATACAAGCAAGCTGCCTTCTAACAAGGCAGCTCCTCTTATGGCGTTACTAGCTTACTAGCTTCAAATGACGTGCCCACTGAGAGCAGCTTAGTTTGATGTAGCCACTTTCATAAAAGCTGATTTGGGATTTAGACTTTAAGTCTTCAAAAACTGAATATAAAATAAAAAATCAAGAACAATTCAGAAGGTTTACTACAAAAATTTTTTTGGATGTGGTCCTATTTTATTTATATTATTTCTCTCATGAAAAGCACCTACAATTTTTTGTAAGTATTATTTAAAGAATACTTAGCTGACTATGATGTCTGCAGCTCAGATTCCAATAACTAGGCATGTTCCTTAGACCGTCAAAAGCTCAGCCTCTGACCTTTTACTTTTTCAGCTCATTAGAGACATGTATTTATTTATTGTGGCTTGCCTAGATTAGCTTTGGTTTTTGCATCTTGCCAAGCTGTGCTATATAGAACTCCATGAAAGTCAAAGGAAAGCTCTGGTAGTGCACATCAGTACTCTTATTCATGGCCATTCCAATTTAAGGAGGCATTTCTGAATTCCCATGTGACAGCAGGCAGGATGGTTTGATTATACTGGTACATAAATATACACACATGCATTTATTTAGTCACTACTGCAATTGTTATAGTTAGATGGAAAATTCCTTAAAATCTTTTCCAAAAATTAACTGGTATTAATTAACTGGAATGGTTTATTCAACAAATTGAGGTAACCGCTTAAGTGAGACTTCCACCGTAAGCAAGCCCAACCTCAAACACCACTATCGCCCCACAGCTCAGCTGCATTTATCCGATTTAGTTTCAGGGACAAACACAGTCAGCTTACTTGGCTGGAAAACATTATACTTGTCTATGCAGAAAAAGGAAAGTATATGCAAAGCACTCTCCAGTTTTTCATAATTACAGTTGCTGCTTATCCAAAGGGCAAACTGTCCACAAAAGATTCAGATCAAATACTCTCTCTTCCAATTGACATTTACCTTTATATTTTAGTAACTATGATATTTCCATATGATACATTTTTATATGACATGCGCACAAGAAAATATTATTCCTGTACCACAATAAAAATATGTTTTTGTGAGCCACCAACGTTTTGCTGGCTTAGAAGCACTTTAACAGGGAGGAGACTAAACCAAACAGGTGAATTCTGAGAATCTGAAGATTTGCACTGCTTGCATCTAATTTTTATCCAGTTTTTTACCCACAAAATATAATTGTTTGTGTGCAAGTCTGTCTTCTTGTATAGTTGCCTGTTTTAAGAGGCAGCAAATAGGAAATATAGAAAATTAAAAAAATTACTTGTCCATAAAAAAAATGTTAATAGCCAGCTGATTTAAAGACAGAAATAAACTAACAACTAAACAAAAAGTTCTAACAAGTATCTGTCAGGCTTCAAATGATATGCACTTCCTCCAGCTTTTCTAACGGGTATGATCAGGCTCTAAAAGTGGAGATATCAAAAATTTTTGCAATTTATGGTAAATCTATATTTAAGTAACTATAAGACCTGTTGAAAACTTTGGAGTAGAAGTTGTTTAGTGACACAGGCAAGAGGCAGCCTAGAGGTATGCTCAGGAACACATACAAGACAAGATACTGTAATTGGTATTGGCTTGGAAGCTGGTGATTGCAGGAAGGGAGGATGATTTGAGAATTAGAAGAGGCAGGGAAATGGAAAGGATAAAATAATGAGAGATTATAAAATAGAGCATAGGCATCCTCTTTTGTGAGTAGCAGCCCTTATACTTCACTAAGAACTTTGTCTTTTTTAAAATAGTTTAGGAGAACATAGTGAAAAAGCTACCTTCTTTTTCATTCAAGGTTATATTTAATTTCAACATTTGTTCTCAGAAGAGTACTAGATATTATTAGGTTGCTCATAGTATTGTTACACTAAGTCTTTGTGTCAGTTGTTCCTCTTAAGATAGAAACTTTCTACCAATGGATGATCTTTTTTACTACAGTTTTTGAACAGCAGACAGGAGTTTACTGGGGGGATTAAAGAAGTCCTATCCCATTCTGCCTATTAGCATTACAGAATGTGGCACATGCTTACAGTCACACAAAGTCATTTCTCAGCACCTGAATCACTGTCACAGCAAGGTTCTGGTTTATCACTAGAAATCCTAGATGCTCTGGTAGTACAAATAATAACTATAAAAAATTGTATCTTTTTTATTAAATGTCATCCTAAATAGACACTTCAATTAAGTAAGGAATAGGGAAGGACATCTTTCATCTTCTTCCTTATACTGCTGGTAAAATGCAAACCACAGTTTAAAGAGTAGAACTGAATATGTCAATCTTTCATATCAACCCCTTTCTCAAGTGATTCTAGAAATGACTGTTTGAATTAAGGAAATAGGTTTTACCTGTCACCCACCCCTAGACCTTCTTGCTGTTCCTGTAGATTTTTTCTTTTTCTTTTCCTCCATACACTTGATTGAAAAACCAACTGTGTTTCTGCCTTTTTATATTCCAGGATTCTTTGACTCCTTACAAATGCCATCAGTCACACAGCTGTGAAAGAATCTTTTGATATTCACATTTATTGTAATATAGAATTCAAATTTATTTTGATTCTATCTTTCATGCTTTTCAAGCTTTAAATCCTGTAGAGAAAAAATATAGATGTGAACACAGAAGAAAAAAGAAATCACTAGTTTGAACTCGAGACTGTAGCCAACTCAAGCAGTGAGAATTACTTCATTTGGGCTGAGGTGTGTGTGCATCTGCGATGAGAGAGATGGATGAAAGGAGATGAAAGCAGAGAGAGATCTATATATGCACGTGTTGGAATGTGTATATATTTATGTATATAGATATTCTTAAGTGTACATACATTCATAGTCTACATAAAACAGTGTACATCATGTGGATAAGACATCATATAAGATATTAGACCAGAGTAATAATTTCACTTCGGTTTTCTATATCTACAAGACATTTGTATTTTGTAAAAATGCTTAGCTGCAACTGATTATATTTGTGTTATGTACATTCAGATTCTCAATATTTTATTAATTTTCTGACCACTACGTTGATTTTTTCTGGGGTTTTGAAGACATCTGTCTTGGGCTCACAACTCCTAACTGGTGACTATTCTGGGGAAAGGAGCTTTTTTTTAATAGCTTTTCTGTCTGTGCAGACATAAAGTCTACTTTCCAGTTACAAGAGTGCATTGTAAGTAATAGAGTTTATACTGATTTACAGCAAGTTACTGTGAGGTAACAGGAAAAGTTTTCTATCTCTACTAGTTTAAGCGCAGTATAAGCTGAATTCATCAGTATAGAATCAAACCGACAACATTACATAAAAAGGCTAATGGCTACTATCCATCAAACAAGCTTGCCACACTGCTTTATACTCACTGAAACTTGTAATTTAAAAAGAAAAAAAAACATTCTGGTTTCATATCACTACATTTCAGGATTTTACCAGTGTAGAAGGTTTCCCAAACAACTATTTCAGGTGACAGATGATTTTGCTGTGCCCCTTCTAAACAGCATCAGTATCCACTGTTCTGTGGAGAACTTTCTAAAGAAGGCACCCTGCAGTCATAGGCTATGCAAAAATTATGACTGAAGTACAAACACTGCATTTTTTAATACTGATTTTTGAAGTCTTTTTTGTTTAGAAAGGGCTTCAAATTGTCCCAGGTGCATCGTCAACTTGAAGTCAACCATAGGACTATCTATTACCTTTCTTTATTGAGGACTCAGTTTTGTATCATTTCTTTTAAACCACATACACTTGAGAGGGGAGATGTAACCTCGGACAGTTTATGAGAACAAAACAAAAATGGCAAGAACATCTTAATATTGAAAAATATTTAATGAGCAATATAAAATGTTTCTGCAGTTATTTCTAGGGATACTATATATGCAGAGTGTAAGGAGACAGAGGCCTGAGAACGTTACAATCCAGAATGGAGTTATTTTCTGCTGCCAAGATAGTCTTGTTGATGGTACTGTCTGTCTGTTGTACTGCTCTTACCTGCCTAGAGGGGTAGGTGTAACACCCCCACACAGCCTATCACAGATAGTTTTTTATAGCAAGGACTAAGCATTACTCCACCTTTGACTGCAAAATATACGTTAAAAGATGGGTCTCAGCTCTGAAAGCATTTTCCAGGCAAGTGACTCAATGTGCAGTGTAACACTACAATTCTTTAAAAGCACTGTAAGGAGGGATATTAAATTAATGGTTCAAGAAAATAGAGTGTATTTGTCTGGAGTAGGAAAAAACCTAATTTCCTAAGGGAAATCCTTCAGTGATTCCAGCATCAATAACATGGTTTGTCACTTACTGCAAATACAAATAATTAAATTGTATTTAGAGTATGCACAGTTTATCTGATCTTTTCAATCTTTATGGGCACCAAAAGAAGTAATGTTTTCTGTGATACTATTACTGGAGGGGGAGGGAAAAAAACAGAAGCAGATAATATCTGATGCTAAAAATCCTGGTTTTTATTGCTGTGTGTTTTCTGAAAATCCTTAGCAGGTCACATAAAGGAGTATTACATTACTTTATGGGATGTTCTGTAATTATCTAATATACATTGAGATTGGATATGAGGAATGAAACTTTTTAGAATGAGAGTGGTGAGACACTGGAACAGGTTGTGCAGAGTAGGTATGCATGCCCTATCATTAGATATGTTCAAAGTCAGGTTGAATGGAGCTTTGAGTGACCTGGTCTAGTGAAAGATGTCCCTGCCCATGGCAGAGGGGTTGGACCAGATCATCTTTAAGATTCCCTTCCAACCTAAATCTTTCTATGATTCTAAGCTATTGTTGTGTTGTCAGTACTAATGAGAATTTGTGTGGTAACTGCCTGTAGAGTTGGTCAAAGTACTGGAGGTTTTTTTACTGTTTTTAATAGAAATAATAAAAATACGTGATTCTCACTAATTACAAGTATTTCAGCAAAAGAATTCTGCATGACAAAATCCTGAAATCCAAACAAAATGTATTAGTGTATTGCTCCCCACTTGATTTATCCTAAAGTCACAATAGTCTTTCTTGCAAGTATGTCATTCACTGGCAGGTTTTGCTCATCTTGCAATTAGCTAATCTGCAGTTTTTAATCTCCATTAACTTTCAACTCTCAAACTCCATCAAAATTTCTTTTAATTAACAAATTATCAAGAAATACAAAATTATACACTATTATACTTCTTCACTTTTACTGCAATTAAAAACAAAAGTTATTTCATTCTTCTTATGTTATTTTTGCCATTTGCACAGTGAAAGAAGTTTGGACTGTGGGCAAGTTGTTGCAAACTGTCCTGTGTCCATCTTTCTTAGACCTAGCACCCCCCTTGAAGCAGACTGGTTGCATCCCTGTGGATGTAACACGTAGCATGGGTATGCTTCATACAGCTATATAGCCTTGAGGAAAAAAAAAAGTATTTTTGTATGTTTGTTCTATGCAAAGCACCTGGATGAATGAGGCGGCAGTATTACAGCCAACTGATGTAGGGTTTTTAGTAACGTGTCAAAAGGTTTGTTTGGGAAACCCTGAGCATTTGAAAGCACAGACCTCCTATGATCTTACTGTGGCCAAACATGGTGCAGTCACATCCAAGTTGTGGGTCTGGAGCAGAACGTACCACAAACTACATTAGTCAGCTTTTCTGGGAAAGAAGCCCAGAAGCAAACTAATACACATTTTCTTGCAGCCTTCAAGGGATTAAAACCTCAAAGGGATACTGGGAGTAAAGCAAATTGACAGGATAGATACTAAGATGCATTAGGACTAGTAATGCTTCTGAGTAATCTATGAATTTCATGAAGACACTCATTTTTTACTCTTCTGCCTAGGTCCCCTAAGATCAGCCTCTCAGGACCTCCACTGTTGATGCTCCTTCTGTCTGTTCTCAATATCTAATGTAGCTATTTCCTTATCAGCTTTATAGTTCTTGAATTAATCTCCCTGTCTCCAGTAGTACTATGTGCCAGTGCATCAGTGCTCTTCTTGCACCTAGGTGCATTATCTTGTTTCTGGTTGGTGTGTCTAAAACTCAAATCTTGAGTTACACTGATTTAGACATTTGAAATCAGGTAGAAAAATTTCTCCATGTCAGACTCATAAAGAATACACATAGATTGAAAGGAGAAATGGGAAGAATGTTGTCTTCCCAGCTAGGTGGGGATTATGTTTTCTATGATTGTCTGGGATTTTGCCCAGTCCTGCAGGGATGCTCTTGATTATTTTTTCTGCTGTGCCATATAATCGTTCAGCTGGTAGTTTCTGACTTGACCTGAACTTTGTTAAAAAGGTGTGTAGCTGCAAAGTGTTACTGAATATAAGGCACATGTTCTGTGGAACATCTTAAACTAAGTATTTGCTGCTTCTCTTTACTGTGATTGAAGGGGGCTGATTTCAGTAATTAAGGTGTCTCCCTCTGGTTTTGTATTTATATACTTTTAATTAGTATCATAGAATAGTTTGGGTTGGAAGGGACCTTTAAAGATCATCTAGTCCAACACCCCCTGCAACATCTTCAACTAGATCAGGTTGCTCAGAGCCCCTAAACGCTCAGAGAAATCTCACCTTGAATGTTTCCAGGGATGGGTCATCAACCACCTCTCTATGCAACCTCCATGCTCATTGTAAAAAATTTCTTCCTTATGTCTAGTCTAAATCTACCCTCTTCTAGTTTAAAACCATTACTCCTTGTCCTATTACAACAGGCCCTGCTAAAAAAGTCTGTCCCCATCTTTCTTGTAAGTCCCCTTTCAGTACTGAAAGGCCCCAGTAAAGGTCCCCCCAGAGCCTCCTCTTCTCCAGGCTGAACAACTCCATCTTGCTCAGCCTGTCCTCATAGCAGAGGTGCTCCATCCCTCTGATCATCCTCGTGGCCCTCCTCTGGACTCGCTCCAACAGGTTCATGGTCCTTCTTATGTTGGGGGCTCCAGAGGTGGGGACAATACTGCAGGTGGGGTCTCACCAGAGCAGAGAAGAGGGGCAGAATTACTTCCCTTGACCTGCTGGCCATGCTGCTTTTGATGCAGCCCAGGATGTGGTTGGCTTTCTGGGCTGCAAGCACACATTGTTGGCTGATCAGAGGGAGTACACTTTCTTTGACCTTCTTTTCTGGCTGACATACTTAGCGAAGCCCTTCTTATTACTCTTTGTGTCCCTTGCCAAATTCGGCTCCATCTGCACCTTGACCCCATTCCTACACAACCTGGCAGCATCCCTGTACTCTTCCTGGGATACTTGTCCCTGCTTCCATTGCCTGTGCATTTCTTTCTTGCCCTTTAGTTTGACCAGCAGGTCTTGACTCAGCCATGGTGGTCTCCTGCCTACCTTTCCTCATTTCTTAAACCTCTTGCACTCTATGGAAAGCGTCCTTAAAGATCAGCCAGCTCTATTCTGCTCCCTTGTCCCTGAGGTCAGTTTCTCAGGGATTCCTACTGACTAACTCCTTGAAGAACTGCAAGTTTGCTTACTCTGCATTTGTCATACCAAGATTATAGCCACTCTTGCTTGTGTTTTCAGAGTACTCAATGCCTTGTTCTCTGTCACTCTATGAACCATAAAAAAATTCTTTCATTTATATTGTTTCCTTTGCAAAATGCAGTTCATTAGGATTTTCTTAATTTCACTTTTCTTCTTTGGTGCTTTGTAGGTTCACTGCTTGTTCTTAACATTCTGTTTGAAATATACTGTGGACCTTCTGTGTTTCCAGTTCTTTGGAATGCAAACCCCAGATAGCATTAGAGCTGTGGTCTTACAGGAATTCAGCATTTGTTCACATTCAAATAGAGTAAGGTTTAATTTTTCACATTCACAATTTTACTCCTTATCTAGCTAATTTAACTTTGTAATTTTTGTAGTCTGACTCTTAAATTGGAAACTTCAGATACTGACTTGTGTCTGTTATGAAAATCAGCATGAACCATGTTATCTTGTATTTAGAACTTCAAGTTTGTAGTTTGTAATAATAAAAAATAAATATATTGAAAGACAAAAACATGGGCTTGTAGAACAAGATTTTTTGAACAAGTAATATTAACCTTTTTTCAGAAATTTAATTTTAAAGTTGTTTTTTTCCACAGTGAATCAGAAGAGGCAATTGCTATTTAGTGTTTCACACTTTTAGAACCTGAATTCCGTGAACAATACTGGTTTGTGACGGGAGATTAATTTAAAACTTAGTGTCATAATTAGGAATCTTCCTAGCTATGTCAGTGGACTTTGGACCAGGCCATTTATTTACAGCTGGGAAATGCATATCCTGAGTGGATTTTAAAAGAGCAGGAACCCCTCAATAGGAAACATGGAGGTTATGAGAATTAAAAGATATAAAATGTGTGAAATCCTATTTGTCAAATTTTCTCATTATATACGCTATATGCATTTGTTATTTAATGTCTTGCTGAAGATGAAATGAATGCTAAGTCATCATGACATAAGATGGCCCAGCAGGTACCATAGGAGCCCTTTAAAACCTTAAAAACTCCAAAAGTTCAAGAATAGCAATACAAGAAGAATTTGCTACCCTTTAGTCACTAACACTTCCTAGATGGAAGCAGATGGTTAAGCACAACGTGGCTGAGAAATACCTTGCTTATGTAAAACGTTTGTCTGATCTAGCATTTCCAGCAGTCTGCTATCTTATCTGTTGACCCCTCAGTCACACTGCTAATAGGATTTCTATAAACCAGCACAGCAGTGGACTTCGTAGCTCAACAGATTAGTCATAGGCTTTCATCTCTGGAACCTAGTTCAAATTCAGTACTGACCAAATGTACCATAATCTTTCTTCTGGCATTCTCAATGAAGGAGGGAGTATAGACTATATTGTCTTCTGTAACTCAACAGGAAGCTGGCTTCCATACAAATGTCATTGCCTAACTCACATATACAACTTTTTTTTTTCCTGTTTTTTTTTTTAATTAAAATATCTTGGACAGTCTTTGTAATGCGTTTGTTTTTCTAGTGCCTCTACAGCTACCAATTATAATCTATCAGAAGTTAACAGATTTGCAAAAAAATTTACAGTTCCAAAACTTTTTCATTTTGAAATCTAATGAAATCCAAATATTAGAAATGTAAGTCAGAATAAACATTTTAAAATGAATGGGTTTGCTTGATTTCAAGTTTGTATTTCTTTTTTCTATTTTAAGCTTTTATTTCTACTTGAAAATGAATATAATTACATTTTAATAGATGTTCACATGCTGAAATTGTCAAATCAGTCCATTTTAACAGTTTACAAGATGATTTCTCTTCAAAGTCTTCAAGAAACTACCTTTCTAAAGCTTCAGTCTAAAATGTATTTCTCTACGTGTCTAATGTGATGCACGAGTTGTTTCACTTACTTCAAAGACTCTTTCCGTATATGCAGGCACTTGATGAATTGCAGCCTACATAATTTTTAATGTCCCCATACAATGACCTGCTCATCCGACAAGAGGAATGAAAGGACACTGATAAAAATTGATAATTGGCAGAAGACAAAGATAAGATCAAGGTACATTGCAATGGCAGGCTATGGATATAGTATGGTTAGCAAGATGAGAGCCAATCATCACTAATTGAATTGCTTCTTTATTAATTTCCACTGTCCACACAACAGACGTAATTTTCTTTCAGGTTTTACTTCCCCGAGTACCAAACACATTTTTTTTAAGACCTTGTTAGCAAACTTCAGGATAGCAACTCAGAATTAACACTAAAAATAAATTGAATATTTATCTGCTTGTCCATTCCCAGCAGATGCACTGTTCATCATCAATTATTTATATTCTGGATTTATTTTATTTGTTGATTGGTTTTAGAGGAAAAAAAATCCATGCCAGTCATTCTTTCGGTCATGTCCTACTGTTGAGCAGCAGGCATGGTATCTGTTTTGTTCATGTTGCATGATTTGCTGCAGCTCTGATTAGTGTGAGAATAGCTTTAAGCAGAAATAAGGACCACAGAATTACAATGTTTGTTCTCTGGAAACCCACAGGACAACCACACACAGCTGTTAGAATGTGAGGCATTTCCCCATCTTTTCTCATGTAGGGACTGTATTCGAAAAATAACTGATCATTTATAGATGATGTCCTAGCAGTACACTAGATGCTGTTCTTCATGTGAAATGTGGATGAATCCTTTAGGTTTGTCTCAGCAAATACCTGTAGCATGATGCTGGGCTGGTGAGCATTTGCCATAGACTGAGCTGTGATGGTCCTCTGTGTTCCCTGCCCCTTAAACCAAGATAGAGATCTATCACCACTGCTAGGTACAAAATGGTTAGGAAACTAGCTCTTCCTCACAGTTTTTTTGAGCTGTATCTATCTCCAGGTGAGGTCACATCAAGTGCCAGCCAGGCAATCTGCACATGAGCTCAGAATTGCCACTGCAGCTTTCTGTGGGGATGGAGCATGGAAGGGGGGCTGGCAGATGAGAGTAGGGCAGTTGTTGGATATTTAGAAAATAAGGTTTAAGAATCCAGGTGTTGTGACTCCCACTGCTCATAATTTGTTAACAACTAATATAGATGTTACCAATATTAGATAATAAATCACAAGGAACTAGAGTAATTATATGGTGTTATAAATTTAAGCTATTTTATAATTAGCAAAGCTAAATTTCTGTGTTGCATTAAAAATATCTTTGTAAAAAGCTACTGTATATTGTTGTTAGTGATATTCCATCTAGCATATAATTAAGCTAGACCTCTCAGTGATATTTTGGGAGCTGTATAAAAGAGGTATTTTTCTCTTATATATTTTGTATAATCAGAAGATACCACCGAATACATCTATATTGTCAAGTTTCTTTATTTTTTATTTTCTTAGCTGAGCTTAACTTGTTCATTTATAAAGGTATAAGCATACTTTGGCTCTGATCTGTAATGAACCAAATAGCAGCCTTAGTTGGGAAAGCTAATACAGAATAGATAGCCAAAATCCATGCCTTAAAGGCAATACATAATCCACAGTAGCCATCAGAAGCACGACTCACTTCCTGGTATGCTTAAAAAGTATCACTGTAACTGTAGCCTTTCCTATTTCAACCTTCTTTTAACCAGCCTTTTTTTCCAACTTCTTATCTGTAGATGTTTTTGTTGATCTGACAATATTTATTAAATACTGTTACTAAGTAGATGGCTTGTATTTTATCCAATAAGTCATACTTATAGTACTGTACAATGAATTCAGTTTAAATTAAAATAGCAATGTAGCTGTTTCTGAAGACAGTGCCTTGATAAATTGACATTATAACTGAGATCCAGCTCTACTATTTAATTCTTTTTGTTCTTATAGTATTAAGTAGCTCAAAAAAGGATGCAGACTCTTACTATCTCCCCTTATAAATTGTGCATACCTCATTGAAATTCTTACTCAGATGTGTATTAATAGATATGAATGTGTCTACATATAAATTCACATACACTTGTATTCATTCAATCCAGAAGACTGACTTTCTGCTTCTCTTTCTGACTGATATGCTCATTAATTTTTGGAGATCTGGTTCTTCTGAGGCAGACACGCCCTTTTTTACTTGAATGTGAAATCATTATGTCAAGGAAAAGGTTTCTATTGATGATGTAGATGTGCCTTGCTGGATTGTACCACTGGCATTTTTTTTTTGCTGTAATTTGCTCTTTATTATTACTTTGTGTGACTTAACTCTATTTATCAATTACATGTTTAATGAAATAATTTCATAGATTTAGTTTTTGCTTCTCATGGATTGTGAACAGATAAAACTGATGAGGTTTGAGGGGGAAGTTTGAGGAGTTCTGAAGTATATTCAATGATAATTTCACATCTATTTTTTTTTTTAATATATTATGGTAAAACCATTTCCTGTCTGAATATCTTGTTAGTAAAGAAACACTTAATAGGCCTTTTCTGTTAACATTACTAAGTCTGTGAACTCATGAAAGCTTTATGGAATATAAAAAGATTGCCTAGGAATACAGATCTGTGTTCTCTTGGGGAAAGTGTGTATGTGCTCTATTGAGAAAGGCCCAAACTTACCTTTTGAAAGCATCTTGACTTCATATTTACTGTTATTTGTGACTGTAAAATTACTGTTGCTATGGAAGAGTCCATCATTAACTGGAAGAGTTATACAGAAGCTCATTGTCTGGCAAAAGGCTAGGTACCATGCTAAGAAAGCCCACCCACAATACTGCATCTCAGGAGGTCAAGTCACAAGTAAGAATGTGGTCTTTTAACCAATTCCGGTACACCCAAGAAGGGCATAGAGAATGTTAGAGAAATGTGACTATATTATTTCATAGCTGGATTGACTTATAAAAGTTTAGGAAACAGAAATGCATTTCTTACAGTTGATAAATTCTAAAATCTCTTGTCAGGGTTTTGACACCATTGTCATATAGTCCAGAATAAAGAGAAAGCTCCTTGCCCCAATTACTGTAACTTGTTGCAAGGGTAAATAGTTCGGCTGCTCTGAACAGGGCATATCCTTTGCAGAAAAATGAGTTAATCTAATGCACCCTTTTAACGTAACATCAACATATGGTTAGGATGGGTCAGGTATGAGCATCTAGTGCACATAGGTATAGTGTCGTTTTTGTGGAAAAGAAGGAATTTTTCCAGAGGCAAGTGACTGTAACTGGAGGGACTTTCCTACTGTCATGAAGTATGAGGTAAATGGAGCTGTTTCTCAGTTTCTTCATGATTTTTATGGTAAAATAGTTTCCTGGTGTTTTATGCCACACATTATTTTCCTGTGCTCTCCTGAAGAGGAGAGCGGGAATATAAATATCATATAGCAAGTTGTAGCTAATGTAGAATTTATGACTCTTTGGGGTTTCTTTCCCACACCTTCATGACTATCATGGTAGTACCTGATGCATTTTTTTAATAGAGGATAAAATAAAACATTACATAGCTTTGCCTCATTATATATTCAGTGTCTAACTTTTTAAACAATGGTTTATCTTTACAAAAGCCATTATATTTCTAGCTTCAAATGTTAGTATTAGTCTAGCGATCTGGCTCTGCAAGCTGTTTAATAGGCCCATTCTACATCTGTTGGTATAGATGAAAATCTGCATGGAAGTAGGAACTGTACATATATGGATACCTTGGCAGAACAGAGGTTGCAAGCTTGCAAAGGTTATTCTTGCCAAATGTTGTTGCATTTATTGTGATAGTATCTTTGTTGAATTTCTCCTTTGTTGAATGCAACTCCTCCTCCACCATCCCTTTGATTTGCAAATGAATTCTCTTCAACTGTATTCACACCCCTTCTGTATTTGCTTTCCAACAGTATTCCAGCAAATTACTTTCCTGGCAGGAACATTTAGTGAACCAGCCAATTTTAAGTAAGTATTGCAAGAATATTCACAAAAAGCAAAATTCTCATTCATAACTACAAGTATTCACATGCACAGTTTTAAAATAATCCTAATCTTAAAAAGTGAGTCACTGAGCACAAACATTTCTTGTAACTTATGGTTTTGGTCAAAACAACTAAACTTTGAATGTAAAATTACTTTTATGAATGGTCTGTGTATATGCTATAGATCATAGAATCATAGAATACCAGGTTGAAAGGGACCTCAGGGATCATCCAGTCATACCTTTCCTGGCAAAAGCACATTCAAGACAAGATGTCCCAGCATCCTGTCCAGCTGAATCTTAAAAGTGTCCAAAGGTGGGGAATCAACCACTTTCCTGGGGAGATTATTCCAATGGCTGATTATTCTCGTTGTGAAGAATTTTCCTCTTGTGTCTAATTAGAATCTCCCCAGGAGTAACTTGTACCTATTAACCCTTGTCTTTTCCATGTGACTCTTTGTAGATAGGGAGTCTCCATCTTCTTTGTACCACACTTTAAATACTGGAACTGGTCTCCCTTCCCAAGGCTGCCTTTTCTCAAAGCCAAACAAACCCAATTCTTTTAGCCTTTCCTCATATTGTGGGCTTCCCTGTCCTTGGATCATTTTGATGGCCCTTCTCTGGATCCTCTCCAGTCTGTCCATATCTTTGTTGTTTAGGGGGGGACCAAAACTGAATGCTATCAACACTTACTGGCAGAAATGAAGATAATAAAAATTCTATCTGTTTTAAGACAATTTCTGATGAGAAAAAAATTTACTGAATTTATTCATTTTATCTTCTTGAACCTAATGTGCCAGAAAACAGTAGAATTGGACAGAATAGTCTTTCAGTGGATAAAAGAAAATAATAATATTCAATGGCTGGTGAGTTTTGGATACTGTAATACAGTTGTTGCAGTTATCTGATTCACTGTGTTTTCATTGTATCCAAATGTGAAGATTTGGATATAAAATATCACATATTTCTTTAAATATTAAAATTTGCTTCCCATTGTCACTGACATGAGTCAAAATTAACCAGTGCAGTTACTGCTTTCGTTAATGCTGTGCCTTTATTGTCTGGAAATGCACTGAAGACAAAATACTGTACTTTCAACACAAGGGTTGCTTAGAAGCAACTGACAGCACTGAGTATGTGCATGCAGCTTTGTTTTTTTAATCTATGGAGGTCAACATTCTTTTGTATTATTCATTTTAGAATTGTTATTTTTTGCAAAGGAAAATGTATCTGGACATATGAATCTAGTTTTTATTTTGAACATTTTCTGGTTCCTGTCCAAGTTTTCTCTTTATCTCCTGCATACCAGCTTCCAGGTATCTGTCTCCTGATGGTAGAGATGTGTAGAGGATTAGTGTCTTGATTGGCAGGTTGGCTAACATTACAGTTCTGTTCATATGGAACATTCTTTCAAGTTCTAAAGAACTACTACAGGCAGGCCAGAAAAAATCCTGTTTCCCTTGTTGCAAAACAGCCCATGCAACCCTAAAATCAAAATGTAATCTGAACTGGGATATCTTCATATATTTCACATGTCAATACAGATAGAATTATGGGTGAAATAATCATTTTTGTTTTCTTGCTCAATAACTTAGAAGAAGGGCAAGCTGTGTAACTCACAGAGGGAATAGCAGAAAGCTCAGGATCATTGATTGTATCTTATACTGCTAAATGAATAGATCAGAGTCCTACTTCAACACATAGAAACAGGAGCATCGTTTTTCACAATGCAGTCTACTCTAGAACACTGTCCATGTGTGGCTACAGATCTATGAAATACACAGGGAGAAGCCATTTATAGCTATGTTTACACGTTATTTCCCTGCATAATACCATTTAAACAGGATCCGATCATATAGAAAATACGCTGTCTAAAATAAAAGTTCAATATTATAATCAGCCATCATAAGCAAAAATTCTGGGATGATTCGCTTTTCAAAAACTAACTGTCTTTGCTCCTGATAGGGAAAACTTGCTAAAATTCAGATGACTGTCAGTGCTAATGCATTCCTGATCTTTTCCATATCGGGGATGCCAGCTAGGCACTGACCTCTCTCAGGTAAAGTAGCAAATAATGAAGCAGTGTTACTTGAATAATTACCCCAACAATGCAGACAAGAAGGGAGTATCCTTGTAATATATGGAAGTAGTTCCAAGAAATACCTTGAAGGCGAAACTCCGTTTCATTACAAACTGGTGGGAACAGAATGTACAATAGCCTGTCTCTGGTATGACTGAAAAGGTGCTTCATGGCTTTGTATCTCATCTGCAGATGAATTACACGTGCCTTGTTTTTGTGCAAAATGAAACCATTTAACTTACAGATAAAAAACAAGGGTTGTAACTAAGGTCTCCAGACTGATAGTGAGAGCTGAAATACTCACAGTACTATGAGATGATGAGAGCACTCCAGAATCAGTGGCTTGTGTTCTGTTTTCTGGATCAAAACCAAAAAGCACTGGTTGGTACACAAAGCCTATACCCTCAGTCCACAAGTCTAAATTTAACCTTTTTATAATGCTATTGCATTTCCTACTGTACAACTGCAACACAGCTGTCCCTAACTTCCATCATGTTCCATTATGTCATATTTTCTATTTTAAAATTAGAAATGTCATCTCCCGAGAGTGAGCATTCTATTAAAGTTAATAAAATATTTTCATCACACTTCTCCATGGAGGGATTTTATTATTTTTTTACAATTAATTTAAAGAATTTTTATTTTTTCCCTCTGTAAAAGTATTCTCTAAGCCCTGTATTAAAATACAGAATGGAACCAAATTTAGAAAATTTCTCATCTATGAGCATCTGAGTTACCTGGGTCATTAATTTGTTGTCTCTTTAGCTTTCCTTCAACCTTATGAATTTCTACATATTTCACTATAATCTTGTCAGTTTCCGTAGTATCTGCTAGTTGTACTTATTTCTAGCTGTACTGTCTATGGCTCTTTCCCTGGTACCTTCCTTGTCAGACAAAGTTATCAAGTTGAATGGAATGGGAAGGTCAACAGAGTTTCTCCTCCGACTCTCATGTAACCAGTCCATTGCTGTTGACTTTTAAGTTTCCTTGTGGGAAGAAACAGTTTTGTTGCTTGGATGGTGCTATTTTGAGGTCTTTCACTTGGAACTCACTGCTGGCTAGTTTGTAAGAGATCAAGGAAGGCTGCATATTATTTCTATACTTTATATTGTCAGAAGCCTGCTTAAATTTGTAAGACTGATAACTGAAATAAACTGAGATTTGAAGTGGAAAGTGGTTCCTTTAACAGAGAATCCCTTAGGAGTTGCTTTTAGGAAAATTCCATTAACCTTATCTTTGCAATGTCTCTTCCAAATTGCTTTTTCTTGCACGTGGCAATTGCAGTCAAGCTCTTTGTGAATGTGAGGTTCTAACACAGATTCTCATGAAAGCCCTATGCCTCCATCTTAGCTTGCACACCGTATCATTGACTCCTGATTGTTGTTCCTATCTACTTCTCATTCAGAATTCACGTTAAAGGTCTCCGTTAGAACAAGGGTAGTAATTCAAGAAACAAAGGCATCTCTGCGCAATAAGATTTTGCTATTCTCAAACGTGTTTGGATGAGAGCTGTTATCCTACTGAGTGGCTATGTGATTTCTCGAATGTGTTATAGGAGCAAAAACTACACCAAAAAATTTTTTTTACTGTTTGCATTGGAAAATGACGAGATAAGAACAATACACTAAAAAGCAGCTCAATTGCAACTTCAGATACAATGACCACACGCACACATGCATATGCAACCCCCCTCTGCCAGATTCCGTCTTATTAAGTTGATAATATTTGATTAAATTAAATGACCCTTATGTACTCCAGTTGCTTTCTGCACTCTGCAAATTTTAAAATGACTGCAACTTTATTTAGGTCCCTTATGGGATGATCCGTTGTTCTTCTCAATAACTTAATCAGATCTATCTCTCAGGAATAGAGCAGGAAGCTTTGCTAGTAGGAAAGTGAAAACTAGTGAAATATTGCAATTATACAAAGTACTCCCTTGATAATTTTGCTAATTAAATTGTTATGCAAAAATTGTCAAGTGATTTAAATCCCAAGGGAAGACTTGCTGCATTTTTTTGAGATATTCCTACAAGTTGCCAACCTTTAGAGTACTCATAAAACATTATGTTTCATGAGGTGCAAATTAAGATTTGTTGTTTTGAAGTTGCATCAAATAATTGATCAGAAACTATAACTGGGATTATAGAGCAAGATCAGAAATTAAATTTAGCAAATAATTGCAAAAATAATTGAAGTTACAAATCCTGAAAACTAGGAAACATTTCCTTTTAATGCCCACAGGGTCGGGACTTGTAGCTTTGATAAGGATTAACAGTAGGAGATGGGGTGAATGTTGAGAACAGAGGGAGTTTTAGATTAGATTAAAATTAGGACATAACCTATTTTAACAGTTAAAACAAAACTTTCAAATCCTGTGCAAAAGTAAATTTTAAGATAAAGGAAAACTGTTATTTCCATTTCAAAGACTGCAGTTTCTTAGCAATACTTTGTTCATTTACGAATGGCCAGCTAGTAAAACCTTGAGTGTCATACTTCTAGCAGATCTTTTAGGTTCTTACTTAATCACCTTGGGTCTGCTTGCTGATTGATCTTACAGGGTCTATTGTTCATTCATCCATTAAGTAAGTGGACTAAATTTCTAGTTATGTGGAAGCAAAGAGATTTTTACTAGTAATTTTAATTTGTTTCAAGCCAAGCTTGTCTCAGCATTCGGTCACTTTTGAAGAATGTTGCAAACCTCACCAAAAAAATTCTGGGGTTTGGTGTTTTGGTTTTGATTTTTTTTTCCCTAGAAAATGATTCCTTGAATTCTGTTACCAGCGATGTAGTCCTGCTCCTGTTGAAAACAAAACTATCGCCATTTATATGAATGAATACTCATTTAGACTCACTGCTATAGATCTGTGAAACACAGAGACATCATGTCAGTCTGCTCAGCATTGGCAAATTGTGTTTGGATTTAATTTGAACAGTCTGAGGGAAACTCATCCTGTATATTAATGAAATGTTTTCAGAATTGCATATATGAAAAAAAAAAAACAAACCCGAAAGTCATAAAGCAGGAGCACAGATATTGTGTAGAGCCTGCTGCATTTTTACTTATCAGTATCTTCTCTCACAAACAATATTCCACAGAACTGGTAAACATTGGGTGAAATTCTGCCCTTATTAAGTTCTGCAGCAAAATTTTAAATCATTCTTATCAATATGGTAAAACAAACTCTAAACAGTAGCAAAGCCTGTTTAGGCTTTGTCAAAAACCAATGACATGGTATCTTTGCCAAAACGAGTGGTGCACCATTTATTCTCAAAATTATTCCCATTCATTTTTACTTATCTGTCACTGATTTTTAATGTTTCAGAATTGTTTATTTGACTTGAAGTGGAACTTATTAAAACCACTCTAACTGATCTTATTATTTTCTGTAATAGAAGTTTAACTGAAATTGAAGTAGGGAAATTTTAACTAAATATTTTTACCTTGCTGAAGCTTTGTTATTTGCACTTACTAATTCAGAGTAAGGAAAAACTGGAATATTCTTGCAACGTACTCTCATCTTGGTAAAACTACATTTTCAGAAAGAAAGCTGTTCTTTCAAAACATGAAACAGTTCTGATCTCACAAATGCTTATTTAACTACATCTAATTCAATGTAATTTGAAACTAGAATGAAATCCAGAGGGTGCACTACATACCGGAATTTCTGCATGACTAATCCTGTGCAGTTAACAGGGTTGGGCAGCTCTGTGTATAATTCATGGCTACTCAGAGAGTATCTTGGGTCTTCGAGTACAGCTTCATCTTGCAGAATTCAGATTTAAGGTTTGGTGTGAGAAACACAGCACATAGTGTTCTTCTGGGCTACTGTGGTGCCTTGAATAGAGCAGTTTTCCTGTTGCTGATGGAAACAGCTTTACCTGCAGATCTGGAGGAGAGTAGCCCTTTGCCTCCAGACGTGACCTGTAGTTGCAAACATGGAGTTGTGAGAGGAGGTTACGATTAATAATGTTTATCTGCAAAAGAGAAATCTGTGGCAGAGAAAATCTGAAACAAATAGGATGTGTCGGGATACATATTAAATGGGATAATGTCTCATTCCCGTAATTGAAACGCTTATGAAGAATCTAATTAACCTTTCAAACGCTGATTCTCGAGTATTTTTGGCATCAAGCTCTATTTCTTAAGGAAAACATCAGATGCCAGCACCAAAATGTTTTGTTCTCTATTTCATATCTCTCTTTGGGAAAACTTTAAGCTCAGCTTTTTCTCACATCTATTTTGTTATTCTCAGCGTCCATTGTAAAAAACAATTAAATTAAGTGTTATTAATTAAATAATACACTATGCTTGCTCTTATGGCCTGCTCAGCAAAATTTCATCACCAGACCTTTCTGTTGCCCATGAGTCCTGAGGGAGTTTAGTCATTTACAACAGCGAGAGTATCTTTTATTTTTTTATTTTCTCTTTTTTTTTTTTCCCCTGTCTCTGCAAGTTAGCCTGTCATTCCCCCCTCCTTGGGGAACCCGCCCAAGCTCTGGTGTCCTTTAGGAGCGTGGCTCTGCGGACCAGTTAATTAATCCACGGTTGCCCCCTCCTTTTCAGAAATACTGTGGTGGTTTTTTTTACCTTCCTGAGGTGGAATCGGTCCCGCCAGGGCTCACGAGGCCCGCACGGGCAGGGCCCCGCCGGCACGTGCCGCTCTCCTCAGGGCCGCCGCGCGCCCGCGCCCGCCCGCGGCTCTGAGGTGAGGCGTGACAGCGGCCCCCGCTCCCGCCCGCACCCAGGGCCGGCGGGGACCGGGACCCCACGCACCGGGGAGTTTCCTACGTGTTTTCAGTCAGACCTGACGGGAGAAGCAGCAGACCTCGGGCGCCGGGGCGGAGGCGAGAGGCGGGCCGGCCTGCCGGTCCTGTCTGGACTTCTCTGAGGCGGGAGGGGGGCTGGAGCTTTCTGGAAGATGAAAATGGCGGCCGGGAGGACGCCTGCAGGATCCCGTAAAACCCTGGTTTTACGGCTTTCCAGGGTGTGTGGTGCGGTGAAGAGCTCTGCGGGCGATTCATCTAGAAAGTTCTGGGCAGCGTGGAGTCCTGTCAGCCACCGCCTGAGGTACCTTCCCCTGTCAGCCACATTCATTCGAGGAATAAGCATTTCTAGAGCGTCAGTCACCTTGTTCCTCTCCAAGTAGGTGCTTTTGGGTAAGTTGTTTTATACATCAAAAGTGCCTGTTTCTTTTTTCTCTCTCTCTCCCTTCCTCTCATTACTACAGGAATGGATGTTGAGCTGGTGTGTTTTGTGTTTGCCTCATTTTAGATGGATGAATTTTGACCTTGTTAACATAAGCGGATAGTTGTTCAAGAACTGTACTTCAGTTTAAAAAAAAACTAATTGACCACAGTGAAGGTTATGAATAGGAGCAACTGTAAAGTGTACCTAACATGCCTCAGGACTTCTGTCTGTGCTGTATCGAGTAGAGAATAAGTTTCAGATGGCTAGAATTGTTCATATGTGTACTTCTGTAATATTACTATTTTGCCGAGTATTGTGTAGTTAAAAAGTACTTGGTTAGGGCTAAAAATAGCAAGTCAAAGCCTCAAATCAAATGTAAGTAAATTAGCAGGCCTTCCAGTGGCTTCCATCTCAGTTATCTGCTTTCACCCAGTGGACTGTGCTTTAAGGAGAAAACCTGGTCCTCGAGCTCTCTTGGTACTTAAGTGGTTAAATTGACCCTTTTGGATCTTGTTGAACAATATCAGTCATCTTATGTTAACAGAAAAAAAGTCTAATCTTTGACAGAAATGAATTACTTGATATGGGACAGCTACATTTTGTCTGATACTTCTTGTCAGCTTTCACTGGGAGATGAGGAGCTAAGAAATAGATTTCATCAAGTTCTGAGATGGGAGGAAATGAAATCTTAGCAAAGAAAACAAGTTATGCCTCTAAAAGGAATTGTACAAGCAAGAAGATCTTTCGGGTGAAAAATGAATGTTAAAATCGTTTGCCAAAAGATTACTTAGGCAGTGTTGGGGAGATGGGAAAATGTGAACCCGAATGCTCCTAGTTTAGCAAATGCCTGTTTAAGACATCTGGGTTTGTTGGTTGGTTATTTCTTGTTTGGTTGTTTGTTTTTTTTTAAATCATCTGTAGGGATTTTCTATTTCTCCACTTTTATGAAACTCAAGCGAGTTGCCTGTTCGCTTCTCTCCTAGATCTACAAAATAAACTTAATGATTGTGCTGTAGCATACACAGTTTTGCATGTAGTTTCTCTCCTGATGATCTATTCTTTCAGAAGACTGTTTCTTGTGTCTCCCTAAGAAAGGGAGTTTTCTAGTCTGTCCCCTGAGCATGGTACTGAGGTGTGGCCTTTTTGCCTGAATCATTTTAGGCTGAGTGGAAAGACAGCAAAATTAACACATTTCTGCTGTTTCGGTCTGAAAAGTTTGTTAGTTCACAAAAGCTTTATAAATGCCTTCCCGTCACTTTTTATTCTCTCCTAATATTAATTTCTCTTTTTTTTTCTGCCACAAGACTGGTCAAATATAGTTAAACAATTATTTTAGATTAGATTAAAAAATGGTTAAAGGTGCACAACATGAGGTTAGTTTTTACTTCTCTGCTTCACTTCACCTCTCCTTGATAAAGTATTTTTAGCTCTTCCATGACCTCTGGAAGATGAAGCAAAATGCAGACTGGGACTTGATTTGGAGAACTTGGCAATACATTTATCCCAGTTCAACGAATACCAAATCTGTGAATAAAATGTAGCACTTCTGTGACTGAGGTCATCTTTTCGGAAGGATAGCGTGTGAAGTATTTTCCAAAAAAGGAAATACAAAGATAAAAGCTCCAAAATAAGTTAACGTTTACAAATTTCTCAACATATGTTTGTTTTGTACCCAGTAAACAATAAATACTTTTCTTTTAAAATTGTAGTTGTCTTCTGTGTCCCCCCAGTCACTCTATGTGAAACAAGCTTTAAATTGAGTGACTGTTGTTGTGTAGTTTCTTGGTTTGCTTTTCTATTACGTATGAAGTTAAGACTTTGAATGAAAAAATAAGCCTGGTAAGAGGACTAGATTGCATACGTGTTAACTTGATGCAAACTAGAGTTCAGTTTTGGTTTTGCTTCTTGAGTTCTGAACATAAAGCAAATATTATCATAAAACCTGATATTTTGTTCTGCCATTTTTAGGATAATACCTTAATGAAAGTGTACTTGGGATCGCATTACTTATTTCCGCTCAAATGCTGTTGAGCATTTCGAGAAAATGCATATGCTCAGGAAATTACTTTTGCTCTGTCCTAAAAACAGGATCAGATTCTTTGAGTGACCTTGGTGTTTCCAGTCAGCTGATCACAGAAGGATAAAAGCATGAATAACATGAACTGTTGTCTTGTTTTACTGACTGTTCTCTTCTCTGAAGAGAACTGATGCTTCTGGCTGAAATGTCAGAGTGAAATTGCTATTTTTAGCTTTTTACTTGTAAACAATTTTCAGTTTTTATTGCTCATCAAGACAGAAGTAACTTTGATTTATTTATGGGCTGAGTAAAGCAAATAAGACTGTTTTCACTAATGTCTCCAAGTGCTAGGGGAAAAAAAATCCCAAAGTTATGGGATATTTTACATTCCTTAATAAACTGAAAAATGTTGAACATTGCTGTCTAGTCCAGTCTGACTGAAAGAAACAGCAGCTGAGGAATTAATGATGAAATCTATCTGACTATTCTACATCTCTTGCCTGTGTTTGAGGGGTTAGGTAAGTGTCTAGGGAATTACAGATTTATTAGCAATATGCTGTCAGAAACAGGAAATGTAGTAATATAAGCCTCCATGGTTAGTCTGTATTTCAGGAGATTTTGTGAGAGGATGGGGCCCTTTTCATTGTTTTGGGAGATTTGGTTGGATGCAACTAAAACAAGCAATTAGGCTTAGTGGATGTATTGTCTTGTGCAGCTTACGCAAGAGCTAGCCAAAACATACCCCGTATTAGCTCTTCATTCAGTGCAAGAGACAAAGTGCTATTGAGTGGACATTGGATTGGTACATGATGGTGTTTTCTGTGCAGTTTCATTGTCTTGCTGCACACAAGCATATATTTTGTGCTTGTCTACACAATGCTTGTTTCAGTGCAAATTTGCTAAAACACTGCAAAATTAAAGATTTATGTTTGTATATGTCCTTTGTATCTGAATTTAGCAATTGAATTTACAGAATCGTATCGATGCTCATTTGAAGAGTTAGTAGTCTAATTAGTAGTAGAGCTGCAGTCTAATGTACTGCTGCTGAAAAATCGTATGATTCAAATTATCATGTGAAATGTGAGAAAATCATCAGAGAAACCATGTTTTCTATTAGTATTTTGTTTATAAATAGTATAGAATTATCTTAATATGAAGAAATCTGACTTCTCTCTGCTATTAATATTGTCCAGAGATGTTACAGCAAGAGGAAAGCAGATTTCAAAATGTGTTAATGCAGCCAAGAATTGAGGGGGGTAAGAAGAAAAAAAAGAAAAGGGAAGGAAAAAAGTATTGGAGACTTTGGTTGATAAGTACCTTTCAGCTTTTTGGAATGTTTGTCAAAATAGATAAAGCTTTGTCCCTATCTCCACATTAACTCATCTCTGGGATTTGCAGTATGACATAATATATATGATCCTTAGGTAAGTTGAGATAAAATATCCAGGTGATCATGATGTTTTGGAGTATAATGTTAGCTTGATTTAAATAGTGCAAACATTTAATAATGGCTGAACATGGATTATATGCAGTACTTGGGAAGATGTGTAATTCTAACATCAAAAAGAAGGCTATAGCAATGGAGGAGTGCTGAAGATAGCTTTTATTTTCACAAATTCTGCCTAAATCTGTGATCCTGCTGTGTGTCTCTTGCAGTTTTTAATCCTTGATTGTGGTGGTGCCAGTAGTTTTATGCACATGAGAACTTGCTTTTCCTTTTTCAGTGGTTACACAATCACTTTGATAGGGTACTGTTACAGCAATTTAATAATTTGAAACAACTATTTCAAATATTAAGCATTATTTCTTAAATTAGTTTTACATATGTTGTTACTCTTATTAACCATTGTTGAGACTACAATATTGAATTTATGACTATATAGACAGTATGCCAGAGCAACCACGCCCTCTTATACAAGGTATCGAAATGCTCTATTCTGGACAGCGACTGCAAGTCTGTAGTGATGGGGCAAACCAGATAAAATGTTGAACATACACTTTCAAAACAGATTAAAAACATTGCTGTGGAAAAAAAAAATGAAAAAAACCCCTGATTTTGAAGAGTCCTATATTTTACCATAACAATTGATGTGTAGCTCTTAAAATGTAGGTCAGTCACGTTGAGACCAGTGCCATGCTTGAATCCAGCTCTAGTATATTGTAAACCAGCTTTGTGTGATGTTCCTATTGTGCCATCGGATGGATGTTTTGGTACCCATTAGCGACTGGCTTGCTCTGGCAGCATTTGCTTCTTGGAAGAGCTGCGGAGTATTTGAGCTTATTGTAATGAGACATTGATCCTTATTGCATCTGAAAACATTGATCTTCAGAAGAGGTTGTCTGAGTCTAGCCTGTGGAGGAAGCAATTTCTCATTTGTCATAGTTGGCTCTGTCTGTACATTAGGGCATGAAATGTCAGTATACACCAAAATCCATAACTGTAAACTGAAAGGCTGGGACTATATGCTGTCCTGTGATTTCTGTAGTTAGTGGAGATTGTTTTGGTTTACTTGTATAACGTATTGTTTCTTAGGTGGTTTAGGGGTTGTTGCTCTGTTGTTGTTTCTGTGATAAGGATTTGCTTGCACTATCTATCTAGTTAGTCACCTTCACTTCCTGCCATTATATTAGTATTTCATTATTTGATCTTAACTGTATTTTCACACTTCCAACAACTGTCAGATGTACCTTGTGATATGAAGGAATGGTTAAAGGGTATGCTTGAATCAGCACTTCTTTGGCCTCCTGCTTGTGCCCTGTCATTGACTATCAATTATACCTGTGCAGCTGCTACAGTATCCCCTGGGAATAAAATCTCAATGAACTGTGGCTTTTCTTTCTCTTTATAAATATACCCATTACTCCTACCGTGGAAGTTTTCCTGAGTGGCAGGGTGAATAAAAAACGCCAAAGAGCTTAGATTGTGGAGAGATCAGCAGAGAAGAATGTGAATTGGTGGTTTCAGTTATGCTTCTCTTCTGAGCTTTACGTACCCCGAACAGTGAATTCAAGACCATGCGATGAAAAACATTGCTGCTTTCTGCAGGAACCGTGATACCTGAGAAACTGCAGAAAGGACTGGTTCAAGCAATGTTGGAATTTTGGAAAATGTTGATAGTAATGGAATGTATCAGAAGCATGTTCTTTTCAAAACTAATGCGGAATACATCCTTGATAAATTTAAGCATTATCAGATGATATCTGAAAAATCTGACGGGGGACAGGGGAGTATCTGTCTCTGGTTTCTGAATGTTGAGGAAGAGAGAGCTCCAAACCACCAAACTGGTTTTGTCTAAATACCTTAAACTGCCAAGCAGCTGAGAAGAAGACCAAGAGAAGGGGATTCTGACATTTGTCAAGTGAGATGAATATCACATGAAATATGCAGAGCTGAATGAATAACATAGTACGTTGAGTAGCTCAAATTTTGAGAAACTTCCTGTTTGGTTGATGGTTTGATGAAAGAGACCCCCTAATTTAAGTAGTTAAACTGAGCAGCTCTTGTAACTCAAACTTACACAGGGATACATTGTCTGTAGATTTTCTGTGTTACATATGTATTATTTATACATATTTACCATACTGCAATTCTTCTGCATGTCTATGCAACAAGGGCATTCCAGGCCCTTTTATTTAAAAGCGGAATTATTATTTTAAGCCAGTAAGGGGAAGATTGAAATCTATAAAAGCCATTAAACTGATTATCATCCTGTAACACTGTCAAAAATGTTCTTAATTGGTGAGCGGAAGACATCCTCTACTAACAGCTTTTCTTCTCAATTGAAATTTTGCCAAACTGGTGTCAGTGAGATTCTGTAATGAGCTTTTCCACTCTGAGGGTGTTTTTTTGCTCAGATAGTGATGCTGGGGGTAGGATAGTATTTTATTGTGGCTACTACATAAGGACTGAAATTTTTCAAGTGATTAGCATGGTAGCTGAATGGCAATTGGGAAACTGATACTGAGAAATTTGTGCTGAATGGTGTTACTTGTCCAGTGTCAATGTCTGCTAGTGTTTTGAGGCTGTATATTGTTTCTTCAGCAATGGCTGCTTCCCATTACTTTTATTTTTCACTTTGTGGCAGAGATGGGTGAGGAAGGTGCTCAAATTCAGAGCTGTGCCTCGCTTCTCCTGATTGTGGCTAAGAAAGGTATTCTTCAGCCAAATACACCATAATCGGTAGACAAAGTTTTCTGTATCTCCATCTGTTGGCTTTTGTTTGTTTGGTGGGTTTTTTTGTTTGTAGGGGTGAGTGTGTTGTGTTGCTTTGTTGTTGGTTTGTGGATTATTTTTTTTAAGTATGATAGCCTGTCAACTGCTTTAATCTGAACTTCTTGCAGATTGGTCCCAAAGGCATTGCTTTTGGAATAGCTGGAGCGCATCCTGTTGCAACTTTCATTGTCAAGTTCCTATTTTCCCCTGTATTGGAAGGATGTTTGGCCATACTTTTGAGAAATTGTTTAGTTGTTCAGTTTGTGGAATGATCTAAGATGTACAACATTTCTTCTATCTGCAGATTCATATACTTGGATGGAAGTGCACTTGTCTAATAAAACTTTTTGCTTCGAATATGAACAGAAAAGGAAGCTCTCCACAGAGTACTTCCAGGTAGATTCCAGGTAGATTTCCATAAAAGCTTTTTGAAATCATTAATTTCACTGAATGGATTTAATGTGTAGATCAATCAGAATGTTCCAATGGATACAGAAGGTCTCTATGCTTTCACTTGCTAGATAGCTCTTGTTTGTTTGTTTATTGGTTGATTCATATAAATTTCAAAAGTGGAAATATGGAGTGGAAATATGTCTGCCACTTTAACTTCCAACACTGACAGAAAGCCTTTAATATCTAGATATATATGACCTGGAGAAGAATATCCTCTCACGTAATTACATGGAAATTATATATGTTGATATTTTAGTCTGTTTGCAACAGGAACAGAGCAGAAAAAGAGGAACATAAACTTTTAGTAAATAAAACTTGAAATGTATTCTGCTTTGATTTTGTGGGATATGTAGCTATTTAATTTTGTTAGTTGTGAGTCAGGATACAGTTAGATGGTAATTTTTTTGTTAAACTTTGTAAAACATTCTGTTCTGGTCTGTGTTAACACTTCTAACTAGAATTTTGAGCTAAACATAGTATTATGTGACCTTTTGTAGTAGATATCTCATGTCTCTAAAACTGGGGATAGAGACAGTCTTTTTAAGCATGATCAGACCAATTCAATGTTATTTTAAATGTCTGTCACTTAGTTTAATTATAGAAAAACCCAGATCTATGACCTATTGGTCTGTCTTGCAGATTGCCCCTTTTCAGAGCCTCTCTAAATTATGTTTAGGAATATTTTTTTCTACTTTCAGTTTTTATATCCCCAACTTCCCTATATTCCTCTTCCCTCCCTCCTTCCTCCCCTGCTACTTTCCTCCTTCCCAAAGAAATTGAGCTTTCTGAAACTAAAAAATAAAAATCACAAATTTTGAAAGTTTTTGAAGAAGAAAGTTTATTTGATTACTGTTTAAATAAACAATGCTATAGGGATTTGTATCTTTGTTGTATTTGTCATGCAGATGTTCAGTCTGGAAATAGATGTTTTGTCCTCTTTGTGGCCTTTGTTAAGGTGATAACCTGCTAAACACTACAAACACGTAGTAACATGCTCTTTTCTTCACTGCTCATACCATCTTTGTGATAACAGTATTTGTATGAGGGTTGCTACTTCCACTGCAAATATGAATATGCTTATAAATGTAAAGTAAGGTGGTTGGATCCTTTTGTTGAGTAAATGTGTATGTTAATTATCTATTAATAACATGTTACAAAGTATTAATGATCATTTTTCCTGTTACCACATACTTCAGGATGGAAAAATGCAGTTCCTGTAGCCAACTCTATGTTCATTTTGGATAAAATACTTACATGGGGAACATCCGATGTAAAGGGCTGTGGATTTGCTGCTTTGAAGTACCCCTTTAGACCTCCTATATATTTTTTCTTAAGAAGTGTTTTTGAGACTTCAATAAAAGTGGTTTCGATTATCTGAGCTAAAGTAATGCAAACTTGTAAATGTTGTTGTGCAAGCTAGATAATGAGTAACTCCCTAGAATAATTGAAATAGCTTGTAGCCATTCATTGTATTTGAGGCCACGAGTGAATTAAGCAAACCAATAGTCTCTGTGTCATACAGGAAAAAAAAAAACCAACAGTGTTGGTGTAGCATGCTGCTTTCTTTAAACACTTCCTAATTTTGATATAATTATGTAATCAAGCAATGATGTTCACTTTTGTGATAAATAAAAGATAAATTTTGCAGGTTCTATTAACTGCTCTACGTATATCATTTTGATGTGTATTCAAGTTGAAATTAGCTTTTTAAATTCCTTGATAGAATGTACATGCAACACACTTAATGAGGTGCGTGCAAGGCCCTGGAATTGCATGTTGGGTGTTTTCTTTTCAGTGGTTGTAGGCATCGTGTAGAACTGTCAGATGCAAAAATTGCATAACTTAGAAGAAACTTCTTAGATGATGTCATGCATGCAGTATAAACACATGCTTGTAATAATGTAAAACAGTATTTGCTATACAAATGTGCCTGGAGTGATATAAAAGAAGAGCTGCTGCAGACATAAACTAGAGACTGTGAATAGCTGTTCTTTATTTGGAGATTAGCCAGCTTTTGGGAAACTGTAACAAGCAGCAAACAGTACAAGTTAGATGTTAAAGTGTCACCTGGTGAATGTAATGTTGCTACTGGAATTCCAAAGCTTGCTTGTCTTTATTACCTGGCAGAGGAGTACTGCTGTGGCAGGTTGGTATTATGTAACTAGAAAGATTTTGTGCTTATTATAATAAATTAGAACACTTCCAAAAAGCAAGTAAGCTGAGCTGTGTTAGTGAGAGTTGCCGCTGTCTGTACTTGAAATTTGTACAGCTGCTACAACCATTGTCTCTTAAACATTACTGAAGAAAGTGTGAACAAGTCCAGTTCTTGAGTGTAGCTGCATCATAAAAAGTGCTCAAAGTTATTGGCTATTTGTCACATTGTGCTCTCTCATACCATAGCTGATGGAATAGATGTCAAACATAACACTTAAAGCATAGTGGGAACAAGTAGTGATACATCCAAACAGTGTATAACAAGCTGTTTGAATAGTACCTTGTATAGTCTGTTGCTGTTTGTTGTTTCAGTTACTCTTACACTTTGTACTCTTTGTTACTCCTTAACCACTTTTGTCAAGCTCCAGGTCTGCATTTCTTTAACTGACTATTGGTGAGGTGTTTATAGCCATGAAGTCTCCAGTGCAAAGTCTGTGCCTCATCTCCTATGACCCCATAGTCGTCTGGGCTGTATCCTTTGTCCTCACTTCTCAAGGCCTCAGCAATCCCAGCAGGCTTGTATTTCTCACCTTTCTGTTTCAAGTATTGTAGGCCAAAATGTACCCACTTGGGGACCTTCTTTGTTGCAAAGTGTTAGGATATTGTCTTAGGCTTTAGACTTGCTACTGAGATGTGTTTGTTTGCAGGCAGATGAGATCAAAAGACTCCTCTGTCTATGCAATATCATATAGGGGATTCATCCTGGTAAAGGAAGTTCTCTCTTGGAGTGGATGCTTGTGTAATTCCCAGTTTCCCTGGAAGTGAAGTGTGAGATGGTAATGTGTGTGAGGTAAAACCATGGAGAATGCTCTGTAATCATAGATACTCTACTAGAGGCAAAGAAAAGAGGCATGCTGTAGTAATGGTATCACCAATCTTAAAGGAGATATATTTAATGTGTATAGAGCTGTGTATTCAGAGCTTTTTCAGCAGTCTGTTAACCATGATGCCATGAATAATGTATTGTAAAAACCTGTAAGCCAAATTGGTTTTGGGAACATTCTAGCGGTTCTAAGTATCCCTCAAGTTTTATCATTACAGAGGTTTGCAATTCTATTGACAATCTTTTTTGAAAAATATTTTTTTTTTCAGTGTAACTACTATGGGCAGACTTTGACTGTTTTGCAAAATGAGTATCTTTGTGAATGTCTCCATGACCCTTTTATTAAGCAACTAGCTGTGCTTAGTAGCAAAATAGATTTTAATTGTTTTACAGCAGGTGAGATTATTTAACCTAAAGCAGAGTGATTCTTTTTATTGAAAAGGGCAAACACCTTTCTATGGACTTTTTTTTTGGCCAAATACAATTATGGCTATGAAAACACAAATGCAGCCTTTTTTTTTCTTTTTTAAACAATAGTACAATTCCTGAAATATTTTACTTAAAGGCTGAAAAGATTCTTTTGAGCATATTAATAATTCAAACCCCAGTGGATACATGGCATGAAGTAAATTGCATTAACAATATACTTAAGAAAAAGACAAATCTGAATGTGTATGCTTTTAACTTCTTTTCTTCTGATAAATTTGATATTATCAAGCATCTGATGAAGGCTTAATGGTTAGAGTAGGAAGATCTCCTTTAAAAGTCCCTTTGTATAATAATTGCACTGCCTTGCTTACCGCTGATGCCCCTCCATCTACCAGAAGGCCTTGATAGCACTTGGACTTTTTTTTTTTGCACACGAAGGCAAAACAAGAAGCAGCACTGAAGTCTGTTAGCATTTATGGAAACATTTATCAACAGAGAAAACTTGGATGATGACATAACTTTTAAATGCAGCCTGCTGGGAAATTATCCAACCTGGGCAATACCCAGCTTGGCCAGGATTTCAACAAAGTGCAGAAAAAATATTGCAAACATGCACTCTTGGACTGTGTTTGCTTGTGACTAAGTTCAGGCAAAAGTGTTTTTTCCTCTTGAAATCGCTTTTTTCCATAAATTGAATTTCCCTCTTAGCTTTTTCTTACCATTTTTCCCATTCTTGATGTCTGTGTCTTACTTAGAAAACAGTAAGTGAAAGGTGAGTCATATAGAATAAAATAATATGGACAGTAAAGAATACAATTCATTGAAAGAAGCCTGCTTCATCCTAACATATTCACATCCAGCAGCTCCCATTCTGCAGCCTTTCAGCTGTTATATCACATGACTTGCAAGAGGAAGAATACACAGATTTGATCTTTTATGTATAATTCTGTGTCTAATAATGCAATTACAATTATCTTAGAAGTTAATTTTCAAATGCCAGTGATTTTTTCAGTCATTACAGTAAAATGAAAAAATATTGGATGTATTTTTTTGTCATTTAGAGTGTCACTGATTTATTTTAAAATTTTTTCCTTGTGTTTCTGATCAGATAGCACAACAGAAAAAACAGAAAGGATATGTTTTTAGTTTGTATAAGCTAAAAAGAATGAAGTTACAAGTTCTTTTTAATCTTCTTAACATACTGTAATTTTTACACCACAACGGTGTATTAAGAGACAAGCATGATTTTAAACAAAGGTATTGGAATGATCATTTTTTAGCAGAATGACTTGCAGAAGAATGTCTTTTTCATATGTCCTACAGACACATCTGAATATGTCTGCAGACCGATTACTTGAAGTTGTTCCAATGATAGTGCAATGTATCATTTATCAAAATCCAAATCACAATATATATTTAAATCAATTTTTCCACATTCATATTTCAAGTATTCTAGTGCTAATAAAAGCAGAGGTTTGCCATAAGTGAGACTGAACAGTTTCAGTGATACCTGCTTTCCTAGTCATGATGCATTACAGCTTTAAAGGTTAATGTAAAAGCGTGACATGTCATGATGGAATTTGTGAAATTTTAAAACTTTTTCCTTACTGAGCACCTGGCAGCAACTTAAGCTTTAGATGTCTCTTTCAAATGTATTGGATATATATCTGATGACTTTCAAACAATTCAAGAATGATAAGAGTTTTCAATGAAATACTGATAAGCAAGTGCGAGCAGAAAATCCTAAATGCATTTCAAAAATCTATGGAGTCTTACTATATCTAGGATACAATACAGGCAAGGAAAAAACCCATACTTTCAAAAAGGATGACTGTAATTCATGAGTTATCTTCGTGAACTCAGCAGAACGGTTATCCTCCCAACCCTCAGTTGTTTCAAATCCATCATACAGAAAAGTGTCACTTCTACTGTTTCCACCTTGCAATATGAAATAATTGTAGATTTTAAAAGTACAAACTGTTCATAGTTGTGCAAATACTCATGTTGGTTTGTTAGTTTTTTGTCAAGAGTAACACCAAAAGTAAAAATTGCAATTTTTTGGATGAAATATGGAATTATTAAAAAGTTTTTTGAGCAGGGTTTTTATAGGCTAACCAAGAATGTATTTTTTTTAACTTGTCAGAAAGTGACCTGATTCTGTGGGTTGATTTCTTTAGGTATGTTTTAAAATGTGCAGAGAGACCAAGTGAAAAAGGTGCACTGGAGTCTGGAATGGTTATTTAATCTGAGAGATGCAATAAGAAGCCAGTATCAGCCAAGCTAGTAGGCTGAGCCTTTATATGATCGCATGTGTCAAAGGATTGGCCTCCACTGTTCCTTAGAGCACATGAAGTCTCAATGTCGTTGAGTTGCTCTTTTCCAGTTCTCTGCTTTTCTTCCTTAGGAGTTCTATAATCCTTCTTGTGAACGTTTCTCTTGAGCAACTAAATATTATGTTATGAGTAGCTGCCCTGTTCTGTTTGGTTTTAGTGCTTTTATCTTGCATTCCCTTAGATCACATACCTTCTCGTGCCTTAAGAACAGCTTTCTTAGCAAAAGTGAGCCAAGGTCACATACCTGTGCTGCACCAAACTGGCCTTCATTTGCAGACAGCTGAATTCCTGGGTTGAAGGTTATAAGACTGTTTAATTTATCGAAGAAGAGGGGAAAATGTTTTCACTTAAGCATCTCAGGAGCAAGCTTTTCACTGAACTTGGCATACAATTTGCAGTACTCTGGACTATCCTGCTCTCCAGCAAAGATAATGTTCTGTTCAAAATACTTCCCCCACTCTATTAATCTCTGAAGTAGTATACAAATTTGGGAGGAGTAATTTTGTTTACTGGTATCTCATAATTACCTATTTTGTATAGCAGAAAGAAACAAAATGTTACAAAGAAAAATACATGTTTTCAGAATTGACCTCTGACTTGAAGAGCTTACTTCCAAATCAGTCACAAGCACTTCCTGGCCTGTGTGCTGATGGTTTTGTTCTGAGCAGCAGGTTAATACAACATTGTAAAATCATCCATTTGGTGCAGAATGATGCTAGACATCCACATATTGAAGCTTTGCCAAACATATTTCCCTCAACTGGCTCCTTGAGTTTCATTTCAAAAGAGCTGATTAAATACTATATAAATCTGTAGTTTAAAGTTGTTTATAGCCCATGAAAATTTTGAAGGTACTTGGATTGTGTGCATAAAAACACAGCTATATCTATATTAGAATGCTTGTATGTAAACATATACAACTTAAGTCAGTTGGAAAAAGTATTTAGCATCAGGACTTTTGATCTCCGTAGCCTTCTAATGTTAGCACAGAAATTGTAATTAGTTGGCTTCCATAGAAATATCTTTGTGCAAGATGGAGAACTACTGCTGGTTTCATTTTACTCCAGATTTTTAATTGCCTGTCCTGTTTTGAAGGAACTGAGGTGAATAGTATGCTCTGCAGATCTGATCCATTAATGTCAAGGATATCACTTTTCCTAAGATAAAAATTTGTTCCAGAATTGTATCTTCTGCATCTTCGTCCTTCAGTGTATCTCTGTCTTAGATTTGCATATAGATTGTGACACATGGATCAAGGTCAGCAGAGACAGAGATGAGGTTTCCATTTTCATGTTAGTGTTTAATATGTAAACAGAAGTAGTCTATCAGTTGAAGCCTGTCTAGTTTACTGGAACTGGTATTTTACTCCATCCTAAAAAAAAAAAATCAAACACACACACCTGTTAGTCACTTCCCATGTGAAAGCAAGCATATGCAAATTCTTTAGTAGATATTTTGTGTAACTATGCTAACATGCAAGATATTTTTGTAATTTTTAGTTTATTGATTTCTTTTTGTGCACTGGGTTCATTTAGTGTAATGGCCTCATCATCTCTAAATGACAGAATGTAGTTCCTTTGGAAAGCCATGCTTTAAGGTGTTTGGTTTGTTTCAGCTGCAGGCAGAAATAATTTGAGTGTGTATCTCCCATTTCAGTGTTTACGAAGGGATGCTGTTTTTCCTTAGTAAGGCTGTAAAATCTGTTATGATCTTCCACAGGAAAAGTTAATATATACAGAAGGCAGTAACCTGGAAGTGTGCTTAAAAAATTAATGTTTGCCTTCCAGTGATATTTGGTGTGAGCTGTTAGCTTTCAGGATGTGCCAAATGAAATCAACAACCCAATGTAACATACATTGGATTACTGTACATCTTTTTCTTCTAGAAATAAGGCAACTATTTAGTGGGCCTACTAGGCAACTAATAGATTAAGTATGCTTAGTCATTCAAGAGTCTGAAATTTAGTCTTTGCTTCATAAATAAAAGGGTTGCTTATTGCAACTGAGCTGTGAGGGTAGATGAATGGAATCGAATATACCACCAGACGTTGGAGAATAATTCTCAGAAATCCTTATTTAGGAACCATTTAGGTTTCAATAATTGTAGTGACTATTAAAACACCAGTAAGCATTCTGCTACACAGACATATTATCTGGACAGAATCAACAGTACGAAGAATTTCTGTAATATGACTGGATTTATCAATTAAAGAGGAGTTGAAATTGTTCAGCCCTATGGGCCCAGGGTTGCTTGGGATGAATCAAGATGTTCTTTGGTGTTCTTATTCTGCTTAACCCGCTACCTAATACAGTTTATTTATGACTTTAAAACCAACTATCTGTTAGTGATACCATATAACTTGGTTTGTGAGTTTGACACCAACTGCTTATCTTTCTGGAGTTCTTTTCAGAGCAAATTCAGTCTTTGAAAAACTCACCTTCCTCAATGAATTTGTCTTCTTCAGACACATTTTCATCCTAACCAGCCATCAAAGTGGTTACTTTTCTAGGAGTTAACTGGCAATAGGAAAGTAATATTCTCATAGTGGCTGGTCTAGAGTATTTCCCTTGAAATAGCTCTTCAAATGTTTACCATGTCCAAAATAATGAACAAGAGTCTTTCAGGTTGTATTTTCATGGTGTGTGTGGGGGGGAGACTTTGTGGGATCATTGAGGAAAAGTAACACTTTTTTAGTCTAGAGAGGCATTTCTAACTAGATAAGTTTGTCTGAGTCTCATTTTAATCTTCATGTTTTGGGCTTCATGAGTGGGGTTTTTTGTTAATTGCTTTGTTAGTCTACTGACACTGAGTGACAGTACTTTTCAGTGCTTGACAGCCAAATCTATTGGCATATGACAGTCCTCATACACAGTGAGTTGTTTTCTTTCTGGCTGGTGACAGTAAGAGCTTCCAAGTTGACAGAGGGGGGCTAAGACATCTTTACAAGTGAGAAGAAAGCTGAGAGAGGATGAGGAGGTTCTTGGTCAAAATAAAAGCATTCATTTAGTTTTCCTTTCTGCATAATGAAGCAACAGGAGATCTAATAGCTACATGTTAAAACATAATTTTACTTACGTGTTGCAGTGTCTTGAGTGATTAGTTGCTTTCATTTTATGCTTTGGACACTTTTTCATTGGAAAATAATGGTTTGATTAGTCAAAATTTAGGTAATAAATTCAAGAAATGCTAAGAAATTAGGTAAAGGGTGGGCAAAGAGATGCCTGCAGTAATACAGGGCTTGCTTTATCCACATGGATGATAGTATCACCTGATAATGTTAATTTGTTGTCACTGGGGAGGGAGGGGAAGACCAAAACAACCAAAAACCAAACAAATCCTTTGGTGAGTTTATTCAGTTGGCAGTTAATTGCCCATCAAGAATAACTGGTCAAAGAATTGGAATGGTTTATGTGATCAAAGGGAGGTAGGTTATTATAGATGAATGTGGTTGATTACTGGATCCTGTTCTTGGATGTCCTGCTTCGATATTCATGAGAATGTCTCTACTGATTTGTCTTTGCAACTGGATTCCATTGCATTCATATTTAATCTGCATTTGTCTGTTCCATTCATGCTTTTGTTCTCTGTTCCTACCAAAATGTGAGAATTTAGACATATTTGGGGGACTGTCTGCACTTCAGTTATTGCTGGCCTCTAAGTCCCAAGAATACTTTATAAATTCTGTCTGTATGTAGTGGTACACAAAAAGGTACACTTGGCAACGTGCCTTTCATCAGGTAGTTCTGGAACAGATACCCTTAGCATTAGTCCAAATACATGGCAGTGATCACCTCTGTTCCAGTATTAACCAAGGAAATCTTGTTTACACAAGACAAGTTACAGGGCAGGGACAAGTTAAAAGGACCCTTCACCTGCAGTAGTTGGTGAACCACATTATATATCCTGTTATTTGTAATGAAGACAGTTAAGAAAAAAAGCCTCTATGTTTTTAGCCTGTATAATGTAGCAGTTTTACAATATTCATGCATTGTAAATGAATGCTTTTCTGAAATTAGTTTTATAATAAATCTATTTCTGTGGATATGATAAGGAGTGTTAACATTGACTTTTTCCTGTCTGATTTGGGTGACTCACAGGCCTGTGACTCACAGGCACCTAGTCTTTAAAAACTTTTAGTGTTGCCAACCTTCATGGTATTTTGCAGCTCTGGATTGCATAGTGCAGTTCTTAGACACCTACATCAAGTGTGGAGGAGAGCTTTTTTTGGTGGGGAATTTTAATTCAGGCTTTTCTTTTGCATCATTTTGTAAAACTTTTTGGCTGAGTTAGTCCTAATCTTAACTTGACTTAAAAAGCCTAGTCCATTCCAAGAAAGTAAAGGGTGATATGATTCTGTGTCTTCTCAGTTCTTTGGTTTTTTAAAACATCTGGAAACTTTGAAGGGCACGTGGACTTCAAATGTCCTACTTTTGTGTGTTATCCCACACTGCCATCTTAAATATTTATTATTTTTCACAGTTGTGTCCATTTTGGTGTCTTTCTCAGCCCATAACTCCCACTTTTCCTTTCATTTCCCATTTTATTTCAGGTCCAGTGAGGCATCACAGGTTGTTCTGCCAGTTGCAGTTATTTTCAGTAACAGACTAGTTGTTCTTGAAATTAGTGGAAATACTAAGTGCTATATGGTAACAGAGCATGGCCTAGTATTTTAAACAAATAAATCAGATTGTAGAGAACTTAAAACACCATTTTGTAGATAACTTAAAACAGCTTATACCGATTCAGAAAGGAAGAACACCACATTTTAGACTGCCACAGTGATAGCTTCCTAAAATTGACAATCTTCTGCTGCTGCTTAAAAAAAAAGGAAAATAATTCACCTTTGTGTGCTGTCAGCACATGACTTTAAAACAGGCTTAAATTTGTGTTGCTCTCAATTATGTCATTAAGTATTTAGATTGAATCATTCCAAAGAATTTTTTGTGATTTGGTCATCTGTATCATATCTGGCTGTTCCCAAGACCTCTTCAGTTGAAATGTAACATTTTGTAAGACTGGATGAAAATACCAGAGAGTGGTGTAATCTTTGTAGGTGATGTACTTAGTTTTTTCTTGAAAACAAGAAGTTAGTGTGTTTTTGAACGTGGTGTTGTGCAGGTTGGTTAGTCTTAATGTTTTTAGGCTTACTTCGATTACATAGAAGCATATGGAATTCTGTGGGAAGTGTGTGATTTCATCTGTGCCACTTGAAACAAATTGGCTTATTCTTTTCTGTGTCTTTTGTTTTTATTAACCATGTAACAGTGACATAAAGATTTGGAGCCTTGAAATGTCCAATGCGTTCTGTCTTTGACAGTGTGGTTTAATTGTAATTGCATTTTAGGAAAGAAGTGGCCCTAAAGCATCTTGCGTTATGCATTATATCAATTATCTTGGTGGAAGAAACACACAAAGTACATTTAATTATAGGTTATAACCCAGCAAATCGTAAAAATCCTGTTCTGAAGTAAATGGTTGCCACTAATTAGCTTTTCTGTTTGCTAGTACTAGAATAAATTCAATTCATGTCTTGCTAATATTGGTTTATATTATTGGATATAACTAAATTTAAAAAAAGTTGAATCCAGAAGGCATAAACTAGTGACATGTCCAGTCACTAAGTGTTATTAATAATATTAAAGGATATTTAAATGGAGATGTTTTTTCTTTAAATACAGTATGCTGGGGTTGATTGTGGTTGACTTTAAACTGAATTATTGATTACCTTCAGAGACCAGCAAGGAATGTGCTATTTTAAATTTTGAGGGTTTTTTTGGTCTTTTTGGTGGTGGTTTGTTTTTTTGTTGGGTTTTGTTGGGTTTTTGTTTGTTTGTTTGTTTGTTTTTTCATTGTGTTTCGAATAAGTTTACATATTTTTGTGGAAGTTTAGGAGTATCAAACCTTAGATATTCAATCAATGACTGAAAGTAATAAGACAGTATTCATAATTGGATGTGGGAACTTTAACATACTAAATCACACAGGTCCAAAGCACAAAAGATTAACTAAATCTCCACTACATTTCAGGTTAGTGGTTTGGTAAACAGTGTGGGGAAAATCCTCACTAGTGTCTAAGATGTTTCACTCCCTTTGTATGAACAGGGTTTCTTGAGTCTTCATTTTCTGCAGAGCAGCTTTTGGAGATGCTGAACTGCCTTACTGTCTGGCTGTCCAACTGCTTACTTAAGTGCAAATGAGAATTGCTGATACAAAGCTAATATGAGTGAAAGGACATATATGCAGTTCACTTTGGAGATAATGTAGATGCAGTGGTAAAATAAAATTAATTCCTGTTAGAAAACAAAATAGTAACATGTATTACTGATCAAAAGCTTGAAATGGCTGATGTTGGTTTCTTATTTCCTCTGAGGTTACCAAAGCATTGTACTTATGCTACATAAAGACCAGAATGTAGTATTCATATTTCATAAAATAATTATTTCATTGATCAGTAGTTCTACAATAATCTGTCTGAATTGGTCTGCAAACATTCATAGCTTGTAAAATATAAGAACTATTTGACTTTCATTTTGGTAGGAGTTGGATATAATGTAACTGCATATACAGGAAAGATGGTAGCCCTTGAGAATCTATCTGAGGTGTTTATATTGGTCTGCCTTGTGGTCCCAACAGCAAATTATGAGCATTAGAATTCCCATTTGAGAGTTTTAAGTAAAATACCCTTTGTTCTCATAGTGGATGCTTTTCTCTTGCCTTTCCTGCTCCACCACCACCCCCTCTTCCCCACTGGAAGCTGTAATTTCCAGTCTTCTCATTCAGGATATCTTATTCAAGATAGTCACCAGCATTTAGAGTAAATTTGCGCAATTGCATAGGAGGTTGTTGTTGTTTTAACTAGCAAAGAAGAGAGGAGAGCATAGAGGGACATTGTCAAATTAATAAAATAACTGTAAGTAAAAATAAATATTAGTCACAAATAAGTCTTCATTTTCCTTTATGTCAAATAGAATATAATGGTGTATAATTGTTCTTAACTTTTTGGTACAATGTTTTAAAGGTCAGAAACAAGAAACAGGATGGAAAGTTGAGTAAATTGCTATTGTGAAGTAAAATACGGCACATGGACATACCAAAGGTAAACGTTCTGGGCTAGGAAATTGGTGGTGGTAACATGACTTCCTTTTTTCTTTAATAGCAAAAGGATTTTAAAAACAAGAAACAGGACTGTCCTTGACACAACATCAGAAAAGAATGTGAATAGGGGCAGTGGGACTGAATTAATAGTTATGTAGAAGGTTCTGTCAAATTTGTTGAGTCATGGAGAACCTTTTTTTTTTAAATTAACATATATATTTTAAAGTGCACTAGTGTATATCTTGTAGTACACTCTTGATCTCTTCTATTTTCCAATGCTGTTTGAGGTGTAAGCTCTATGAATCAGCTGGGCAATGTGTATAACAGAAATAAAGTAACTACCTAAATCAGTACATAATAAAATCAAGTCCAGTGTAGCCTGAGGTACAATGATAACGTATTATCAGGTGCAGTTCACAGATATGAGAAAATATCTTTAGCCAAATAAAACATGTAGTCATAACTAATCCTTTCCAGTAGTAGCAGAGTAGCAGTAAATACTTCACATCAATTTCTTGTGATACCCTTTTTCGTTTTCATTGGTGTTGCTGCAGATTCACATGGACTTATTTAGGATTTTTCTATTTTGGCCCTACTCTGTAAGTTCAGTAAGATCAGTGAAGCCCATCTTATGTATTGAAGCCTCTATGTAGTTAGATGGTCACATGAGAGGAAGCAGAAAGTCCATTGGAATTGATAAATGGAACTGTGAGAGGCAAAAAAAAATGAAACAAAAAAACCCAAACCCAACTCAAAAATCTTTTCTGAAACAGTATCTCACAGAAAATGCTTATAATAGAAATGAAATTAAAGTATAGGCTTGCTTCTGCAGTCCATATTTACTGGCCAGATTTGCTTCTTGGCAGTATTGGCAGTCTGTGCAATACACAAGACCATGCTTAATGATGGTTTAGAATGTGTTACGGTAGTGTTTAAAAATTACTCAAAGCAGCCCAATTGCATTTATACTGAAGCTAAAAGAAGTTTTCTAAAAGATATGAAGTGGCTCAGTTTGCTGTTGCTGACTGCTTTTGTAAGATGACTGATAGTGCTGTAGTCTGGGTTTGAAAGTAATCCAGATTTTGCTCTTGAAATTTACTTTAGTCAAAGTCCAATCTGCTTTGGTCAATAGATAAAATTATTTGAAAATCTGTTTGAATGTGGTCTGTGTGCGTGGGGGAGGGGGGAGTGCTTTTGGTATGCCTTTTGTTTGTTTGGTTTTTTAAGATTTGACCTGAGCATGTGTGACATTACATACTGTTTTCTTAAAGCCCCATGATTCTTTGTTCTCAAGTAAGCTCCAGGTAAGGTGTAATCATCTCGCTGTGACAAAGAGCACAGCATAGCAAAGGGGAGTTGTCCCCTTGTTTTCCAAAGAGACATCTGCAATACACAAAGTAAAATCTTTTGTCTGCTAGTGCTCTGAAAGGGGCAAATACAAGTTTTTCAAATATCCTAGATAAATATCCTACAGAAGAGTGCTGTATGAAGTATTAGATATTTTGTCTTTGTACAGTTAATACTGCCATGCCCATCAGTTGTTGAATCTAGAATTAATGTTCCTGATTTTATCCTATTTCTGTCTATATGAAGCATCTAGATATTGTCGTGATTAAGAGGCTTATAAATACTTGCACTGGGGATGTTGATAGCACAACAGAATAGACTCTTGGGGAGAATTTAAAAAAAAAAAAGAATTCTGTTTCCTAGTGGAAACAGCAGGTGAGTTCAGTGTCTCTTATTGCTGAAGAGTAAGAAATAAAGACGGGGAAAGTTCAAGATGAGAAATTACAGGGTAGTGAATACAAAGTGATAAATCAACCCTTACAGGATTATAGCTGCTTCCTTAGGAAAGAGATCTATGTTAACCCATACAGGGAATCCAATGTCAGGGGACTGGAAGGATCAGAAACAGGTCAGATACACACCACCATCTTTAATAATCTTGTATAATGGTAATGACAGCAGGAAGAGGTTGTCTGAGAGGTAGGGAAATATTCAAACCCTTTGTAGGCAATTATAAATTTGTTAAGCTTTGAATGGAATTTTTTGAGTTTCAGATTTAGAAATATAAAATAAAAAATATGTCGGTGGCCTGATTATGTTAATAGGGTAAGTGATGACCTTGGACTAGAAAGCAGAGTGATATAAGACTGTCATATGGTTCTTTTTTCTTTTTGTTTTTCCTCTGAAGTGAAAAAAAAAGATGAAATAAGGCTTATTTTAGGATAGGGCTAAAATAACTTAAAATTAGGAGGGGACGGGGAGAGACCACATCAGTAGCTTATTCTGGGTCAAAATCAGAATATTATTTAAGAAAAATGTTATTAAAGAGGGAGGAGGAGAAAAGTACAGCTTTATTCTTTGTGACCATTTAGTGCTAATGGTAGGATATTAGTAATGGGGTACTGCCAGACATTTGAAGAACTCCACATCTATAACAATACATGGACCTTTTTTTTTTGCAGGTTTATGTGTTTAAAGCACCCGAGAAGCTATGTTAGATACTGATAGGATTCAGAATTTGAAGCCTAAAGGGAATTGAAAATGATAACATAAAATTTGTTAGGGACAATTAGGTAAGTATTTCAGAATGCTGTGAAACGAGTTTTCTGACCTGGTGTGAATGTCCTTCGGGGAAGGCAAATGCTAGCTTTAGAGCAATAGCAAAGTACAAATTAAATCAAAAGAGAAAAAGCATTAATGTTTTATTGAAAACTTTGAATGATTACTTAAATGATGCAACCCAATGAGTTTCCAGCTCACAGTCTAGGTTATGTTATGTACTGAAGATTTTACAAGTTCTCCAAATGTGTTATTTGTTATCACTACTTATCCTCAGATTCATATCCTGTGTGGGCTGTGGAAAATCGGTCAATTAGTAGTGGTAGGTGGGTAGATGTCTCGGGGATTAAGACACTCAGATATCTATTTGTTAATCATGCAAATAAATAAGGAAAGGCAGATGCCAGGATCTGTTGTTACCTAGATACCAGGGACTCTGACTCAGAAGCTTTTGATCTTTTATCACTGTATAGAAGTTTTTCCTCGGAGTCTGAAAATAACTGCTTTTCACTTTCAATACGTTATTGGATGTATTTTTCTGATAACAATTAAAGAAAAGAGTAACTTCTATTATTTGTGCACATATATGACTGTTCCAATCGTATTTTAAAAGTTGGGATATTTGGAGTTTCCCAGTTCTTACACTGTTTTTAAGTCCCTGCTTAAAATTGGATTTTTGTCAAACAAGAATAAACTTAAGTAAAACCGGTGCGTATGTTTATCCAACATCACATTGTTAAGCTTGATTCTTCTGTGAAAATAGCACTGTAATCTCCTCACTTTAAGCAATGTTGAATAAAAGAACTGAACCTTAAATAAAATTTCTTTTTCTGTTAAAATTCCCTTCCCTGTTAGCCATTTAACCATTAAAATAAATAATTAATTGCCATGCTTGTTAGCAATCTGCCTGCAAATTGCCAGTCTTCTTCTTTTCAACCCAGCCTAGAGCTGTAACAGTGAAGTTCTTTCCCAATAAGAAGTCAAAATGACAGAAAACCTGATAATTTCCATTTTTCTTCATAGAAGAGTTCATAAGATTCAGCTTCATTTTGTACACATCAAGAGCATAAAACATACATTATCAATTTCCTCATCCGTGAGATTACTCAAAATACTGCCTATATAACTAATACTAACTTTGATAATAGAGCTCTTGCAAATGACTTTGAAATATGAGATCATTATCTTTCTGGAGGTAGATTTTTGCATTGTGTGTGTTAGCAGGTGAGAAACAATGTAGTATTTGAAAAACAGGAGAAAAAGTCTCTGAAAAGCAGGGAGAAATCAAGGATAATATAAAGTTATTCACAGTTCTATATTAAAATATATTATTAAATATTTAAAAAGTGATGTTGCAGTATTACAACGCAAGTAGTGAAGATATTAGGATTTAAATGATCATGTGGCCTATTGTGCAAAAAGTTACTGGCAGAGAATTTTTATATCAGTAATGAATATTAATTGCTGTGTAACTGTATACTTATATTTTTCCTGCAGCTTAGGGCATGCAACTACTTAAATCTTTAATGTGAAAATTTTTGGTCGAGCAGAACAACATAACTCTTTGGGCAATTTTTATGCTGTGGAATATGCTGGAACCACTGAAAACCCCTGTATGTTTTTCAGAAAGCATTTAACAACAAATTTGGCTTGAAAACATTTGTTGGGTTTCAGTCTCATGCAACTGAAAGAATGAATTTATAGAGCTCTCAAAAATCATCAATTTAACAGAAATATCCAGACATTTATTTTTTGGAAAGCCAGTATAATAATGCCATCAATGAGATCCTAAGGGAACTAACGCGTTGTTGTCAACAGGCCTTTCTTTATCATTCCTTGCTTCCCATATCTGAAAGATGCTCAGCGTCCTTCAATTCCAGGGCTGAATGGTGGGGTGCCATCATTGCCATTGTATTCCAACACCATATACTTAAAAGAATAGCACACTTGTGATGTCATATCTATTTAGCTTTATGTAATTATCCCCTTGTTTACAATATATATTCCCCTGTTATCTTAAAGGATTATTCTTTTACATTTCTGCTATCCTATATGATGTGGGGGTTTTTGGAGTTTCTGTGGAGTTCTACGCCTGCCCTGTAAGATTTTTTTGAAAGGTCATTTGAGAGTTCTGTCGCACATTTAAATTATGCTAAAATACTGCTTTTGAAGTACACAACCATAATGATTTTGTGAAGATCTTCTCATTAACAAAAAGTGAAAGTCACTCCATTTTGCGTATCTTAAATAAGGCTTAAATAGTCCCTTAATTGTTATATGTCTGGTAATAGTGCCATGTTAGATTATGTACCCGCAGAAGAGTGCCAAACCTATTTAGTTGCTAATTGTGGAGCATTCTTGTCAAACTGCTTTTCCAACCTTTTATGTCTTTTGGCATACGTAAGCCTTTCTGATTTGACATCTGGTTTCCTGTCAGTTCATTTGGGTAGTGGGTGTGTACTTTTAATATGGAATGCCTGTGTTGAGTGAGTCGTCTTCTTAACTTAAGCCCTATGAACTACATTTCTGTTGTGTGTCATATCTTGCAGTTTTCTCTAATGTTTATTTGGAAAGCAAAGTATTTATAGCAATCTATGACTAATCTTCCAATTTCCAGAAGTCCATAACCTTCAGACTACTACTTTCCATCCGGTCTTGGAAAGAGAGTAGTATGCAAAATGAGAGGATAGGAATGAGCCTACAAACACTCAGTGTTTGTTGTGTTCTTATTTACACCAGTCCGTATTTACACCAGTCACTGCTTTAAAATGTGTGGGAGGTCCAGTATACGTTCAAAATTATTAAGTGCACAAGTATGGTACAGTGGTATTACATAATAGGCAGCCTAGTTATGTGACTTTCCATACAGAATTAAGGTGGGAGACAAAGTTTTGTACTTCATGAAGTACATATCATAAAGAGGCGTTGGGATCTTGTACTCCCTGCTGGGGAGTTTTGCCTGAATTATGAGTAAAGAATCTAGCCCAAGTAGAATGCACTGGGAAATGGTTGGAGACATTAACAATTTCATATTATTTAGTGTGAGCTGAGAAATACTCCATAATTACTGACAGGTGGTCTAGAATTGGACACTGAAATTGCCTTTGTAATTGTAGATTGATGATACTTTTGGTGTACCCATTTTGATTTTAACATCAATTCACTAGTCATCACATAATTATATATAAAGAGACTTCACAAGATACCTGTTATTTCCTGAGGATCCATTACAGTCCATCAGACAAAATATCAGTTCTGTTTTTTAAACTATGTATTAAAAGGATTTTCAAAATAAGGGTTATTTACCCAATAGACTGTAAAGATTTCTTTGGAATCACTGTAAATAGAAGTTCTGCTCCTGCTTAGGGAATTCTGAGAGAGCGTATTATGAGCTGCAATGAGTTGTTCCAATGTAAAAAAAATGAGTATGTAATCTCAGAAGGTCTTCAAGGCTGACTTTCACATTTCAGACTGGCAACTATATAGGTACCTTCTGTAGTTCTTGAAGATCACGTATGCACTTTGTGAGCAGTTCAGAATGGATAAATTAGGCAGGCTCCTGTTTTACGTGGCCTCTTGGGTAAACCTGCCCTCTGCTTTGACTATAGGGAGAACGCACAGAATCATGTCGCTGTGCTCTATTTGGCTTGATAATACTCGTGGTAATCTTGCAAGAAAGAATGCATGTTACTTAGAGGTACATGAGTTGGTATCTTTGTAGGTATATTAAAGGTCTTAGCTTTGTGGATATTTCACTTATTCTTAAAAATTGCATTTGCAAAACAATTACATTCTTATTACAAGAATTTTTCTCTTGATGACATACAGTAAATGCATAATCTATGGATATGGGTGATGATTTGCAAAATTCCTTCATTAAAAAGCAAGACTCTTTTTGTTTCAGTGTCACCAGAAATGCTAAGGCAAATTATGCCTTCAGGGAGGAAAGTAACTGACATATTACTTAAGGGAATGAATACTTACCTTTCTAATTGTTGCAAGCAGAATTTGCACTGAAGTTTTAACTGTTTTTAATGTCTTTAATGCTCATCATTAGATTCATTGTTCTTGGAAGTCCGTGAGTACATAACCTACTTTTGCCCTTAGCATGGTGGCAGAAATTATGGCTGGAGTGTATTCCATATCTCCAAGTCCAGAATTGGACTAAGTCATGTAGTCCTGCCCCCCAACACTCTATCTTACTTGCTACTCTGTCTTAGAATTTGGACTTTGTAAGCTTGCTGTGGTGGAAGTTTTCTAAATACCTAGTTAGGACACACATTTATTTTTCTGGCTTGAGTTTCATGGATCCAATTTCAGTCCTACTTGTACTAACTTTACATTGATACATTTATTTTATTATCAATGAAAGTTAGGTAGAATTTATTTCCCATGTCTTAAAAAAACGTATAGACATATTCCTACAATAGACCAGAAATGAATTTTTTTCAGTTTTTTTTTTTTTTTTAAAAAAAGGACTGAGTTTTTGGAGCAAGTTGAGTCTCCAGTGATTGAACTATGAAGAATCTGTCCTTTGACTCTGAGATTTGGTCTTCTAAAAGCTTGCTGCATCTTTTAAAATGTTAATAGAGAACCCATAATTAATTTCCCAGCACTACAGAAGTCTTAGTTAATGCCTCACAAAAATACTGTCCTTTTTCTCAAATATATGCTTTGTCACTGACATAAGTGGGTTTGCGCAAATACTGATTTTGTGTTGGTTATTTACCCTGGTGGTACATTGCAACTGAAACAATCTTGGCTGTTGTACACATATATAGGGGCAGATAGTGTCATTCATGCCACATACCAACCGTGGTGGCTTATAGATGGGATGGCGCAGATGCTTTGTGCCCTACAAGAATGGTGAGGGATCTTGTGCCTCAGGTAGTCTTGGCCTCTCCCTTGTACTGTGCTGTCTGCTACCATCCTGAGATAGAGCCACAGCGCTTTCATCTGCTTCCCTGGGGAAATGGGGACAGGTATTTGAAAAGAATCCTAGAGAGGTTTGTATGGCAGGAGAGGCCCTGTGCAAGTGCCCCTATGCTGAGGCAAATAGCACTTATGCTGAAGTACTCAAAGTGAAGAGCAGAGTATGTCCCACTTAAATCAGTAGCTTGTGGACTGATGATCATCAAAATAAACATCAAGTAGAAAAGTTTTTCCAGAGTTTGTAACAAATCAAAGAATAACCGATGAAAAATCGGTGCCAAAGTCATAGAACATATTACTGGATATGGCATCCTCTCTTTTATATGTGGTAATTTTATTCCTTGAATGAATTGGAAAAGACTGTGTTTTAACTTTAATGAGTCAGTATGAAGTCGAAATAACTTGCCAACACATTCATGCGTTTCAGTTGTTTTTTTACACTGCATTTTACATGAGGGGAAATTGCAAATAGTAAATGTCAAGGATTCACTTGGGGCATTACAATTTCAGAGGCATGAAACTAATACATATTTGTCTCATTACTGTCACCAGATTAAAGTTAGTCCATGGATGGCAAGAGCTCATAATTCATAGGAGACATAGTTACAAATGACCTGTGGGAGGTCACAGATATCACAACTTCCTAAATTCATATTACAAACGTGTCATTAATAAGAAATGAGGGAGATGTTGTTCATCATCTTTCAAAATGCTGGTTTTCACTGAAAAAGGGGTGAAAGGTTTTTTTTTTTATTTCCAAGTCTCAATTGATCACATCTCTGTAGATTATAGTGTATGGGAGTAGGAAGGCAGTACAATCCTTCTGGGTATTTACTTAAGTCATCTGTGATCTTTTATATTAATACAACTAACCCATTCTGCTGTATAATTTACCTGTTGATATTTTGCTTAAGTATCTCTAGAGCACTGAGGGGCAATGAGTGTTATATGGGAGCTTTTAAATGTGATTTGTACGCAGAGATTTTTATCCTCTTCCTTGTTTTCACTCCCATTGACATCTTGAATGTAGAAGTCACTGTAGTAATTCACAGAGGGTACATCTCAGCAACACGGTATGTGTGTGTTGCTACCGTGTTAACTTAATCAAGTGAGCACAGAGGGGCTGAAAAGGATTCTTAATGACAGGGTGAGATGTAGTTCTGTGTCTGAAATCAACTGGATATATCTTTAACTGGATTCACTGAGTCTTTCACTTAGTTGTTGAAGGATGTTAAATGTTTTGTATGTTTAGGGTAGCCAATGAAGATGTAGAATAATAGAACAAAGCTACATTTGCTTTGCCTATTAAAACAATGTGGGGTTTGGACTTTTTTTGATTATACTAGAGTAATGTGTTCTAGATGACCATCTACTTAAGAGGATGTTTAGAAGTTATAATTTAGCATGTACATTTGTACACTTTAGCTGGTTGCCTGCCTTATGTATGAATGGTGAGAGCTACAGTTAATTTATTAAATCATTTGTCTGACAACTGCATTGTCTTTCTAGGTAATTCTAGGTGCAATTTCAGGTGTCAGCTTTGATTCATAGAGTCACACATGTTTTGATTCATAAAGCCATAGATGGGTATCAGATAGACTGCTTCTCTTCCTGTTTATAAGAAAGCTGTGACGCCAGGGTATTGATTCACATCTTCAGTCACCTGGCATGCAAAGAATTGCAAAAGGTTTTAAAAGTGATGTTTGATGGTAGAGTCTGTAATAAGTATATAAATAAATAGTATTCACTGTCAGCATAATGATATCAGCCAAGTGGTTTAGCTCATTGTTTTAAAGCTTGTTTTCTTCTTTGTGTCTGACCAGAGTGAATCCCAGCAGTTCAAGGAATCATAGAAAGTACTGAATGAGAAGCTACTGAGGACTGAAAAATACTTTGTGCACTTTTCCAGCAGAATATGTGGGGTTTTTCCTCTCTCATAACATAGTCCAAAAGCAAGTCTCAATGTGAGGTGTTTATATAAGAAAGAAGTTTATATAAGAATGATTAGAAAGATTTGGGAGTGAAGTTTATAGTTCTGTAAAGCAGTTGTTAAAAAACAAGCCCTGGAGAAATTTCACTGCATACACAGAGATTTGCTCCAGACATAGTACTGAAATATTTGGAATAGCAATTCTGTCCATTTACCAGGTTTCCAGAAAAATGATAAAAAAAGAGAGGGAGCTTGGAAAAAAGCATCACTGAGAATGGGCAAGTACAAAGTTCATTAAGAACTGGAGAAAACTAAGAATATATTCTTTCTGAGTACTGACTGGATTCTGAGATTGTAGGTTGTCAGGTTATGCAAATAGATCAGTTTCTTTAAGGTAAAATATTATTTTTAGGTTACTTTACATACATGATTATTGTACTTCTTGGCAATAGAAAGTTTGTATTGGTTCAGCCGAGTTCCTAATAACTGGGAAAAAAGAAAACATGCATGTTTTCAGGAGGACGAGGAGGTTCTGTGGAGGTACAGGCCACCTATAGGAGGGAAAAGAAGCTGACCTTCCAAGGGCAAATTGTGCCTGATCAACACAGTAGCTTTCTGTTACGAGTTTACTTGCTCTTGTGATATTTATCTTGGCTTCACTAAGACTTCTGATGAGGTGTATCCTTATAGCCAACATGGTTAGATGTGGTTTGGTGGGATGTAGAATATTGGGTGGACTTGTGAATGCAAAGTTGGTGGCTGGTTATCAACAGCATCATCTTGCAACAGTAGGGCCAGTGCTGTTCAAAGTCTTTATTAACAGCTTGTATGATGGGAATGAATGGGATGCTCTCTGCAAGTTTGTTAGTGATACCAAATCCAGGATAGTAGTTACATTGTAGACCAATGCTACTATTCTTAGGAAGCTGAAGATGTGGTGTGACAGAAATCTCATGAATTTCAGCAACATCAAATGCTAACTCCTGCATGTGTGGTAGAGTAGCCCCATATGACAGCTGATGCTGGCTACCAACAGGCTAGAAAGCAGCTTCACAGAAGCATAGAATGGTTTGGGTTGGAAGGGACCTTAGAGATCATCTTTTTCCAAGCCCCCTGCCATGGGCAGGGACAACTCCCACTAGAGCAGGTTGCTCAAAGCCTCATCCAGCCTGGCCTTGAACACCTTCAGGGATGGGGCAAAAAAAAGAAAAGTATGTGCAGAGATATCCTGTTGGACAGCTGGTTGAACATGAGTCAACCTTTGTGGCGAAGAAGGCCAACTGCATTCTGTGATGTATTAACATGAGTGTAGATAACATGGCAGGGAAATAAATCTGTGACTGCATCTGGAATACTGTGTCCATTTTGGCAATTCTTGTACTGCGTATTCTTGTACTGTGTCCCAGTACAAGAAAGATATGGACATAGTGGAGTAAGTTTGCAGGGGGGCTGGGAGCCACCTAATTGGTGGCTGGATCATATCACTTATTAGGGGAGGCTGAGTACTGGGTCCGTCCATTTATAAAGATGTGGAGGGAACCCTTTTGGTCAAACAAACAAACAAAGCCCCAAACATCAAACAAAACCCCAAAGAACCCCCCAGAAAGAATAAAAAACAAACAAACCACAACCAACATGTTCCACAACCAAACAAAAAAACCCACAAAAAACTTACAAAACAAACCACCCCGCTTCACCCCGCCCGTACACCCTCTGAAAACATATTGAAATCATAAGTCTCAAGAATAGAGAATTGGAATACTTACAGAGGAAAGAACAGGCTCCCGAGAGAGGTTGTGGAGTCTCCTTGTCCAGAGATATTAAAAATCCACTTGGATGTGTTCCTGGCCAGCCTGCTCTGGGTGACCCAGCTTGCGCAGCGGGGTTGGAGTAGATGATCTCTGAAGGCCCCTTCCAACTGCTACCATTCTATGATTCTGTAATTTCCATTACAAAAGTTTTTAGCGTCATTTGAATCTCTTATAACTAGAGCAGTTTTTTTCCTTACAGATGGGAAAGAAGACCTTTAAAACATGCCTTATTACTATGATAACATATTGTAACTCTTTCTGTGTACATTACAGTCAAGGGATTTTGTAGAATATAAATTTCTCTCAGTCAGCTCATTTCTATGAATTGGTTTGCTTTTTAAATTATGTCTGAGTTATACTGATGGGTAACTCATACCAGATTGGAGTGTCTTGATCTTTTTAAATTTTTTGATTTTTTTTTAAAATAGAAAAAGGTTACTTGACTGAGTCTACTGATCTAACCATTTTGATTAAAGAAAAAGTTAAGTTTTATGCAAACATAAAACTGGTAAGATCAAATTCTGTGTACCTTTAAAAAAACCCAAACAAATAAACCTACCTTGAGAAGTAGTAAAATATTACTAAATGGCAGAAATATGAAACAAGATAAGACTTACAAAAGCTTGAGTTAAATATATTTGTGTATTTGATGACAAAGTGAGTTCGCTCCTTTACAGCTTCAGTTATGGCCTTTTGTGACAGAAGGGAGAAATAGATTAGAATTTCTTAGAATAGTTGGAAAAAGAAAATTTTATTTTATAAAATAAGGAACCAGATATAAGCATGTACATTTGCTGGGGTTTCCTTGGAGGGAGTTTGTGTATGTGTGTCAAACAGAACTTTGTAAATTTCCTTGCAAATCCGAAAAAACATTAATTCCATTTTAAATTCCTGATAATAAACATAATTCCTAATAATATTTTTTAGTAATATAGGAGGTTTCACTTACACCTGTATCAAGTAACAAAGATGTAACAGAGTTATGTTAACTGAGAGGGTTTCAGATTATGAGGAGGAATGTGGGTGTCAGCCTCTTTAGACAGAAGACAGGAATAGGAAGGTGGTAGTCTCTGTAAGTAGGTAACAGTCTTTCACTTATCCCAGTAATAGCATTGTAGTTCTTTGTGATCTCTGTAATCTGATGTTTTTAATATTCTGGCAGGGATGTCAATGCCTATTACAAGGTAGGAATCTAAAATTCCCAGTATTCTAGAACTCAGTAGAACCTGTGATTCTAAGATGTGAAGTGAAATATGAGTGCTTCCCCAACTTTTTTTCTATAAAAATCCAAAATGAAACCTTTTGTTGGTTTATTTTTTACAATTCATTGCACTTAACAGGTTAATGAACACTGTGTCAGTTGTGTTTGTGGAGAGGGTAAAACTCATTTTGGAATCCTGGGATTCAAAAGCAATTTGTCTCTTACTTCAGTCTTTCCCTAAAAGCTTTAAGGGGCCTGTAAATACCTTTGGTTTTCCTCAGATCATGCTTCTTCCTGATTTTCCCAATGCACCAGGAAAGGATAACTTGTACTGGAGAAAATAAAATTGCCAAATCTTCCGTTTCCAGTAGTAGTCAAAGGGATTCATTCAGTCTTGAGGAAGCTGTGAAGAAGTACAATTTGAAGTAGTAGTCAATTTCATGACTACTCCATCATAAATACAATCGGCATGCAGAGCTTATAGAAAAAGAGGCTATCAGTATGAAGTCAATCTATTTTATTTATTTATTAAGAACGTGGAAACAGTACAAGGATATCCCAAGTTTATTCAACGTTATTCTTCAGTTCTCTAAGCAAGAATCATACTGTGGAACTGGAGACATCTTGATTCATCGACAAGTACTCCAGCTATTCCTGATTATTGCATTGAAAACTAATGAAAAATGTTTTGCCAGACTGTATCAAAGTGCTGGTATTAAGTTCTATGGTAAGATACTAATTTTGAAAAAGGTGGCCTTCTATTCTATGTTCCTGTAGGTTTTGTAAAATCTTATCCCTCAGAAAATACAAAGATAAATGACCCAACACCTGATAAAATACAGCTGTCAAGTAGAAAGTTGAATGTCATCCATTCTCCAATTAATTCTTTCTTCTTGTTTTGCGATGTTGCTTCCTAATGAAAGCTTGAACAGAGAATCAGTCATTTTACTTCTTTCAGGAAGTGTATGTAGTAAAATAGCTGTAGACTAATAGTATGTGAAATACTGTATAAAGAAATGAGTTAAATAGACAGAAAATTAGTGTAGGATTTTCCCCTCTCTCATGTTGTCTGTCTGCTGAGTTTGTACCATTACTAGGAGACATAGTGGCCTATTTCCTACTTGAGGTGCACAGTTAAAAATAGCTTTCTTATCTGATAATTTTGGTAAGTGGAATGCAGTGTTCTTTCCAACTATCAGTAATTTGACTTTTTTATTTTGGGGTGATATGCAAATGTATCCCTATGATGCCTTTTAGGAAATTGTTTTCCCACCTAACAGGTAATTTCAATCTAACACACAGAAGCCACATACACTGTACTACTGTTGCCAGTATTGCGTGTATCTTGAATACTTTTAACTGAGTTTTTTTTATTGTTGAGGAAAGGCACCATTGACCAATCCTATTTTATTGAATCTTCTTGTTATAACAGTGGATTCAGACTGATGAGTCACTATTCATTTCATTTGAAGGTTTGCATGTATGCATTTTATATACTTTTTTTGCCATCGTACCTGTCAGCTAAAAATAGCTCTCTTGCAGAAATGACAGAAGACATTTTATAAAGAAATAATAAAATCTACTGCTGTGAACATGTCGCTTCAGGCAAAAACAGTTGCTTATGCTGGCTGGAATGTTACTCTGATGTCTTTAAATAATTTCATTAGTCAATAAGATATGCTTTAATTATTTAAGTGACAAAAAATATGAGCTTTTCGTATTTACATCTACCCACTGTTTACTCTTTTTAGAATATTTCTTTATATTAGAGCTGCAAGCACTTGCAAAACCCCATCTGGCTGGCAAAATATCTTTTTGTTTACAAAAACAGAAGCTTTTAGCCACTGTAAGCTCTTGAATGTTTCCTGCTGGGATCCCAAGCTAACATTTTTTGCCAGCAGGCACCACTTTCAGCTCGTGGGAACCTGCTGTCACCAAAAGAGGTTTTCCCTCGTGTCTTTCCTCTTTATTGCAGCATCTGAGGTGACTGATCTTGAGGAGAACCCCACTTTTTGTCTTTCTGAAAAAGCAGTCTGGTATGCATTTGTACACATTTTCTGCTTGGACTAGTTTGTTTCAGCCCTTTGGTATCACCCCTCTCCTTATCCAGCAAACACCTATTTCTCTTCAGAGGAATTTCATCAGCTCGCTATCAGTTCAGAGACTCTGTCTTAGAACATGAGCTCAAATAACTTTTACAACTTGTCTGCTATCAGCACAATATACTTGGGTGGCTGCATGGTAATCTGAGCTCAATTTATTTATGGAAGCTATGTGCAGTAGGCAGAGTATAGAAGTGAGCTTGTTTGTGGGAATTACAGGCTTTGCCTGTTGTAGTGAGCCAGTTGAGCTGCTACATAATGATGCTTACACTTCCCTGTTGAGCAAAAAGTTGAGATGGTAGAGAGTTAGGGAGATGGGAGGGGGAAGAGGAAGTGATATGGCAAATTGACCATGAACAAAACAAATTTACTAGTTTCTCCTCGGTTTTTGATTATCCTAAAATCTGTCAGAAAATTGAATTGCTTGTTTGCTACCCAAATTATTCTCTGTTATGGGATGCTTGCCAGACTGATTTTTATCCTTTTTTTCTTTTTTGAAATAAAAGGTTAACTGAGGTATAGAAACTGCAGATTTTGAAAATGACAATATGTGCCTCAGTTACACTGAGTGCATGAAGAGAAAATTATGTGAAGGTATTAGTTCACATCTTCATTACCATTTTTATCTTATATATCTTAATTTAGTCTTTATTGCATGAGGAAGATAACAATGGCAGTGTGATTTTATGCATGATATTTTCTCAAAGGAAGCAATGAAAACAACGTTTATTAAATAATTTAAGAGGACTAGAAAAAAGACCTTGATAGGAGGGAAGGACTAATTTGGATTGGGTGGAATAACTTAGTAAGTCTCGTAAGTGGAATATTCGATAATCTTTATTTTTAAATTTTTCAGACCATATTTGTCTCTTCTTTAAAACCAAACTTACCTTTATCTTGTGTGGAATCAATGCTAGAAAAATACTGCATTCTTTGGAATCTTTCTGCAAATTCCAGTAATACCAACGTTTTGTAGCATTCCCATCTGCAGCAAAGTAAGTTCAGGAGGTAACAAAGTTGCTCCTTGAAATTTCCTCAAAAGACTGAGACAGTTTTTCCCCTGCAAAGAAACTTGTAAATGGTGTGTGATCTGAGGCTTATTTTAGTGCAGTGGAATACATCTTTTTCAAGAATATGGCAGTCTGTAGAATTGTAGAAAAATATTTCAGAAGTTTGAACTGATACAGCAGTGTGTGAATAACATTTTAGGGGCGATAGATGTTGCTATCATTATGTGGCACAATCCATCCATTTGTTTTCCTTATACTTCCCACTTTTGTAACTCCTCTGGCATTTCAAATGAGAACAGCAAGTTTTTAATTGTTGCCTGCAGGATCAGCTTGCTTGAAACAGAAGGGTTTTTTTCCTTTTACCTGTAGGTCTTCTAAAGTACAAGTATGCTATATTATGGTAGTGGCACTGTAACTTTTTTGGACTGGGATATGGGTAGCCTAGCATTCCACAGGCTTAAGCAGTTACTCTAGATGTATAGGTAGGGTAGTTTTGCCTTTGACAAAGACAGTTACTCAGACCTCTTGATGAAAAATAGCAAAGTTAATGAATTGCTGTCTTTTCTCAGGAAGTTTCCAAAACATTCTGTGTATTAAATATAAAAGTAGCTTTCTTCTTGTATGGGGATTCAGGCTTTTCAGACAGAAAACTGAATTTATCCTTGTGCTGAGCAGTTTTTCATAATGATGACAAATGGACAAATGTAAGTTTAATTTCTTTCAGGCATGTTGAGCTGTTATCCTAGTGACTTGGAATTGGAATACATCTCTGTAATAATACTTTTCCTTGCCTTAGTGGTAGTGTGTAAAATCGTCAGTCATGAAATACTATTACTATGAACACCCTGGAAGGAACAGACTATGTAGCATTAGCTGGACAATTTGTCTCTTCCTACCAATGCAGAATTACGTGTTGCTTGAATAGCCTTGTTCCTGGAACAAGTAAGTTACTTATTGAAAAGCAGTTAGCTCAAATTTAAACATAACTGTGACTTTGAGGGGGAGAACTACAGGTGCTGTGAACAAAATTTTAATCAAATGCCTTAAGTAATGAAAATCTGGGTAACATCTATACTCTGGTTGAATATGTCACTGAGAATTCAGATAGTTTCTTCAAATAATTGTACTCTTTCCCATTAAATTGGAGAATTTCCTTTCTGTTGTATTCCTACACATAGATCATGTAAAAGCAGGAAGTTATCAGCATTCAACCAGCAGTACATTTAATTTAGTAATTGATTATTTCTTTATTTAGGATGAAGTAATACTAGAATTCAGGTAATTTCTTTTGGATCTGGCTATATTGACAACTCAAATATGTAATATTGCTGCTGTACTGTTTTCCTGATAGAACGCAGTCTGGTCTCTTTAGATTCACTCTCTAGATAGCTTCCATCTTTCTTTAGACTGAAAAGCCGGGACTTGCATAGTTCCTGAAGATTTAAAAATAATTATTGCATTCATATTCTCTGCCACTGTGAGATAGGGGATCATTACAACTAAGCTTTTCTTCCATACGGCGTATAGAGAAGATTGAACTAATTCCTTGTAGTTCTGTTTCTTTTTTTTTAAAAGCTGTGGCAAGAGGACTTATGATTTCATCTTCTGATTATCTGTGGTCATCCCTATGAGATTAAAAGGGCATTGCATAATAAAGTAACTGCAATAGAGCTGTTTCTCTTCTTTGGCTTCTACTTTGAATAAGCTGGTACTTCAAAGGATACACCATCTGCCTCATTTCAGAGGTACTTGCTTCAAAGCTTGCCACATTTAACAAAAAGGCAAGTAGTAAAGACTTTCCAACACCCCTTTCAGTTGTAAAAGGAGAGGAAAAAGCCCAACAACAATCTGCTGGTAGGTTGGATAGATATTTTAGTAGAATCATGAAGCACGCGATACAGTGGTATTTTTAATAGTATATCAGAAAATAAGATGATGAAATGGTTTCATCTTCATGTCCAACAAATAATTTCTTTGATCAGTTTTGTCGGTAAATTCTTTGTACAGGAGCAAAACGTTATCAATGAAAAGGTTTCTTCTGAAAGAACTACAGAAGATGTTGAAATATTAAAAATAAAAAAATAAATAGGTTGCCCTGAGAAGTTGTAGGTGTCCTATCCATGGAGGTGTCCAAGACCAAGCTGGATGTCCAACATGGTCTAGTGGGACGTGACCCTGCCCATGGCAGAGGGATTGGAACTAGATGATCTTTAAGGTCCCTTCTGAACTAAACCATTCTGTAATTCTATTCGCTTTTAACTTCAGACTTTTCTTCCTGATCCATGAGCTGCAGTTGATAGAACTGTGTGTGGTTTTATGGCTGGCTCAAAAGAGTTGAGGCTCCTGATTTTAATTGTCATTTTCTCACTGATAGAAATCAGTCCTGATTCTGTGCAAGGCACATCACAAATGCAAGTACTTTGGTGTAGTCCTTGGTCCCGGATCAAAGACTTGCTTTCTGTAGTTGATTTTCGTGAAGTCACTAACCCAAAGTATTGATGCATTATCCGTGAAGTAAATTGTTTATTAGAGATGCACTGTGTTTTGATGAAGTTGTCAGTACATCTGATTGAGATACCCTTAAATTTATCTTTTATTATTCATGATGAGTAATTACATAGTATAGTGATTTGTACTTTAATTCTAGATTATGTAGTACAATACTGCAGTGTTGAGGATACAGGTGTGGTTTTTTTCTTCCAGCAGATTTGGCATAATGTTATTTACCTAGTGGCTTCAACAGCAATGATCGGTTTATTATTGTCTGGCTTTTTTTTGTTATTTGTAGTGGATCTTCCCATCTTCTTAAGATTTATGGAGGAGAGTTTTCTGCTTCCTATATAGTCGAAACGCAGCTGTTGGGGATAAATCAGCTTATTTACAGTCTTCTCATGTAATGTAATGTCATGCTATCAGTCTGATCCCACTAGTGTCAAGTGTTAGAACTACACTTCAAGAAAATTTGATAATTGACTACTACTTCCAAAAGTGACTTATACTTGGATAACAGAAGTAAGAATTAAGTCAATTTGTGTTAAGGATTCCCACAATGTTTTCTTGTCTCCTGAGATTACTGTATATATTGGCATTTAGGATAAACTATGGTGTTTAATTTGGAGCTTGCCTGTTGCGGTTTAACCCCAGTCAGAAATTAGGAACATGTAGCTGCTTATTTCCTACCCACCCCCATCCACGAAAGGGAGGGGAGGGGGAAAGGGAGAAAAAGAGGGGAAAGGAAAAAAAAACTTCATGGTTTGAGATAAAGACAGTTTAATAGAACAGCAACAGAAGAGGAAAATAATAATATTATTAACGATGGTAAAAGAATATACAAAAGGTAGTAGTACAACAGAAGTAATTCTCAACACCTGATGATGGATTGCCTGGCCTGTCCCAAGCAGTGATCATTGATTCCTGCTCCCGGCCAACCCCCATTTATAAGCTGAACATGGTGTCTGTGGTATGGAATAGTCCTTTGGCCAGCTTGTCCTGTTTATGCTTCCTCTCAGCTTCTGTGGGAGGCTGAAGAAGTCCTTGACTAAGGTAAACATCACTTAGCAACATGTAAAACGATATGTGTAATCAACATTCTTTTTATACCAAATCCAAAACACAGCTGCCCCTAGAAAGAAAATTAACTCTATCCCACCTGAAACCAGTACGTTCTCTTAATATACCTTGCAAGTGACAAACACTCTTCTCATTGGAAAATGTTATTTTTGAAAAGTGGTGGTTTATGTGTATTTACATTTTATCATCATATTTTTAATAACTTCAAATGTTACTACGTTTAAAAGGGGCAGGCGGTTTTTAACCACTTACAGGATTCAGCTTGCATCTCAGTTTAATTTTTTCCTGACTTCCACCATTTTTTTCCTCTAGATATGAGAAAGAATTGAGAAAATTGAGTAAAGAAGTAGGACTAGGAGAGAGCGCAAATGAGGCTGATATAAGGAAAAATATAGAATGAGTTTATAGAGAAAGGAATACAGTTGCTGAGTTTGTGCATGTGAAATTTCTATAAATGTCATTCAGGAAGTGAATTCACCACTTCTCTTACATTGGCTATTTTGAAAATCATGTCAAAAATCCTTTAAACCAAATATTATGTGCTTTTTGACATTCTCTTTTAATGATGTTTCCCCATGACTTTGCTATTCAATTCTGTATTGTTTCATTGTCCTTTTAATTTGAAAGATCTTAATAGCATTTAGTCAGGATTTTTTTATTGCACTTTAAGACAGTAAAGTACATAGTTTAGTAAAGGCTAAAAATACCAAGAAATTAATAAAAAACGTGCCTGATGGGCAGTGGGGTTTTCAGCACTCTTACCATGCTTTCTTATAGCCCATGTTTTTTAAGCTTGTGCAAGACAATCTTGCTAGATAATGTCAAGAGGTTTACTAAAGTCAAGATATGACATTTCCCACTCTCCTCTGAGCTACCAGGTTTGTGTTGAAGGAAGTTAGATTGATCTGTCAAACAGTTGGTTAGGTCTGGACAAACCCATGTTGGTTGTTACTCTCCAAGTGCTTACAAATAGTCAGTTTAATCTATTTGTTGCACAGGTTTGCCCAGGGCTGAAGCAAAACTGACCAGTCGTCTTTGCTTTCCCAGCCTTCTCCACCAAACCCTAATCTCTTCAAAGACAGGCAATATTTTTTTTAAACAAACATACAAAAAGTCTCTTGGGGAAGGTCCCGAAGAACCATCTCAGCCATGTAATTTCTGTCAGGAATAAACACTGAGAGGATGTCCTTTTAATAAACAAACATCCAGCAGCATTAGTTTCCCAGTTGCATTTGCCATTTTAGAAATGCTTGTATATTGGCACAGAAAATTTGTTTCTAAATGTGTCATTTAATGAAAGGTGTGTTTTCTCAAGTTGATATTAAAGACTGTAGAATGCTGAAAAGCTCTAGAAGGTCAGTGAAGACAGTCCAGGCTGTGGACTTCTGCAGCCGCTATGTAACTCCCTAAATGTTCTTATTGATGGGAGTATACCCAAAGTAGGAAGAATTACTGTGTACGACTGTGATGTTCTAAATAAAGAGTTGACTTGTCAATAAAGGGCTACAGGTTCTTACAGTGGCTTAGCTCAAACTAAATACCTCCTTGGCTTAGTTTCAGTGAAGTTACAGCAGACACAAAGCCAGTCTGCCCTATTGTAGTGATGTGTTCATCTACTTCCGTACTTCAGAGCTTATTGCACACTGTGCAAGACTTACAAGAGTGAGAACCATAAGAGACTTGAATACAATGAATAATACTGTTCTAAACAATTTGTTGTATAGATCATGTTCAGCAGTATTGTCCAGACAGAGGGAGGTATGTATGTGTTATGTTTCTGATAATCAGCCAGTTCACCTGTGTGTATGAAAGAAGTGCCAACTAGCAGACATGATTAGCAAGTAAGGGAAAATTGTGCTCAGTGCCTGTTCTGAGATTTCAAAGGGTGCTTCAGCTGAACAGGAGTATAGTACAAATCTTAAGAGCTCAGCATCTCTGCGTGCATCATTCTATACCATGTAGTCAAGAATATTTGCCATTTGTGTTATACTTCATTCATTTTTTACCAAATGGAAAAATTGGAGAATTAAAAACAGTAGTCTGTTTAAATTATATGTTGAAATTCAGGCACTGACAATCCTTTGAATGGTTTTTGAGACATCACAGGAGAATTTGGTCAACCTAAAGAATTCCAAAAGAAGTAAGGAGGCAGAAGAGTCTGTACATCTTCTCTAGTTTTTGTTCCCTGAAATTATATATATTCTTGTCATGGATTATTTTTCAGGTTCCATTTTTATATTGAAGAGATGGAGGTATCTGTTCTGTCCCACTGTACTGCAAGTCACTTTTCAGCAGGAGAGCTGAAATGCTGCCTACAATGTATGAAAATTAGTTTTTCTAGGATTCTCACCTGTTAAAAATATGTTTTGAAACCCTCATGCATAAAATTCTGTCTTTCCTTTGAGTCTATTAGACTCTTTTGTCACTCGTGTTGGGGCTAGAATTTCAGGTGTAGAAACATCACTTTCTTATTCCAGAGAAAAATATTATACCCTGTGACTATATTTATGGTTTTAAGGAGGTCTCATTTCTTTTAAAGTTACTTATGACATGAAGAAAAACTCATGCTGTGCTTATTCTAAAGAGGTCTTCTGTCTTAATTTTGTTCCATAATTACTTTAAGGAGCTTGGGTATTGTGTAAGAGATTACTTGTTTTTTTTCTCCACACACTTCAAAAAAAGTGCACAACTGATCCTGTTGTCATTGTGAAATACGCGATTTTCTCTCTTGTAGGTGGTGTTGTGTATTTGATTTCATCCTTTGTATTAAACTTCTGTGATCTCTCCCCTGTAGAGCAGATGACCTCAGGTTCCCTTGAGGATGCTCTCTCAATGTTTAAATTAAATCACATGTGATGCTGAAGTAAAATCCACACTAGAGAGACTAAAATTGGTAGGGGGAAGAAGGACGTAAATAGTGAAAACGTGGCAAAAACCTGGAAAATAAATATCTTAGTTCTTATATGAAAAGTTGTAATTATTCAGTGGGTTGGAAGTTGCTGAATTTTTAGCAATAGAAATACTAAAAGATAAACAAGGTTATCTTTGCAGTGATATCCATATCTTACAATAAATACCTCTTCCGTTTCATCTGAGAAACAATTCTGTGCTTTATCAGTGCAAGCACATCTTTTCAAAGCAAATTGAGATTAACAGTTTTCACTAGTTGATCACAACACAGAGAATTACATGATTTCAGATTACTGAAAACCCTGTATTTCAAAAAAAAAAAATCTATAAACAATATAATTTCTTTGCTACCCAACTCAGGTCTACTCAAAATCAACTATATGTCTTAGATAAAAGAAGAAAATTAGTTGCGGAGGAAGATGTGTTCAAGCTAGGCTGGGAAAGAGGCTACCAACCCAGAAGTAACTGCTGATACTTTCAGTTCTGCTCTCCTTAGGATGTGTAAACTTTGGGACTTTTGCAAGACTGGGACTGCTTTTTTTATTGTATAAGAAAAGATCCTTGTCTTTGCAAACTGACAAATGTTGCCTTTTATATTTAAACAGAGTTAATGGAAATGGTATATCAGTAATGACAATGAGCATATTATGGTGTGATTATTCCCAGTTATATTCCTTGCAATAAACTGTGGTGTATCATTATGAGCAGTTATGGTTTTGTTGAGAGATAAATACTGCTGTCTTTTCTGAACAACACAAAAAAAAGTAAAACTCAAAAGAGGAATTTGAAATAGGAAGTATAAACTTCAAAGGAAACTGTCCTTTCTTGGGTCTGCAGTATCTCCTGATGAAGGAATGGTTCAAGTGTGAATACTTTTTTCCATTGAGGTTATGCTTCCTGTCTAGAAGTCTATTTAATAAATCAAGTGGCATTTATGTAGATTGCTACCATATGCTAAGTCAGTAACACGTGTATTTAATACCTGTGAGTCTTTTACAAATGCAGAAGTTGCATTCAGCTCACCAGATATTCTTCAGTACAAGTGTGAGTCCTTTAACAGAGGTCAGTAAGGGTCGTCTCTTCAGTTTTATGCTGTTTATCCCCAAGCAATTTAAAAGTACCGAAAAATGTGTGAATGCTTTGGCATAGGAGATACATGAAACACCCACCACCACCACTGAAATAAAAAGTTTCAGTAGCTTCCAGACAGAAATCTTTTTAGTTCCACACATATAAGAAATCTGTCGTGGTTTGAGCTGGGCTGGCCAGCAATGCACAGAAGACATTTTCTTGGATGTTGGCTTTTGTGTTAAGCTGGATTTTAGGTGGTTATGAAAAATACTACACCTATGTCATAACTGCACAAGAATTTTAACAGTGACTGCACTTACAGCAGTTAGTGCAAAGACCCTATGAAATCTCAGGGTGTTGAAGCTCCCTAATGTAATCACAAATGATCTTTTTTACTGTTGCCTGTAAAATAGCTCAGGTGATGGAATGTTTGAGACAATGGTTTCTCCAAATTTTGGTTCTTTTGCAAGTGGTGATGCTAATAGCAGAAGTGTTGCCAGTGTTATGTTTTACTGTTTTAGCATAGTTAGATGTTTAACCTACAAGTAAGGGCCTCAAACTGTACTTATTTCAACATTCAGATATTAAGGGATATACTGTTTTCTTTGTTATTGCTTCCATTAGGGATACATTTTGAGTAGGAAAACAAAACTTGCATTTGAAAACTAATTTCTAAAAGCAAATGAAAATAATTCAGCTGTTCACTTAATAGGATTGGTCTTCATCTTCATGGTTATTTATTACAACATATATAGCCATCGTACCAGAGAAATATAAAAAAAAAAACTAAAAGCCATAAATTTCCACTCTGGGTATCAGGTAGATTCAGTGTAATGCCCTGTGAACTATTTCCGAATGCTCCCTGCAAAATCTTAGTGTGACAAGGTGTCAGTTTTGACAGATCAGTGGTGAAGATTGCACAGACTTGAATTAATAAAGGTCAGAATCGTCAACGGGAAGAGATGCCTGGTGGCATGTCAGCAAGCACTCATACATAGTATCTGTAATGCAACTGCTGATACAGACCAGAAAAGGTAAGAGTTTGGGGAAGGAATTATGTCTTCTGAAATGTTTAAATATATTTTGAAATTTTATGGGTGTTTCCAAAATGAGTGAGTTCTAATAGTTTAGGTAAAGTAAAAGGCAAGGTTAATGCTTTGGTACTTGAAAAAATCTTGGTTTTCTTCTAAGTTAGAATGCACTTTTTTCCTCAGTTTTGCCATGAAAAAGAAAAACAACCCATGCATGTCTGGTGGGTTAATGTTGAGGTGGAACTTCATTTTATAATTTGGAAGTAAATTGAACTGAGTTTGTTAAGCTAAACCAATGATTGTGAAGTGACTGATGAGCTGAGTATCCAGTGATCATTCAGAATATCGCTTTCAAAAACTGCCAAATTCAAAAGCAAGTATCATAAAATGTTTTTATTAAGGTAACTTTGACAGAAGTGTTAAGTGAGGAATCAACTCCTGCTTTCAGCTCTACCGGTGAAAGTTCCATCTTTGCAAGTTAACTGAACTTGATTTCATGTCTGTTCTCATGTTCTTCAGTAATAAAAAAACAATTTTAAAAATCTTCGTTTTAAAACTACTTTTTAAGTACAGCCATCTATTACCTGTTCTCCCTTTCTTGATTAATGGCCTTATTTTTCATTTTCTATAACTTTTCTATAACTTTTCTTTATAGATGCTGATGCTTATTCATTCAGTTCAATATCTAGCTTTCTCACTTTTTAAGGCTCTCTTTCTACCTCACTTCCCAGTCTTGCTATTTGTGATACTTAACATTACTGAAAATTGCCTGTTCACTTTTGCATGAGTGGAAGAGAGTTCTTCCTGTATTGCTTCTAAGACAAGTTGTCTTTGCCCCCTTGAAATACTGGCCAGTTTTGATTGTTTTCTTGGACTTCTGTAGGAGCATTTGGTTTGCTCTCTTCCTCTGCACACTTCCTCTCTCCTTGATGTTTTCTCTTCTATTTTCTTTTTGCCCCCTTCCTTCTTGGCACTTCTACACAATACAAATACTTGACAAATCTCTTCATTGGCGTGATTGAGTACTGATGACATACTAATGTGAATTATGGTTGTAAATTTAAATGACTGGATGTAGCAAAGAAATTTGTTCCAATTTTAAAGACTGTTTTTCCTCAGTCTCAAACAGCATGATGCAGACTAAAGTTCATTTTGCTCAATTTGCCACCATGGCTTTGAATCTGATGAATTTGGCAGTTTGCAAGACTACAAGGTCATTTGAAATAACTGATATATCAGATGCAGGCTTAATTTTAATTCTTTATTTCTGTGCTTTGTACAAATATATGGCTCTTCTTCTGACTTGTTGATTCAAGTAGCTGTTTATCTGCTTAGCTGTCTGTCTCCTCATCTGTCGTCTTGTGTAATGTATAACCTTTCAGTGAGGACCAAACACTGGAAATTTGAAGCAAGGTTACGAAAGATGAAGGACCACTCTAAAGAAAATGCATGCAAATATATTTATTTGCTCCACTAATATTTTTTTATATAAAATAGCTGATATGTAGTCGTATGAATTATATAGTAATATGTAGTATCCCTTTCTCAAAAAAACCATTTATATTTATTTATATTTGAATCCTGGGAGTATGTAGGTATTGTTTTAATGTCATAAAAACTAGCTAGTCATTGTTGTCCCATTTTGCAAAAAAAAGCACAAGGGCACACGCATGAAACTAAAGACCTGTTAGTCTAATCTCAGTTCCTGGAAAAATTAATGAGAAGATTACACTGGCTACTGTTGAAAGGTATTTAAATGCAATCATCAGGCACAGTCCTGCTTAACTAATTGATTAGGTTATTACAGCAGGCGATCATCCTGCTATATTCAGCTTGGTTGCGGCCTCGCCTTGAATAATGTGTTTAATACTTTACTACTGTGTTTGTGCAGTTCCAAACCCCACAATTTAAGAAGGATGTGAAGGTCCTTGAATGCAACAGGGCAGGCAGCAAAGCTGGTGAAAGGGCTGAGGAGCTTGTCTAGTTTGGAGAGGAGGCGGTTGAGGGGTGACCTCGTGGCTCTCCACAGCTTCCTGAGGAGGGTGTGCTTTAGCTTTTGGTCAGCCTAGAGATGCGCCAGCAGTTGTACTGGCTGATTGTTGTAGATCCCTTCCAACTGAAATAATCCAGTCCAAAACAAATGTATTGCCACCTAATAGGTGGGTTAAGAAAGATACTGTAAGTAAGTGCACTGTCACACACTGGAAAAAGTATAGCAGTTCTTTAAGTTGAAATTAACTTGAGAAGGATGAACATTAAGTTCCGTTAAAACCTAGCCACTTGATTTATAGTAAAGGCAACAGATGCTTGGGTGGTGTGATGTGATATGATATATTGAGGGAAGAAGATCAGAAGGAAATAAACCAAAGTCACTGTGTGTAAGTTTACCTCTTTCTGATATCTTTAATAGGCTAAAATACATGACTGTTACTGTCTTGTGTGGGTTATACTATACACATAGTATAACTCCTTTTGTTTAACGCTGTGAACAGGTGACACTGACAGTTTAGTCCCTAACATATTATCAGTCTTATCTGTAAAGTATAAATATGGCTTTGGGACATTACTATATCACACTTTACTGTTACCAAACTATTTGAGGTTTAGTAGTGCAGTGGGACGTTTTGCTCAGATAATAGTTGTAATTTTGTATTCCTAAATTTCCTTTTTTTTCTCCCTAGTTTTCCCCCTCCTTTTTCTGTCAGGCCTATGTATTTAGATGTTTGACTTGTGAATACACAGATACTGAGATCTGGAATTTGGTTCTGATAAAACATTTAAATGTGAAATACTGTATCTTGAGGAATTCTTCTTTAAGGCACATGTGCTCGTGCGTCTTAGCAGAGATTTAGTTATGGGTTGATAGAATTAAAATTCAGTGATGGCAAATGTTTCATATATTAAAAGTACAGGGGCTTTTATAAGAGAACAGGGCATATACTTTAGACTTAAATTTTATTTTCATTTTTCTTTTCATATCGTACTCTAATGAGTCGTGTCATTTCTCTTAATTTTTTGTTATGGGATGCCCCTGCATGCAAAGTCTTATTTGACTGTAGTGGAGTACTGGACAGACAGCAGAGTTCTCTGTGCTGTGCAGTTTGCTTGGTGAAACCAAAGACATTTTCATTCTCCAGCACCATAGGTAGTACAACTAAAGACCAGAAGGCTGAAATTTGTGCAGAAAAGTAATTTTGAGTACATTTGTGTTTTGCATCAGGCATCATTGTAGAGTGCCTTTATTTCTTTGAGAACAAAAATCCTCCAAAAGCAGAATTATGGTTTCTTATTTGTCCAGGTTGTGTCAAAAGTCTGTGGTGAAGCGGGAAAATGAATTTGAGATGTTGTGACATTTTACTAGTATGTTAACTTGTGGATCATCATTCTTCCCAAAGAAACAAGGTAACTGATAGATGAAATTACTGCTTGGAGAAACTTAGACTTACTTTGTTTACTTCAGGGTTGCCGGTCCAGAATGCAAGTGCTTTTAGGAATTAGTACGATAAACTAATTGTATTAGGAAAATTGATCGCCGATCTTACATTTGCAAGCTAGTAATTCAGACACTAAATCACAGTGGTAGATAACAATTCATGAAATGAATGAGTGATTCATAGATTTTCATTCGCTAAACTTTAGTTCAGCAGTGGCATAAGTCAAGAGTTTTGGTTGACAAACTTTAGTTCACGAAAGTAGGTATAAGTTTCTCAGTTGTACAGCAGCAAGGTGAACAATGTTAGTGAGTTTTGTTTGTGCCAGGGTTAATGTTCAGTGTAACACCTGGTTGCATCTGTAGTAAACAGTATCAGAATGATATAATAACAAAAGGGGAAAAAAACCCTTGAAACACTGTCAGACCTTTCATGCAGTCTCAGGAAACATTGTTTAAAATGAAGCATCTGCAAACGGAGAATTTTTAAGAGTCTGTAGAAACATTGGTTCCGGTAAAACTGCACGCTACCTGAACCAGATGTTTTCCAGTAGAAAAGTATTATCATGGCAACTTTCAAGCAGTTCCTACATCATTTGAAATCTAAAACTTAGCCACTGGATATATTGTTTGAAGTAATCTGTACATGGTTTCTTGTAAGGGTGTTTCTTTATCACAGGGGACTTGGTATGACACGGTATTTGCTGCTGGTTGAATCTGTTGTGCATGCTATGCATTTTGTGCAGATTTCTTATTTTCAGTGGAAATAAAAGTATGTATTGTAATAGCTGGGAGGGAAGAATAGTTTTCATTTTTAGCTGCTCTCTACAATGATGTGACTTGCCAGAACCTGAGTATGTGAAGTACTGTAAATGTGTAGTAAAGACACTACTGTCTTTCAGAAATGAATAAGATGATGCACAGCAAAATTGTCACTAACCTCTCAGTTGTCCAATAAAACACAAGGATTTTAAAGTGTTCACCTTCTCTATCCAGTAGCTAAAAATGGAAAATTAAGGGGTTTAATTTGTGTTATTTTAATTTAGAAAGAGTACATAGGAGACTTTCCTGAAGCTTTCTGCTTACATAGAGATATTTCACCGTAGAGGCAATGTTCTTGAAATAAATACATAAAACTTTGGAATGAAGGATTATCTCCACTCTGCATTTAAATGGAGTTGTTAGCTAGTTAAGAAGTTGTAAAGTGGGAGTGAGTATACATAGCAGCTACTGTATCATCTGAATGGAACTGTTTATGGAACTAGTCCTGCTGTGAAGGAAGTACCTCTTTGCTGATTTGAAGATGTGTGCAAACCCTAAGAATCATGTTGTTTTGTTGATCTAGGCATATAGCACTGTGGACATTGATCACATGTTGGTTTGTCTCCAATTATTAAGAAAACCTGTAAATACTTACTATCATTTATAACTATATGAGGTTACTGTATGATCACTGGCATTACAGCTTCCAAATTAAGATACTCAGTAAATTTAGGCTGAGTTCTCAAATTCAGGTTGCTATCTAAATTGTAAGTGGGGGATTTTGTGTGTGTGTGTAGTGTTTGTTGGTTTTGTTTTGTAAATTAAACACAATTGTGACTGGCTTTGCTCTACTTGGCTATTCAAGGCTTCTGTGTGCTGGGCACTAGAACTAATCAAAAAATGTCTCCTTCAAGTTTTATTTCATCCACCTGTTTAGCAGAATAGAAATCTGGTGGAATGCTTTAATTCAGATGCAGACAAGGATGGTAGCTGAGAGGAGCAAGAGGTTGAATGGCCTGTGTGTTGGGGAAGCAGAGACAAAGAGTTCAGAGAAGAGGAATGAGGGGAAATAAGGAAGGGGAATATACATAGAAAAGCACAGGCTGATTTGTGTTTTAGGCTTTTGGTTTCTTACAAGACCAGCTCATTTATTAGGAATGTTTTTGTATTTCCAAAACCGTTGGTTTCAGCTGAGCAGTGCATTTCTATATTCCATTGTCACCTGTATTTCAGACTAAGAGGAAGGAAAGCAAATGGCTGAGATTTTGTTTCTCAGGTTGGTTTGTTCAGTTTCTGCTGATGAATCAAGTAATTATCAATATCATTCTGCATAGAATTATTTTTATTTGGACATGTGCTTGTATTAAATCCTGGGGTGGGTGAGAAATTAAAAAAGACTGATTTAAAGGAACATAAAGATCATTAAGATTCCAGTGACAGATATCCAGAGGATTCTTCACTATAGCTATGCAGTACAAAGCAGTTCTTACTTTAACCTTTTTTTGCCTGTATCCTCTTTCACTGGACAAAGTGGTTAGGCTGTATTTCTAGTTTATTTTTCCAGTATTGCCAGATTAAGATTGCAGAGACACCTTTAAATGCCTTTTGCTGACTGATTTTAGATCTTGCATCTTTAAACCGTTTCCTTTGTTTTCCTAGTCCTTGTGATCTGTGAGAGCGTCAAAACCAGAGAGTGCAGATGCACTTTACATGGTGGCATTTAGATTGTCCTGGTCATTACAAGGAGAGCTGAGCCTGTTCATTAAGTGCTTCTCAATGTGGGAAAGATGAAAGATGTTAAGGGATGAGCAGAACATTAGGCTTGTTTTACAGAACAGTTATGTAGGTGAACAGTGTGGAACTTGAGGTTTTCACACAAAGGTGACAGAAAATTGCCTTTTTATGAAAATTAGGTCATTTCCTGGGGAAAATGGAGATTTCTGTTTCTATAATCATTCTGTTATGCACTGTTAAAGATGCATTACAAATATAAGCCTGGCTTTCGGTCTCCATTCATCAATATGTATTACCAGTGACTAGTGTAATGTATTCTTTCTTACTGACTTTATCTTTGCATTCCAAACACAGTTTCTGTGCCACGTGAAGTGCAGAGGAATAGCAGTCTTTCTATAGAAACTCTCCGTTCTTTCTGTCTCGTGTATTGTCGCATTCTTCCCTTAAGGTAAACAGAGCAAAAGACAACTTCAAATCCAGTAAGAAAAGTTGATCAATTCATTTCTCCACATGCAGTTTAAGCTCTCGTCTTGACATTGGAGTGATTCCAGTAATTGTACAATGTATTTTAAAAGGTCATAGTAGCACTCTTTTAGTGATAGCTGTTTGAAGCGGATACAAACTATCCTATGTGTTCTGTTTAATTATTTCCCTAATCATCACCAACCTGAATATAGACTCTTTGAAGAGATAAAGTTATAGTAAAAGTAAAAAATAAGTTTTATTTAGATTAAGGTCCATTTTATCTCTTATTTAATTTGTCTTACAACTCACAATAAATGGTAATTTTATGCTTTAATACTTCTGAAGAATAACACTAGATTATATAGCTTTACTGTCAACCCTCTGTAGAATTCACAAGCAAGGCATGCTACAGGCTGGAAACTAAGCAAAATAGTTTCTAAGGATTGTCCTTTTAGTTAAACATTTCTCAGTGGACAGTACTCTGCACAAACTAGTCACAAGAGCAGTAGCTATTTTCCAGAATATGTATTAAGCCAGCTCTTAAGAACAAGGTTTTAAAAATATTAGAGTTTATGCTATAATTATGCTGCTTAATGAGCATTCCATTCAAGTGTAAGCTGCGGGGAAGGAAAACAGGAAAACACAATTTCTGAAAGCTTTCTATTTCATAGATCACCATCTATTCTTACTGTAAGATCGTTCATAGCACTGTGCAAGAATTGAAAATTCTCCCACAGTTTGTGGATGCTATTCGGTAAGCTGCTTTGTTAAAGATTACTGATGCAGTATTGGACAGTAAAGAAAACAGAGGATTTGTGAAACACTGCTTTTCTACAACTGTTCAGAGTTGGAGAGAGAGAATCAAGAGCCCACAGATTTAAAAAGTTAAGTTCAGTCTTTTAGAGATGTTTCTGAAGAGGTAAGGAGGTCAGATGTATGGATGCAGTAGGAAGTTTAAATCCAAGAAAATTACTGTTAGAGAAAGGAGCCTTTCAGGTGAGACGGGTTCATGCAGATTGGAAAGTATGGTTTTTAGTCTTGTTTTTTTTCCTCCATGTTCTGTTTATAATGGGAAGGTGGAGGAGTGGGCTTGTAAGAGGTGAAGTTCTGAATCCATGGTGTTTTGTCACAGTTTGCCATCCACCATGGTCTCTTAAGAGTGCAAGGCTTCATTCATCCAGGACCTGTGGAAGCCTTGATGATACATAGTGTTTGTGGTGCCATGTTCAGATGGGGTGGGAAAATTGCAGAATACTGTTCTCTGGTAGACACATGAAGTGCACTGGACAAGCACAGAGTAGGGAGAAGGAGCAGCTTTTATCTTTGACAAGTATAAGTAAGGGCTTCATTGTTCTTGGTCAAAATATAAACAAACAAAAAGGGATTTTGGAGGATAGGGTCGTTCCTGATCATTGCTGGCAACACCAAGCTGTGTGGACATGCTAGAAGGAAAGGACCAATACAGGCTTGAGAGGCCTATGCAAACCTCATGGAGTTCAACACAGCCAAGTGCAAGGTCCTGCATATGGGTTGGGGCAATCCCAAGCACAAATACAGTCTGGGTGGAGAATGAATTGAGAGCGGCCCTGAGGAGAAGGACTTGGGGGTGTTGGTGGATGAGAAGGTCAGGAGCCAGCAGTGTGCACTCACAGCCCAGAAAGCCAGGGAAAGAGTAAAGTGATATTACTGTGTGATACAGTTATACTATTTGAAAAATAGTTGTCATATAATTTTAGCTGTGGAATTGAGGATCTTAAGTTGTCATTCACTGCCAGTGTCTTGATCTGCAGTCTTATAACACTTTGAAGCACTTGAATTCCTTCTCCTTGTTTAAATGATAAAAGGAGGTGTACTGTAAGCAAGTTTATAGAAGGGGAATTAAAATAAAATGTAGGACACCTGCCCAAAGTAGAACTATATTTTGGAGGATAGAGGAAAAATAGCCAGAAAACTAAGAGAAGATAGGGGCCAGAACCACTGTGAGTAACCAGAGAGTTTATTTTGTCTGGATCTACTTCTGAGTGAAGTGAGGTAGATTATAAAATATAAAACTTAAAATATGTGTGGGTATGGATATGATGATTGAAAGTCATTCTCAGCATTCAGAAACCCTTTATATTTTACTGTATCTTATTGATTTCAGTGCTCTGGCAGCTTCTAAATGATTACTACATTTAATTCAGTTATCATAAAGACTTAGACAAAAAGTTTGCACAACATTTCTCTCAGATAATATTACCTGTGGTAAACAGATAATTTCAAGTCATGAAAGTATCAAACAGACATAGGTAACCCAAACATTACATAGGTCTCATAAAAATATTCACTAAACTTACAATGAATATTGATAGTTGTTATTAAAAGGCCCAATTCATATATCAAACTTAAAACCTTAGAATGAAAAATTAAGGAAGAGCTAAGAACTTCAAGGCCACATTCATGGTGTAACTAAATAGAACGTTAGTTAGGAAGAAGCACTAGAGCCAATAGGGTAAATTAGGCCAAAGTAGGAACATAGAAAATATTTCTAGTGATACAATAATTAAAAAATAGTACTAATAAAAATTCTACATGTGTAAGTGTATAGATTAAAAGACTGGCCATTTTCAGTAATCTCAAACATTCATTTAATACCATATTCTGTCTTCAACAGTAATTTATACAGGATGCTTAAGGAAAGAGTACTAAAAATGCACACTGGGGCAATTTTTCAGGCAATTGTAGCAGTGTCCACTGATGTGTGACCTAAGTGAATTCCCGAGTAAGGGGTTGTAGGTCTGGCGTATACTTGATACTGCTGGTAGATTAACTGTGCTTACATTTTCTGTACCTGTACTTAGCCAGTTATTACTGTGTTTTTGTTAAATGCCATGATTTCTCCTTAATGACATATTTGTCCCATATTCTTCCAAAAGTGGAAAATGATTTGAAGATGACAGACTGGTCATTCTAGTGTCCTTCTTCTTTCTCCCCTTAGGTAAACACGAACATTTCAGTTGTTTAATTTTTATTTGTTGTTTAAGTATTGGAAATTATTGGACTGTAATTATTGTTTGTCAATCCTCAAAGGTTCCTTTTTTTTCCCTTTAGTTGCAGCTATAAATGATACTTAGCTGGCAATCCTTTGGTACTTCATTTTTGTCAGAAAGTTTTAATGGTTTAAAAGGTTGTTAAAGATTCCCAAATCTTAATACTTAATTCCCAATTAAATATTCTGATAGGCCCCCCCCCAAAAAAAAAAGAGAAAAGAGGGGAGCTAGGCAACCCTTGTGGCCATACTTCTTACATGTAAAGAGATATTGAGTTAATAGTGCTTTGCTATCTCATCAGACCTTTGCCAGACCTCCTGTGCCAGATATTACATCATTTAGCCAACCTACCCAGAATGCATTACCACAAAACTTCCATTTTGAATAGGTGATCCTAGTTTATAGATAGATTATACTTTGCTGACCATTTGCAGTAGCTAATAAGGCTATTGTGTTATAATAAAATTAAAAAAAAACCCTCATTGCACTCCACATAAAATGGTAATGCTATTAAGGCAGTGCCATATGTCATTATTTTTGTGAATCAGAAGTCATATTCACTGCACAATGTTTAAACAAAAGACTGTCAAATTATCTTGTGGTGTGGAGCGAGGGTGCTGGCAAGGCTGTCTGACCCATCTGGAGTGCTGCAGGCTCCTACATGGCTGGATTCTACACTTTCAATGAAAAACTGTAGGAGGAGGGATCAGAGGGTGATTTGTGTGCAACAATGCATCACTGTAAATAGAGATGCAGAATATATGAAGTATAGTAGAGGTACATTCACAAGCACAAAGGCATTCTGAGAGCAAGGGTCTGTAGGTTAGAAACATTTTTGGACTTTTAGGAGGTTGTTTTGGTTCCTTTTCCCTCTTTGTGTTAGGGGCAGGATGGTAATTTTTTTATTTTTTAAACAAATTCTCCTTTATAACCATGGGGGGGGTGTGTGCTTTTGTTTTTTAAACTGCTTCATTCTGCTGTTATCTTCAGGCCTACCATGCTAAAAGGTATTGATTGATTTTTCTAGGCAAGGGCATTGGCTCCAAGTTTGCAAATTGGAAGTATGCAGTGTTTTATCTTAATAAGTAAGAAGTTAAAGCATCTTTTCATTTCATTTTGCTATGGGTTAAAAGTAGGCAACATCCAGTCCACCTGTTTGTTCGTTTGTTCAGTTTCCAGCAAAGTCACTGCAGTGTCTTTAAACTAGGTCTTGTTTCTGTTGCAACAATCCAGGATGTGCTGTGGGCACAGATCGTTTAATCTCAGAGAAATTTCATTGGCGGTTCAGGGGTCTTGTTCTCAAACCTTGCTAAGTAGAGCAACTGGTGAGCTTTGGTCCTTTTTGTATTGCTCAATTTCTCACAAGAGGATGGAGGTGATGCTTAATAGTAGTCCTGGAGCTGCTAAAGAAAAGGACCTCCAGGGAGAATATACTGAATTTCACTGAATTATTAGAGTTGGAAGGGACCGTAGAGATCATATAGTCCAACTCCCCTGCTGAAGCAGGGTTGCCTAGAGCATACCTATGCGTATATTCTGCTTTCATTGGAATGTGTGGAATTGTACAGTGATACACAGCTTTAGTCCTTCAGTGTTGTAAACTGGATTTACACATACATTCTGTGTTTGATCTGAGCGTTCTGACTGACTCAAAGAGCTTTGATAGGTAAACACAGGGTTTTTCTTTTAATTGGGAAAACGTTCTTCAGACTGGTCTAATTGTTCTTTGTAGGTTGTAGCATCAGTAAATTGTGAATCTAGCCTCTTTCTTGATTTTTATAGGTTTTGCACTTTACATTAACTATATAGATAGCAAAATCAGAAAAATGGTACTTTGTCTACACCTCGTTCTACTTCCCACGTATTTCATCAATGCTAGAATATCTTCCCATTTAGACTGCTTGTCACACATATTGGTAATGTTTGTGGGAGCTTGCACATTATTAATACTGGCAGGAGTAAGGAGGATACAGGAGAGGAGTCACGACCCAAAAATGTTTTCAAGTCATGTTCTTTCCTGAGATGCCTGTTCTTGCAAAGTATATCTTAATAACATCTGTGTCTAATGCCATGGCTTATCCCCAAACTCAGTGGGCTCAAGCAGAAGGATTAATAATGATTATTAATCCGCTACAGTAGGAATTTCTGGTTACATAACAGTTTTTCCTTTACCTTCCTGTACTCACTCCTTTCAACTCTTTGTCTTGGTACCTTTTTGGTTCGTTATAATTCTCCCTTAAAACTATGAAGGCTGCAGCTGTAGCCTTGATTTCCTTTCCCTCAGCGCTTTTGGAAAAGCTTGTTTCCTTTATCTGCTTAAGCAGTGAATAGCTGATGGCCTGAAAAATGTGAGCATCATTGATGCTGCACCTAAAAGAAAAAAAGGTTTTTTAAAAAAATAATAAAAAAGAATGTATCATTCTCTGTACTTATGATAGCTTCTGTTGCTAGCCATGAACATAGTGGTCACATACAGATTGGCAGTCCAGTCCAAATAAAAGAAACCCCTTGGAACTTAATCACAAGCCTTAACTTTTTGAAAAGGTACTTTCTTCTAATAAAGATACCTTCTTCTCTTGCAATATGTTTGCATTTCCTGGATCTGAAGATTACCAGAAACTGAAATAACAAGACACTTCAATAAAGGGATAATAGTGAACAGACTTTAGTTGTAGAAAGGCATTGAGGATTCCATACAGTGGTGTATTATCATGAGATGTCAAAAAAAAAATTGACTAAATATGATACAAAACAACTTTATAAGGCTTTTACTGCTGTTTCTATTGTAGTGTAGCTCCTCCATAACTACCCTGAACAATCCCAACAATTGGAGAAGATCAATATTGTGCAGAAGCTATTTTTGTCCTCATCAGAACACAGATCATTTCCACAGCCTTTGCTGAATGAATATCTAAGGGATTCCATATTAGAAATGATTCTGCTCATACACTGTCTCTGTAACAAAAACCTGCTGTAATATTGTAAGGTCTCTTAGACAAAGCTGGAGACTATATGGCTTCAGCCTTGGGGGTTTGGTGATTTAAAAATCATTTGTGGTGTTTCACTTTTGAGATGAGAAGCATTTTTAGATCTGTTAGTTAGATTTTCAGTCCTGTTTTCCTTTATTTTTTTGTAAAATCCATTTTTTGTCTTTGCTTTGCTACATGAAAGGATTGATTCAGGTAATAAACCTGACCTAGTTCTAGTCTTAAAACTGCAACTGACAGTAACTTGTTAAGGAGTTTGATCTCCTGTGAACTAATCAAGGCTTAGGTGGTAGCCTCTATAGGAAGTAGATGGTATCATAAAAATTCCTCAACAGGTAACTTTATAAATCGGAATGAAAAGTCATAAAAAGAAAGTCAGCAGAAATGCTTTCTTAGATCGCAGGAAACTGGTATCTTTCTGACATACACAATGACACACACTGGAATTTCATCAGAGGCATGGGTAGCTTTCTGTTTCGTAGTGAAAACCAGTAATAATTATTGGCTTCAAATTATGAGTTTTACAGAAGAGGATGTCTAGGAGTTAGTCCTCCAGTTCTTAACAGGTGTGTGGTGAGGTGGGGGGGAACATAGCTCACAATATACTCAAATGACTAATACATCAAGAATGAAGATAATTTAATTGGCAAGTTTCAACACCTGACACATCCTTTTTAAAACAGGAAGATCTGCTGTAATGAAAGTGCTTCTGTCATTTATAGGGAGTTCACCTGCTAACTGTATTGACCAGTGAACTAATAAGCTTGCCGTGTTGTCCGTTGAATTATGATTAAAAGTGAAACATAAAACTCTAGAGATAAGCAACATATAGTATTAGCATTGGAGGTGCTTGTCAGGTACCTGGTGCTGTATATAGCAACCACAGCACTCAAACAGCACAGCCTCAAGCAGTTGCTAAAAGAGTACATAAAATATTTGGATGTCTGGAGACAAAAATAGCTGTTAAATGGAAGTCATTAAATATGTTATGTGATCTACTGTACCATGATCCTGATTTTGCTAATGCTTACATATACAAATTACTTTCATTGTTCCAAAGCAAACTTATTCTAATTGGCATATAGTGGTTTGCAGGGTTGGGGGGCATAACGTTGATGTATTGGGCTAATGCCGTGTCTGCTTCAGAAAAAGGCTGTACGTATTCAGAATAGTCAGAAAAGGACTTGATTGTGGGAGTACAAAGAAAGGCTTTTCTGCTTCTGTGCCTTCCTGAGCATATAGGGAATGGAGAGGATACAGTGCCAGTGCTTTACATGCCTGAGTGAATAAAGATGCATTTCTGTGTCATCTCACATATACTCTATCTAGTGAATGTGCTAGATAGGAGCAAAGCAGATTTCCTCCACTGTGTGGGATAAGAACTGTAGAGTCATTATGCCTTAAAAAAAAAAAAAATAAATTTCTATTATCTGAGCCTGTCCTTGCTTTCCCTAGGTTACTGCTGAGAAGGGGACAACTCCAATTCAGCTCCTGTCTCATATTTTATGTCTAGTTTAGTTTGAACACCAGGTTTTGGCCAAAATTATAATTGTATGAAAGTCTGAATTTTGGAAATGTTTAATAGTGGTAAAAGTACATTTAGATGTTTCCTTCCTAACGTTTCTGAATGGTATAATAAACTTATATATGTCTGCCACATGTGGGCCTTATTTGAAGCTCATTGTAATCACAGATGAGACTCCTGTTGGCTACAGAGCTCTTTAAAGCAGAGCTGGTGTAATCAGTGGGTAAGAGTATAGCTTTCATGTTACTTCATTTCTTGACTTTTCTATAGAAGTTACAGCTAATGCATCATAAAGTACTAAACCTTCACCAGAAGAAAATGAAGGATAAATAACACAAATTTTGGCATGAAGACTTTCATTTGCATCTGAATATTTATGTTATCAAGACTCATGAGTTTTTTCTACCCTGAAATATATGCCAGATAAAAAGTTATAAAGAATACATTCATTCTTTGTGGCATTTATTTATACAGTAATGCACACAAAGCAATCTTTAACTATCACTGTATAGGATATCAAGTTATCTTTAATTATCACTGCAGAATGGTTGCAAAATCAAATACTGTTGGCAATCAAGATTCATTATACAATAGCATGATTGCATCTGTTCATATTACTAGATAAGCGGGGAAAATCAAAACACTGTCTGATATATCCACTAAAACTGTCTGAGCGAAATATTGTATCTAACTCTCATAATATCTCTCAGTGACTTTGATCTGATTAAAGTCCAAAGACACATAACCACAGATGCAAATTTTCTAGTGCCTCAAAAATTAAATGCTGTTATATTTCAACAGACTGAATAGCTGGAACCATACTCCAGCTGACGTGATTATAGGCACAGTATAAACTTATGATAGAGAGCTGTCTAAATCTCTGAGGCCGCAGGTGCAGGATTATAGTAAACCCCATTGAAACATACAGTATTCTGCCTAAATGCACAAGTACAAAATTAATTAGGCAGTTGATCACATAATAAAAGTATGATGGATAATCTAATGGAAACTACCAGCTCAAAGTCAATAACAAACTTGAATCTTTTATAAGATGCAGCTGATTTTCAATTCCCCTATTTACAGGATTTTGTGCTTAATAGAAGATAAGAAAAAGAAGTTGGTTTTTTTTTTTGAAAATGAGAACTCAGTTACAGTATTTATCTCTGTTGGAAACTATAATGCGTAAGCAATGTAGAATTTGTAGATAGACATATCTGCAAGTAATTCTCTAAGATACTTGGCTGAAAAGCACATCAAAGCACGGTGAAATAATGAGACAGGCTCCAGCTGTTGGATTCCAACAGCTTTTGATTTGTGCTCTAGTAGAAGCTCCAGGTTTTGATTCTCTGTTGATTATTTCCATGGTACTGGAGGTGATTTGTGCATTACTTAAAAAATAGGCAGTAGAGAGCAAATAAGGGTGAGTTTGCAAACTGCATCTGAAAGGATGTTTTGCTTCCTGATATAAAAGATTGCTTCCTATTCCTATGCTGTCCATAACCACCTGCCTTAGTTAAAAAAGACCTTTTAAAATGTATATGCAAAAGAGTTTATGAGAATAATAGGTAAGGTCATCAGAAAATGGTGTGAGCAAGAACTCTGGGGATGTCAGTGTTCAGGCAGCTTTGCTGCTTTCTGTGGAGAAGTGGAAATTGTTTTTTCAGAGTCCTTGCAGCGCATGTCCTCATATGAGTCTCATTCTGTCAAGGAGTTACTACCAGGAGAAAGCAAGTACCTTGAAAGACGTTTGGAGGCTTTATGGAGGACGTAAGTTTAGAGTCAAACAGATCCCTCATAGTGAGTGCATTGTAATTTGAGTATAAAATGTAGATGAAGTCTGAGGAGTAGGAATCAAATCACACGTTCTGCAGAATCTTGCATTACTTGTAGCAGTCTGGAACACCTTCCATTTCAAGAACTGAAGTTCACCATCAGAATAGCTCATACACCTGTTAGTTCATTCTGCCAGGAGCAGTTTGCTATCTGGAGGTTGAATCTGGTCAGTCTAAACAAATAGTTTAATCCTAGCACCCCATGGCCTTTGTGTGTGTTCCAGCAGCTAACCAGGCTGCACTATTTTTGGGGTATTCTCTGGCTATGCATAAAAAAAAAATATGCTAAAAACATTTTGTGTGGAGCTCTGACTGAAGTTTATGCTGAAAGTAACTGTCAGATTGATCTTGTGAGGAGACTTGGATAGAGGAAACCTTGATTTCTGCATGGTTTAGAACTGTACAAGATTTGAAACACTGCAGTCCTGCACAAACCTCAGCAATTAGTGACACAGAAGTATGTGCTTAAAGCCTTGGCAAAACTTTTATTTTAAAGTTTATTTTAAAGATGCATGGAGTTTAGAGCTAAGCAAGTGTTTTCAAGACTAGTAGATGAAAGTTCGGAACATATATTTGTTACAGATGTCTCTCTGTTCTTTGAAGAGTATGTTGTAAATATGTTAATCATATTAAAGAAAAAAAGATGAAATGTACACCTTTCAGTCTTGATGCTCTTTAGTATCCATGTGTGATTATTTTTTATTATTACATTCTATACTAAATGTCTTGAGTATCCTAGAAAGCCTCCATTTGATAGTAGGGCTTTTTTTAATTTTCTTTTTCTTTTTTTTTTTTAATTTATTTCAGTTTTATTTATTTTTCTTTTTAATCTGGATAGTATTACCATTTCCCTCTGAAATATAAATTGGGGTGAGGCTAAGAAGGTAATGAAGGTACATCTTAAGCAATTTAAGCACGGTCTTAGAAAGTTATCCTTAATCTACGCGATACGAGCTAGTGCTCAGTAAGACTCCCAAAAGGCTTCGTAGCCAAAGAAAGCTGAGTAAACTTTTATTTTATGTATTTCCAAATTTATCCTGAAATGTTAAGAAACTGTTTTCTAAATATTTAAAAAAAAAACATTCTTGTGGAAGGCTGTGCCACTGGAAGGATGAGAAAGAGGAGTCATAGGTTGGGTTTTACAGATCTTCTGGCCATGAGTTTGTTCTGTGACACTTGTACGCCTTTCTTACTCTGGCTTTTTTCTTGTTTCCCACAGTGGAAACAACGTGTTTCCTGGCTACTACTATCCAGTCCAACAGCATAGTACAAATATGTGTTTAGTTTAGGTCATGGCCAGTAATTCACCTAGAGAATAACAGTATGCATGCCATTCTTGTGGTTAAGTTAATACTGTGGATAAGAAGAATGTTGTTGCATACAGTTGCATCATTTTGTTAAGCATCCGAGTTTGAAAAGGAAGATCCTTCAAAAGAGTATGTCAATAATTTTATAAGTAAAAACATAGCCACTGAGAAGTATATCAGACTTACCCCCTGTGTCATTAGTTAATCATTTAAAAACCATAATTGAGGGTGCCAAAATGCATTGACAACATTCAAACAGCCAGCACAGTCTTGATACCAACAGGGCGAACCTGTCAGAACAAGTTAGAGCTCACAAGTATGTCTGTAAACTAGCACTAAAGAAATTGAGTTTCAAGTATAAATTCATGTTTTTAAGGGTTAAACCTGATGTTCTACGCACTTGTAATTCAATTTAATTTGAAAAATATGGATCATATATATTTGTAGGCTGCATTGATGGCTTATGTAGGAAGTAGCAATACCCTGTAGACAGTGGTGTGATAAGCCCATTTTGCTACTAACGCTTGTCAGAATGGATTTCTAAGGACCATCAAATTGTACTGAATATTAAGACTCAAATAATTAATATGCTATTGGAATATGCCTAGGGGGCACTGTGGAGGATAAGTCAGGTATCCATTTTTTGTTTTCTAAACTTGTCTTTGGTTTGATTTTTGAAGAGGTAGTTCATCACCTCTATATAAGGTGTTAAAATGATCAATGTAGTATCTATGAAAACAGTGACTAAAATATTAAGGTGCATGCCATCTCAGAATACAGTCAATGCAATGTGAGGTAACGAATACATACTCAAACATCATCATGGTAACAGAATGTCATTTATAAGATTAAGGTATTTATCAATAGAAAATAAACCAAAACAAATGGCTATGCTAGTTAAATAGGAAAACAATAAGCTACTCTTTATTAAAAAAATTAAGCTGAGTTAATGTTATGCTTTATCTTTAATAATTCAAAACAACAAATCTGTGAAGATTTGTGTTCTCAAAGGGGTTAACTAGTCAGTAATATTGACTACAATACTTCCATTTAAAAAAATGACCTTTTAAAGATGCTCTATAAAATTAAATTTTAATGAGTGGTAATAAACTGTGATGCTTCCACAGGAGGAAATGCAGTACTAGCCTGAAGCTTTTGCCATATGCCGTCAGCTTCAGTATCATCTTTTTAAGGACTTGGAGTATGATGATAATACAGCGCTTTAAAGAAATGGAAACACTTTTTACAGTATACTTAGTCCAAGCTATATTCTTGGCTGAGTAATGGTGTTCCTGTTGCTTCTGAGTTCTTTTTTTTATTCTTTTTTTTTTTTTTTTTAGTAGGACAGTATGCCTTTTCAAGGTTCTTACATGTTCCTTGTAACTAATTGAATAAGAATTGGCTAGTTGAAAAATTTTTGAAGAACAGTATCAAAACATAGGTGTTTACTGCTCAGAAAGAATCGTACTGTCTTTTCTCAAAAGAAGGAGAAGAAACTTAAAAGCTGGTGACCCTTCAAAGATTAAAAGAAAGAAAAGTTTCGTGAGGAGAGCAAAAGGGGAAGCAAAGAGAGAGTAGAGGGGAGGAAAGGAGTGCAAACTTGCATCATTACAGTGGTAAATGGTATACAGTGGTAAATGGTACTAGAATATCAGCTTGCCTACTATCAGTAATGATTTGAACTAATCCAGAAATTCAGAAAGGGTCTGTAAATGTGTCTTCAATTGCAGCCTTTGGCATAGATTTATATGTTCAGTCCCTTGGGCACTGAATTTCATTTCCCCATTTGCTAAATGAGAACAATTTATCCTAAATCAACGATAATCAGAATAAACACTATTATTAATTTATTGTTTCCAGACTAGGAAAAAAACAGTAAAAATGAAGCTCTCTTCTTTTATCAGTGCTTTCCCTACCCCTTTTGCCCTGAGGATCCTATTAGCAGAAAGCTGAGCAACTCTGTTTCATCAGAAATAAATTATGCCTCACTTTTTTAATGTAAGTACTGAAGGGTTGTAAAGATTAGAAATACATTTGAACCCACTATCACTTGATGTTATTTTCCTTGATGTTCTGAGCTTCTTTAGGGGAATGAAACAACATGTTCTTTTGAAAGCAAAGACCAGAGTTGCTTTAGAAGAACACCAGCACAGATTTTAGTTGATGTAAAAAATAATTCAAAATCTGTACAGAAATATTTAAAGCAATGTATAGACAGTCTGAAAGAGAGCTGTCAGAATTTCTGGCGTGTAAAAGAGGCAGAATGTTTGCAGGGCAAAAAGGTGGCAGAACTAGTCACCCTCATTTTTTAAATGATTAGAAAACTCTAATTCCCCAGAAACAGTAAGCTAATTCTCACTTTCTTCACAAAGGAGCTAAGGATAAAAAAACACCTTTAATTAATAAACACTGCTGGCACTACTTTGGTAACAAGCTGCTGTAAATGAAACTCTTAATTGCCTCGGAACAGAATATTGTATACAAATTCATTTTACTCCTTAAGTGCTGTTCTTTCTTGTTGTTATTTTATGTATTTGTATGAAATAAAAGTAGCTTTGTCAGCCTCCTTGTCACTGAAAGCGATTCCGATCAGCTCTGTGTTTGTGGGGAGCACTGAGCAACCCAAAACATTGCCCTAAGCCCTCATGATAACTAGAATAGATAGGTCTCAGTGCAATCTAAATCCCAGCTAATTAAGCTGGGCATTAATTTTTTGTTAATGAACTTACGCTTGAAATTCTGTAAAGAAATTGTACGATGAAAGAAAATGGAAAAAAACCTGTAAGTTTTGAGTTGTAAAAGAAATGTATTAGGGCAAAGTGTTTATGTATATTTCTGTATATATATTTTACATTTTAGCACAAACTGTGAAAAAATATTTCGGACTTCTGTATCAATCTATTGTGTTTTTTTCCTGTGGTTTGTGTTCTGAGTTGGTTATTTTTTTATTTAATCTTCAAATGAACTTCTTTTGGCTGTGACTGTCAGCAACACTTTGAGTTAGACAGGAGCTGTGTCTTCTACATTTGTGAAGAAAGCAGCAAAGAAACATAAGTGACCGAAGAGTATTTTGAATACGTGCAGTCATGATCTTTTGGGTTTTGAATTCTATAACCTGTTATTTCAATTATTAGATATTTTGGAAATACAAAACCGTAGATAGCTGTAATATGTGAGGCGTACCTGCATTGAGACCATAAGCAAAAGACATGTAGATGAATCATTACGTAAGGACTGGAGAGACTTGAAGAGGACTGGAGAAACAGATATTTTCTTGCATAGACATGTTCAATTCTGTTGCAGTGATTTCGGTTATGGGAAAGCTTGTAGCAAGTTGTAGAACACTTTGAAACTTTTTTTTTTTACTATGTCATCTTCAAAAGTATGGGAAAATGCTGAATCAGGAATATTTATATCAACTTAAAGCTGACCTTGACACCTGAAATAAGCTTTCCTGTTTTATTCTTTTTTAGATTTACTGAATGAAGGAATTGTCACCAGTCTTGATGGGAGCAGAAGAAAAAAATGGTAAGTATTAAGACAATAATTTTTATTTTCAATTTAGAGTGCAGAATATATATTGTGAAAGAAAGAAGTGTGCTTGCTTGATTCTATGGTCTAAACCGTTCAGCACAAAATTATTTTTGGTGCTTAGCATAGTGCCTTTATGAGGCACTCAGGGCACATACACATATGAGGATTCTTGATGTGTTATTCTGTTGAGTTCTTTTTTTGTGGAGATTAATTTTAGATACAAAATGCATTATGAATTTCAGCCTTTGCAGAACAGAGGCACTTACGCTTAGTAATAGCAATCTTTGCTGCAGTGGAATATAATGGGATCAACAAGTATAAAGATGTAGCGCTATTGATTTTTTCCAAACTACTGGGTGAAACTTAATTAAGAAAGAGAACAGGATTTAGACACTTGTCACTTTAAATTTATTGACTGATTTTATGAATGTTTTTCTGGCACACAACACATCTTTGTCAGCCAAGGGATCCAGTAGCTTCTTGTTTGTAGATGTCACCCATTAAGAGTATTTCCTAGTAATAGGACTTAACAAGGGAGACCTAAGATCCTAGGCAAATCCCCACCTCTTGTATCTCCCTTTGGGTGCGATCTAATTGCTCTAGAGGGAGCACACAGATTTGAGGAGTAATGGTAATTCATGTTCCAAATAAGTGCTTTGTACGAAGTAGAGCAGATACAGCCCCTCAGGATTCCCTCAACAGATGGAATAAAGAGCTAGAGCTGTATTGCAGAATATTCTGGAATGGAATGGAGTAAGGACATATTTGGTTTTAAATCCCTACTTTCAGGTAGGCAGAGAGAAGCTTAAAAATCCATTCTCTGATCACCTATAAGTGGCATTTTGACCCACGGTGTTACAAGGTGAGATGAATGCAACCCTGAATGAGGTTATTTAATATTGGTAATAATAAGAAAATAAATTAATGTGACACCGTACACTCCAGTAGTTAGGACACAAACTGCTGGAATGTTAGAAAATAGATGAAAAACCTTTGAGGTCAGAACATCATGACCATTCTTTCTCATGTTTGTCTTTGGAAAACAGGTTTGAAACATCAAAAAAGTGGGAATGTCATTTCCTATATTTATTTTTCCATGCCTAGCCTTTGAAGTTCATATTTTTGTTGTCTGTTTTTTTTCCTTTTTCTGTTGATTCTAAAATTTAGTATGGTAGTGTGCTAGCTGTTGGAAGAGAAAAAGCAAACAAGTGATATATAGAAATGAATGAATTATCTTGGCAGAGGTATCTTAAGGTGAAGTTTTAAGATTGCATAGAACATGCTGATCCTGTGCTGCAGTCAGAATGGCAGTTTTGATTTTTTATCTTTGACCCCATATTCCTTCTCTCTACTTAGACTTGCAATTGCAAGGGCACAGTAGCCCAATCAGAGAATGGAAAAAAAAAACACTACCAAGAAAACCAAAACGCCACAGACGACTCTGTCAGTCTGAAACCATAAGAACAATTTTTTCCTTTAGGAATAGGTTTGAGTTTGATGTTACTGTACAGTTCTGCAGTCATTATTGCCAGTGCAAGGGGAAGAGAGAGAGAGGTATGCAGTAGCAGATCAACAGCAGCTTTGGGTACACCTAAGGTTGGCTTGAGACTATTGTGGAACTAATCTGCAAATGCTCTGAAGTCAGCAAAATCCAGAGAACTTCTCCATGAGTTAGATTGATTTTTGAATTACAGTATAAATAAGCTCGGATGATTCAGGTTCCTATAAGATACAGTTTCAGTTTTATTTTTAATTGGAGTCCAGCAGTGGATATAACTGGTATAAATGGTGATCTTTCTTTGATGAGTGTCACTTACTGAGTACTGCAGATATGATTAGGTGCCATTTCACCCCATCAATCACCTTACAAGGTAAGTTAGTGTCATAAAGGTAGTTTGAGGTTTCTAGTAATCCTCGCATTTAGTATTTTGCAAACAGAATAAAAAAAGGTACAGTTCATGTACTTTATTAACATTTCAAATTTGACGTACAATTTGGACGTTTGTTTATCTGATGCTTATGTTTAAATGCATCTGCATATAAGGAAGTTCAGTATTGTTATTGTGATGTCAATACCAATGCTTTTTCTGAAGCAGTTCTGGAGCAGCACAAAACTCCCAAGAACCGCTTATTTAAAAATCAATAAGCAACATGACGATTACAAACTACACAGACAAACAGGCCTAACAGGCACATCCAGAAAATGTGCATAGCCATTTACATTATTCAAGGTCATCACAGTAAAGATAGCAAGTACATTTCAGAGTTATCTTTAAGATTATTAGGACTGTTGGAAAATCAAGCCCTGACATTATCTACATAAGGAATAAAATAAGGTTAAATATAAGCCTAGACATGTTTGTGGCAGATAATTCATATTTAAGATAGTTTTTCATTAAATAACTCTTCTCTTGATCCATGAATCAAAGATAAACTGAGAAATAAATGTATATATACATATATATAACAGAATATTTGCTATTACTTGATTCCATGAAAAGTAGAAATTTAAAACATTCCTGGAATTGTAAAAGAAAACATTCTAGGAATTATGTGCTTTACAAATGACTGTAGTCTAAAGGAGTAGTTAAAGACTTCATCCAAAATTATAGGAAGAAGACAAAGAAATGTAGTCATTTTAAAAGAAACACCTCATTTCGTGAACATGTATCTCTTACTGTGGTCTTCTTTTTCCAGGATAGTCAGTGGGAACATGCATGTATTACTGATCTACAATTTAGTAATTTTAATAGTCAGTAAAATCCAACAAACTTCTGAGGGGTTCTGTTGTATAGAATTTTTAAATACACGATCCACGTTCACAATGTGTATCAATCAAGTTTTAATAAAATGTTGGTGATAAAGTTTTAGAGTGAAAGAAAAGATGAATATTTCAGCTTAAAGAATTTATTGGTCTAACATAAACAAGATGTGAAACAAATGCTTTCCACATTACAGGTAACACTTGTGATTAATGTAGGTAGAACATTTTTATTGTGTAATGTTATGCATCACAGTAAAAAATGCATGGAAAATAGTCCTTTTAAAGAGCTACAGCTGATTTGGTGTGTAGCAGAGAGCATAAATGAAAAGCAATTAATAAAATATCTTTCACTACAATTGTAAATCAAATTAAGAGATGCATTAAAAAATTAGCAGAACATTGTCTGGAAATCACATACTGTACAGGAATGTCTTCCCCACTCAATTTTCCGAGAAGAGGATTTCCATTAGTTACAGTAGAGTTATAGAACATTAAAAATATGCAACAGAAATGTTGCAGTGTCCTTCTGCTGAAGAAGTTTCTGTGAAATAGGAAACTGATTTACAATTTTACAGGGAAGACAAAGTGTGGTGTGTATTTGCATGAGGTGCAGTAATTTAGATTTCCATACACTCAGTTTGTGGATGTCACTCTTGTTTAGTTCAAGTTGCGCAGCTGTTGGAAGCCAAGTGAAAATGCAGATGGAAGGGAAATAGGTATGTACCAAACAACAAATAATACGTTGGTAAAAACATTAGATGAAAACTTGGGAATATTTCAAGTTTGGCTTTAAGTCCTTGCTCTTGGAAATAATTTAGGGGAAATTTTAAGATAAATTGTGTATAAAGAGTTGTTATTGTTGCAATGTCAGTGTTTTAGCAGCAGTGCAGGGACTGCTACTTGCTGCCTGAAGCCCTACAACCCAAGTTACCTAATGAGATTCTCATCTCGTGAGTTTCTTACGTGTGATTCCTCCACAGAAAGTGAAAAGGCTGTTGAAATGCAAAGGTGTAATAGACTGTCTATTGGAAGTCACAGTTCTGTGCAATAATCTGTATCATAGAAATTAAAGTTAGCTGTTGGAACTGTAAAATAATCCAACAGTTATAGACAACTGTAGTTGGGGCATGTTTGATAAGTGCAAGTATTGCACTCTGATATTATAACTAGTAATGTTGGAAATAATATTTCAGATGCTCTTGAATTTAGGCATATTTAGGATGACAAATCTCAAAACTGAGTGCTGTGAATATACTGCAGGATGAAAGTCTTGATTTTGTGAATATCCCTAGATTTTTGTTCCGTTTCTAATCTTAAAGCTTTAAACAAATTTTAAACAAATGGTTACTTTTGTGTGTATGTCTGAAACATCCACTGTTAAATAAGAAGTGAGAAACGTAACCTAACTTAATCAGTGACTACGCTATTCCCTTTGTATTTCAGCATGGAGAAAATTTTTATTTCTGTAGGTGCAGGAATTACTATTTGTTATCAAAAACCTGATTGTATTAGGTGCTGTATATGCATAGAATAAAAATTTTCTATCCAGGAGAATTTAATCTGTAGATAGACAATAGATTTCGCTGCTACCATGTTTAATACCATGGAATTTTTTGGATATCTGTCATTACATCGTTCAACTCTTTTGGATTCTCAGGCTTTAAGTAACAAGCAAGCTTATATATTTCACATTTAGAGGCTTTAAATGCTCAGGAATATTTTATCTTGCAAAGGTAATTGAAACAACTTATTGTTCCCCTGTTCCCTCTTGATTTAAAAAAAAAATAAATTCTGTTATAATCAGGAATTGTTTTCCAGTATAAATTTTTGTACAAACTAGTCATTACTAGAAGTTGATTGTAAAAGCAGAAGTGGGGAATGGAGAGTGGAAAGGAAAATGGATTTTAAAGGAAAAGGATGGTATCCTACTCAACTGCATCGTGCATGACAAGGGCATGATAGTGCGTCATGACAAGGAGTTAGGTGAAAGTGGTGTAATTAGGTGTAATCATATGTTTAGATAAACAAAATAAGTAAAAGGACTAACGAATTTGGGTATATACAGGTTTGTTTCCTGTGCTTGTAAGCATCATTTTGCTGTGTAATACTCATAATAATGCATCTTCTCCTTTCTGCTTTCTGTCTTAACTATTTTAAACTACACTCTCATCAGGTCAAAAGCTAATGCATATTGTGTGTGTGAACAGCAACCTATTACAATAAGTGTATTTATCTTAGTTGCTTAAATAGCTCCATTGCCATATACTCCTAATCATTGCTGGTGACTTTTGGCATTTGTAGTGTTAACCACTACATAATAACAGCCACAGAATTTGGTGTATACGTAACTTAAATATATAGGTCGTCTGTATATCTGATAACTGTCTGAGATGAATAGTGTGCTTTCCTTGTAAATAGTTTTGCTGAAAATATTCTATCATTTGAACATGGTATTTGCAGGCATACTATTTTGCTGTAATCTAAAAACTTTGTTAAAAGGCGGTGTGGGTGTATTGTCAGTAACACGGAGTAGCATTGTTGTGAAATTAACTTCGTATTCCAACCTCTCAGTAGAAAATAAATTTTAACATTAGGTCTAACAGTGAAAATGAAGGTTTTTCAAAAATTCTCTCAAAAACCTGGATAACTCAACCTGTTAGTTAAACAAACCTATATAGTGTATTCCTTAACAAATTTAAAGGTTACTTTAGAATTTGGAATATAAGCACATGATTCAGATTCTCTAATTAAGGAAGTGGTTTCTTTCAGAAAAATTCTTCTCTCAAAAGCTTCTTCAGAACAGTTGGAATACTTTCTATCTGGCAAGAAACATGATGAACAACCAAGCCATATTTGAATTTTTCTTCTATAAACCTGAACAAAACAAAGGAAGTGAAATCAAATGCAACAGAATTTTTTGAAGTTTTTTTCTTTTGTTACCGCATGCTCAGAATGTTTGAGAGAACACAAACATGTTTCATTTCTAGTTTCATTGAATCTGTTTTCACTTTTTTGCCAATTCAATATGGATATTTGAGATTTTTTTAACGTCAGCTCTTCTCTCTTTTTTAGCTCTCCCTTTCTTTCCAACTGTGTTCAGTTATTTTATATCTATCACTTCGCATTAATATTTTTCACCTTCTCCAGTGGGAAAAATAGGCTAGTAAGACTGATACTTGCTTTCTGAAGTCTGTTTTTCTTTCAGCTGTTTCCCTAAGGAGGGGTAAAAGAAGGGAATTTCAGAATGCAGAACTGGAAAACTTGGGATTTTAGTAGTATACTATTAAATAGCAAAATGCTTGGCAGTGGTGGAGTACGGGAAAATCCAGATTCCATTTTTCTAGAAAAAAAAGAAGCTTGTCACCAAATCTCTGTTTCAGAAAAAAAAAATTTCTTTCTTAGAAAAGAGCATTTAATAAGAAGAATTGTTTGTCTCGGTGATTGCAGTGTGTGAGAAGTAGCTAGACTTGTGTTTTGATTGTTTTGGAGTGAAAACTCAGCTCTTTAAATTTAATTTATACTTTTGTATTTAAAGCAAGTTCATTATGATTGTGCAATGGAACCTTTGAGATACTAGCCACAGGTAGTAAATCATAGTGGATAGAATTAATCTGTTAATGTCTTTTTACTTTTCTTATGTTAATTTGTCTGTTATAAATGCTAAAACTTAAACCAGGATTCTACTTCTCCAAATATATTAGCATATACGTAGATTTATTTCTGTTGGCTGGAAATAATTTTTCTGGATTTTCAAGTCCAATGAGAAATAGGCTTTCAGATTAAGGGGTAAAAACAAAAAATACAAGACCTGCCGTGATATCCTTTGCCCTTTATCTGAAGCCTTCCCTAGTTTAATCTGAAAAGATCCTACTGAACATCCTACGCAGCCTGTGTATCACCTTCTCTGCAAAAACCAGTAGAATCAGTAACTGGGAAAGCTTCTCCTTGTTCCTACTTCCCATGCCTGGTCCTGTTATCTGTTGATGTTTCCCCAGTTCTTTGTCTCCGTATCATTTCTCTGATGTTTTTGAGAAAAGTAGGCAGCAGGGATTCTGTTTTCCATTCCAAATTAAAGGAAATCAGTAGAGGAAGGTAGAGCAAAGACATCTCTGTGAAGCTCTTTGAGGGTAAGGGCAGGGACCACTGTAACATGAGCAGCAGCAAATAATGTGCAGTCTCCCACTTGCCCATTTCAGGCCCTAGACTGATGAAGAAATTTTTTTGTTATAGTCAGCACATTTATCTTCTTCAAGTATTACTTGTTGAAATAGAATGTGTTGTAGAACTTCCACAGTGTCACTGGAGTACACCACCCCCCTATTACATAGATTAATGTAAATGTATAAGATCTTACACTAGTTTCTTCTAAAAAGTCTCTGTCCCTCGCCTGTGAACAATCCACAGCTGTGATGCCCTCCTGCACAGGTGTTCGCTCACACTAGTGGACATTGTCTCTGAAATGCAGATTCCCACTGAACTGACAGCCGGCATAGCTTGTTCAAAGTGGTTGTCAGCAGAACTGTTTTTTGTGAAAAGCTAAAACCAAACTAATAGTTAGGCCTTGTGACTTCACAGATGTTTATGTGCAGTTTTCCACTTCTTCCAATAGAGAGTAGACTTCAAGTGATAACTTTTACAGCAAAATTCAGGCATACTGGTTAGTATTGCTGTTGGCGATTTCAGTCTTGCTAACAAGATTTACAGGAGACAAGACTGACTCCCTGAGATGTTCTGTCAGTGAGAAAGAGAACCTTTCCTCTCCAATAGCATCCGACTCAGTACTGTTCGCCTCTCCCATAGCATACTGATGCATGTGTTAGCATCAGGAGCAAACGGAGATGACATACGTCATTTCAGACGTACAAGGTGGCAGCCCGGATCCTGGGGGAATGGCAAGTCACCTTGACCTGTCTTCCTGGATAGCTCATCACCTTTGGCTAAGCCTGTCCCTGTGGCCGTTTCACAACCCCAGAAGTTCTATTTCATATTTTTTTAATGCTAGTAGATGACTATTTGCATGCAGTCATGTGTCATCATGTCTCACCCCTTATTCCCCCTCTCTCCCCCCCCCCCCAGCCCTTTGCTTTGTTCCCTCTAATCGGTTTGCTCCAATATACACATTGTTTCTCTAGGTAATGCATATCTCCTTTAGGCTGTCTTGCATTCTTTCTGATTGCAGTTCTTTTTATTTCACTCAGTGTGTTACTGTTTCTTACCATCTCTAATACATTGTAACCATAGATACCATGCACAATTCAAACATGAATCTTCAAGGCTTCACATTTCTTCTTGTAAATATTTTGATGAAAAGAGCGATTATATTTCAGATCAAGGCTTCAACAGAGTATTAGTTAAAAGCATTGATTAAGAGATTTAAAACTACATGTTCAGCAGTGTGTATCCTTAAGAGTACAGGATGAAGTTGAATCTGAGACTCACAACTACTACATGTTAGCATGAAATGCTACTGAAAGGTACTTATATTTTTGTATTAGTGATCTCTCATGGCCTGATCCAAAGTCATTGCAATGAAGGTAAGACTTTCCATTGATTTTTATTTGCCTTGGAACATAGATCTTTTATAGTTTTAATTAATAGCTTTAAAAATGTGTTTTATGTAACTTGTAAAGTGCTCAGGGTGAATATAAATGTAAAATATTATTATTCGACATTCCAGACTTAGGCAGCATTCACATCAACTACTGTGAGTGTACTCAACTGCAGAAGTAGTTGAACTGTTTTGGTGGTGGTTTGTGGGGTTTTTTTTTGGGAGGGAGGGGGCGTAGAATCCCATGCTTATTATGAGAATATTTTTGATTTAATCTTGTCCTTAAACTCATTAGGAAAATCTCCTATAAGGATTCTTTAAAAGTTCTTTCTCTATATATGGCTATTAAAACCCTTACACATTTTTAGGAGTAAATAAATTTAGGAAAAAGAAATGCATAATGTTGCAGCCTTTTATCAAGGGCATATACCACGCACCAGATGGAAAACAAACTGTGTTTACAGCATTATCACTATCGCCACTGACACTACTAGATCTACAATATGTTATAGCAGCAGCTCCATTAACCTTGCTAGTTCTGTTGGAGTTGTCTGGTAGTTTGCCCAATCTGTGTTTGTTGTCAGCAAATGGATCAAATTAGGAGATTTTCATTCTGTTTATTGACCTTTTCACTCCTTCCTCAATTTAGGCCACAGTTCATTCAAAATTGTTCTAGTATTGCTCTGTAAAATACTGCAAATAGATCTCTCTGGTTCTGTCTACTACTACATATGTAAATTATACTGTCTTACCTCAGAGGTGAAGCTCGGGAAAACAGTTGATAGCAAATGTGCTGTAAAAAGCCAAAGTCTCACCTAGTTGATGGCCATGATGTGCCCAAGCTGTTGACCTCTACCCACATTAGGACACAGTGCTGTCCCTCAAGGCAGGCTTGCCCACGGGGGTTTTCACCTTTCAAATAAGAACAGTCTTATCCACCCTTACTTATTTATTTAACATAGTCATACTTATTTATGTGAAGTTTTGGGGAGCAGGTAGGGATCTTTATGTTTTTAAATGAGTTAACTAGAAGAGTGATTCTGTTGCCCTTCCCTCAACGCCTTCCCTCCAGACTAGTGAAAAGATGCTTAGTTTCTAACCTATGGCCTGTCTTGATGAAGGTACTTCACAACGTAATTCCAATGTTCGTTCCATTCATCTGGAACCATTGCAGTCCTGTATGTCCCTAGACAATGTTTGCACCCTGTGTTTGTGCGACAGAAATTCACACACAGCCACATGACAGCCCTCATCCATGAACTGATCTAGCCCAAATTCAACTTTGCTGCTTCTGTGATTTTGAGCTAGATACATTTCCTACCTCACCCTGTGACTGCAAGTGCACTTCCACCACAGGGAAAAACAGAACCAAGTGCTGCCTCTGGGTGAGGAGAGCAAGAGTGACTCCTCTCCCTAATGGTGCTTGCCAGACAAAAATGGTTGTGAACTAAAATGTTACATTAGCTGGAGAATTTGAGTGCCTTAGGAAGCCGTTTTTAATTAGATCATTATTTGGAAAGAGGTAATGTCCTCCATATACCTATAGGAGGACACCTATGCCATTTCTTGGCATTCTCTATCTCTTTTTTTTCTTGGCAGTTCAGTTTATGAACATTATAAAGGAAACAAGGCTGTAGAAGTAAGAAAATTATTTCAAACACTGAGCTAGAAGTAGCCTGATACTGGCTTTGTGCAACCTCCCTTCCACTTCTTCCTGTTGTGTGAGTAGTGCTGATCAGGCGGTTGTGATTTAGATCAACACTACTTGCCACAGCAAGCTGAATAACCTCCTGACCTTCAGTTCTATTGTAATACACAGGTTTCATTTTCTCTGAGCTAAAACCTGACTTACTGTAGGGAAAACAAGGCCTGATTCTCAGTTTAGACAGAATTCAAGACATTGTATCAGGAATCAGGCAGAGTGAAATGTTAGGGGTTGTTTTCTACTGTATAAAATATGGCAAATGTAAAGGATTGTTTTGTTGGTACACTTACATTTATGTACATCATGCACAGAAAAGAAGTTTAGATTGCTGTATGAGTAGTAATGAAGGAAAATAAAAATTTAAGAATTTAAAATTTTCTGCATGCATAATTGTAATGTCCCTATTCTTAAAACATGTATCAAAGTATTATGCTCTACATAAGGACAGCCAGAGTAACAGGTATGATTCTGAAAATTTACCCCCAATTTTTTCTTTCAAATTTAAATAATGTATTCAACAGTTTAAGTCCAACAGTCATTATAGCAATGATAGATAGGGGTTATTTTTGCTGTCCATTACTGCTGTTTTTGCATCTTAATGCAAAGCTTGTCTTGCATTGGATCTGGTATTTTGTTGCAGAGGCTAAAGCTATTTTGTAAAAAGTTCTTTCAGCTTCAGACTAGTTTATGTTAGATCAAGGTTGCCTGGGGAGAGCAGCTCGATGTTTTTAGATGATGTGTGACCTAATTGTTCAGAAAAAAACTCCGTACTGCCATCACTGTTAGTAGGAGCAGGAAGGTAATAGACATAAATGAGGATAGGTTGATTTATGAAATGATACATTTATAATTTTAATCGCAGTTATTTAAGTTACCAGGATTGGTACTCCCAAGAGATAAGTTGTGACTATATGCTTCCCTGGTTTTAGCAAGAGACAACATTGGGGATAGAGCTTATTCCAGTAGGAACTGATGCATAGTTTATGGGCATCTATAAATGTGGTTTGTGAGCTCGCCTCCACCTAATATTTTGCAGATGGCATGATATCTTAGACTGTGCTATACAGACCACTATGCAGAATCGTATGAACCTAAACTTTCCTTTGTAATGCTTATAGGCCACCCAGTCTTTCTGTAATGTGTCTGCATACGCAAGTGAGCAAAAGGATCCTTTGTACTTAGTTTAGTCCATAGGTTCCCTACTAGCAGTGTATTTCTGGACCAAGTACAGAAAGTTACAACAGCTTGTGTAGCTTGTATTTGAGGCAAAACTCAGGGTCAGTGCTAAAATAATTCCAGTTTTGCTTCTCTGGCATTTGCTTGACAGACTTCTAAAGAATGCAGTGTATTGGGAGAAGACCTTTCCCTCCATTGCTGCACTGAATTAATCATTAAACTGTGTATTCTTAATGAAGGAAAGTTTATAGTTTCTCAGGAAAAGGTGACTCTCTGAGCTTGATCTGCTCATGAGAATTAGAGAAGACAAAATACCTAGCATTTTTTTTCTAGTCTATCTTAAATAAAATATTTAATAACCGCAGCAAACATTATAGGCACGTTTCTTTTTCATGGATATTACTAGGATTATTACAGTAAGTATAAATTTTTTAAGATATTAGTATTATGCACATTTGTCTTCCATATTTGCTTTTAACAGGAGAAATAATACTTCTGCCAGTATTAGATATTATTCCTTCTTAATCTGTCATAACTATTTATAAAACTTTGATTCTACCTGAAAATATTAAGCTCAGGCACAGTATAGCTGCTGTCTATAAGATTTCTTTTGTGTTTACTACTGGAGTTGGCTTCTCTGCAGAAGCGTTACAGAGGGTGAGGCCCACAGGTGTGGACCAGTTGTGAAAGCCTCCATGTGATCCGTCACATTTACCTTTAACGGACTACAGTGCAAGGCTGAAATCTGGGATCTCCTCTCACAGCAAAGTTGAAATAGCGCTTTTCTGATAATAGAAGAGGTCACTTTTTAGAACAGCTTACCTTATAGTAGACGGTTTAAGAGAAGCACTGGTGAGTCATCATTCATTCAAGCCTGTTGTAAACAGTTCTTTTCTACAAAAAGACAACAGGGAAGCCCAAGTTGATAGCTGAGTCCTACCGATACCACTTGTGTATTCATTCCTTCATGTACTTTGCCTGCGGTGTTTCTGAGAGATAAAATAGTGCTTAGGTTGATGAGAAGGAGTGGATAGGAAGAATATTATTTTTTTACCTGTTTGGACGTAATAAGCAATAAGATATCTTGAAGTAGAATCTATTTGTTTCTCTTTTTCACTGACACTTCTGACATGCGCTTCTTTTAGAAGCTTAATTATGAACAATTTTATGTATAATGCACGTGAGCAGGTATGTAAAGGAGCAACAGAAGGGACGGAACAGAAAAAGAGAGAGAAACTAACAGCCGCAGAGCAGATACTGAGCTTCTGTGAAAGCGTCCGTCAGGACAGGAAATGAGAATCTTTCCTAACAAGGAGAATGAGCTGATCAAGAGTACTCATGGACAAAAAAAGAGTGACTCTCATTGTTCCATACAGTTTGGTATTGTGTCTTGGTATGTCTCCTGCTCTTTCGGTCATTCTTGAGAATAGTAAGTTTCCATGCAGAGTATTTGGTTTTACTGACATATTATAGCCATTATGCTTGTGGGCGTAGATCCAGAATCATGCAAAAAGGGCAACAGCATATTGACTAAATTGTTGTCCTCTCCTGGATTGCTGGCATGAGCAGAAGTTGCAATATTAAATAAGCTGACTGGTAAATGCATCTGGCAGAAAATTAATGGTCACCTAATAACTGCATCCATTTTTCTGTACTATGCACTGAGACCTTGCCCTTTTTCTTTATGCTTTTATAATATCTTGATGCTGTTAATGGAATATTCTGTCCTTATAGACCGTGTCACTGAAATCTATCCACTTCTTAGTAGCCTTTGCAATAAAGGGTAAGGAAGACCTATTCTTCAGAAGATTCATTGGCTCCTAGGGTGTTATATATACACTGTTGCTTTACAGTTTGGGGTGGTTTTGTCTTCAGGGGACACTAATTTCTGTCAGATTTGTTACAACTTGTTATTCAGTATCTTTACCAATGATCTGAATCTTTTAATTGCTAATCAAGTTTGCAGTTGGAAGGAGAGAATAGCAACAGGGGTGAATAAAGACATGGACACAAAACTGCATTGTTAACCCAGCCAAAAGAAAACGGAATTACTGAGTAAGGGAATGTGTCATGGAACTGGTTGAGTGAAAATATATGGAAAGATCAAAAGATAGGAAAGGGAACAATGTAATGGTGGCCTATGGTATCTGTTGATGCTGTATGTGCATCCCTAGAACACAAATGCACAAAAATAGATACCTACTGAATGCAAACATGCTGTGGTAATGTGTGTAAGAATGAGTCTTGACCCATGGGTGATGTGTGAAAAGAAAATGTACACAAGAACATGTATGAATGGGAGTAGGAAGAAGGCATTGCATGTCATTAAAATGGCATTAGAGCTATTGCTATCATAAATTATTTCCAGTTTTTATGTTTTTTCAACAAAAATGCTGAAAATTAAACAAGTAAGATAAGAGTTGAAAAAGAACTTGAAGCCTAAACATATGCTTTTTATGACTAAAAGGTAAAGAAAAAAATGCTGGTTTACTGTGAGAAAATATGTGTTTGTGTCTTGTGTAAAAAATACAATTTTCAGGAAATTTAGACATGCATTTACTTTGTCGTTATATTTCTGCACAAAGGATGTTGATAAAGGCTGTATTAGTAGCTTCTGTAGCTGATGGCATTCATAAACAGGGAGAGTTAATATTTAAGGAGAGTGGGGAAACAAAACCTAAATCCTAAACAGAAGGGAGAGTGAGAAAAGGGGAAAACTCTCCAGTGGCTCCTGGGAAGAGAAGTAAGCGCAACCCCAGAGAAGTGTCCTTGTCTGGGTGTTCTCTGTGTGTGCAGCATGTGGTTATGATGCATGTAATAATGCTTTCTACCATGTTTTATCCCTACTACTTTTCATCAGGACCTGCACAAACGTCTTTGTCTGTGCCTATTTATAATGATATTAGCATGTTGTATGCTGACTGGTTTTCAAGCTTGCATGCATATATAGTATTGGCTACCTCTTATCAGATGAATTGTAGTTTGTATACTTACAATGTTAGGCATCACCACTGTTCTCACACCATGGTTGCTGCTTCCCAACAGAACAATAAAACAACGTAAAATAACATCCCCAGCAATAGTGAGGTTTGCAAGTGCAAGGCTGTAAGAATAACAGCATGAAAACAACAGTATGAGAAGAACAAGCACAAAACTGCCGCTGGCTTTGGGAAAAACACAGGAACTAGGTACAAACTTTAAGAGCTGTCAGCAACGGTGTTAGAGAGATTTCAAATGGCTGCCCCTTAGCATTAGAAAGGCATTAGAAGGTTGTTCTGTGCAACCCTGACCGCTCTTCAGAAGGACCTATGTATTGTGACCAGTATATAAGGGGAAGAATGTTGCAGTCTGGTCTGCCTTCCAGGGTGGATCCCCATTCGGTGTCCTGTCCCCCCCTAAAGTAGAGGTGGGGGATCAGTGGAGTGTGGTAAAACCAATTTTCTAATCTCCATGCAGATATTACGTGAACAGTATAGCTCTACGCATAGCAGGACTAATACTACAACAGATGCCATTAATCTCGCTGTGTGTAAGGGTAAATATGAATGAAGGGGCTGATGATGACCATCCACTGAAGGTGTCACACCAACTGGAGGTTAATGTTTCTTGCAGCTTTTTTTAATTTTCCTCCAAAGTAACATTCTTGTTAGAGTTGATGGATGCCATCAGTTACAGACCCTGCAAATAAAGTGCTGCGTATATAACCCTTTCTCAATATCCTCTGTGCAACAGAATGCATATTATTTTAACTATTTCAGACAATAGCGGTTGTGGAATTCAAGTCCTCCCTTGCCGTCATATCACATTAAGGCATGTAATGTATTTCTGTAGCAATCTGGCAAATAGTTTTATCACTGGTAAACTCACTCAGCTGAGCTGACTTTCTCCCAGCTGCTTTTCTTTCTCCTTTGGAAATGGAAGAGTCTGATAGTGAGTGGTACTAAAAGCTGCAGACAAAAGGAAGTTGAGACAAGGTGAAGCTCTATTTTCTTTAAGAGCTGAATTATGAGAACTGGAGCCCCTTGGCATAGTTTGTAATTGCTAGAAAGATGGGCCTGCAATAAAGCGTTCCTCTTAAGGATTTTTGTTTATTCTTTCTTGGATTTTTTTCTGTGTCCCTTTCCTGGTTTAGTGCTATTAGCTGCTTTGAGTTTGAAGGAGCAGCCTGACGGCTTTGCTTTGATTAAGAATCCCCATGTGGGATAAATCCAAGGGGAGTCGAAGCCTTTAACTCAAACTATAAGATTGGCAGCTTTTCAGTACAGCTTGAAGTGAGATTTCCTGTATCGGCAGAAGACCAAGGCCAACAGGGGAAACCTGGCCAGCTCAATACGAACACTTCACAAGAGGAATTATGTTCTTGCAAGTTGGAAAAAAGCTTCTTCATGGGAAGTCCTGCATATCCTAACTAGAAGTATGTGAGCTTTCTGTGTAATTTAAAGTTAAATAATGATATTTTATAGGCTGTAATTATTTTGTATCTTGAAATGAGATTATTCTTACATATTCAAAAATTCAAAGAATAATCTGTATCCACTTCTTTTTGGAAGATCTGAGTACTCTCACCGAAGTCCATAATAATCATGACTCTTCATAAACCATAGATCAAAAGTACTTTAGAAGGTAAATTCTGTAGGGCTGTCTTATTTCTATTGAATCGTACTGTTTTGCAGCTGAAATTCTATAGAAATTTCTGCAAGGCACTAAGTAACTGAAGTATAGAGCCTTGTACAGAGGAATCCAACTTGTCACTAGTGGTTCTAGGCACTTCTTTAAAAGAAATAATACTAATGAAAGTTGATAAATACCTGAATTGTTTCTTCTGATTGTCTTGACTTTTTATTTTTTAAGATATTTCCATATCTTAAAATTGATATGGAAATAAGTATTTAGTCTTACTAAAATACAACTAGAGGTACAGCTGTACTTATAGGGCATGGCTAATGACAGCTATGGCTTTTTGTGACATCTCTTTGGTAGGCTTCAGAATGACCTTGTCAAAGTTAAAAGCTCATAACATTCATATTTTGTTTTTATGGCATTATGATTCTGCATAACAGTGCTAAAAACAAAAACACAGTATAATTATACTGTCAATCAAGCTGCCAGAAAAGGCATTTTCCACCAGCTTTGCACCTACTAAACTGTAAATAATTTATAAAATTAGAAGTCATGACTAAGTGGAGGCATTTTGGGGCTAGTTAAGCACTTGTCATAGCTCTGTGGTTTAAGCGACCTCACGCACTGAGCTCTGGTTGCTCACTTCTGTCCTGTGAGAGGGAAAACGGTCATTTGTTTACCGTACTGCTGTGCGTGCACCTAATAAAAATATCAAGCTGTAAGTAGAGCTAGGAACAGGTGTAGAGTGTATGTTGTAATGATGTTTTATTCATTTGAATTTCCAGCCCATTTAGTCTCATCCAGCGAACAACAAAAATATTTTCTTCATTACCTCCAATTAATGTAAATGTCAAATATTTGAATATATTATCACAGGGATAATGCAGTGCATTGCTTGATTTGTGGAGTATTTGCATTAAAGTGACAATTAAAACAACAACAACAAAAAAGTATCCAGACCACATGTTTGTATCCGTTGTCATCCTGTTTTGGAGATGTTGAACTTGTTTCTGTGAGATCTCCTTTTGACTCTGGTAAACAAGTTTCTTAAAGCCTTTGAGTTTATATCTAGTCTTTGAAAAAAAATAGGAATTGTTTGTTCATTTCTAAACAAGGTTTAACAGTCAGTTGTCTGTTCTGGTAGTATATATATGTATATATATATAGCATGTTAAAATGTAGTAGACAGATACTAATCTCTTATAATAGAGTCGTTCAGAGGGCAGAAGACTGCTTGATAGATATATAAAAAGCCAATGTCTTCCAATAGGATAGAGACAATAAAATAATTATCAGATGTTTATCTTTCAATAGCTCTCTCTCCTTTTACTTTTCTTGTGCTTGTTTGTGACTTTGTGCTTGGTTGCTCAATTACAATGTGGAAGTGAATACTTCTCACCTATTTCATAGTGCTGGCTTTACAGCTTAATTAAATATTTTTATAGTACGTGGGACTGAAACTCTTAAAAAACAGAATACATTTCAAAGGCTGAAACATAGGTCATAAAAGTTAACGATGCCTAAAATTGGGCTTAATCTCAATTGAAGAATTTGAATAGAAATCACTTCTGTAGATGCAAATATACTGTAATGGATAAGCTACTCATTTTGTTTGTTTGTTTTCATTTATCATGTGGTTGGTACTTTATTCATTAGGACACGTTGAGTTTTGGTCCTGCTGCATCATTGTGCTGGAGACAGTGGGCCCTATGTCCGCCTGCAGCACTGTGGCAGACGTTAGCTCAGGTCCAAGGAGCAGTTTCAGTGTGTCAGCTGATGTTGTGCCTGGAGGAGTGGCCGTGAGGAAGGCATGAATATCCTATTGTGTTGTCATATATTTATACCCGTACAACCTGCTGAGATTCTATACCTTTTCAGACTGTTGAGGTCTACAGAGTTGTGAGGAGAGTATGCTGCCTGTAATTTTCAGCCTTAAAAATAAATGAGAATTAACTAATTACTTATTGTTTTACAATCACTGGAACTCCAAGTTTTGCAAAAAGTGTCTGCCTCTTACTATCTACTTTTTTCTTTTTTCTTTTTTTTTTTATGTAATTCTCCTCTGATTCTAGGCTGTAAACTCTGTTTGGAGATTGTCATATTAGAGTTTCAGAAATGACAGAGTTTTACATTTCCTCAGCATCATGGGAGGAAAATAATTAGAAGAGAGAGTTCCAAGAGAACTGGATGGTCTGGAGAGCAGCAGATGTTGCAAGAGCATCTGGACTGCAGTTAGTTTAGCTCATAATAGATGGAATTAGATGGAAAGTTGGGGGCATAAATTCTAGGTCTTGGATTCAGAAGGTGGGAAAAGAGGGTTAGTGCCTTGCATTTAAAAGAGAAAATAAACTGAAACACTAGATATGGAGAAATAGTAATAAAAATGTAGATGGGAAAATGCTTAGACTTTTTGCGTACTTCAGGTATGAGTTACTTGAATGTTGCAAGAAATAATAAAAGGTTAATATTGCTCCTTTTTTAAAGAAACTGCCGATCTCTGTGATCTGACTTTAAAGCTGTTCTTGATATGCCTGCAGTGGTTTAAGTCAAATTTCTGAATTTTTGGAGGTTTGATTTGTTCATTTAGCTTTGCATCATCAAAAACATTCAGAGAACCAAATACTGATCCAGCAAGGTATAAAGTAGTTGTTAGCATTAATAAAAGTAACAGGGGGGGACCTGAAGGGAAGCAGGGGCAAGTATTCCTGGGAAAAGCATGCTTAAAGTTATTCCATTTCTCTAGCTGAGGTCGGAGGGGACTGTCTTGTGTGGTAAAGCTTTAATGCTTCATGATCACACAGAAAATTTAATCCCACTCGGGTTAAAAATGACAGCTCCATGCCATTGCAGAGGGAAACATACAGCTTATGAATTCGTAGAATAAATACAAGAAGAAAATATTACAAAATGTATTCATGCAAGCTAACAGGTTTTTAGAATAAGTTCATAGTAAAAATGTTGATAATAGCTGAAACTTAATGTGTAAAAATATGCAAATAAAGAAAAAGGTTGAAGGTGTAAGAAGATCAAACGATCTATCATATAACTTGCAAACCAGTCCTCATCAAAAGATAGCATTATACAGTCTTGCACAGCCTCATTACATGTGTAATATATGGAAGACAATATATTCTAGTTGAAGGGGAAAGAAATTTAGATGCAGTAGGCAAAATCAGAGGTAGCATAAACTGGAAATAATAAATGCAACAGTGCGTGTGAGCAAAGCTTGCAGGACAATATACTTTAAGTTACAGACAAGATGTTTTTCTAATGGGTTCCCATAATTTTATATCATAGTAAATTGAATATATAATGAACAATGTATATATAATACAATAATGAATATATTAATATATTATATAATATATATTATATTATATATAATAATATAATGTATATAATGTATAATGAATCTTAAGTTTGTATCTGCAGGCTATTCTTAATTACAAAGAAGGGGAGGAAGGCAGAAAAAAATCCCAACCCTTTCCTTAATTCTTCAGGATCTTTTTTTTTTTTTCTTTGGAAGTTTCACTTAATTGTTTTTACTTCAGTTTTGCTAAAATCTTGTCTTCTATCATGTATAACTCATGAAGTCACTCCTTTATTGGGCACTGCCACACTCTCTATGCACGCCTTTGCTGCTGGGGAGGTGGGAGCAGAAAAGCATGTAAGCCAATTGCCCTGCTACCCTTCCCTGTCACTGTATCTTGAGGTACTTTATGGAATAAGAGTTATTTTATGACAGGAAAAGCAAGAATGCTTCCATTGCATGGTTGTTTTGAGTCACTCTTTTCATGTTCTATCCCTTTTATCCACACTCTTCTGTGTCACTATCTTGGCAGTTGTTCTGCTTTGGGTCAGGCAAGCATCTCAAGAGACTACAGTCCAAGTGTGCCCAAAAAAGGAAAAAAACGGCTCTTTTTAATACGAGTGAAAACCTTTCTTTTTTTTCCGTTTTTTTTTTTCTTTTTGCCTAACTTAATATCAACTTTAAATCCAGGATGTTAAATGATTCAATTTCAAGTTTCTCTGGGACTTCTTTTTTCTCAAAAAAACCCCAGTTGACCTGTCCTCAGTTGAAAGTTATTTCTTATTCCCAAATGATCTATTGATTCTAAATGTCCCAATGATTTTCTAAGATTTCTTGGCAGTTAAGGATATGTGTAAATAATTTGTAATAAAAAGAAAAGATTGCAGTGAGTAATGGGAATTACATATCTTCCCGTTTCATTCAGGGAATATATAATGAAGAATATACACCAAACAATCTAATTTCCCCCCACTCGTTATGACCAACTTTTATCAGTGGGTTGAGTGAATAGTCATAACTACATCATAGCTGACACACCTTTCCATGCATAATAATGTAAATTTGAGGAATCCATGGCTCAGAATTCACTCCATATAATTCAAAGATATGATATGATCCAAATATCAAAACATCAACACATACTAATTTGTTGTAATTATGGGCTGTCTTTTCAATTATATTTCTACATCTAATCAATGAATAGGTTCATTTACTTCTGATCATCTGTAGTGCAACAGAGAAATCCAGATAAGGGAAAAATAAAGAAAGTATTTCAAAATAATCGAACAAATTGTTAGTGTTCATATTGTACTTTACAAATTAGTATCCAAAAAAACCCAAACACTGAAAAAGAATGGGAAAAAACAAAGATACTTTAAAAATACCTTTCCTTTAAAAATACTTTTCCTTCTGTCCTTTTCCAAGAAGAAATAGCAAGGAGTGTCCAATGTATTTTAAGTAACTGATGAAGAACATTTTTTCTGGTGATTACTTTTAATGTCTGTATCTCAGTGGATAGTAATATTTGAGCCTCAGGCTGGGTAATCATATCTTCTGCTGTCTGCATTAGAAACAACGCTTAGATTCATGTGGTTAATTCTGTAGTCCTTGCTCTCTCTGTACCATTCTGCATCATAAAAAATATGTTTGAATGTTTTATTTTGTATTTTTTCTAAATTTAGTTTAGAGAAGCTATACCTTAGTATGTGTAGAGAGATAAGCTATTCAGAACATTGTGTTTGGTGCTGAAGGGCAGCAGAAATGTGTGTGAGTTGAGGCAGATAAGCTTGTGCAGCTCTGAGACTTCTTAAAGCTGCCATGGTTTGGGCCATTAGTTGTATTAGAAAATTACTTTCATTCTGTCCGTGAAAATGCCGTGTTAATAAGATCACATGCAGCAGGAAGCTCAAATATGAGTTTCAAAACAAAAAGATGGTGTGATTTGCTCAATATTGTTTTAACTTATTTTTTGTGCTGATGGTTAAATGACTTTTTGGACGAATGAGCCTCGACAGCATATTTCTACAGCTCTGTACTCTATACCAAGGCTAGTAGCGATCCAGTTCAGTAACCCCTGCAAATTAGGACTGCTTTAGGGATGTGACATGTCCCAGCGGCCAGCCCAGCAGATGAGAGGAGTCAGGAAGTAATAAGCCTCTACCATTCAGGGTCAATGATTTATGACCCTAGAAATAAAGGATAAGTGAAATCTTGCCTTTGTAGATATCATAATGATAATACAATGGACACTTTACTTAATGTCAGCAGGTGTGTTTCTGATATCCGCAACACCTTTCAGGAGATCTAAGACATGCTTTACAGATGGACAGTCATCAACCTCTCAAGATTTGATTATTTTTTTTTTCTGAAGTAGAATCTCCTTTTTTCACTTTGTGTAACTTAGGCAGCATGCACGCACACAAGGAATACACGTATACATAGATCATGTTGATAGGTGTGTATTTTTTCTCTGCTTTTTTCTATGAATAGTGTTCTGTTCATAGAGCTGATCAAAGATTGCAGAGTGAAAAGGTTTGCCACAGGTAGCAGTGGTGAGTTACAGGAGGTTCCTCTGTTGCACTGTGTGCATACCCACATCTGAAAAAAACTTCACACGTTAGCAGAGCCAACAGTGTTTAGGTTCATCTGTTTTTTGGTGCTTTGGGAAGACTATAAATGAAGAATTAATTGAACAACAACAAAATAACGTATCAAGACAATCCCAAACCCCATTTTTCAATAATTGTTTCTTCTCTTAAGAGAACATTACCTCTCTCACAGATGGTCAGAGTGATGCATTTGGGGAAATCAGCCAAACTTGGCTTTCTTCCTGGTCTCTTGGCTTACTAACTGCAGCATTTAAGCCCAGAAGTATTATTTAACTTTGCTCCAGATACCATTTTAATCAACAATACTAGGCTTCACAGTTGGGAAACTCCTTTTAAGGTCTCCAAACAAATTTTTTTAATTTATTTTTTTTAGTGTTTTCGACTTAGGGAAACAAACTCTACCAAAATAAAGTTTGCTTACTTTTAGATCACTTGAAATGAGATTCCTGAAATATGAATTGTAGTAAGGTTTATTGAATCATGTAAATGTCATATGAATTGGAAATGCTCTTCCAACAATTAAATCAGGGATTTGAAGGAAAAAAGATTTACTCGCCCCTCATCCATAGGAAGGAAGATATATTACACAGTTGAAAGAGTCATGTAGAAGCTGGGTGATGTGACTGTTAGGCTGAGTTCCTTCTCTGAGACTAAAATCCAGGACTTAGTCTCTCTGTGTTGTAGTAACTTATGCTCATAATAGCAGTTTCACATCAAAGGTCTTTGGTGTAAACTTTTAACGTGCAAAAATAGTGAGGTGCTCAAGCACTAATAGGGTGGGATTGTATAAGGACAGCTTAATACTTCATACATGTCTGTGTGGCTGCAGTGGGGAAACAGGAGTTGTACAGGATTCAGGATACCTGTTCCTCTGCTCTCAGAGTGATCTGCTCCAGTCAGAAGCATCCCAGTGGTCGGGGCAGGTGGTTTGAGGGGGACATCCATCTTGTCCACAGCAAACTGTGAGTCAGGCAGAATAAAGGAGCTTGACATCCAACCTATGGTTTTCACTCTCTAACATTTGTGAAGGCTCAGAGCTTCTGTGAAGGTTGTACAATGGTATTTTCAGAATAGTATGGAACTGCAACTGAAACAACATTCGGTGATACTGACTTGTTCAGTACAAGCTGAGCTCTTGTAAGATGCATGGAAAATCATTCTGTCATTACGCTTGGATAGAGATTCAGTGATATTTCAGATTACCTGTATTTTGGGGGTTTTACCCTAATGCTTGAAGGCACAGTTTCTTCAGATAAAAAAGTTTGTTCTTTTTCCACTTGCTGCTTTCATTGAGATTATTCTTTTTCCCACTGTTCCTAGGTGACCTGAGCTTCCGTGCTGCAGGATGGGTTTGGCTCCAAGCCCGGCATCTCAGCACATTCCTCTTAATGGAGTGGAATTTTTGTCTCTGCCTGCTTTTTCCTTTGCTTTCTGTCTTTTAGTCAAAGCAAAGTTTTATTTGTATGATAAACATGAGCAGGTCAGCCCTCCTCTTGCACAGCTAGAAGTTTCATTTACTTCCAACTCTGCTGTGCTTCCTCTCCATGGGGCTGAGATTAAGCTACTTCCAATACTGTCATGCTGCAACATAGGAGTAGGTTGTCTGCAAAGGCAGAAAATATTTTTGCAACAGGTGAGGTAGAAATATTATTAAGTTTTTTAAAAGGTTTTCTTCAGATAAAACTATACTTACTTTTTGGAAAAGGCAAATATAGATTATTTTTTTAAAAATACAAAACAACCAATAAGTTAACTAGCTCCTAATATTCAGTCAACTGCCGGTGCAGTTAAGGCTACTTGTGTTAACTCTTCACGTGTCTTCCAATACACCCATCATTTTTCCACAAAATGAAAAATTGTTTCCTGGCAGAACTGGATTCCTTTCTGAACAGTTCAAACTGTGGACAGGTGTCCTTTACCAGGATAGGTTGAAGCAACCTTTCCCACATGCCACATGTTATCACTCTTGGACAGTTGACAGCAGAGCTTTTTATGTTTGTTCTCCTTAATCTATAAGAGTACAAAGATCTGGTTTAGCGAAAGTGAGCTCTTTTTAAACTGCTTAAAATAACCTGCGTGTTACAGATTAAAAGAGGTTATGGAAGACACAGATGAGCAGTTGTCTGGCAAAGATGAGGGGGTGTTACTCAGATCTGGAGTGGCAAGGCAAGTGTCTGTCCCACTGGAAAAGCTGCTTGGATGGCCGCTCATCTGTTAACACCTCTGCTGGCAATTATCCAGTAGTTACTGGGGGAAGAGACCATTTGTTTATTTAGAAAGCAGAGAGGGTATTATGAAAAAGGATCTTAGGTATAACTCTCCAGCAGCTGAAGCAATTAAATATCGTTAGATATGCTATAAAGGAAGTTTGTGCAGAATGCAAATGTAAATTTTGGTAAGGCAATCAAATGTTAAAAAGAAATAGCCTGTTTTAACGGATTAAAAATAAATGCCTCACTATAGAGATAATCCTTAAATGTTAAGTTTCATAGTTTAGTTTATTTCAGAATAGCTGTAATATATTAATGCAGGAAAGTTTGTGATTAGTCATAATGAACAATTCTGTTTGCTTCTAATTTTCAGGTCTCTATTAAAAAAAAGAGAACAAAGAAAGAAACAAAGCAATTCTATCAAGTAATTACTTTTATTCAATTCCAGTTATAATAATAATTGTTTAACGTGAACTTCCTAAAGGCCAGTATGGTTTAGTCACTACCTATTTAGAATACGTCCTCAGCTATCTATTTATTGTTTTATGTTAAGCACAACTTATGTATGTTTGAACAAGAAAGTTTATTTCTATTCTTTTACATATGGATGTCATTCCATACAGAACTCTAAATCCCACTGAGATATTAAGAGTTGAGTCAAACAGTAAAATGCTTGAGTGTAACTGCTGTGAGTAGAGAAATGGAGTGCTGCCTTCTTAAAATGAGCATTGTGTGTGCCTGTCACCTGTCAGAGGGCTTGTTAGTACTTAAAGGCCTAAGAGTTGGGAGAGAGCATTGTGAATGGTGTTGGGTAATTTTTTCTAAGTAAATTATTGAGTTACTGGGAGTAGCTTCTGTCAAACTCTTACGCCTCAGTAAGAAAGGGGATCATGGAAGTGCTAACTAACAGTTGGTAGTACCAGTAGCATTCATAAACTTGTGTCTGATTGGTATCAGTATCCCTCTATGTTTTGGTAACTATTTATCCACTATTAGATAATTTCTTTGAGAGAGATGCCCAAGAATGGGTAGAATGGTGGGAGATCCAGCTTGATTGATCTGTGGGTAGAAACATGGAGTTTCATTCATCTGTGCTCACATAGAAGTTTCTTGTGTTGTCTCTTACCTTTTTCCCAGGTGTAGCTCTCTTATTTTACAATTATATCATTCAGAGATCCTACCTCTACTTGGCCTAGGGAGTATTTCAGGCTTCTGCTGTGAGCAATAGCTGCTTCTAGTTCCAGTCTCTAGAGAATCATCATAGAATCATAGAATGGTTTGGGTTGGAAGGGACCTTAAAGATCATCTAGTTCCAACCCCCTTGCCATGGGCAGGGACACCTCCCACTAGAGCAGGTTGCTCAAAGCCTCAGCCTCAAAGCCTGGCCTTGAACACTTCCAGGGATGGGGCATCCATGACTTCCCTGGGCAACCTGTTCCAGTGCCTCACCACCCTCACAGAAAAGAATTTCTTTCTCATATCTAACCTAAATCTCCCCTCTTCCAATTTAAAACCATTGCCCCTTTTCCTTTCACTACACTTCCTGGTAAAGAGCCCCTCTCCGGCTCTTCTGTAGGCTTCCTTCAGATATTGAAAGGCCGTTATGAGCTTTTAAAAGCCAAGAAATAATTCCCTTGTTTTCCTGGGATAAGCTGGAGAAATCAGGACCTCCATAATCAGAAACAGTTTTGTCTGGCTAAAAGTTTTAAAACAAAGTTTACTGAGCTTAACAAGGCTGAAGGCTTGCAGCGTTATAAGAATTATTTATTGTGGTTTGTTTTTTTCCTCTTAGTAAAATGACTGACTCAAATGGCTTCACCACATCAGATTGCCCTGTTGCTTTAAGAAGTTTTTAGGTCCATGCCCCTTTATTGTGGAAAATACATCTATGTTTGCCAAAGAAAATAAACCAATTACAATAACATGTATACAATTTCTTTTCAGTTTCTTCCTCATTTTCAAACAAGGTATAGTTGAGCTGTCTTATATTGAAAGCATCATTTTTCAAAGAACAGCTCTTCACTAATAAGTGGGAGTTTACCCCAATTAGATTTTTCTTCTGTGTACTTCAGGTGCTGGAATTATGGGCAGATTGCCTGTGGATGAATGGTTTCTGAAATACACACTTCCCTGGGGAAAGAAAAGACCCTAAGGACCGAATAGACTTAGGTTCACTACATGGTGGTAGGAGATACATCAGAGACTGAAGTGCCGTGTTCCTTAGGACCTAGCTGGAAGTGGAAGAAAAGTGTATAGAAGTTAGGAATGTGGCTGGGGATCCTCTTTTAAACTTTCTAACTTATTTCCAATGATCGACAAAAAGTTATCGTTTGAGTTGCCTCTGTGAATCTTGCATCCTGCGACATACCCGTTCTTATAGAGATCTGTCTACGATGCCTATCACCAGGTCACCCAGGAGAGGGACCAAAAGTTTCAGAAACCAAGGAAGTTCTTATGTTCTCTCAGGGTTGAACAAGGAGAAGAAAAAAAGTGAAATGTACAATTCTCTTGTCTCTATGTTACATTTTCCTTTTTTACAAAAATAATAGAAAATTCTGAAAGAAATTTAGCTCTCTAGAATCTGCATAGCAAAGCAATTTTGCATGAGTATTATAACAAATGAAACAGTGAAAATATGTTTTTTGTAAACACAGATTTTAACTATCAGTCAAAATCGGATTTCACATCAGTATTCTTTTAGGTTTAATTCCAAGGGTTTGTTAGTTTTTCTAGAGTGACTAGACATGCAGTTATTTCAAGAAGACTATTTGAGCAGTTTCTGATGTTAGTAAAAAACTTGAGTAGACAGTAAGAAAACTTCTGTTATTTTTTAGAAAGTGTCTACTTTGAGGGCTATTTATGACATAGTTTTGCAGATTTGCTGCCACTAATAACATTAATCTACTATGTCATGTAACATTGTTTACTATTTCATATCTTAGAAAAGAAATTGTCATGCAGTTCTGGTTTCTTCAGTAGCTGTCAGAAAATAGTAACTGAAATGAGTACGTAAGCAGTCCTTGTTGAGAAGGCTGTAGCTGAATATTGGAGTGGTCAATGTGTCTTGGAAGTTTATGTTGCAGTTTTCTCAATGAATTGCTGCTCAGCCTTTAAAGCATAGGACAGCTTGAATACATAATAAAGATTAGTGATGTGAAGAGTTTTTTACAACATACTGCTTTATTTCTTGTTCTTTTATTGTTTTTTAAGTTTGTTTTTAAACATCATAGCTACCATTTTCATTCATTGCAGGTACTTGATACCTGGCCATTGTGGTGCATATTTAATTTGGCAAGTGGGAGTTGTGGGCTCATTCTTTTAGAAAAGAATGGTAACCTTTTGTTTGCAAACATAAGCCATGATGTTCTACAGCTGTTTAATACGTTACTACCCACCAGCATAAGAAAACCTGCCCAGTAGTCTGTCTGATTGCTCGGGTGATATAGATGTTCTCCAGCTCTTTCCAGTTCACTGTCAACCAAGGTAGCTTTAACAGTTTTCCCCACCATTTGAAGCTAGAGTCTGTCATTTGACTGATGAAGAGGCGATGCAGACACATTTTCATTTTTTTCTGCTGGATAACAGCACTAATGTTTGGCAAAAGCAAGGTGGCAAGCACATTGGGTGCTACAACACCCTCTGCTGACATTGGAAGTGGAATATTTCCTCCCTGTGCTCCAGTTTAGCCAGTGTTATTTGTATTGAAAGGATGATGTCTTTGACCTGACACCAATGGAGAGAGCAAATTATTGGAGAGAAGAAATGTGCTAAATATAGTTTACAAATCCAATATCAATGAAGTCCTCTCTTGTCACAATGGGAAATAAAAACAGTCAACGTGTGAGGCTTTTTTTCAGGTAGGAATCAAGGAGACACACCCTTAAATGCCTGTGTTCTGTAGGATTTAAAAGTTCTATTCTACACCCTTTTACTTTGAAAGGTGCAGATTTCGTATAAAGTTAGACTTAACTAATGTCTTTGTGGCTTACAGTGAGAGGTCTAATATTTGGCTTTTCTTAACAAATATAAGCGATTGTAATTACAGAGTTCAAAGAGCAAGGAATTTGCTGGAGTTATTTACTTAATGTAGAGGAGAATGCAGGGTGAAATATTGAAATTTATTAAAATACTTTGGTTACTGAATGTGTAACGAGAAATGGTAGGAACTAGCCTTATGGTTCATATATGCAGTGAAGGCTGCAAATATATTTGTGTATGACTGTGTGTTTATAACATGGTGGTTTAGAAATAGATCCAGAAATGGCAGATCTATATTTATATATGGCAGATTCAAGATAAAAGAGTAAGTTTTGTTTGTCTCCGGAAAAGGATGTCTTAAATAATTTATCACATTTTGGTTCTTGAAAGGGCCAATAATTGCATATCTGTATGTGTGTACAACTCCAATCTGAAATGCTGCAGCTTTTAAGAATAAAAGAAGAAAAAGAAACTAAACTGCAGTTATCTTCTGTAAATAAACAAAAAGTTCATCCTGGTAACCACATACTTTACGCTGTTTTTTCTGGGAACCTTTTTGGTTTGTACAATATATGGTTATATGTAAGAATATTCAAGTAACAGCTCTTTGGTCAGTAAAACTGCATCGGTTTACATCTGACCCTGAAAAGATAGTCAATTATGGCATAACATTTAATGTATTTTTTTTCTTATGGGCTGATTCAGGAAAGAGAATTTCAGTGTGTTACAGGAAACTAGCATTTCTTCTTAGCTCTTGCTTGCTAAATGATGTTAGAAATATAGTGCAAGCCAGATAATCGGTTTGTGTGCCAAAAGAGGTAGAAGGGCTATAGGTGGCAGCAGTAGATGCATTTAACCTTTTTTTTGGCTGATCTAAACCTAGGATGGCTGAGAACTTAAAACTTCTCAGAGAAAGCGTTGTGGCATCTCAAAGTTAAATTACAGTGTACCACCACGAGTGTATGATTGAGTGTGGTGTTGAATTGACTGATGTATACCCAGGGTCTGCTTGTGAGCATTCATGTTGAGAAGCAACATACGCATTTTAGATTTGCATCCTTGTATTGATGCTATAGAAAAAAATATTCAGTACTTGTATTTTTACTGGGAGCCACTCGATAAATTGTACTAGACTGCTATTCTTGTCTCAATTCCTTTGGCAGTATTTTGCTCTCTCCACATCTATCTAGTTGTGTTTAAGAACTAGCTTCTACTTTATCTCCATTTAGCCCAGGATGACAAACTATTAATTCACCGGATAAGCTGCTGTTTGGTACAGAGAAATTGCTGCCAGTTCCTCATGTGTACTCTGGCACAGGATTCTGCGCTGCAGAAGGAATGACTGTTGCCTGTATGCAGGTACTCTGGGATTACCAACAATTTTTCCATTATGACCAGAATTATGGCCAATTAATCCAGCGTCCTCTAGTTGATTGAGGAAGGCTGTACTGCTACAGAAAGAGGCTACAGCTCCCTTAGGGATGCTGTTTATTCCCTACTGCCTTGCCAGGGAAGTGAGTTCTGGACTTTGGATGAGTCAACTGTTGGAGTTGATGAGAGCTTTTGAGACACTGGTGACTGGCTTCCTTACTGGTGGTGGGCTTCAAATGTGTCTGATCCAGTTAGACCAGGGACATTGCTGACTTAAAACTGTAGAGCCAGTTGGAGAGAATTACTGTAGCCACATTTTAGTGTTGAGTCACTCTCTTAGCACACATCTTGATTTACACATATTTGATAGGAGCAAGGTATACAAAGGGAGAAAGAGAGTTTCTCTCAGCTTTATGTACCATAAGTGAACAAAGTACAATACGTATGTAGGAACTGCCTGCAAATACTTATAGATACAATTAACTTCCTGTATAAGTAGCTACTATAGCTGTTACGTAGGTGTAAGCACTCATGAGGAGGTCCATGTAGTTCTGAAAAGAAGGACCACGATTTTCAACAAAATACCAAATAGGCTTTTCTGGCAATTCTCTGTTGTAGTGTTTCTTGTTCTAAAGATTAAATCCCAGCTTTTTCATTAGCAGCGAAGCTCCTATACATTGCACTAGAGACAGAGTTTGATTTGAGAAATTTGTAAATTGGAGACACCCTTTTATAAACATGAAAACATCCTCAACTATGACTTTCATGCTAGTTCTCAATTATCTTATGAGCTTGTAAAAATCATATAGCAATGGCATTGCTACTTAGAAATATCATAAGGTAACTTGACAGTCCTGCAGGGTATTGAATAACAAAAATTCTCTGTTTGCCAGCACCAGCTGTTAATATTTTCACCTTTTTAAATTTTTTTTTTCTTTCTGCCACTGGTCTTTAAGTAATGTACTTCTCTGTTGCGCCTTCAAATTAAAGTCAGGAAGGTAAAGCATGCTAGTTTTAAATGTTCTCCTGCTATGCTTTCTGGATGTACTCTGTTCTGATCAGAGAGCAAAAGCAATGATGCCAACTGTCTTGGCAGGCTTTTCTCAGCCAGGTGTGATTACATGTGGATTTGAATTTTCTTTACTTTCTGGAAGAATGTATCTGGCTAATATTAAATTGAAGTAGGAGGTGCTAAATCATATGGAAGATTTCAGCCACTTATATTTTGATACATTTATGTGCAAGAAGAAAATAAAATACCTTTTGAAGGAAACAATAATTACTCCATTTGAAGATTCTGCTGCCTTTTTAAACATAAGTAAAAGGGAATATATCTAGGTGAGACAAATTTGAAGCTAGTATTCTACCCACATCCCCCCTATTTTTTTATACCTGGCTCTCAAAATGTAAAATTTTGATTCTTAAAGGAGCTAACCATATATATGTGCAAGACAGGCAATCTCTGTAGTTCTCATATGATATGAATCCGTAGCCCATCTGCTATCCATTTCCTTACAGCTGTCCTTTGTTTCTTGCTATTCCTGTCAAGGAGTCCTAGAGCCCACCTGCATAATCCATTTGGAGGCATAAATATATTTTTGAAGGATTTAGTTTTTAAATCTTGACTGCTCGGAAGAACAGCTTTTAAGGTTTAGGGTGGGTTGGTTGTTTTTTTCCCAGTTTGTCTAATGAGTACATTTTTCCAAATATTGAGTTGTGCATAAAGAGTTGCTGTGAATAAGGCTTTTTTACTTCAAGCGTGTTGTCTTTATGGTGTCTCAAATAAGTTATAAGGATTTCTTTTGTCTTTTCTCTTTTTATAGCACATAGTGTGATTAAGGACTCAGCACAAATAAAGAGGTTGTGGCATGACTTAGAATTATTGCATTCATTAAAGTATTCCAAACTCAAACTTTTAAAAATAGTGATATCAATTTCAGATATTTAAGGGGATAAGTACCTATTGAGGATTTAGGGTAAGGTTGATTGAGGAAGTAAATCTACTTTCTGAACGTCTACAAAGAAAAATCAAACGAGAAATTCAGTATCAAAAACATCAAAGACAATAATGCAGTTGCTTTCATCTCCAATGTGTGCTTGCACTTCAAAGAAAAGCAAAATGCTCACCCTTCCGCCAGTACCCCCGAAGGAGGATGAGCCTATCATTGAGGATAAGTCCCCATCACTTCTTCGAGAGAGAACAGGGAAAATATAAGTAAAATTTTGCACAGAAAAAAGCAGCTTTACACTATTTCTTCCACTGTAATTGTTATATCACAGGACATTTCCTGCATTCAAGAATCCTCTTGTTTCATTAAGATGTGCAAGTAATTATGTACCCTTCAAGCCCTGCTCTTCACTCAAAAAATTTATTTCCTCTCTTTATCTCTGAAATCTAAGGATAAAGCAGCATTCTTTGAGGTGAAGTAATATGCTATATTCTTCATCCTAATAACCGCTTTTGCCAAATGTGCTGATTACACACATTTAAACATGTACATTTGCTCACTCATATCCTCCCATGCTTTTTATCTTGGAATCGATGATAATAGATTTAATTCTATGAAGTAATTTTCTATTAACAATTTTGTGAGGGACATGTTCAGTTACCCTGGCAATGTGAGGAGAGGAGAGGGGTAAATCAACCTGTAACGCCTGTCTAAACAGTTTGCTGTGAAACCAGTAAATTTTAGGCCTGACCATGCTATAGAAAATCATGCATGTAATGATTCCCCAAATTTAGGTACCTGATTCAGCTCTCTTGATTGTCAGTGAAAATTCAGTCCAAAAACAATCCCCAGAAATTAGTAGGGAAAAAAAAACCAGGACATTTCCCTTCTGTACTTGCTTTGCTGAATTTTATTTTTCAGGCAAAGGTTATTGCTAAAGATATGCAGTAAACTTAAAGCATGAAAATATCATAACTTTTATTTCTTTCAGTGAGAACAGCTTTAAAATGGTTGTTGAAATGAGACTAAATCCAGTTTTGGCTTTTTCTCCATGCTGCTTTAGCTCAGTTTCAAAGCTATCACTGATCAGGAAGCTTGACAGGCACAGTGTTTGCAAATCCTCACCAATGAGCAGTAACAAGATTTAAAAGTGAAACCTCTGAATAGAGCCAGTTTGCTCAGTCAGCTTTATAAATTCAGTTATTTAACCATCTGCAAGCTAGACTTGTGGTTTTTTTGTCTATCAGATCTAAATCCTACACAAATAGGAGAGTCAGAGCCTAGTGAGTATCATCACATAATATAATTGTCCACATATTCACAGGTTTTTTCATAAAATACCAATCAGCTGAAGAGGGATTCATAATGCAGTAAATTGAGCAGGTTGCTTTAAAAAGAAGGTCTATGGGAATAGAAATATTTGGAAATCACTTCAATAAGGAAATGTGTCTTTGACCTTTTTTCCTTGTCCTTCTGTGGCGCTTAATAGATGAGAAGTTTATTTATTTGGCGTTTACATTCTCCTTGCAGAATGTACGTGGCCTGAACTGAAAGCTTGTGGTCTGGTTGCCAGACCAGTGAGTCAAGCTACAAATTAGACGGCAATTTTCAAGACTAAATTACAGTAATAAACAGGCCTTTAAGCACAGTAGGTCTTCTGTGTTATATTGAAGTCACTGGTAGATTTTAGTGTTTTGGCAATGAAGAATTATGTTGGGTTTTTTTGCCTAGCGATCATTCTTCTCTTAGGGATCCAGGAAACTTCTGACAGTTTCGAGTATCAAATCTTTCGCCCAACTGTTGTGCCATTTCTGAAGAAAACAGAGAGCAGAACACAGACCAGCATTGATGCAAACTCTTGTGTAGTGTTGAAGTATTTTGTTAGGCACTCTTGCTGTTGTGTGAATGCACGAATACATAGTTGTACATAATATTAATCATTATCTCTCATGAGATGAACTAGAATAACCAACTGTCATGGTGGCATCATTTCAAGCAGCAGCTTGAAATATTTCTGTGACTGTTTGGACCTGTTTATTTTGCAAGAGAGAAGGAACCTGTTGTTTCCTCTTCCGTAAACTTGCTGCTCGTGGGCATTTGCATTTTTCCCAAAAGAAACAAGAAGCCATTAATTCACTTCTGAGCTTTTGAATTTTACTAGTCTCTACTTCATGGGTGAGATTATGGAATGGCTTGGTTTGGATACTGTAGTTTTATATCATTAGAGTTTAGATTACATTCTAGTTCAGGTAATATGTGGTTATACAGCACCAGTCCATATGGTAATCATGTGTAATTAGCTGGAGAGCTGCCATGAGACTGAGGTATTTGGAAACAGCAAGGTCATCAAGAATGGCATTGAATGATGAGCAGTAATAGAAATTTAATGACACTTGTTAAAGTGCTGTAACCAGTTCAAATGTGATCTTTTAAGAATGGATTTTTTTAAAGTTGTGGTATAGTGCTGTTAGGTTGTTTGTCTGAGATTTTCTGGTGTAGACTTAAGGATTTCTGAATGTATTGAAATCAAGAAGGAACATACCATTTATATTATTAGACAATGTTCTTAATTTCTTTCACATCCTATGAACTAGTTTTTTGTAAGACTTATTTTGATAGGAACCTAGAATTTCTGCACTTTAAAAATGACATTTCCCATCCCCCTGCGTCCCTGAGGGGGAGGAGAGAGAGAAAATCAGGAGTGAAGTTGAGCCCAGGAAGAAGGGAGGAAAGGAGGGAAGATGTTTTAAGATTTATGAGTTTTTTTCGCATTACCCTACTCTGATTGGATTGGTAATAAATGAAATTAATTTTCCCCAAGTCAAGCCTGTTTTGCTCCTGACAGTAATTGGTGAGTGATCTCTCTTGTCCTTATTTCAGCCCACGAGCCTTTTGTTATATTTTGTCTTCCCTGTCCAGCTGAGGAGGGGGAGCACTAGGGCAGCTTTGGTGGGCACCTGCCATCCAGCCAGGGTCAACCGACTGCATTTACTTACAGTTTCAGCCTACTCTGAGGGTATGCAAAATAGGGGAGTGTTTCCCTAGAAGTCTCTTTCTTCCTCTGTTACATGTACTTTTCTAGATATGCATTCTGAAGCCGAATGACATAGTTATGGCATGCTTCCTTCATGTCTGGAGCAAATCGATGACAGTCTGTCAAGTTCACCCTCTGTATTTTAAACTTTCCAAAAATGAAGTTTTTTATTTTTTGTGACAGAGGAATACAAATTCACTGTCTCGATCACAGATCTTTTTTTCAAGAGCAGTCAAAATCTGCTGAATTTCTCTTCAAAATAAAGAGAAATTTTGATACTTGTAATCACATGTACGTAGTGAATACGTATGTGTATTTGTAAAACATGTGTGTACCATGCAAAACTCTACTCTTTGCTAGAAGAGATTAAGTAGTTTATGTATTCTATTCAAAAATTCTATTCTATCTAGTTAGAGAAGAAAGCAGGTAAACACACATCAGTTTGGAGAAACCCTGCTTCCGTGGAGAACTGATGCAATGATGAGAGATGAAACATAAATGCTCTTAATTCTACTTTCTTAAAACAAAATTCTGTGGAAAGTTTATATTTTCTAATTAAATGAAAGCTGTCTATACTACCAACCATGAAGCGTTGTTCTTTTCTGAATATCTGTACAGGTACATTTAGAAAATATGATGGAAGAGGCAATATTAAAGACATTAGATTTCCCATTTTTGTTTCCTGTTAAAATACTTTAGAGGAACATTATGTTTTGTAGCTTATCTGCATATCATTGTGCAAAAGAAACTACTATGCTTCAAATATGTTTAGTTTTTTTGTTTTTCAGTGAGCAGTTTGTGCTTACAGTGAGTGAAAAAAACCTAGCAGATATCTTTGCATAATGCACAAATCTTTGCGTTATGGTTTGGAAAGCGAACGTACAGTTTCACTCGTTTCCTTGGGCAGTGTCATAACCGGTACCTTGTTCAAACATTTTATTTTTGTCTCTGAATATTGAGTTGCTCTGGCCATTTAGTAATACAAAGCAGATGGAACCCTTTAAGGGTTTGCTGGCTGGCACAAAAGCTTTTATTATTAAAAAAAAAAAAAAAAGTTAATCTCTTGAAAATGTTATACTATTGACAAAGTTGCTTGCAATAATTAAGAAATTTAAATGAGTCACTCACAGAGCTGTAACAATTGGGTATTATGGTTTCACAGGAAATAAGAGTTTCAGATATTAAATGTTCATATTGTGGGATGAAAAAATGCTTTGCGTCTTAAGAGTGGCTTATCTTCTAGTGGAATTAGCTCAAAACAATATGCATTGAATCTGATGTCTAGTTCCTTATTATTATTCAGAGATTGAAGTCACTGGGGCTTCCTCCCCGCGCTGAGAGCCAGCGCCTGCACCAAATCTGTTAAACAATCAAGTCCCTGGGTCTGATGAGGTATTTCTTTTAGCTCTGTAGCGAATGCAATCTCCAGACTATTTCAGAAGCATTAGTGACTTTTCTTTGAAAAACTGTGAGCTGACAGCCAAGTCCTTGTCTAAAATAAATAAAGATCAAAATTCCTGTTGATTCCATTTATGCTCATTAATTATATTGCTTCAATTTTTAGGGATTTTTCATTGCTCTCACAGAGACCAATGCAAGCCCCTCAGCAGTTTTGCCCTATGCTTAAGGAAAAAGTTTAAACTATTATGACCTCTTTATGTGCTTTTTCATAAGAGTTTCTGATTCCTTGAAATAGGAGGGTAAATTCAGAAAAGAATTACAATGACTCACCTTCTAAGTTTATTTCTTTTCTGGTAAAATCTAATACCATTGCTTAATTTTATATTTTTTTTTCTGCTGTCTCCTCCATTCATTACCTGTAGCACCTCTAGTATGAGCCATGTCATCTGCTGTAATAAATGACACGAGATTAAATTAAATTATTCTTGTGCATATGGGTTTTGTGAGACTAATTGCACAGGTCACAATCCTCCTTTGTCAGGGAACCCCAGCTAAGAACGACTGGGGTTAAAACTCCCAAAATACAACCCTTTAGTTGTTATTAATGATATCATGAAGCAATGCATTGTTGTACAGCAGACAGTCAAACTTGGCCAAGCACGGTATCAGCAAATAACTTGTCGTTTGGACAGAAAAGCAATTAGCTACAAGGAAAGTTTGAGTATGCTTTTCTTAATATTTGCATAATAGGATAAGTGGGTAAGAAAATACGTGGTCCTAATATAAGGAAAAGCAGGACTTCCGTCTTCAAGAATTTTATACAGTTGTATCTTGAAAGTTAAGTGTTTTCCAACTCTTGCTGCAAACTTAAGGCAAACTAAACAAATGTGATTTAGAATTGACTGTGTTAGATGCTCCAGAAAAGTGTGAAAGGTGGCATGTAGGTTAAATTTGTAAAATTAAATTTGAAATTATTCACCTTTGTAATATACATAAAAATATACATTCATTTTCTATAGCTGTAAAACCTAGGATGAAAATGTATTACTTATGTAACCTTGATTAAATCAGATTGTCCTTTGCAGGGGGACACCAAATGTTTATTATTTGATTGTCTCTAAAACTGTTCCTTCCTGTTTAAATAAGCCCCTGTCCCTGCATGAATGCCTGCACGTTAATGTTTAAATGTGTTTAAATGTCAGTTATCTGAATCTAGAAAAAACGTCATTAATGCCAGATACTAAGCAATTATCATGGCAGGGGGACTAAGGTTTAGAACACATTTATTTCTGTGTTCATTTATGATTTACTTGCAATCTTGATTTTATGTGTATTAACGCATGAATTAAATAGTTGACAAATACTCTGAGCATTAGTTTGTTAATGGACAGAGCAAATAGACCTAACACTTTTATTTTTTAAATATGTAATTATAGTGAACGATATAATGCTTATGAAGCTGAGAGACTTAATAGCTTGATTCTGGTCTAGAGCAGACTTATCCTCTCGGACCTGAGATTCCTTGTCTGCAGTGCAGCTCTCTCCTGGATATTCTGCACTCATCCTGTGGTCACAGCCAGTGGAGCTAAGAGCTGTGATGGGTGCCTGTGCTGTGGCTGAGAGTCCTGTGGCATAGGTCTGTTCTCTGTGGTGCAGACAGACGTTGGGAAAGATTTATCTCGATGCCTTGGAAGTACTTTTATCCTGAACCATGTTTCAACCTTTTGGAGAATACAGGCTTTAGGCACAGCAAAATAAAGTGTGGTGTGAATAAGCATGGGTTTAGGAGAGTGTAAAACTAATTTACATTTTTGATATTAGCTAGAATTTGAAGCTGATTTTTTTGTTGTGTTGGAAGATGGCAAAGCAAGAGTTAGATAAAAAGCAGTTGTACCGTTGACTTTACTTTCAGTTACTCAAGTGATGCAACAGATTTTAGGATGCCCAAGAATGATTTTCAGTTGCTGGTAGCCCTGCCGCATGTGTGGCAGGATTTCCCAAGAGAATTGAGCTCCTACTGAAACCATTTGTTTCGATGCCTGAATGAGAGCTAAGAACTTGTGGAAATTTGAGCCTTAACTTCTTTGTGTACAAAGATAATTATATCCTATGCTTTTTTATTTTATTACTTCTAATTATTTTTTTTTGCAGTTGCGCTGTGACTGCATCCTGATACGAGGCTTAGACTGAGGCATAGCTTTCTATCTGAAGTCCTCAAAGCACTTCACAACAGAGGTCAATGTCTTGATCCCAGTGGGGAAACAGAGTCTGTAATTTTGCAGGCAGCTGAGCCAATCTAATTAATCGTTGCTGCCTAACATGGGAGCTCATACTCGCACTCCTCTTCCAGCCCCTGCTCCCCTGTGCTAGGTTTACCAGGAGGAGTAGGAAATTGCCCTTTTGATACCGGGGTGAAGTGCATTGACTTCAGCTTGTGGAACAGGGGTCACTCAGCCTTGGGGGCTGGGGAAGGGGGGTGAGAAATGCTGCAGTATTGAGCCCAGAGAGTTTAAGGTCAGTAAAATGCCTAGAGCTCACTTAACAATATTAAATTATCCAAAATATCCGGGAACTGTTTCAAGGTTAAAGGCTACACACCCATACGATGGTGAAATTTTCACTGAATTTCACTGAATTTTTGGAGTTGGAAGGGACCATAGAGATCATCTAGTCCAACTCCCCTGCCAAAGCAGGACCACCCAGAGCATGTCAGAGCATGCCGCTCAGGACTGCATCCAGACGGATGTAGCTATTTATTTTCTGGGGTTATGTTCATAAGAAATAACCTTATTTAGAAATGGTGTATTTCTTTGCAATTTGTGGACATCTTAGGATCTAAAGTCATTAGTAATGTTTCATCATTTTTATACAGACACAGTAGAAACATATCATACAAGAAAACTGCTAAGCACAAAAGGCCTCTATTGCAGGTATTCCCAGATACTTTTAGTAAGTTTGCCTTAGCTGAGGTTTTAATTTAGCATTAACAAAGGATTTTGTGATGTTTTATATGCCGTAATCTAATATTCTGCCTGTGATTTCATTCAGAAGTACCATACATTTAAGTCTCAGTTTGGAAGCTAGATACCACAGGAGAATAGCCCTGGAAAAATCTAAATTATCAGTTATGAGCTGATCTAAAACTTACAGTATTGAAACATCTTTTGAAATATGCATTAGAGAATCTTTAAAGAGATCATACAAAATTCATCAAAACCCCCTTTTCAGAAGCAGCTACTTTTTCATCAGGGTTTTACATGTCACTGGTTTTAGTTCCAAATTTTTCAGGCATTTACATACAAACAAAATTCTGTATATGCACACATACAGAGGAAGAGTACTCTTACCAGGTTGTATGTTAGAAAAGAAAAAGCAACTGTAACACAAATACACTTTTCTACTTTACATCTATTTTATTTTATTTTTTTCACTAGTTCCTTGGCTGGAAACCCTGTGTAAGAAGGAAACCCTGTATGTGAGCAGGCTACTCCCTTAGTCAAAACCTTGAGAATGTAAAACATCTAACCTTACCAACGTTGATTATGATTTTGGAGTATTTGTGCATCTGTTTTGATTAAGCTTCTATTTACTTGTGTTGTATCTATACCTCTCAGTCTAGTAATAAATAGACGTTTTGCAGAAATGCATTTCTCAGCTGTTCCCGTATCTTCCCTTTGCCTGTCACAAAACTGTAGTTTTGCTTCTCTGCCTTGTGTGCTGAGTGGTCGTTCCCTCTGCTGTTAATTTTGCAGACTGCACGGAGCAAGAGGTACCCAGGCTGACAGGCAAGTTACTAAGAGCTAATCAGGAAGCTGCATGAGAAACAGGAATTCCTGAAAGCTGTTATTCATACAGCAAATATGCTAAGCAGGAGTAGAGGGAGAAGCAAAAATGAGTGAAATGTCGATGTGCTGTCTCCATGTTTCCCTAGGTTTTGCTGGTCTCCACACTGCTTAGCAATTCCCATCTGCTGAGACTCCCCATTACTTCTGTCCACTCCCAGGCCTGACCGTCGCCCTTCAGCTGTGCATGTGTAATAAATCCTACATTTACTTTAAAAAGAAGGCCTGAAAGGGAGGTATGGTATAAAAATAATATTTTAAATCTCTTTCAAACTGCACTTTGCAAATTAAATGCTAGTTATACGTAGTTAACTTAGATAAAATACCAAGTTTAGATGAATGAAACTTGACAGTTAATGTACTTGTCCAAAAGCCAGAATGACCAGATCTATCTTTAAGTAAACAGCTGTCAGAACATAAACATCCTTCACTAATTCATTGTCTCAAAGAAAAGTTGTGCAGCGGTCACACCAAACAGATCTGCCTTGCAGCATGCCTTGAAGGTAAACAGATAATGAAAATTTTGACTGGCTACTTTTTCCAAAACATTGTAAACCTACTTCAACTCCTTTTCTTCTTCCCTAAGGCATTTCAATAACTGTCAGGTTAGTAATTATTCTATTACATGTAATAAATTCCTTTCCACATGTAGATTTGGATTTCTTTGCACAGCATATGATTTTGATGTGAATCGTATATTTTGAGAGCACCGTATCTAGCTTAGAATTAAAGGAGGAGTTTTGTCTTGAATCAGCCCTGTACAGCATCAAGCACAGATAGCTGGTATTCCTAACTAACAAACTAGGTGGATGCCTGAGAAGTCCTCAGTCTTATTTTGATAAAATCTCTGTGGATTCATTTGTATTGCCCTTTTTCCTGAGGCAATAAAGAGAGAGGGTGCTTTCACACAGGGTATTTTAGTTAACAGAAGCATTCTGTGGCAGGTGTGTGTATGCTGGAGAGACTTGATTGCCACCTTGCTGACTTTGCCTTAGGAAGAGTAAGTGATTATTTTAGCACTGGCATCGTTCTGAAAGATTGTAACATATTTTAGTTTGTTAACCTTTCTTATTCCATTGGATTATTTGGTTGGAGTCAAGAGACTTAAGCTGATGATTTTTACTTCTGTGATTTGCCAGCCCTTATAACTGGTGGAGTGCCAGATTCTCTCTGAGCTGTCACTGGGTGAGTGTGTTCCAGCTACATCCACCTGTTTATGCTCTGGCTGCCAGGAGAGAGATTGGTTGTCAATTTGGCATCTTTGCCAGCACTAAATCCACTTTTTTTTTTTTTTTTTTTTCCTGGAGGAGGAAAGTAATTGGCATTGGTATCTTCACAATTGTGTATTACGAATTTTCACAGAGAGCAGGACAGGTGCGCTTAATACAATGACTTCTTGAATGATCTTTTCTCAAATGTGAAAACATGGATATTTAAGTGGTACTTTTACCTATAAAAGCAGCATATCATAGCTGAAGACATTCTGTGTTGCATTAACTGGCTAAAGCTGTTTAGAGTCATCAGTTTCTGTCTTCAGATCACCTGGATCTTGTGCCAGTGCTTAGCTCACCACAAAAACGGATCATGTGCAGAGATTTTTCGTTGTTTTGTTTTACCCAGACAATAGTGTTAACAGAAAGAAATAAAATCACTAACCGATCAAGACAAGTATGTCTGCCACCCGTCTCATTAATGAATTGATATAGAATTAAATGGGTTTTTTCATTGATCATGTAAACCTGAGAGAAAATAAACCCAATGATACAATAAACTTAATCTAAGGCTTATCAGCCTACATCTGTGTCTCCACTAACATTGTGATGTGATGGAAGCTATCTTAGTGCCAGTTTTATTTAGATTTTCTACTGTAAAGACCTGCTGTCCCTCTCAAGTTATCTTTCAGATAGTTGCAGATTACCTCTATAGCCAGTTCCTGGGGAATTTTGCTTGTCACAAATATGCTCAGCACTAGAAAGCAAAAAACTGCACTGTGTGCAGGCTGTAGGTCTTGATAACAGGGAAGAGGATCAATCTCCCTGGCACAGTGCCCTTTGTGTGCTCTTTCAGCACAGGTGGAGTCAGGTAACAGACAATGCAGGGGCCTTTTCTTCTGTCTGTTTATTATTGGAGGTGGGATAGGGAAAAAAGAAGGAACCAAAGTGGGGCCTTTTCTTCTGTCTGTTTATTATTGGAGGTGGGATAGGGAAAAAAGAAGGAACCAAAGTAACGGAATTATCTTAAAACAAATTGAATCTTCAATATGTACAGGTTCTTCTAAGTCACAATTGTTCTTTAACAAACAGTTCATTAGATCAGTCTTACACGGAACAGACAGCCAATTTCTTCTTTTAATTAAAATTCTAGAGAGGTTTCCCTTCCTGCAGGCTGTCCTGAGCATCCCACTGTTGTACCTTTCTGATCAAGAAAGAGAGATCAGGAAAGAGCATGGAGGCTGAGCAATGAATGTAACCACATTCTCATATTTCTCTTGTGAACAGCAAAGTGTCTATGTTATTTGCTGCACCATATAACTCAAACTATAAACTTATGCAAGTCTTGTAGATTGAGAATCTCCTGATACAACGTAACAGAAATGTTTTAACACAGACTAAACCATTTATACTTCAGTCTTTAAAATGTTTTTCATGATTGTTGGTACTCTTTAGGTTTGACAAAAAGTGAGGAATTCTGACCAAATTTAATCTTTCAAATGCTGTGGTTTTTTCCTCCACTAGATAATACTTTCCGAAGTTATGCATTTTTCTTAATTGAGCAAAACAGGACAAAGTTACGGGCTGCAGTAGCGTAAATATTAGTCAACTGCTAAGATGCTGAGTGAAGAAGTACTATATGGCTGTTGAAACAGGTTGCACCTCCTACCATCTGCTTCTAAATAGTTATCTTGCAGGAAACTTTACGATTTTCCTCTCAAATTCCCTACTGGGAAGGATGGCTTCTGGGAGTTCCAGAAGTTACTGCTGTCAATATCTGATGGTCTTTTTAACATCGGAAAAGGAAATAATTTGTGTCCTTTCCAGCAATGCATAGGTTAATTTCACAAAATTAGTTCTCTCTAACAAACTGGACCAGCCCTCGAGCTTGCTCGGCAATTTATTTTGGGGCACAGAAAAAAATAGGGAAAGGCTATCATGGGATGTTTTTTCACTAAGCTGTTCATATGTTCATGATCTCTGCTGCCTTTACATTATTAATTTGTCGTTGTTTGGTGAACTGACTGATGCATAACATTGACATTCCTTATAGGCTGTGTTCTTTATACATCTGAAGTGGCATCTGGCTGGAGCAGACAACAGCTCAGTTCTTGCTCCAATACTTTTATTTTATTCCCTTATTTATTAGTTTATAGAAACTAATGGAAAGGAGTCATAAGAGTGAGTGGAGGAGTATCTCTGTCAGCATGGAAGGAGCATGTAGCCTGAGATTATCCCAGGCCCGAGAGCTGGGACTTCCTGGGAACCGCAATGCGGAGGTAACCAGAGCATCCCAGCTCTCAGTCCCAGTTTGTGTTTCTTTTCTTTTACTTTTCATCCCTGCTAAAGTCACTCATTTTGGCTTGGGAAGGGTTTCTCAGTCATTGTTGAATGCTTCTGTTCTTCATGGTCAAATATCCCTGAGAGTGTTTGCTACTTTAGTTGTGGACTTGATGATCTGTTATGCTTGAGTACTGATCTTGATAAAGAAAGATGCAGTCAAGTGTGGTCTGGAATCATAGAATCTTCTAGGTTGGAAAAAATTCTTAAGATCATTGAGTCCAACCATTCAGCTAACAGTACCATGTCTGAAGTTTCACTGCCAAGTTCCATGACACAACAACTCAGTACACGCAGAATTGGTAAATTCTAGAGTATATAGTTAGTGCCAACGGCTACTTGTGGCTGTGCAGCAGCATAGAGATGAGTTACATGTTACAGTAGTGCATTGAAGAGTTGGGCTTACCAGAATATGAGAGAAGAAGAGAAAGCATGACTTAGGTCAAATTGTCATTTGCACACCCTGATGATGTCTTTATGTTGAAGAACATGTTATTGATCAATGCAGCCAGGGCACAGGAAGTAAGAAGTATTCCCAACAAAATGTCCCCGGGTGCTATTCATCAAGTAGTTTTTGTCTCATACCTGCATGACTGGAAAGAGATAGTTACCTATTGTAGAAATGACAAAATAGCTCTGTTGTCTAATGGTAAAGCTGATTTTCCCTGAAATAATTTATGAAGATCATAATGAAATAAATGGGATTGTGCAAACGTTGCTCAGATCTCAAAGTGTTGCATTTTCTCACTCTTTCTCTTTATTGGCACATTGGTAGCATTTTCACTTTTCTGCCACATGGATGGTGGGGTATTTTTCCATATGATCTTGTACTACAGGAAAATCATGTTGCTTTCAACTTTAGAAAGATATTTTTTTCAGTGGTGGTGGTGGTGCTATTTTAATTCTGATGTGTACCTTGTAACAGATAGTGGAAGTTGTACTCTCAAATTTCATTGATCAAATATCAAAATGAACATTGTTCTGTGTTAGCAGTATATGCAATGAATATTTTCATTTAACACCTTGTAAACTGAATGCAACAGAGAAGCATGATTTCTGAACATGTAGAGCAAGCAGAAAGATTGCATTTAGTGGGCCGTTGAGAGGTAAACCTTTTGATTCTCAGCATTACTGACTACAGAATCACGGAATTGTCAGAGTTGGAAGGGACCTCTAGAGATCATCTAGTCCAACTCCCCCGCTAAAGCAGGAACACCTAGAGCACATCGCTTATTACTGAATCTAGGTAGGTCTTGAAGATCGCCAGAGAAGGAGACTCCATGACCTCTCTGGGCAGCCTGTTCCAGGGCTCCATCACCCTCACTGTAAAGAAGTTCTTCCTCATATTTGAATGGAACTTTCCATGTTCCAGCTTGAGCCTGTTGCCCCTTGTCCTATCGCTGGAAACCACTGAAAGGAGTCCGGCTCCAACATCCTTCAACCCACCCTTTAGATCGTTATAAACATAAATAAGGTCTCCCCTCAGCCTTCTCTTGTCCAGGCTAAAGAGTCCCAGCTTCTTGAGCTTTTCCTTGTAAGGCTCCAATTGGATTGGAGGTCCTCCAATCCCTTAATTGTCTTTGTTGCCCTACGCTGGACTCTCTCCAGTAGTTTCCTGTCCCTCTTGAACTGTGGGGCACAGAACTGGACGCAGTATTCCAGTTGTGGCCTCACCAGCGCAGAGTAGTGGGGGAGAATGACCTCCCTCAACCTACTGGCCACACTCTTTCCTATGCAGCCCAGGATCCCACTGGCCCTCTTGGCAGCAAGGGCACATTGCTGGCACGTCAGCAGATCCTTCTCTTCAATAGTGCTTCCCAGATGATCCATCCCTTACCTTTATTGGTGCCTGGGGTTCTTCTTCCCCAGTGCAGGACCCTACATTTGCCCTTGATGAACCTCATTAGGTTCTTCTCTGCCCAGCTCTCCAGCCTGTTCAGGTTGTGCTGGATGGCAGTGCAGCCTTCTGGAGTGTCAGCCAGCCCTCCCAGTTTGGTATCATCAGCGAACTTGCTGAGGATACACTCTGTCCCCTCGCTCAGGTAATTTATGAATATGTTGAACAGGACTGGGCCGAGTATTGACCCCTGCGGGACACCACTGGTCACAGGTCTCCAACTTGACCATGCTCCATTAATGCCAACCCTCTGAGTCCTGTCATGCAGCCAGGACTCAATCTACCTCACTGCCCCCTCATCTATCCCACACTTCCTTAGTTTCCCAATGAGGATGTTATGCGAGACAGTGTCAAAAGCCTTGCTGAAGTCAAGGTAGATGGCATCTGCTGCTCTCCTTTCATCTAACCAACCATTTACAACATCATAGAAGGCTATCAGATTGGTCGAGCATGATTTACCCTTGGTAAATCCATGTTGACCAATACCAATAACTTCTTGATCTTCATTGTGTTTGGAGATGACGTCCAGCACGAACCGCTCCATTATTTTCCCTGGGACAGAGGTGAGACTAATTGGCCTGTAGTTCCCTGGGTCCTCCTTCTTGCCCTTTTTGTGGACTGGTGTGATATTTGCCTTCCTCCAGTCCTCGGGCACCTCTCCTGTTCTCCAAGATATCTCAAAAATGATAGAGAGTGGCTTAACAGTAACATCTGCCAGTTCTCTCAGCACTTGCGGGTGCATCCCATCAGGGTCCATGGACTTCTGGATGTCTAGCTTGGCCAAGTGGTCTCTAACCCAGTCCTCCCCAACAGAGGGGAAGTCTTCCTCTCTCCAGACCGTCTCCCTTCTCTCCAGGGTCTGGGATTCATGAGGGCCAGCTTTGTTAGTGAAGACCAAAGTAAAGAAGGCATTCAGCAACTTTACCTTCTCTGTGTCTTCCACCACCAAGGCACCAACCTCATTCATTAGTGGGCCCACATTTTCCCTAGCCTTCCTTTTTTTATTGATATATTGAAATATACAGTGCAAAGGAGGAAGGACAGCATCTCTAAGGTCCCTTTCAACTCTGACCATTCTATGACTCTATGATTACGGTTCCAGCACTTCATAATGACATTGTCTTTTTTCACTCTGGTCACCATTCCTGGCTGTGTCCATGTTGCAGGAGGAGCAGTATGTACGGTGTCTAAGTGCTCGCCTGTAATATGAGGCAGTGCAATTCTGAACATGCCACTCATAGCTCATCTCTCTCAAGCAGCGGAGATGCAAGGCAAACTTGCATCAAAGAGAAGCCCCCCTGCGCATGGAATCACTAATGCAGATGCAGTCATTTGAGACACTGTTGTGTTAAACCTGGCCTCTATATTGCCTCTATGTGAAGACCCAGAGGAAAATGTGTTACTGGGATGCCAGAAGGATCAGCCAGTCTCCTAAGGCGTTTGGCTTCTATGCTTTCAAGTGCAGGCGAGTATTAAATTTTCATTACAATGATAGTATTTTCAGCTAGACTACTTTTTGAGCACATGAAAAAAAGGAGAGGCTGCCATGATTGAAGGCCAGAAGTGGTAGCTGGGAAAGAGAAGGGAGGGCTACGAATCTTACATCTGCTCAGAGTGAGTGCATCCAACTTCTCAGCTGAATAAAATAAACATCACATTCAATTTGTTATATGTTATAATTATTGCTACCAAGAAAACAGCCTGTTGAGCTAGAAGAAGAGATATGTGCCAGAAAGAAGCAATACCCAGCCAATGTGACCTTAGAGTAGAAGGAGGGGATATACAAGTACACATTGGTCCTATAGCGCCACAAAGACAGTGAGATGGCAGCTAGAGAGCTGTGGATAAATGGTGCGCAATACACATGTGCCCAAATGAATATTAGTATGCATTAACTTAGTGCACTGTTAATTTACTATCTTTAGAGATAATAGTATAAAATACATATTATTTTATCTGCGTACATGAACTATGAATTATGTTGTGTAGGTCGTTCCAAAGGACAGTAGTGATCTTAGTCTGAACTACCACCACTAAGTATTATAAATATGCCTGATGTCTGGTGTAATTACCACTCTACTATTTGTGTTCTGAAATCAGATTTGTCCTCCAGATTTTGCACTGCCAATTATCTAAATAAAATATGAAGTTGAATAAAGGTAGAAAACTCCAAATAAAATAATAGTAAGAATCCAGGACAGTCCATATGGGGTCATTTTATGTATTGCAAACAATGCAGCAGTATCTTGCAGCATAAGCACTGTAAGAATAAGCACTTTATGTGGCTTGTTCAAATATTTGGAATTCATGGGGACAACACTTGATATTAGGAAGGTTAATGACTAACTGATTAACAACAGAGAAGGCATTTGCCAACAAGTGAACTATAGTAATTGCTACAGTAAAGCCTCTAAAAACATTTTAAATCATCATAGACCTATTTCCTGGAAAGGTATCTTGGCTAGATCTTAACAGGGAGCCCTGTCACAAAGTATCATCTTAGGTGGCCTTTGAAAATGGATCCAGGTGGATGAGCATGAAAGATACTGAGTTGGTGGCTTTATACAAGCATTTGAGCAAGAGTGGTGCTGAGTGAACACTGCTGGTGTGATTCAAGTCATGTTTGGGTACCATATTTGAAAGCTGAATGATCTGCTGCTTTATTTACTTACGCTTGGACACAAAAATGTAGAGGCAAAGCTTGAGGCATTAACCTCATGCAAACTGCATCCTGGCAGCTGTTACTTATAAGCAGGGCATGTGAAAATAGGAAAAAATGCTCAGGCTGGACTGAAAAATTGGCATTTGCAGATGTGATATACAGTAACGCTTTACTGGGCTAAGTTTAGCTATGCTTGAGGGACAGCTAAACCCTTGCTAAGGCTTGTAGCATATATTTATTATTTTTTCATCAGGATGCATTGACTTGCTACATTTTTTAATATATTCTTACATACAAAGCCTTAGACTACCACTGACCGTAAGTACTGCCTGCGAAAGGATAACAAAGAAAAAACTCCAGAATTGTCAGCCTTTGAATTTTAAGGAAGTTTACGTGAAATTTAAAGGAATGCAGCCTCATTTTTGCATCTAAATTTTTAAAATGCCTACTGCGTATATTTCTTCCTGAACCAAGATTTTGGTATCTCTCATGTTTAATGATACTCAGAATTTATAGCGAGTTTTTTCTGCTTCTGTTCTAGCATTGGTTGTGAGTTTATTGCTTCTCTCAAGGAGGTACGGTCTCGCTGTTCTATGGTGTTGTAACACTGCTGTTCTGCAGGAAACAAGCCAGGAGAGTATCATGCACATGGAGATATCCTACCTACAAACTTTCATATTTGCATGGTTTCTGTTCCCAACAGTCAATTTAGTTCTGATACTTTATGAAGAATAATAGCTAGTATCTAATCAGAAACTTCAGAGTATATTTCAAAGTCAACTTCTCTACCTGCATACGTGTCTGCATAATACATGAAAATAGAGACAGGAGAGCACTGCTGCGTAGTCACATTATTTTATGATGGTGGTTTGCAGGGTACCTGCAATGGCTACCATGCTGATGAAGTTGGAATTGGCAACTACTGTATCATGTTGCAAAGCAACTAAGGGAGAATTTGCTTTTGGAAATTGCCTGTGAAGAAATGAACCCTATTCTGAGCCAGTAGGTTTGCTGTCTTCTTGTTGTATGGGATCAGTGTATGCACCTTGAAACCTTTACATTGTTTTATCATTAGACATGGTAGAAATTCATTCGTCGACGTGATTTTGTTAGTTCAAGAAAAAAAGAAAAGTCTAAGTGAAGACAAATACCTAGCTGTAGGTACAGGGTAACATTTAAATCAGTTATAACCTATTAGAGCTCTGTTCATAACAAATGAAAAAAGTTTTATGAACTGATCTAGTGTTTGTTCTTCTAGTCATGATCTTATATTCATAAGCATGAATACAGATACATGGAATTAGGAGCAACACTTTTAAAGAAGATTTTAAATAATTTTCAAGTTGTGACTTCAACCTCAAATATAAAAAAACACTTTGGAGCACACTTTGGAGTGGTTTTGGTTGATACTGCAGCAAATGTTTGGGGGGGAGGGTTGGTTGTTTGTGGTTTTGTTTTTTTAAATAACTATTTTACCCATTTATAGAATATGGATTGGAAACTTTATCCTTTTAGCAAGAAATTCAAACATCAATTTTTAAATTACCCAGAAAGAAACAATTCCTTTTTTTTTTCATATAATACAAACTTATTTTCAAAAATATACTTTGGAAAATTGTAGGTTCATATTATTATACCTAATGCATATAACTATAACTTTCATGATACAGCCATAGTTACTTCAGTATAATTAGGTGTAGATCCAGTTATTACAATAGCAGCCGATTTTCTAGCCAAGTGTTAAAACCTCTAGTGTGTTCTGCTCCCTCTCATGGCTTCCCTATTGTCTTGGATCTCTGCTGCCCACGCTGCATCCTGGTGGTTGCACCTTCTCTGCCAGCTTCTCTACCTTCTTTTCTTGTCAACAGTTCAACATACTCTTCTTACCTAGTTTTAGTTGCTATTTATTTGGCAGAGCACTTCGATAGTAATTGTCTCTGACTGTGTCTTCATTAGCTTTGTAGTTCAGAACGGTAGCAGGTTTTGAGTGTATGCCCTGATTGCTCTCACTTGTGCCATATTGTCCCCACTTACTGCTCCACAGCCGTAAAGCATTTAGAAGTGTAAAGCAGATTCTTCTCAAAGGAAACAAATTTTGAAACTTGATACTGTGGGTGCACAAAATGCACTCTACCTCATAAAAGAAACATCCAAACAAAAAATTGGCCCCTTGCATGCCTCTTAGTAGTTTATTTAGGGATGGTACCAGGGTAGAAGACTGAATCTATTCCAGAATAAGACGTGTGAAGCACATACAGTGCACATGTAGGAACCTGAGCTACCAGCTGGTGCAACACATTGATTGCACTAAATAACTTGCTGATATGGATTAAATAAAGCCTTAGTTGCTCACAACTGTGGAAATTTAAAAATCCATCATTCCAAATCACATTGATGACTGAGTACCATTTGCCTTGCAGACTTGGGTTAAGGATGTTAGCACTTAATTACAGCAGCAGAGAAAGTAGTCTGGCTATTCTCTAATGGATTTTCACTGTTCTGTTTTAGAACAAATCATGGCTTGCTGTCAAAAAAACATATTTTCTTCTGCTCTTCTAGATTCAATAATTCTAAACCAGAATCAGAAATTAAGAGGAATTTTTTTTAGTATTATTTTATAATATAGGGATTTTCATCATCCTCAGTCAAAATCTGTTGTGCAAATATATCAGAAGATGACAATTCTTCTCCCCCAGAGATTAAAGACTGTTCCCTTTTTCTGATTCCCCAGTCCATCCTTGTATCCTTGGGACAACTGGATAGAGTAAGTGGTTTTGATTCTTAAAAGCATGAAGCTGGAGACTTGCTGGACAGCAGTGAAACTTTGCCAGCATCTATAAGCCATTAGCACCAGTTCCAGAAAATAGCTCCATTCAAAGTCTGGGTCTGAGAAATTTCTTGTGCTTGAATTCAAGTTCTATTTTCTCGCTGAAATACAAATTCTGAATATGCATGAGAGAGAGGGAAAGAGAGAAAGAATGTACTCATTTCAGAAATCTGGCTAAGACATTATTCCCACCAGGACATATGATCATTGAAAGAAAATGGAAAAGCATGGAAGCACCAGCTGTTTGTGAATGAATCAGATTTGGCCTGGTTAACATCAGAGATGAATCAAATATGGTTTTGTTAGGATGATAAAGACTGATGAATTGAAGAAGATTTAGAAATCCTCTAAGGATTCATCTGAAGACAGTGTCTGGTGAGTAAAAATACCTATGTTAAATATATATGAAAACATTATAGGGTTATTTACTCATTCATCTTCAAGTTAAAGATTCCTTATCAATTTCCTGCTGGCATCATCCTACAGTATCCTAACGAAATCAAATACCCTTAAGCTTCCCTATTTTAAGGTGCAAGTCTGCCTCAGAACCTGAGTCCATGTGTAATGCCTGTGTGCAACGGAGACTGCATTTACTTAAGTAACTTCCCTGCTGGTCTGTTCAACTTAGTTTTTAAGACAAATTTGCCTATCTTAAGTATAAGATGTGTTATATAAACTCAAAAAATATTTTATATAGGAGAAGGGCACTTTGTTGATGTGAGAGCTACTGTGTGAATTGTGTGCAAGCTCTTTTGGTTGAATTTTCCAAGTAAATATTTATGATATTTTAAAAAGGAGGAGAGCACTGGCCAGGCATAAGTTTATAACTACAGTGGTGCGGTAAAATGTTGTATACACAGCAGTATGTGATAACTAATGGGGGGTGGAAAACCAGGGTGGAATATTCTGTCTTTGTGCTATCATCTGCAGAATGTCAAATCAAAGAAGAAAAGTCCTGTAATGAGTCACTTGTGAAGTTTACAAATGGAGGGGGGGGGGGGGGGGGGGAAGATGTTTTATAAAACCGAAAGGTTTTGTCAACTATAAGCTTAATGATTTAAGGTATTTTTGGCCCAGATAGGTTCTTCATTTCCATGAGTGTATACTAGCAAGTTCAGACATGTATCTATGCATGTATTTAAGAAAATGGTGAGGATGTGGTATGTTTTGCAGTACCACGGACATGTGGCATTTGTCATGGCTTCTGTTTCATCAGTAGTACTTCTAGTGTTCCAGCCATTTTGAAGAACTCTGGCAGCGGGGAAATGCTGCTCCTCTCAGTTATATTAATGTCATACATTCAGAAGAGAATAACCCAAAACCTCAGAACCAGAAACTGACAGATAACTAAAATCAACCTAATAGGAAACTTGTAAAGAGGCACCTGCTCCACATTATACCTCTAGCTCACAGTAAAATTGCACAGGGTTTGACTTTCTGCAAATGAAAGATGCCTTCTATTTAATTTCATTTAAATGTTTAGCTATGCTTCATTGTTATCACATTAAATAGCAAACACAAATCCAATAAAATACAAACCTTGCTTTCATTTAGTTGAAACTAACTTGCTTGTTCTAAGTCTTTGAGATTGTCTCTTTTAGAAAATAGGCTCTTCTCAAAGGTAACCTTGGTCAACTTGAAGCTCTACTTAATCATGTGAGAGTGATTAATATTTTTTTTTTTGCTTAGTCCACTGTCATCCAAATCATGAATTTACTTCATTCTGGCTTTATTTATTTAAATAGAGTAAGAAAAAATCAGGTTGCTGTTAACAACTCTGTTTTCAAGGAAAACAACCACACTGTAACACCTAATATTGCATTGGGGTTTTTAAAATGTTAATTTATGCTTTAAGTCAACATTGGTGGATTGTGTTCTTCCAAGTATATACTCACTGTGAAAACTGCCAGTGTCATTTGAGAAGTGAGACAGTGTGGATGATTTAACTCACAATGTCTATCACCAGTGTGTTTAGGTAAATCTAGAGTAATGACTCTTTCAAAATATTATGGCCAAGGTTGAGAGTGACAGTAACTCTAATCCAGACCTGGAAGAGGTGATTGATTTTTATTAGTCTAGTCACAAAGTGCTGTGTTTTCATCTAATGAGGGAGGCTGTTAGAAAAATGGGGCTTTTGCGTCTGTCTATGAGGATCTAAGTAGCAGTCCGGTAGTCCTAAGTCACTACAAACATGTGTTGGCTTTGATGCAACAAAGGAATGCTTCTGAACTTGGTCAGCTGTTAATAATTATGGAGGTCTAAAACCTTACTTCTGCTGTGTAGCACTGAAGGGACCAAAGACCAAAGCATGTCAGTTGTGGGTATGGCTGTGCTGAGGGTAGCCATTGCAGCCAAGTACTTAGAGGCAGTCTTGGGTTTCACCTGTAACTTACTGCTTATGTCTTATTGTGCAGAGATTTGGGCAGTCTAGGATTTTAAGGATCTTGCTGTTTAATCTCTGGAGCTGTTCTGCCATTTAGCTTCATTTTACCTTCATGTAGTCACAGAGTATACAGTGAAGTGCTCTCCTCTATCCTATGGACTTTTTCATTTGAAGTCTGATCAGAATGGTAGAGCTGGTACTGGGATGACTCGGGCAGTCTGATGTATTTTAAAGTCTGTTTTATTGGTAATGATAAGAGTTTAGGTTCCATGATCATTCAAATATTCACACGTTTAACTTTCTTGTACAAAGAACATAAGATGCTGTGCTATATTGGTCTAGGGGAGCAGCCTTGTGAACTCCTCCCAGGGAATTTACAAAAGGAGATTGATAAAGGCAAGCTATTTACATCTGTAACCTCCCTCCCCACACTAAGGGAGCCTGCACCTGCGCTGGAAGCTTTAGTTTCCATAAAATGAAAAAATTTTCTCATTCAGGCCAAAAAATGCTTATCTATTACACATTGCACATGCATAAATGCCACAGTAATTGATCGTGAGTAAAGTCTTCATGGTATTTCATGTATATCTGATTGGGGGAACATGGTATGGGGAAAAAGCTGAGACATATACACACACACACACACACACCTGTGTCTATATATATATATGTAGCAAAACAAAATGGGCAAAATGCTTTAGCCAAGTGAGCTTTGTCTGAGTTTCTTACAATTTTGTTGTGAAGATGGCTAAGCTTTGCTTTGGCCTGTGCAGAAGGAAGGTTCTACTGTCAAGCTGTTCAGCTGTTCCCCCAGAAGGGGCACTTATCCCACAGTTCACAAAGAATAGAAAAGTTAGGAAGTAAAATCTTCTGGTATCAGGTTAAACATGCCTTTTGACTGTAGCATTAAAAACAAGCTTTTTGGTCTATCAGTCACTCATAATAACCTTTTATTAGATTCTCTAGAAACATTCTATCATTTTCTTCTGAAAAATGGGCATCTGCTCCAGTATAAATCAAAATCCTTTCTGGTACTGCTTTCCAAATGCATTATTTCAAATACTTGATGCAATACAAAATATTTTAGAAAATTTGAATCACTTTCTTTAAAACAGTAAGCACAAGAAAATAAAAGGTTGATATCAACTGGTGGGGATTTTATTGCCAACTTTTATTATGCTTTTGAGTTATTAATGGGAAGTATGGTTACTGATTAGTGTTTTGTAATTAATAGTTGATTCATTTTCATGAAAGAATACATAGCTCTGTAGAGCAATACAGAAAATACACATGGTAATAGTTGGATTCAAACAATTATTATTTTTTTTTCTGTGAAAGCCTTGGAGAACTATCATTTTAGGTTGGCTGAAATATTTTGTTAACTGGTATGAACTGGCTTGAGCCTTCTCAAACAATAATAAATGACATTGCTAGAAGGCTGTGCAGGTTGCTGTTCTTTTTTTCCCCATGATCTCAATACTGATGACAGTAAGGGAATACATGAAACAATTTCTCCAGAGTATGTCTAATTATGTTGGATTTTGTGTCTAGGAAAATTAAGATATAATAGTACATCAACAGAACTGAACCTGATCCCACAAAGACAGTTTTGCTAATATCGATTTCAGACTCATTTGCAGTGGACTGGGGTGATGGGAGAAATTGAATGAGTAAGTCCAGATTAGCACTTCTTAGCACTTTGTATTTATTAGAGTAGTACACTACTGGAGTTGTAATTACTGGTCTGCATTACAAATTACATCATTTTTACTCCTTGGAACTTGGACATTTCAGTAAGAGGGCTGGGAATTTATTCTTTTAAATATGCTTGTTAGCCTAGCTGTCTTGAGTCCTTAGCTTACATTAATGGTGATATTAATGACACTGTGCTGTTACACAGTAGTAGTTTTGGTGGTGTTTTTACAAGAGGTAAATTCCATTCTCTTGCTGACTCTGAATATCTTTGAGAACACATCTGTACTTCACTTGCTTCTTCCTCCCTTCCCTCCTGTAATTCTGAGAAAGTTCCAAATTTATTCTTAACCAGCCTTGTACTTCCAGGAAACAAGAAGTCAGTGGGATTCAGTGTCCTTCATGCACTGATAACTTCTATTTTAAAAGCATTTATGTAAAACTGGTATGGAGAAATTTGAGCAACCAGGACCCAGCATGCTGCATCAAAAGCAGGATGATAACTGACAGCTTTAGAAACTCTAAATTTAGACCTCTGAAAATGGTGACATAATACTTTTCTGGTTTTCCTCTGTGGCAACCCAGATTTAAAGTGCTTAAACTTGCCAGCCCCACCTACCAGTCAGTTCTCACCTCTAGCAGGATTCCTGCAAACAGTGTCCTCTGGCATACATATTTTTGAACCAGAATATTTTTGGGGGGTTGTTTTTTTTTTCTTTTTAGGCAGATGATTAATGAGCTATTTTTAAAAGTAGTACTGGTTAATTTTTTTGTGCATTTTTGTATTTTGTTATTTCTTATGCTACTGCTGTGGAATATGTTTTTCACAGAGGATTCGTTTGTAGTAAAAACATTCAATCTCTTGTAACACCGATTGTCTTTCAGTGTATGTTTCACTTCAGTCTAGGAATGAGATTGTATGGTTATATTCTGTGGCCCTGAAGAATAAAAGGTGCTTACAAACAGAGCACTCTTGTGATGAAAGAGTAGAAACTGTGGCTGTAGCACAATATTTAGCTATATTTCTTTAAGTTTTATTTAAAGAGAAGAATAGTACGGTCATGACTGCAGATATGCACCTCACCAACATTCATGGGTTTGATTTTATTTGAGTTAATGTGAGCTGGGACATCCCAGAAACCCTGCTCGTTTATCAGTTTACAATGGAGGATGGCTGTTAGCTTCCTGCAGTGGAAGAGCTGTTGACTTCCTTCTTGAAGTTTGGCTTCTTTAGGGCTGTATTTTATTATGTGTGTGGGTATGACAATGAAGTGGTAAATTTTTTTCTTATAAAAGAGCTCAAATCAAGAGAAAAGGGGAATGGTGTGTTTCTGTGTACTATTCCCTTAATTAGTGCTTCAGCCGCAAGTTGAAGTCAGCAGAGGTCATTCCATTATTTTGACTTTCCCAAGCTTTTTTCATACGATTAGATGGGTGAAGAATTACTTCTTCAGAAAAAATTAAATGCAAGATGCTGAAAAACTAAGGAGTAGGTTCTGGTGACAGTCAGTTAGGCAAGCTGCTCTATACTAATCCAGTTTTAAGCCTTGCCTCCTTCAAAATTCATGACATTTCAAAATAGCTGCAGAAACTTTTTCAAAGTTTGTGTAATGTCATTATTGTGTATTTCTTATTCAGTACAAAGTGACTGCATTTTTTATAAGAAGCAAACCAAAAATTCTTACTTCATTTTTTGTTTTTCTGGGATATGGAGAAGTTAGATTGTTTCCTCTTCTACTACTACTCTACTACTACTCATAGAATCATGGATCTGCTCAGGATGGAAACACTTCATGGCACCTGTAGTCCAGTGTTCTGCTCAAAGCAGTGTCAGCGCTGAATCCAGATGGGATTGCTCAGGATTCAGGACTGCCAAGTTTACAATACTTATAGGGACGGTGATTCCACAACCTTACAGTTTAAACCTGTCCCAGTTCTTAATTGCTATCATGGTGAACTTGTGTATGTTCTGTTGGAACCTCCGTTGATTCAGGTTATGGCTGTTGTCATTCTCACATCACCCAGCTCAGTAAAGAGCCTGGCTCCATCTTCCTTGTGGCTGCCCGCAGGAGCTGGCAGAGTGCCCTCTGGTCTGCCCAAAGCCTTCTCTTCTGACTATACCAGTCCCCTTCCCACAGCTTGCTCTCTCTAGATCATGTGGTCCTACTTTCCCCCCAAATTTGCAAGATTTTGTTTTAGTCATGGAAGTTTCTAACCTGAAAAATCAATCAGCTCTGTTTTCAGACGGTTTACAAGCATTTAGTTCAGAAAGAAACTGCACAAAATAAAGATGGTCTTTTGCTTGTAAGTCACTTAAAATCTCCCAGCTGGGTAACCCTGCTGGAGTGTGATGGTTATTTCTGTTATTAAAATAGCAGAAGTAGAACAGAAAGCTTAAGACTGTCGTGCAGCTGGTTTTCCCCCCTTATGCTCCTGGGGAAGTGTACTGCCAGCTATGCAGGGCTTATCAAATACTCAGATTTTTAAAAAAAATATTTTTCTTTTACCATTCAACAAAGAGAATGAAAAAAAGAAAGAGAATTCTGTAAAAAAAGAGAAAACACATTTGACATAAGGGAACCCTACAGTCATCTGGTATTATTACTTTAAAAAAAAAAAGGGGGGGAAAGAAAAAAAGACCAGGAAATGCTCCAAGTAACAGTGACTTCCTCAGTAGCCCTCCTGAGTTCACTTGAGTAACTAGAACAGTGATTGGGAAAAGGCATTACAACTGTTCAGAAATTTTTTAAGACATAAGTTTCTCAGGGGAGAATGCAAATTGTTTAGAAAAGGCTCTTTGCCTGACAGTATTTTGCTTTTCATTTTAGACTCTTTCATAAATATGTGTGGCTTTAAAAAAAAAAAAAAAGAAGAAAAAGAAAAATATATTCAAGAGGGGTTTTGTGCTGGCAGAGAGAGTTCGGGTTAGTTTTTGGGTGCCAGAAGAGGAGTTTGAAGCAACAGAGCCCATACTTTGAGGGTCCTGCTGCTGGAACTCCTGGGTGCTTCTCTTCCTTGCTGCCGAGAAACTGGGAATTGAGATTTCTGTTCCATCTAAATATGATCTAGGGAAGAGAGAAGAGTAGGACAGGAAATTAGATTCTTCTCTTGTGGAAGACATGTTGTACCCTGCTAAAAATTTTTAATAGAGATGGCTTCATAGCACCTGTAGTAATCATCTCTAAAGCCCCAGCTGCCGCACCCTCCTCTAGCATCTCTTGATAGTGTGCCCTCTTTTAGGCCCTCTGCATGGAGGCAAATAAAAAATACAAAGCATATAGTTGTAAATATTTATAGTTGCAGAAATTATAATTACATGTAATTTCAGAAACAGTAATTGAGATAGTCATATCTTTTGACAGTGTTGACATAATACATTCTTTTCACATATTTTCTCAGAAACTCTAGTTGCACCTTGCGTTGGGGAATAGATACAGGAGTTGTCGTTAGAGAGAGGATGTTTATCCCTACTCAGTGCTGGTTGTGTAGAAAAGTGTAAAATTAAGAGCTTTAGACAGGAAAACAACAAAACGTTCCAAGTACTGTGTATAAACTGAGCATTCTCATAAAATCTCATTTAATGTCACTAAAGAGTTAGGCACTTTTATTGCATGCAGTTGTTTAGGCGCTGTGCTGAAGGAATAAATTATTACTACAATTTGTTACAGTTCTAAAATTTTCATCTGCTCTGGTTTTAATTCTCATTGAGCAATTCTAGTTTTATCTTGTATATATTGTTTAAGTATTTATGTTTATTTAAAAAAAAAATAATCATAGGTAGACACAGATAAAGGGTAGAGTGGAGCTGTACAGCTATGCAGTGTGGGACTCCAGACTTCTTCATCCATGGAAAATCCCCATACAGGATATCTTAAGAGTAATATAGGACCGAAGTGAATTCTGGGTATTTTTACTGTGGACATGTCATTCATACACATTTGTTAGACAACATCTACAATATCACATAGTTAAGGTCACTTCACTCTGTCTTTTATTTTTTTTTAATATTGTGTAGTCCATTCTTCTTACTGTTACATATTTGGTCTAGCCAAAGACTTTGACCTATGATGAAGATACCTATTCCAATTAAGTGGAAAAATGCATACTTATTTTTTTTTTAAATACTAATTTGAAAAAAGTCAAATATTTAAAAATATTTCAAATTTACAAAGCATTCTTTTGGGAAAAAAGTATTCTTAAGAGTTTAGATTTTTATTTCTATAAAAAAGAATTCTGTTCTTCCTATCTAAATTTTACTTTATCTATATTGTATACATAATATAAAATAATTGAATCAAAAATACAAATGAGCTTCACCACTGTTCAAAGTATCAGAAGGTTCTTCAGTACTTTCAAGTCTTCTAGGATGAAATTTGAAATGATCTCACAATATGTCTTATTTTTAATGGAACCAGATTTTTCGGTGAAAATTTGTTGATGTTTCCTGATAGGCTTTATTCAGAAGAGCAATTAAAATAGAAATCCATTGTTTTAATTGTTATTCATACAGGATTTCTAATAGTTCGGTAGTACATTGCTAAATTATTCCTATGTAATCTCTATAGGAATCTGCAAAAAAATGTTCCTCCAGGTACAGCACTTCATAGGCAGGTTGTCAACCACTGAAAAATAAGTTGACAACAGTTTGAAAAAGGATACCAAGCTAATGGAGCAGTGGCAAAAAACCTGTATTGTTAAAAGCATGATATATGAGAGAAGGAAAGAATGGGCAGAACAGTGTAACATGAAAAATGAATGGGCATTTCATTATAAAGGACTTCCCTCTTGTTTTCAGACACATTGCTGCTTGTGAAATCCTGTGGGAATACTGAAAGTGGTTTGTTGGCAGCAGACAGCAATGTCAGATTCTTATACCTTTTCTTAGCAAGAAATCTGTATCTATGTGTCTTCGGTATGTTTTCAAATTGCAGAGCTACGCTAAATAAAATGTCATTTTCTGATTAAATTAGGATTTTATGCTATCATCTGAATTACGAATGTCATCCTGTGTAATATAATGTTTATGCTTCTCCTGAGGCAGCCTCTTCAATTTTGCTTACACCTGTGGCTTAATATAGGACAGAAGGTCTTCCAAAGACCATTGCTCCCAATGCAACACTGCTGATTTTCAAGAAAAGGCTTGGAAATTATTTCAGTGTTTCTAGGTAAACCTCCAGGCCTTGTAGTTTTTAATTTGAACAGGCTTTTTGACAAGCAGGTATCAGCTACCACTGGGAGCAGCTTTTGTTTTATAGCTCATACTCCTTGTAACATGCACCTTGTAACCTTGTACAAGACAACTAAAATTGGTTTAATTTTGTTTGTTTAGTTTGTGTAACTGCTCCACTTTTCACAACTGGTTTGATGTATCATTATCTATTTCTTCTGTTGCTAGAATAAGATAAATTCAGTGTTCCGTAGTGATCAATAGAGTATGGAAACATTAGAATGAATAATTCAGTAAAATAGGTGCAAGAGAGGTTTTTAAGGGTTGAAGATGTATTTTATGTCTGGTGTATTTTGACTTCCCCAAGTTAGAATGTTTATATGGAACTTGTTCAGAACTATTCAGAACTTGGTGGTTTTTTAACAAATCATCTGTCTTTTTTTCAACACATGATAGTAAATGAAGGGATAGTGAATATATGGTCTAATCTCATAAATCAAGTCAGTTAATACTTGAAACACCACGAAGGATGTGCACAGAGAGGGTAATCTTTCACTGTAGTAGTTTTTGAATTTGAGCACCCTTAGATCCACCATAAATTCCAGGACTTATGCACTCCTTTCAGGATAAATAAGGAATGAGGAATACTTGTAACTGTGAGAAGTGTTCAAGGGGCAACAGATTCTTTTGCTGAGCATTTTCTATCTTGCTGGCTCTGCCCAGATGGGGTCCACAAAGCGCATTATATCTCTTTAGCAAGAGCTATCGCCACCCCAATTATCTTGGAGGCCATACTAATGTTTTCTGTTGACCAACATTTCTTCACCTCTCCCTCTAAATTGCAAAAGTATTTACCTCCAAATAGCAGCTGGTCATATCCTAATGCTTTGGCTTCCAAAATAGATTCTTGCAGGGTTGAAAATGGCAGTCTTATCTCCCGCATGGACATCCTGCGTAAGGCTGATGGATACAGCTTAATGCTGTCATCTTACAAGCATGTTGTGAGATATGTGTATGAACATCACCTAAATGTTCATGCAGTTTCTGAGACCAGATCTGAGAAAGCATCATCACACTTTTCATACAAAATTCTCAAGTTAGAAATCCTTCCCTTCCCTGGGAAGCTTTGTGAAATCTTAATTCTTAATTTCAGATTCACATCATCAATAGTATGAAAGGATATTTTGAAAGACAGATGCCCAACTGCTGTTGAGAATGAATATTCCCTGTGGTCTTAACTCTCTGTTTGTGTCTAAAAGTATGTATATAAAACAACAGTAAACTGGTGTGCAAAACAATTAGTTTAAACAAATGGCAAATAATTATTCATTAAACTTCAGGGCTCAGAATTAAACTTCTCTTGTACTTAAACCCTTTGTAATTCTATTTTAAACCTGGGGAAAATTGAATAGGAGCATAGAAGAATGGAAAACATTGACCTCTCACTTACTTCAAATGGATGCTTAAAACCTGCACAGAAACAGAACAGAAACACCTTTTGTCACATTAAGTTACGAAATACACTAAATATTAACGCAGAGTAATCATGCTGGAGATCAAAGCCTCACATTTCACAGAATGAATTTAAACCCAGAAGTTTCTCTGAGAAAGGTAGTGAAAATAACATCCTTACTAGTTCTTTGTTATTAAAAAAAGATATTAAGGAAAACTGCATTATATTGTCCAAGGAGTATGTTATTTGCCCAAAAGGTAACATTATATAAGTATCACTGACTATATAGTATGGGTTTTAGATACTGTATTGTATTGTTTTAACTGAAAAATTATTAAAGCTCACAAGTTTTCATTGCCAGTCTTCTTTAATTATTAGTTAACCTTCTAAAAGTGGAAAGCTTTGAAAATGAAAGCATATTATCTGGAATTAAACTAGCCACTTCTTTTCAAGGTAAAATACTTTCATGTTACTTTTGCTGAGATTGAGTACAGGGAAAATAATTTCAGTTCTATCCTGGACTTGATAAAATTTCCAAAACCAAACCAAAAAAACCTCTACTTTTTATGGAACCCTGAAAAAGTTTATTTGCACAGCTCTTGTGGTGATCAAAAATCTCAGCATTTCAGAGGAACTCAGTGTACTTCAGTGGAGCTGGGCAGGCAATCACTCTGAGAAGACGTTGGATTTTAAAGCTCACAGAGTTAATGCCTACAGACCAGTGTAAATCCTGTTTATCCTCTCAGGTGACGAGCTAGATCAGACAGATTGTATATAGAGATCTTTCCTGAGTACTGCGTTTAACTAGTTGCCAAAAATTGCCTCCTTGGAAAGACTCATGCTAATTGTGGGAGTTACAAAACAAAGAAAAATGAAGTGATTAGAAAAACACTTTAGAATGAGATGATTATTGAAATTCAGTTCTGTTATAGAAATCTTCAGAGTAACTTGTGTGTTTTGAATTGTCATTTACTCAAAAATATTCAAATTAATATTTTGTATTTAAAAATTTGTATTCTATTGGTAATATTGTGTCAGTAGTTATCAGCTGGTTTGGTTTTGAAGAAATGCTCGTTTGCAGCAGGATTTAAAAAGAATGAGGATTTATAGGCTTCTTTTCCAAGAAATCCACATACTGGAGAATGCTTGTAGTTTTATTTGATATGTCAGTATTGCGTGTGGTATAAACTGTGCCATTGTAGTCCTTGCATTGCTCCCCTTTGCTGAGAATACTGGGGAGTGAATCAAATTGCAGTTCAAAGGTGTCTGTGGTTTGTATCATTAGGAAAGGGGGCTGTGCAGAATAAAATGCACTTCAGCATTTAAATCTCTTTGGTTTGGTTCCTAGCTCTGCTGTTTGGGCATTTCTCTTCACCTGAGTTTCTGTGTTCTAAGATGGGAATGCTGATGCTGATATTCGTAATGTGCTTTGAGATTTAGAGCTAGAAAATGCTACCCAGGCGCTAGGTAATGTTCAAAGATTGACAGATTTGATAAACATTTTTGGTCTCTGCTGCATGGTTAGACACTGATAGTGGCATTAGAGAAATGAAGTCAGAGTACAAATAACATTTATACCAATACTCTGCATAGTGTAATGCTGCATTAAGGAATTTAGCTGATTTCTAAATTTACAATGTGTTTAATTTAAAAAAAAAAATTGTGACAAAATGTTTATCTACTTCCATATATTTTTTTTGGCTACACCTCAGTCCAACTGAAATACCATGCAAAAAAGGAGTTAAAATATGAACTCCCTTTCCATTCACATAATTTTAAGATTTTAAAAAATTAACTCCAAAGACCAGCTTAAATTAGCAAGTGGCAATTGTGTGAGCAGTTTTTCCTCACTTTTTTTCAAATTGAGCTCTGAAAATTTGGATACATAGATGAGTTTTTAAGTCCGTTGAAAAAATACTTTTGAGAAAGGATCACTGCTTATGGCAATCATATGTCACATGATAGCTGTTTTGTCCATCAGTGTAGATTATGAAAGACATAGCAAAACAGAATCACAGAATCACAGAACTGTGGTGGTTGGAAGGGACTTCAGAGATCATCGAGTCCAACCACAAAAAAAAAACAAAACAAAACAAAAAAAACAACACCAAAACAAAACAACAAACCATCACCCACCCACACAGCAGCCCACGACAAACCAATAATCTTGGGCACTAGAGCATGCCCTGAAGA